>CM053769.1:557623351-557759219 GCA_028658325.1 Potorous gilbertii
TATTCATCAGAATGACTGGAGATGACCCAGGATGAGGCAGTTGGGGTTAAATGACTTGCTCAAGGTCACACAGCAAGTGAGTGTCAAGCGTCTGAGGTGAGATTTGAACTCAGGTCCTCCTGACTCCTGCACTGGTACTCTATCCACTGTACCACCTAGCTGCCCTCCAGAGAGGTTGTTACCTGCTAAATTATAAAGTTATTTCAAAAACACCAAATTCATTTAACAGTAAGAAAACAAATTCTCACAGAGGGTTAAGTTAGCTACTAAAAAGTCCCACAGTTAATGATTGGCAGAATCAGAACTCAAACACAAATTTTTTACTCTAAGTCAACAAACATTAATGGAGACGTAAAAGAATAATCCACAAACTGAGTACTCTCTCTCAGACTCCTACTTGGCTCTAATACTGGACTGCTTGAGGAGGCTGGTAGGGATTTGGAACCAATTATTTTTAATTGAAAATATTTATCATTCTCCTTTCTTTTATTTATCCCTCACCATCCCATGATAAGAATACCTTGATTTTAAAGGTCCATTCACACCAATTCTCCCAGGACTCTCCCAGGAACATTTCCACCATGACTCCTGCATTTGTTACCTCTGTCAATATTTATAGAATGAAACAAGCACCAACTTTTCCTTCAGGAATGATTTAAGTACTTTAAGACCATATAGAAGCATAAGGACTGGGACTCCTCTCCCAAGAAATTAGAAAGGTATCAGAGTTTCAAGAAGAATGTATCAGTTTCTTAACTTATTTTCACCCACCCGTCCCAACCACTACTGTATAACTCCTTCTGGAGAAGTAGGTGACATTACTATCAAATTGAACCAAGAAGTTGGAATGGGCCTTTGACTCATATCCAACTGATTTTATCATTTGGAAATTCTTAACAAAGTGATAATTGTAGGTTACGATGACCATGAAACATTAAGATCATAAGGAGCCACATGGACTGAATCAAGAGTTAGGAGAGCTGGGTTTAAGTCCCAGCTTTGTCACCAAAAAGTTGAATGACTTTAGGTATGTCACTTGCTTAACCTAGGAATTTCCTCAATTGAAAGAATAGGGAGTTGAACTGGTCAATCTCTTAAGTTCTAGACCTGTGGTTTTTAACTGTCAGAGTTAGAGGGGACCAGATCATGTAGGCTAGATCACCTACTGACCAGAAATTAGTGAACTTGGGCCCATGAACTTGTTTATAAAAAAAATTTCCAATAACTATATTTCTGTGGATTTATGTAGTTCTATCTGCTTATGCTCAAGGCCTTTGCGTTATCTTTTACTGAAATCTTTGGTAATTTCAGTCTTTTTCCCCTTTATTTTCCCTTTCTGACTTTCTCCCCTCCGTGGTTTCCTTGGGGACTGGCTAACAAAGCATCTCAGCCTTCTCCTGTGCTGGACAATTTGTGGTTCACCAGCCTTGTTCTCTGCCCCAAGTGACATTTGGGCAGTCAGGACTATCCCTAGGTTCTTTTCCCTCACATCTAGTGTAGTGTACAGTTCCCCATCCCCTCAACACAGTGTCCTGTCCCATTGCTGAAAACTGTATTTTAAAATAACTGATTCCCTTTCTCCATATTGTATTCTATGCATTTAAAACATTATTCAGAGAAGAGGTCCATAGGTTTCAACAAATTGCCAAAAGGTCCATGACACTAAAAAAAGGTTAAGAAAACTTGATCTAGTCCAATGAATTCATTTTCAGTGTAAAAACAGGTCAACAGAGGGCAAGTGTCTCATCCCTAATGTCACAAAGCTTGCTAAAGGCAGAGCCAAGACTAGATCCCAGGAGTCTTGACTCTTAAAATCCAGTGCTCTTTCTATCATATCACTCTGCCTCTCTAAAGAAATTATAATACCAAGGTCATCCAAAGTAAGTTGTTTGGTGGGTCTGGGAATAGGACACAGGAGTCCACACTCTAGTCCATTGCCCTATGCTGTAATTCAAGTCAAGGATACAATGGCATTTAAATGGAATGATGAAGATGAAGGATTCATAGAAATAAACTAAGACTTGAATGAAGTGATGCAAAGTGACAAAGAGTCAAAAGAACAACATAAGAAATGGCTACAACAGTTGTATGTAAATACAACACTAAAAAGGGACAAAATGCTGGTCATATACAATAGTTAGTGGTAGCATCTGACTATCAAATTTAAGATGTATCCCTTCTTTCTGTTAATCAATGCTATTTGAGGGAGAATGCATTTTGTAAGGGGAAGATTGTTGGAGTTGTTTATTATGTCAAAACAATTTATTGATTTTTTTAAAGGACAAATGTCCAACTTTTATATTAAATAGGATAGATCTCTAGGAAGGGGAGAGGAAAAGTATATTGGGGAAATACAGGCAATGTGAAAACAAAAGATTTATTTTTAAAATAAACCGTCCAAGCAAAAAGATAGGTCCCATGTACATCAGAATATTTGTAACTTCCTTTTCCGTAGCAACAAAGTACTGGAAACAAAGCGGGTATTCACTGATTGGGGAAAGGCAAAACGAACGAATGTATATGAATGTCATGGCATATAAGTGCAGAACTAATAGGAATATTTCAGAGAAATGTGAGAAGATTATATCAATAGATGCATTGTGAAGCAAGCAGAACCGCAACGACTACAGACAGTAATGTAAATGGAAAGAATAAAAAGAAGGAAACCAAATACTATATATTTATAATAACCAAGCTTGACCCTGAAAAAGTGGAGGAAATATAACTGTCTCTTTTTCTCCAGCAGTATGGGAATATGTATATAAAATGCTGCATATATTATCAGATAATTGATGTATTCGTTATGCTAATTTTTCTTTCTTTTAAAATCGTTATTATAAAAATGACTGGGTGGGTGAAAGCAGGGAAAGGTTTTTTCAGAGATGAATGTGATACAAAAATGTATCAATAAAAATATTTTAAACATTTCTAAAGAATAAGTTGATACTGCCCTCTAATTTTCTTTCCCCAACTCAGATCCATACAGTGGAGTTCCCCTTTGATATTGGGCTAGTATAGATAGACTCTGTGCAGCCCACCAGTAAGACAACGTGAGAAGGAGTTAGAGGAATAGGGAGAAAGAATGGAAATCAAAGGACTAGAAAGAGACCTGTTGCTTATTGTTGGAACCGCTGTCACTACTTCCTTCTTACTCTCCTTATTGTCTATATTATCAACAGGGAAGTTTCTAGGGTTTGATGAGACATATAGAAAAGGAAAAAGAAAAAGAAAATGGCCTAGAAATTCCCTCTTTCACTCAGAAATCTATGTTAAAAATAACGGGTGCTGTTAAAAGGAAGCCTAACGAGACCTCCTTCCTGGCCTTAATTGTTACCATGGTGATGACCTCTGTCAGCCATCTTTAATTAACTCAGAATAGATCTCACCAAATGAGTTCCTCCAGTAAATTGCTCACCAGCCCTTGCAGTCACGAAGCCCCCTCCTGGTAGTCCCCTCCCTTTCTTCTATGTTCGCTGATGGTTATGTTTACAGGTGGATGGACACTAGTATTCACACTCCCTCTTTCAATATTCACCTCCCTTCTTTTCCCAGCTGCTTACCTGCCCTCCTCTTTCTCTGTGCTAGTTTAAAAGAATGTAAGACAAGATTCCTGGTCAAGTGTCTTGCTAATCAGATTAGACTTCAGGTGTGATAAGGGTCTGGGTAGGGAAAAGAAAGAGAGTTGGAGTTTGAGTTTATAGATGATAAGTCTGACCACACTCTTGAAAGGGTTCAGTCTCTGAACCTGTGAAAACTATTGCAGCTTTATGACTTTAGTTATTTATTTTTGTTATGGGAAAATTGTGACTTCTATATTGGGCACTACTTCTGCTTTGACAGGAGAAGGAGAATCAAGAAGACAGTGACCACCTGTATGGTGAAGTACTAAGGTTCAACTATACAGTGGTGACCATTCCTGATTGTTTGACAGTGTGGCATAGTTTTTTGAAAAAAATAGATCAATAAGTTAGGAAGAAGCTAGATATGTGGCTAATGTGACATAAAAAGTGATGGAAGTAAGAAAGGCCATTCTGACTGAAGAGACATTGGGATTGGGAGTGGATGAACTGAGGTGGTGGTGGTGAAATCAGTTCTCTGGTCCTGCTTAGAAAATAGCTGACAGTCAGGACACCAAGAGACCTGAATCAAATCTGTCCCTATGTGGGAAGATTATAGAGGTGTTAAAGGTGGGTGGAATTTGCTCATAAAAATTCCTTCAGATAGGATGATTATATGAATTGTCTATCAATAGAACCAGATCCTATCCACATAACACAAGAATCTGTGAACCCGGCTGTGTGTATGATTTCTTAGCCTAGCTAGTAGAGTCAACATGGCTCTGAATTCAGATGACCTGAGTTCATATCACACTTCTGACACTTAATCTATGTGGCCTTGGTCAAGACTCATAGCTTCCTTGGTCCTTGATTTCCACATCTATAAAATGAAGGCCGTGGAACAAAGATAGTAGAGTAGCAGGACCAGGTATAGCTGAGTTCCCTAGCACAACTCTTGGACAAAGATCTAGAACACAGACTCCGTCCTGATTTGGAAATGCAGCGGGGAGAATCATAGACCCAGATCCACATAAGGAGACAGAGATAGAGATATTTGGATACTGAAAATGGGTTTCCCCAGCAGTGTGACTTAGAATTTCCAGTGCACAGGGATTAACGGAGGACCAAGATTATACCAAAGCAAGACCTAAAGGGGCAAACATGGATTGTAATAAAGGACTTCCAAGCATTCCTAATGATTGAATGAATGAAGAACTTCATCAAACTTTGAAAAGAAAGGAATCTAGAGAAACATAAAAGGGCACACAAGAGCAAGCAATCATAAGGGACTAAACCCAGATACATTGTTTACATTTATTATGAGATGATGATACATGTATCTCCTCAGAAATCTATCTTTATAAGGGGTCATAGAGGGTGTCTAATTAGACAGAGGGTATAGAAATAATTATTGTTTTGTTGATCATAAAAGAAAAGTAGAAATGGAGGATAAGATGAATACAACGGGTGAGAGGAGAGAAAGCATGAGGAAAAGTATGTCAAGTAATTGGTGTATAAAAATAGAGACTACAAATAAGGAACAAGGGAAGAGAGTGGGTGATACTTGAACATTAGTCTCATACAAACTGATAAAAGGACAAAAGAATATGTGTACACACTCATTTGGGTATGGAAATACATTTCACTCAGAAGGGAAACAGGAGATAAATAAGAGAAGAGAAAAGGGGGGAACAAGAGGAAGGGTAGATCAACAAAGGAATTAGTCTTAAGCAAAACACACCCTAACTGAGGAGGGCAGATTTAAAAGAGAGACTTGAAAGAGATGTTTTAAAAGGATAAAAACTTGTTATAGAATGCTGGGTGATGGAAAGGGAAAAGAGGTAAGAAGCAGATTAAACCAATCTGAAAACATCAGTGCTGGACTCCTTTAGGTATCTAAGTGTGGTGGCGGCAAGAGTACTGGCCTTGGAGTCATGAAGACTGCCATTAAAATCCTCCGTCGGATGTTTTCTGGCTATATGATCTTGTAAAAGTCACAACCTCTGTCTGACTCAGTTTCCTCATCTGTAAAGTGGGGACAATAACAACACCTACTTTCCAAGCTGGTTGTGAAGATAAAGTGAAATAATGTCTGTGAAGTGTTTTGAAAACCTTAAGGCACCAGATAAATGCTAGCTACTTTTATTCCCTTTCATTGTCTCCTCCTTTATAAAGAGGGGACAAGAAACAAAGAAAAGGAAAGATACAAGAGAACTGGGTGAAGGGAGATACACAATTAACAATTACAACTATGAATGTGAATGAGATGAACTCATATAATGATAGAAAATAGCAGAATGGATTAGAAAGCAGAGTCCATAATATACTGTTTATATAAACACATTTGAAATACATGCACTTTGTGTATCTAATAACAGAGTGGAGAAAAATCTATTAAGCTTCTACTGAAGTTTAAAAAAAGTCAGAGATAACTTGAGCTCAGATAAAGTAACAGCAAAATAGACTTAATTAAAAGAATTAATCAGGGAAACTTCATTTTGCTGAAAAGTACCAAATATAATGAATTAATATGAATATTAAGCCTATGTGAAATAGCATAACACTTAAATATGTAAAGAAAAAGTTAAATGAGTTACAGGGAGAAATAAAACTATGATACTGGGGGAGCTCAATTTACCTCCTCTCAGACCTAGATGAATCTAACCAAAAATAAAGAAGTGAAGAATCTGCATAGAATTTTAGAAAAACTATAAATGATAAACCTCTGGAGATTATTGAATGGAAATATAAAGGACTATACATATTTCTTAGCTGTGCATGTCACCTTTACAAAATTTGACCATATATTAGGACATAAAAATGTAACAGATGTAGAAACAGATGCAAAAAAAAATATTAAATGTATATTTTATGGAACATAATGAAAATATATTCAATTAAGGGTAAGTACAGAAATAATTAAAAATTATAGATCTGATAACAACTCAAACAAATAGGTTTATCAAAGAACTAATCATAGAAATAATTGATCATTTGATTAAAGATAATGCTGACGAGACAACATACAAAACTTTGGGGGATGAAGTCAAAGCAGTAGATAGGAAAGAATCTATATCCCTAAACACTTTTATCAATTAAAAAAAGAAAAATCAGATCAATAAATTGGCCATGCAACTAAAATAAAATACCCTATAAAAACAAAAATTCAAAACTCTCAGTTAAACACTAAAATTCTAAAAATAAACATTGAATTCATAAATAAAACTAGGAACTTGTTTGAAAATAATGAAGTGGACTAACCATTAGCTAATTTGATTACAAAAAAAAAAAAGAAAACCAATTTCACAAATGAAAGAGACAAATTCACAACCAATGAAGAAGAAATAAAAGAAATTACCAGGAATTATTTTATCCTATATGTGCCAACAAAACTGACAGTCCAAATGAAAGGAATAAATATTTACAAAAAAAATATAAAATACTCAGATTAACAGAACAAGAAATGGAGGAGTTAAATAGCCTAATCTTATAAAAAGAAATTGGCCAAGCTACAAATGAACTCCCAAAGAAAAAACAAAGAAAAAATTCTGTTAAACATTTAAAGAACATTATTACATAAATATTATAAAAATTATTTGAAAAGTAGGAAGAGAAAGCATCCTACCAATTTTTTTGATACAAATATGATCTTAATAGCTAAAGTAGGGAGAAGAGAGAAAGAAATCTATTGACCAATATCCTTAATAAACAATTAATAAATAATAAATGCAAAAAAATCTAAGTAAAATGTTAGCAAGGAGACTAAAGCAACATATCATAAAGATTATATACTATTGCCAAGTTGGACTTATACCAGGAATTAAGGATTGGCTCCATATTATGAAAACTAAAAACATAATTGATAATATTAATAAGAATGACAATATATCATTGGGTCAAGAGATACAGAAAAGAATTCTGACAAGATGCAATACCTATTCCTGTTTCTTTTTTAAATAGTAGAAAGCAAAATGACTCTTTCCTTAATATGATAAGAGGTCTCAGTCTAAAATGAAGAATCAGCATTATCCATAATGGAAATAAACTAGAAACTTTTCAGCAAAAACAGGGGCAAAGCAAGGGGGTTCTTTATCATTATTATTATTCAACATAGTGACAGAAATGCTAGTTATAGCAATGATAGAAGAATAAGAAATTTAGGAAATAATCACAGGCAAAGAAAAAATAAAATGATCAACTTTGTAAAAGTGATATGACACTTAGAGTACTCTAGAGACTCAATTGAAAAACTAGTTAAAGCTATTAACTAGGTCAAAAGTGAAATTTCATCTAAACCAATTATAGAAAGTATAAAATACTTGGGAGTCTACCTGCAAACACGCAGAGAAACTATATGAACACAATTACAAACAGATTTAATAATTGGAGAAATACAGATTATTTATAGGTAGATTGAACCAATATCATTAAAATGACAATACTACCCCAGATAATTTACTTATTCATTGCCATATCAATCAAACTACCAAAGATTTACTTTATAGAGCAGGGAAAAAATGATAACAAAATTAATTTGAAGGTACAAAAGGTCAAGAATCTCAAGGGAAATAATGAGAAAAGTGGGAATGAAGAGAGTCTCGCAGTGCAAGTCCCAAACTGCTATATTACAAAGCAGTAAACATTAAAACAATTGGGTCCTGGTTAAGAAATAGAGATTGATCAGTGGAACAGATTAAGTACTCAAGGTGCAGAAGCAAACAAGCATAGTAGTTTAGTTTTTTATAAATCCCAACTTCCTAGCTACTGGAGTAAGAACTCGATCAATAAAACCTTTTGGGAAAACAGGCGAGCAAAACATAGTTGTGGTAAAAAAAAAAATAGTTGTAGACCAACATTTCACACCATATACCTAGATAAGCTCCAAATAGGTATATGACAACTATAAAAGTTGGTTTCATAAACTAATTAGAGGAGCAAGGAAGAAACTGTCAGATTTATAGATAAGGAGTTCATGACAAGACAAAACAAGAAGGTAAAATGAATAATTTTGACTACACAAAATTAAAAAGATTTTACAAAAAAAACCACAATGCAGATGAAGTAGAAGAAAAGCAGGTAAATGAGAGGGAAAAGTTTGCAGTAAGTCTCTCCAATAAGTCTCATTTCTGTGTTATATAGAGAACTGATTGAAATTTATCAGAATAAGAGACATTTCTTAAATGATAATCCTGTTTAGAGGATACAAAGAGGAAGTTTTCAGAAGAAAGCATACAAGATATCAATAGCTACATAAATATGCTCTTGATCACTAATAATTAAAGAAATGCAAATTAAAATAACTTTGGGGATCCACCTTTCCTTCATCAGATTGGCAAAGCTGACCAAAAAAATTGCAAATTTGGAGGGGTTGTTGGAAAATAAAAACAGATTAATTAACTGTTGGTGAAGCTGTAAGCTTGCCTTGCCATTCTGGAAAGTAATTTGAAACCATGCCTAAAAAGTTACTAAATTTTGACCCTGAGATCTGAGAGATCCTTTGAACCAGAGATACCACTGGTAGCTCTATATTCTAAAGAGATAAAAGAAGGAGTAAAAGATGATACATATAAAAATATTTGAAGCAACTCTGTAGTGACAAAGAAACTACAGGAATGCTTACCAATTCCTAGAATGGAAGAACAAGTTAATGGTATATGAATATGATGGAGTGCTATTATGCTATAAGAATATACCCCCAATATGAACAATGAAAATAAAAGGCAGGAATAGTCAATTTTTGGAAGATCATGGATTTATTGAGCAGATAAATACATTGTTGATGAAGTTATGAGTTGGCCCAATCATTCTGGAAAGCAATTTGTAATTATTTGAAAAGATGACTTAAAGTTCCATATTCTTTGATGCCAGAGATGCCAAACAATCAATGACAAAGAAAAAGGCCTCACATATACCAAAATGCTTCTTCAGCATTTTTTTAAGGTAGCAAAAAATTAGAAACAGAATAGATGACCATTAATTGAGGAATGTCTGAACAAGTTGTGGTACAATAATATTGTTGTGCTAGAAGAAATGAAAAAAAAAATGCAAACATTCTTGGGAAGACTTAGCTGAATTGATTTAAAGTACAAAGAATGAAAGAAACAATATGCATAACCACTACAATAGTTTAGGCAGAAACAGCAACTGCAAAACAATAAAAACTGAATACTGTGAAATTCTAATAACCTAGTTTGGCACCAAGGAGATATGAGAAGGCACCCCATCCTCAGATTCTTTGCAAAGGTGGGTAACTATGGATGTGAAGCAATGCATATAATGTCAAGTTTTATTGGTTTTATAGAATTGTTCTTTTCTTTTTATTCTTTGTTATTAAGTATTACTTTCTGGAAAGGGGAGAGGAGAAGAATACGCTAGAAGATGTAGATGATATAAAAACAAAAGATAGCAATAAAAATTTATTTAAAAAAAATCTATGCTTACATCAAGGGTATCTTAAACTTTGATGAAAACTTGAGCAGAAAATAGACTTTTGCAGATGAATTTCTGTTACAAACCATCCACATCTATATGGGGTTCATATAACTTAGAGATATAAAGAACACAAAAAAAAAGAATACAAGATCATGTTTGTTATTTGTTCATTTTTAAGAAAGCATTTGAATCAGTGGAGTAAAATGCAGCCTTGAAGGTTCTCCTCAGTCAAGGTGTCACTGATACCTAGAGTACATCAAAATCACATCTGTAGCCTCTATAATAGACAGGACTACAGAGACAACTTTGTTCAACAATTTGCTAAATAAAATAAGGAGACATAAATTCACAACAGATATTACCCAGAATCACAGAATATGTCTTGTGAAAAGTCTAAGTAAGGGTATCCTGTTGATGACGAGAATCTTCATCTAAATGATTGATACTATTTTTTGGTGGTATTGTACTGATTACACCAAGCCTCAGAACACTACAAAGACACTAGTGAATTTTATTGCACTGAGATCACTGTAATCATCCAGATCACTGTAACTACCCACATTAGAAAAACAAAGTGGAAGAAAAATACAGATTTACAAGATTATGATATGGAGTCAATTAAGTAGGTAGCCTCTTGAAGTTTTGTCATCAACATGTAATCTTGGACAAGCCCCAAAATTGAGACTGTTCTGGACTCAGAATTAAGCAACAAGAAGAGACTGGGCTAGATTTCCTCTGGGAAACTTCATGGTTCTTTGAATGAGTATTCCCTATTCATCACACAAACTATTCTTTTCTATGAGAATTCATTTCTCTAACACTAAAATTCTTATGATGCAATATGTGTATAAATTATGTAATACCACATTCTCAGAAGAATCACAACTCAAATGACAAAAATGGAAAAATGTATAGTGAGTTTAGTAAGCAAGCTGGGGCATGTTACTAACAATGGCTTGTGCATGAGACGTGGCATAAAAGACATTATTAAATAGCCTATCAAAAAGCATTAATCAATTACTATGAATTGTGTAAACCGTGAGAATACAAAGAAAAAAACATTCTTGCCTTCAAGGAACTTACACTCCAATGGGAAAAACAACATGTGTGTGAATAGATACATATGAGATACATGCAAAATAGAAAGAGGATGGTGCTAGGGGGAAGGCATTAGCAGCTGGAACAGTAGCCAGGAAAGGCTTCCTGAGAAAGGTGGCACTTAGTGTCTTGAAGGAAACCAGGGAATCTGACGGATGAATGAGTACAGGAGGTGTAGCATTGTGTGTGAGAAATTGCAAGTAGGCCAATATGTCTGGATTGTAAAGTGATGGGGAGTAATGTGTAAGAAGACTGGGAAGATGAGAAGGGACAAGTTTGTGAAGATCTTTAAAGCAGGGGATTATATTTATTATATATTTTTATTATTATAGTATATATTATATATATTTATAGGTAATAAATAAAAACTGAGAGTTTCTCTGTGTGTATGTGTGTGATTGTATGGCTATAATATGGTCAGAGACCAACTAGGATGATGAAGGGCCTTATGTTTATGGCATGAAGGTTGGTTGAAGGAACTGAATGTGTTTAGCCTGAAGAAAAGAAGCCCTTGGGGGAGGGGACGGGACATGATAGCCTTCTCCAAGTTTTTGAAGGGCTCTCATGTGGAGAATGGATTCTAGATTCAGAAGACAGAACCATAGGTGGAAGACACAAAGAGGTACATTTTGGCTTGACATCAGAAAAAACTTCCTAACAATTCTAGCTGTATGAAAGTGGAAAGACTTTTCTTAAGAGGCAATGGCTTCCTCTTCTTTGGAGATCTTAACATGAAGACTGTTGTTATAGAGAGGATGCTTTTGTATATGGATTGAACTAGATAGCTTCTGAGATTCCAGCCCTCAAATTCTGTGATTCTGTGAAAAAATCATTTTATTCTAAAACTGATAAATTATCAAAGGGTATGAACAGGCATTTTTCTGGGGAAGAAATTAAAGCAACCTATAGTCATATGAAAAAATGCTGTAAATCAATGTTGATTAGAGATATGCAAATCAAAACAACTCTGAGATACCACACCACACCTATCAGATTAGCTAACATGACAAAACAAGAAAATGATAAATGTTGGAGAAGATGTGGGAAAGTTGGAACACTAATTCATCATTTGGAGAGCTGTGAGCTGATCCAACCATTATGGAGAGCAATTTCGAATTATGCCCAAAGGGCTATAAAAATGTGCATACCCTTTGACTCAGCAATACTGCTTCTAGGGCTCTATCCCAAACAGATCATGAAATGGGAAAAAGGACCCATATGTACAAAAATATTTACAGGAGCTCTTTTTGTGGTGGCCAAGAACTGGAAATCAAAGGGATGCCCATCAGTTGGGGAATGACTGAACAAATTATGGTATATAAATATAAGAGAATACTATTGTGCCATAAGAAATGATGAACAGATGGACATCAGAACAACATGGAAGGACTTGTATGAACTGATGCTGAGTGAAGTGAGCAGAACCAGAACATTGTACATAGTTAACAGTCACAGTGTGCAATGACTGATTTTGATAGACTTAGCCTTTCTCATCCATGCAAGGATAATTCCAAAAGACTCATAATGGAAAATGCCACTATGGAATTAAAATGTAGAGAGAAGCAGCCTATTTTCTTTTTTGTTTGGTTTTTCTTTCTCATGTTTTCTCCCATTCATTATAATTCTTCTATGCAACATGACTAATGTAAAAATTTGATTAAAAGGAATGTATGGGTAGAGTCTATATCACATTGTCTGCTGTCCTGGGTAGGAAGGGAAAAAATTTAAAACTTATGGAAGTGAATGTTGAAAACTAAAAATGAAGAAATTAAATAATGAAAAAAAGAACATCATTTTGGCAATTATGTGAGGAATGAATTTCAACTGAGAATTTCAACTCCTTTGAAGCAGGGAGTCTAATTAGACAGTTATCTCAATAGCTCAAGTAAGGAGTGACAACAGCATTCTATGAGTTCAAATGAAAAAGGGAAGGATGTATGTAAAAGATGTTGTGGAGAAAAAGTTGCTAGAATTACCATTGAATTGGATTTATAGAATGAGTAAGTAAGGAGTTGAGGATAGCACCAAGTTTGCAAATTTTTGTTACTGGAAAGATAATGGTATCCTTAAGAGTAATAGGGAAGTTCTAAAGAGGGGTGGGTTTGGGGGAGCGGATGATTTTAAAAAGATAAAAATATCAACAACACTTATGACTTTCATATTAGAGAAAATAAATGGACAGCATAAATACTGTTTTGGAACCCCTACAATAATAAATGAATAAAATGGTCATCAGTGAATTGGGTAGATCCTCTATGGACAATTTAGAGACATACATGGGCAGAATTTTGCATCATGAGAAGGCAGGAAGGGACTGTAATTAATATCAGTGCAGGGAGTACACAAATCAATGAAATGACAAATTCACCCTTTGGAATCAAATGTATAGAAGAACTTAAAGGGAAGGAGGAGGTATGGATTCTGCATGAGATGTCCCAAATAATGGGAGAACATTGGAAATACTACACTAGTGACTATAATGTGACAGAGTAGTGGGTTTCACACATGCTATGATTTAGGTTATTATTAAGAGAGTTAGTATATTTAGAGATATCACAAGACTGAAACAAAATTTTCTCCAAGGAAAAGAAAGGAATAGGATAAGACTGAAGGTAAAAAAAAAAGGGGGGGGGTAATGCTCCAGTTTGGGAGCTGGAAGAAGGGTCAGTCTTCTTGTTATGAGCTATAAAGAAAAGATTCCTTAAAGTTTTAAAAATATTTTAGATTCATGGTCTCATTTGATAAGTTACCATCCTGGCTTAGGCATTATTCCTATTTTTATTTCAATACTTAAATAGATGGAGTTGTGCTCACTTTCTCGTGGGTACTTCCTCCAATGGTCTATATTAAAACCTATACATACCTTCCCATTTTGTGTAACTCTTAGTCATGTTTTCCCACAAATTCTCCACTGGGGCTCCACCCAATATACTGGAGGTCTTTCAATAGAACTTTTAATATTGAGTGACAGGGAAGAGTTTGTGGGTAGTGAGAATGATATAAAAGAACAGAAAGAAATGGACATCAGTGCAGCCCTTTAAAAATACACAGAAGAGAAGAAAGAAGGAAGTTCAGAAATAAAACATATACAGGATGAGACAGCTTGTGTGAAAAAAAAGGGAAGTATTGGGGGTGGGGTGGGAAAAAATCAGTCTGAAGTCCTAAAACTACTAGGATGATATTTTACATCAATCTTTGTATTCAATTTATCACTGGTAATATACTGCAGGTTAACTGTCTACCACACATCTTTCTATTATTGTGTAGATCACAACAATCAATCATAAGCACTTACATGTATACTGCATATCTATTTACTCACAATGCTCCCATGAGGGACATAATACAATGGTCTTATTCCCATTCTGCAGATGAGGAAATTGAAGCTAGAAAAAGTTAAGTGGCTTGCTCAGTGCCACATATTTATTAGCTTGAGATTCAAATCCAGATCTTCTGATTCCAAGAGAATCTTCTTTTCATTAGGATACTGAGATTAGAATAACAGGTTAACCTAACCTAGGAATTAGAATAAACTTTGAGAACTGGCTAGAGCCAGTTAAAATAGCTCACTCAAAACAGAAAATCTAAAATACACTAATATTAATGAAGAGTTTATGTTTAGACTATGGGGAAAACTGTAAAGAAGATAGTATTTCTTGATGTCAGGAGTAAGAGAATTCTAGCAATAGTAGAACAAGTGACCTAGAAACAGTGGAATAAACTTGGGGTTCAAGAAGGACCATTTTCTTTTCTCCTTCAGAGTTTAGAAATGATAGAGGAAAGGGATCACAAGATGGCAAATGAAATGATTGCAGAGCAAGTGCAATCTATAACCAGTGAGAAAAAACTGTGGCCAAATAGGATACAACTTGCTTCTAGAAATGAGGAGTAACTTGGAATTAGATTGGCTGTGAATTGGAAATGAAAAGTGTGTCAATAATAGTCACATAGTTATGGGATAAACCAAGTTAGGATGGGAAGCATATTGGTCAAGTCCTGAAATGTACTTTGGGAAGCACTTCTTCAATTTACATTCCTGTTATTTTAGTCTAACCAGGGATAAATATACTTTGATATATTTGATACTTTCATAGGGAAGCAATGTATTTAAGTGGTAAGGGAAAAAGGGAAGCACTAGGCTGAATGATAGCACTTACCTGGAACATATTTGGCACTTAAATTCTAGGCTTTTTTAAAGTCCTGAGTCCAGAGTCTGAGACCCATCTTCAGGCAAATGATTTCTATCTGAGCCCAAGCTTCCTTATCTATAAAATAAGGAGATTGGACTAGATCATGTCTAAGGTCCTTTTGGACTCTACGTGTGCATCTACACTCTTCCCTTGCCTCTCAACCAATAACAAATAGCTGACAAAACCTAAACTGATGGCTCATCTGTCCATAAGGAAGGTATGACCTTGCTAGAAATTGGCAGATTCCATAACCTTGGGCAAGCTGATCTAAAGTCCCTTCTCTGTTGGCTGATCTGGTAGTGGTAGTAAGCAAAGGGCCACAGGAAGGAAGTCAGATCATTGGCCTGGAACAAAGAGACTTTGGAATTGAGGCTGTTGACTTGAATTCCATCAATGAGATGAAGTCCTGGCTTTTATTAGCCTCCCAGAGCGTCCAGTGCTTGGATCCAGATTCTCAGGATTCCATTGGCTTGAGAAATAGTTCCCTTTTCTCTCCAAAGGGGCAAATAAGACTCCTTTATTCTGGGGTCTTCATGATGTTCTGGACAGTACTGGATATAGAATCATAGAAACAATGATAGTGCTAAAGTGAAATTATTCAACTAGTGAAAATTCACAGCAGAACTACCCTTCTATGCTAATCACTTAGTCCCCAATGATCAGAATGAATCTACTCTTCCTTTGTTCGAGGACAGACCTTGAGTTTCTTTTAAGCTGCTGTCACAGAGGTAAAAATGAAATGTATTGAGCCGGGGGTAGGGTGGGGTGGGGGTATCGGTATGCTGGTAGCAGCGATGGTTGTTGGTTATGGTGATATTGGTGGAGGAGATAGCATTAGTTTCCTCCTTTTCCTGGAAAGGTTCCTGGAGATGTTTCTCTTAGAGACCTAGCTTTTGGCATCTAGTTGAAAGTGGAGAACAGTCGGAGAAGCTCCAAAGACAAAACGCTCCTGTCCAGCAAGTCCTCTAAAGTAGCTCCCACTTCTCGGGATCCCTCCCCCTGCAGCCCTATTTTCACAAAAGGAGCGCCGCGACTCCCTCGCCCGGGGGGTGGGGGGAGTTTCCCGTGACTGCCGCCAGTATTCCACACGCAGCGGAAGTCGGCGGAGCAATTTCTCATTTGCCAGCTGACGGGCGTCTCTCATTCACATGTCACTACCCAGAATGCTCCTGTGGCTGGCTCCTAGTGCGGTGCTGGGAGGATGAAGAAGCGTCTGGATGGTCTAGGAGAGGCCGTGGGAAGGGAAAGCATAGGCTGGGTCTACTCAGGAGGAAGTAAAACTGCAGTGAATCCAAATGACTTGGAAATGAATTAACCTCCCCCCACAAGCCTCCGCCCCCCATTCTCCTCACCCTCACTCCCCAGTTATTCTGGAGAGTTTAACCTTGGTGGACTGTTAGACTTGGGCTTTTCACACGTTAGATGAGTTGTGCAGACCACAAAGACAAACCCAAGACTCCAGGGGCCTCGGTATTAGCTGTTGGACAAATAAATGTTGGCTCCACTCCAGATTATTGTAGGGCTAGGCTGCCTGCCTCTTCCTTCGTTGCAGAACACAGAAATCTGTTATGCTTAACAGGGAAGGGGAGGAGGAGGAGGGGTAGGTACTAGGCTAACCAGAATGGGAGGGGCCAATTTTACCGAGAAATGGAGAATCCTCTCCACTGCTTCACTGGTATTTACTATCGAACAGGTAGAAATAGGTAGAAATTTCTGAGATTTGTGGGTTTTCCCTCTTTTCCAACTTCAAATAATAAAACAATTTCCCTAGTTTCCCAGAACTAACAGTCTTCTGTCGTCTACTAGTCTGTAAGGAGAAAGAAAGAGATCCAAGGCAAAGTGTGAGATGGGTTTTATATTTAAATTGACAAAAGTCAAGAATGTTTCATCTCTATGCTGAGAGACAATTAGCTTTCTTCTCCACAAAATCGGGTTTTCTTCAATCGAGATATGCACCCGCTTACATTTCTGGGATATTTTTGTACATTCCAGCGTGTTCGCGGGTGAGAGTCCTCCCAAGTTGGCCATCGGACTTATCCCTGTACCACTATAAGAAAAAATTCTCAGAACTTCCTGCCTGAACAGATAGTTTTGGGTCTTTCCGCCAACTCACCAGCCTGGATTTAGGGAGAAATTGTGAAAAGAAGAATAAAAATTTAACCAGGGTCGCAAGAATATTTTCAGAGTACCTCAAGTACTCTCTAGTATCTTAATATTGTTCAGTTGGATTCTAATGCATATTTGGATGGAAGGGTCAATGATAATGGTTTTTAAGCTGAGTCTTTGCTATGAATTTTAAATATTCCAGCTGTGTATCTCCATAAAGCTCCTTTCTCTTTTCCTTCTTACATATCCCACCCTACAAAGACTATTTTTCTTTTTCTAAGCAATTCCTGGGAAAGATTAAAAGTCAAATCCGTTTGGACTGTCTCATCTAGGATAGCGACAACCTAATTCTAACCTCTAATACTAACCACTTAATTTCTTTACGCCACAATTTTCAGCCCCAGAGTGGAATTATTTACCAAAGAAAGGATGACCTGAAATCCTAAGTTCTTTTTGATAGACTTGGAATGAAGAGCTTTTCACCTCTGAATCTATGATCCTGTGACAACAGATTTGGACTTGGCCTCTAAAATAATGGAAGCTGTGGTATTTCAACGAGTTTCAGCACCTTGGATTTGGACAGCTCCTCCGTCTCTGCCCCTAAGTAGGATCATAACCGCGCTGTTTTCCTTCCTTAGGAGTATAAAGACGTAGAAAGAAGGCACGAAAGAGAAGTGAAGGAGAAAAGTGCTTCGGTTCTTAGTATTTGTGTGGCACTGGAAAAGTCATTTCTCTGGGCGAAATCAGTAAAACAAGAAGTTTGGACTATGATATTACTTAGAACAGGAGTCCTTGTTAATTTGGTGAAACGTATGGATCTCTTTAGAGAATAACTTTTTAAAATGTGTAATACATAGGATTACAAAGGAAATTAAAAATTAGTGAAAGTAAAGATGTAATTTACACCCCTCCAAACAGCTCACTGATCCCCCCTGCAATCTGTCCACCCTTGGGGGTCCACAGATCTCAGGTTAAGAACCCCTGATTTTAAAGGTTCCTTCCAACTCCTGAGTTTTCTGCCTATGAGGTGATTCTCTAGGTCCTAGAAGCACCGTGTTCCCGAGGGTGAGACGCTAATTTTCTCTAAATATTTCCTATTACTAAATGTGTACTGTATATTACTGGTTGTAAGAAAATTCAAAACTAAACCAGTATTTGTGGAAAAATTCTTTCTAGAAAGGGTCTTTTAAAAGTTTGTTTTCATATTTATGAGTCTAGGTTCAACCCTGGCTCTTAGGCTACCGTGCCAGAAAAAAGCTTACAATGGCAAAGTAAAATGTAGAAATGAGCAAATAATTGCCTAGTTCTACCGAGAATCTGAATCATTCGGAACCCTCCCCACCCTCACTCCTAAACTTACCCCCACACCCTGGACTCTCGATTCCAATTTGCCCCCTAGATACCACCGTACAAGGCACCTTCACTATCTCTCTTGATCACATTTGATAGACAGAAATTCGACTCAGCGGGATTTCTTTTCCCTGAGCCTGGTCAGAGTGGGGGTGTTACGTGAAATCCTAGAAATCTCAGAAGGAAAGGGCTTCAGGTTGGATAATGCATCGGGAGGCAGAATGATGAGAGCAGGAGTGGCTTTTAAGCCATGTCTTTGGAATCAGTCACAAGGAGAAAAAAATAGGAGAATAGAGGCAATGGTATTCTCTCCTCTTTGCTTCCATATGCTGAAAGAACTATAAACCAATTTCCCACCCTTAAACCAGCTTCCCTGCAGTAGAAAAAGGAAAAGTGGACTCTGGATAAAGGATAATTCACAAAGGAGATATTTTAATCCTTGACTGCTGGGTCATATTAAAATCCAGATATGTCACTACAAATAGACTGTTGTTTCTCCATTTGGCTCAGGTCCCTTCCTGGTTGCTGGCTTTGACTCTTTTCACTCTCCCAACGTTCGAAGTTCTTCCCTCAAAGAGATTGTAAGTTAGGATGGTTTTTAAGATCCTGCTAGCTTTTTCTCCAATCCAACAATCCTGTCTTTTCTCCCTACTTCCAAGCGTACCTCCAGGCCTTTCCTTTCTTGGGAAAAATAAAAGGATTAATTTTCTTTTTCCAGAGCCCCATCCTCCAGGCTGAAGTACTTAGACCCTGAAATGGTCCAAGAGAGAGAAAGAAAAGAATGATTTTTCAATAAATTTTAAAATTCCCCTACATTCAATCAATAAGCATTTATTTAATTTAAGCTCCTGCTATCGGCCAGGCACTGTGCTAAGCTCTTAGGGATACAAAGAAAAGCAAAAGACAGTTTCTGGTTTTCAAGAGAGAAGAGAATGAATTGGAGAAGGACATGGGTCCTACTACTCACCCCACCACTGAAATAATGTACGATCTCAGGCAAGTCGTTTAAACCTCTGAGTGATCCCATTTCCTCATTTGGAGGGAAATCGTCTTTTACTTCTACTTGTCAGTAAAAACTCCTTGACTCCTTAATGTTGTGCCTTTCCGCTCAGATTATCTCAGGTTTATTGTTATGTTTTTTGTCTGTTACATAATTATTTGTATGTCATCTCCCTCTTTAGATGGTGAGCTTCTTGAGGGTAGGGACTGTTTTTTTCCCTTTGTTTCTATCTTTGTCGCTTAGCATAGTGCCTAGAATGATAGGCGGTAATAAATGAAATGCCTGTTGATTTGAAGGTCCCCAGTTCCTCATTCTGAATCCCTGGAGACAAACTCTGTCATGTTCCATACTCATTGAGACCCTCAGGAGAAGAAATGGCCGATAAAGAAAAGATCGAAAAAGTTCATTTGAATAATGAAGTTAGCTGGGGTGCGGGAAAAGGAAAGAAATGAAGATTATTCCTTTTCTAAGGCATTTTTCCTGTTACTTCTCTTGGCTCCTGCGAGTTACAGGCTAAACAAAAGTCAGAGACCAAGAGATCCGACCGGAAACCAGAAACCAGAAACCATTGAGTCGGTATTGCTTCTGGTCAGAATCTGAGAGTCGTGTGGGGTTCCAAATAAAAAGGGGGGTGGATGGGTGTGGTGTGACTCATTGCGGTGAAAAAACTGTAATTCAAGTCACTGCAACGTTTTCGTCACGACAGGGTTCACTGAAGGAAAAAAAAAATGACCCAGACCAAGGCCTCTGGTCAGAGTCGAAACTAGCACACGGTCTTACAGCACCTGAAGCCTTATATAAGGAGGAGAAAGGAAACTCTTGAGAGAAGCACAGTCTTGTCCAATCAAGACAATTATTCCTGGAGACCGTATTTTTGCCAATCCTAAGGGTGGGAAGGCTATTCCTTTTCTTGTCCTGACCCCGACCACTTTAGAGTACTTTGGGCTAAAGCACAATGTGCTGCCTGTAGTCAAATGCACCCGCGCCGGCTCTGAACTGAGACGGAACCCTTGTGCCGAAACTGGTATGTGTGTGTAGAGAGCAAGGGGTTGGAAGTGGGGTTGGGAAGATAACCTTTAAACCTAATTTAGGAACGTAGAATAATTCTGGCAAAAGCAAATATAAAACTCATTCTTTTCAATTATCAAAGTCATTTTTGAACCAAAGCAGATTTTGTACGAATTTTTCCAGCTACTTTTGGTGTCTAATACCCAAACGCTCCAGGAGAAAATCACGCAATTGACTTTTCCAAGAGTCTGAGCGCTTCGAGTTGGACAGCCCAGGTCCCCTACTGCAGCTATTCTTCGAATCTAGACTAACTCATCTCCTGTCCTTTTCCATTCTGTCCTCTCCTCCCTGTTCCTCTTCCTTTTCTCTCCCTCACGGGAGGAAAAGCAGAGGGTTTGATTGAAAATCCGACGGTAGACTTCTGGTGTCTGCTATCTGGGTGTGTCCTCACTTTCCCAGAGACTTTCTGGGTTTCTTAGTTTGACTGGGTCCCTTTTTCCTCAGGCCTCATTAACCTAGACTGCAACAGAGCCATTGTATACAAGTTGTATCCTCTCCACTAGGAGCGAGGCCCCTTTCGCGGGACTTAAGAATTAGACTTGGACCCTAGGACACTTTAGCTCTATGTTAACTGGTCTGGGGGAAAGGGCGTAGAAGTGGAGACCCAGACACTATGTTAACCTATGGATAATTGTGAGCTGAGGCAAAGTCACTGGGTATGACACGTCATATGATATTTTATTGTCATTGATAACAATTATAACATAAATACACCAAAAATCATCGTATCATGCCATTTACTGTAACCACTATCCCTCTCTGGCATATAGAATGCTAAGAGTTTGACTCACTTGTAAGGATTTGAGGGGGTACCCTAATGAGAGAACGTAACTCCAGCGAATCCATCAAACCTACTAGTTGCTTTGAAAGCAAAGCTAGATTGGGGGTAGTCTTGGTCGGGGCCGAGGTGGATAAGAGGAGCTTGCGCCCTAGCTCACCTCTCTTCTACTCAGTTGTGGTTGCCCCGAAGAATCCAGGAATCTAGCGCCTCTCTTTCCAGCTGCAAGTGAAATGCACTGTGGTCAGTTATGCAAGAGATTGCTAGGAGTTGAATAAACCTAACCGTAGAGAAACTGGATACTCAGGTCTCATTTCTCTGTCAAAGACCTCTGTAATTTAAAAGCAAGATTTTCTGCCGGCTTTGCCCACATATCCGCGGCTGTGTAAATCCACCTTTCCTTGGAGAGCTAGTAGAAATGGTGATTTTCAGTGATTTTCAAAAAGCCAAGGAAATGCATGGAGATAGAATTTATTCTCGATCGATATTGTCTTATGGTTAGAATCGATCTCAATGTTATCAATATCTGTCATTCTGGCATTCTTTGGACTCTAACTGCATTATAGCTTATATTCTAACCGTCTTTATTGAAAAATCGAACTTCGTTGTAGGTTCTGATCTGACCAGGCTGCAGCCACCACCACCCCACCCCATCCCCAATTCTATGCACAATAACAATCAAGAGGACACAGAGTCTTAGAGACAGAACCAGGAGGAAAAGGAAAGAATCCTGTTGGTTTAATTCCTGTGTATATCTGGCCACCTCTGGCCAAACTCACTACTTTGCTTTGCACCATATAAATCGAGTTTCTGAAAGAAGGGCTGGAAAAACCCTAAGGGAGGAGAATGGAGATAGAGATTTCGTCTGTGATTTCACTCTATAGAAGTGAAATAGGAATTTCCAGGAGAGGGAGTGCTGAAAGAACTTTCCTGAGTTACTGCTGTGGCCTCCTAATTGGCCTCTCTGCCTTAAGTCTCTCCCCACCTCCCCAGCTCCAGTCCACACTGCTGTCCCTGATTTTCCTTAAGTGAAGATCTGACTATATAATCCCCCTAATTAATAAACTTCTGTGGCTTCTTATTGCCTCTGGATCAAATAAAAATCCCTCTGATTAGCTTTTAAATCCCTTCACATCTTACCTCAACCTCTCTCTACAGCTTCATTGCATCATTATTCACCTTCCCCCCCCTTTCTGACCCAGTTAAAATGGCCTTTCTATTGTTCACAGAAGACTCCAGTCTCCAGGCTTTTGCTCTTGCAGTCTCCCATGCCTGCAATTCACTCCCTTATCTCTGTCTCATAGGATCTTCTGGCAAGTTGCAGCTAAGACACATCTGACGCCTTTCCTGAATGCTACCCCCCACCCCAGCAAGTGCTAGTGCTCTCTTCAAACTATTTTGTATTTATTCTCTTTATTCTGCCTACACACTCACACACACATATATGTGTATTGGGGATACAAGTGTGTATATATGCGTCCCAAACATATACACACACACACACACACACACACACACACACACACACACATATATATATATATATATATATGTATGTGTGTATGTATGTATGTATATTAGAATATGAGCTCCATGCGAGTAAGAATTGTTTAATTCAGTGTATTTTTATTCGCAATGCCTGGCACAGAGTAAGCGTTTAATACATACCCTATTGATTGAAACTCCCTCAACAATGCAAGTCAGTCAGCACCCAATCGGGGCATGAAGAGTTAAGTGCCCATGGTCCAGTATGTGTCCCCGACAGGACTCATCTCTAAGTGCTTCATCTATCCACTAATCAACTTCTCTCTTTTACTCGCACTCAGCCAAGTAAAGAAAGGAATTCCATTAGAAGAGAGACAAGATAAAATAGAGACTTAATTCGTACCCTTTTCCTCTTCTCCTCTTCCACTCCCACGCCTTGCACAAGGCTGTACATCTAGAAGTCGCTTTATCAATTCTAGTTTAAAGGCGAAGGGGATGGGAAGTGGGGCTGAAGTCAGACTCATCTTCGGAACTCAGGACCTTGAGCATGCCTACATTACCAAGCTGAGCAGGGTATTGATCTCTAAAATCTAGCCTCCTTGTTTTACAGATGAGAAACCGGCAGCCCAGGGAGGTGAAGAGGTTACCTACGCTCTGGCTAGCGGCAGAGATGGAACAAGAACCCAGAAATCATTCCAAATGAAAGACATGTTGCCCACCAAATCTCCAGGGGTGTGTGATTCCAGAATCTCCCCTCCCTTTAAGGCAATTGACACACCCGAAATGAGATACTGCCACAGGTCAAGGTTTGCAACGGGATGGAGAGCTGAATGACAAGTCGATGTATTTCCGAACTTCTGAGCTATCACGCGAAAACGCCACTCACTGGCTCCTCAGACCTTGACCAGCGTTCCGAGATTATAAACCGGAAATTTCAGTAAAGAGTTCATTGATCTCGGGCTAGAACTTTTCTTCTTGGGCTCCTGGGTTAATTGACCCTGGACTGGGATCCCACAACGTGTTGAGTTTTCCCAGAGCTTTCAATGCCTTGGTTAGTGCACGATGAGGTTAGGATGGGAAGGAGAGTGATGTAGGGTTAGAGATAACTCTAGTTTGAAACGCTAGAAAGGAGGAAAATAAATGCAAGTTCTAATCTGTGGCTACAAGCTACAACATTTTCTGGGCCGGCCGCCCAGCCCTGTGCATCCCTCTGCCCTGAAAATGCGCTCTCTTGTACTTCCCAGTTTGCCTTCCCCTACATGGGCTGTCTTTTCTCTCTTCTTCTCAAAAACTTACAGGACCTTCATAGAATTATAGATGTGAAGACTGAAAGAACTTTAGGTCGATTTTCCAATCCAACCCCCTCATTATATAGATTAGAAAACTGGTGCCCAGAGAAATCAGGTAACTGGACCAACCATGGTCGTTTGCTTTCTTATTTCTGAATAGCTATTTGAGAGGTATTTTGTGATCCAGGGAAGTCTTCATCTCCCAATACTCTTTCACCACCACCCCAACAATTCTCCTTCTAGAATCAAGATTCTTAATCAGTGTGTGTGAGTGTGTGTGTGTGTGTGTGTGTGTGTGTGTGTGTGTGTGTTCAATCCCTGAGGCAGTCTGGTGAAGCCTATACACCCCTCCTCAGAATAATGTTTCTGACATTAAATGCGTAAGATAAAATACGAAGGATTACAAAAGAAAACAAAGGTTGGTGAAAATAAAGATACATTTTTCCCATCCAACTTCACTGTCCCCTGAAATCTAGACTCCCTGTTTTAGAATCAGTAGGTTATCCAATATGATTTCTTCCTTCCCTCTTCTCTTTTGACTTCCTTCTTTTGCCCTTCCTATTCTCTCCCACCTCCCCACCCCCAGTCCTAGTTTTCCCTTCAAAAGCAGCTGGGTTGGCCAGAGAGAAAAAAGACTTTAAAGTCCTTTTAATATTCTTCTGATTCTGGTATTTTAAAAGAGGAAACATGGTGCTGGTTTTTAATTAGCCTAAAGATGAGTTGTTTGTAGCTTGGGTATTTAAAATAAAATCTATTTTAAAACCAAATACTCTCAAATTAGCTCTTCTTCTCAGCTGCTGAAACTCTATCCGGAGTTAGTTGGTCTCTCTCTATAGATGCAAACCTGAAAACAGGGTTGCAGGAAGTAAAATTCTGATATCAAATCCTAAGATCTGGAAGACAGGGAATAGACCCCTGCCTCAATATGGGCAGGCAGAGCCTTCATATGAATACCTAACAGTCTTGGCATCTGCATTGAGATATAGAAAGTGTAGCTTGGTTTCCATGATGTGTTTCTATTGATGCATTACATCGATGACTCAAAAAATCAATAATATAGAGTAAAACATCTCAACCCCTTAAAATAGGATCTTTATGAGTTTGTGTGGGTGGAAAAAGACTTACCACCTGATGGCCAATCTTCTGTTTTTGAACCTCTCACAGTCAAATACCTTTTACTTTGACCAGACCTACTATAATTTGTGCCCTCATGAATCCACTGGTTACCTCTGGTACCCAATGAGGTTAGAGGAAAGGAGGGTGGATAAATTATAATTTTAAAATAACTATGAAATGTGTACTGATATTTGTCTCCCTTCATGAATGGATCAACGCTTAAGATGTCTTCTTAAAATTTCCTTTTTGGCTCTGAATGATATGCATATAATGGGTTGACACAATAAAAAGTAAATAGTAATTAATATTTCTCCATTTTTCCTGACCTCTCAATGATTTATATGTCACTCCCTTTCTAAATGTACCCAATTATGTCACCTTCCCAATATTGCAGAAAGTATAATCAAACTAGGAAACTCACAGAGCATCTTGTGAGAAAAGATAGGGAACACCTTACAGGACAGAAGATATTGTTTCTGCTTGATGGTGTCACACTTGCAGTTGTCATCTGAGCCCATTCTGGACTTTAATGTTTCCCTTAGTTTTATAATGTTTGGGATTAGAAGCTGAGATGGGGTATATTACACTGGATCGCCAGTCATCCCAAGCTACATTACTAAGATGTCTCTTGCTCCCCCTGGTGGCAACATATTAAATATTACAGAATCAGATCAGGTAACCTCAGAAAAACAAAATGGGATTTCTTTTCATCCCCAAACCTCTATCACCCTTACCAGGAACAAAATGATTAATCTGGACAACAATTACCTCATTTCAACTTGTTCAAAGAAAAGACCTTGAACCAATCGGTGAGAAAATAAGATGGCTGAAAGGCTTTGTTCTCCATAACTTTTCCAAGTGAATAGAATATTGGACAAAAAGTGGAAAATTAGAAGGTGCAAGAAATTTCTCTAGAGTATGCATTGAAGTCCCATAGACTCTTGTCAAGAAATATTCTAGGAACGGTTGGAGATATTGATCCTCTACGGAGATAGCTAAGTGACTCTGCAGTGCATGCCCATCTGAAGATTTTGTGGATGAAAGAGGCTACCGTGTTTCAATAGATCTATGATCTCTTCCATGTGAGTGCTCCCTGCAGATTGCAACCCAAATATGTCTTCTCATCCCCTTTGGCTCTTGCCTATGTGGATTTGTAAATCCTTCAAAGGTTTTCTACCCAATGTTCTAGAGATTTCCTTCTAGATTTCTTGATATTTTGTCAATACAAATGGAGCACACTGAGTTCATGGGCTATTATTTTCTCTGGCTACTTGCCTCTTACTTTTCTGGGTATTTGTGACTCAGTGGAAAGGCTGTAGGATTGTATTCAGAGGATTAGGTTTCAACTCCCATCTCTGCTACTTGTGAAGAAGTCACTTCATTTTGTGATGTCTCATTTTTCTCATCTAAAAAATAAAAGATTGAACTAAATAAGTCTATGGTTGACTGAGACTTGTTCCTCTTTCCATTGAAGGCCAAGACTTAATCACATGATTCTAAAAATGGACAGTGACAGAGATGGAGGTGAGAATGAAGTTCAATCTTTCATAAGAATACATTAGTCATTAAATTAGGGCAACTAGGTGGTGTAGTAGATAGAGTACAGGGCTTGGAGTCAGAAAGGCTTACATTTATGAATGCAAATCTGGCCTCAGATCCTTACTAGCTATGTGATCCGGGGAAAGTCACTTTAACCTGTTTGCCTTAGTTTCTTTATCTGCAAAATGAGCTGGAGAAGGAAATGGCAAACCACTCCAGTATGTTTGCCAAGAAAATCCCAGATGGGGTCATGAAGAGTGATAGAACTGAAACAACTAAACAACAAAACAATAATCAAATCACAAAATCTTAGAAATGGAAGAAAATTGAAATAATTTAATGGAGCCTTCTAACTTATGCAGGAACACCTTGACAAAACACTTAAAGATAATCATTCAGCCTCTGCTTGAATATTTCCAATGGCAGGGAGCTCACTATCCTCCAAGGCCAACTGGCTCCCTACTTGACCTTAGGCAGTAACTGTTAGGAGACACTTCCTTATATTGTTATATTATTACATTTAGCACATTTCCATTTAGAAATCTTTCATCTCTTTTTATTTCATATGAACATTACAAGTGTGATTGTCTTTATGTAACAGCTGAAGAAACTGAGTTCTACAGAGGTCAAATGATTTGTTTAAGTAGCACAGTTTGTTAGTCATCCTAGCCCTAGTTTCATTCCTAGTGCTCTGTATTTCCACCCATTGGTTCTGCTTCTACCTTCTCAAGATACACAAAACAACACTAAGCTCTTCCACTATTCCCTCTTCTGCAGCTCTCTTGTGTTGTGGGAAAGTTCAACTTGCCCTCACTTTGCCATTCTTTCTCTGGGACCAAGAAAGTGGATGTGTGTCCAACTCTGCCCATTGTGGCGTTGGTAGTTAGAGCCAGTAATATTTCTAATACCTTTCTGAGCTTCAAGGATGCCAATCTACTTCAACATTGTGGAGTTTGGAGTGTGTGTTAGATTCAATACAGACAATAGATGTAGCATGGGTTCTTGTATGAGACTACATGTCTGCAGCTTTGTGAATGAAATGGTAAGCATGTAGCAGAATGTTAATTCAGAAGCATGAACAGGGGTTGTTGTGTTAATTCAGCTGCCCCTGCATGTGCTAACCGTGATATTTGGGTACCAGCCTCCACCTGTGTACAAAAGCATCTTCAGGAGATTTCTGGAAATGTTCTTATGTAAGAGATTACTCAACATGTGTATAATCCTGCATCTCACCTGTGGCCAGAAGAAAACCAAAGAACCTCATTAACTCAGGCAAAGCTTTGGTTTTAATGAAATATTACTTCAATTTTCCATTTTTATTTTTGCTAGTAGAAATCTGACCTTTGAGTCGAAATGTTCATGTCTGTACCCCCATGTATGTCAGAGAAGGGCAAAAGCACATATTTATGTACCCCTATCTGAATCTAAAACTGATTAACTCTGAGTAATTAATTCCCTCAGAGCACTATTTGTCCTCTTGTAACACTTAATCATTTTCTTTGTGTTATTTTGAAAAAAAATTTATTTAATTACCTTTTCATGTTATAGTTTCTTCTCCTCCCTCCCCGCAAGTAGAATAGTGCTCTTTGATGATAGGGAGTGTCTTGTTTTTGTCTTTGTCTTCCTAGTGCTAAGGATTTAATAAATATCTGTTGACTTTAAAGGTTGAATTTCTAGTTTGAATTTTGATTATTTTGTAAAAATGTTATTTTTGTAAGGTAGGGATTGTTTGGATAGAGTGCTGGTTTTGGAGTAATAGGTTGTTTGTTGTATCTGACTCTTCCTGACCTAGTGGACCATAGTACTCCAGTGCTATTCAAGGGGTTTTCTTGGCAAAGATACTAGAGTTGTTTGCTATTTCCCTCTCCGGTGGATTAAAGCAAACACAGGTGAAATGATTTGCCCAGAATCACACAGCTAGGGAGTCTCTAGACTGGATTTGAACTCAGGTCTTTCTGGCTCCAGGCCCAGTGTCCTATTCAGTGGGCCACCTAGCTGCCTCTTGAAGTCATGGGACCTGGGATCAAATCTCTATTCTCTCACTGGCTCCCTACTTGACCTTAAGCAGATAGTTTACATCTCTGGGACTCAGTTTCAACATCTTTATAATGAGAAGGTTGACTGATAAGATCCTTCCTAGCTCCAAATCTTCTATCCTTTGGTCCTATATTTTATTCATTTGTTAGATTATAAGCTCCTTGAGACCAGGAGCTGAGTTGGTTTTCATTTTTTCAATCCCCAGGGACTAATACAGAGCCTTGTTCGATGTAGGTACTTAAGCATTCAAACTGAATGGATTGTTTGTTTGACTAGGTATGCCATTCTTTGGTCTGGTGTATCAGTGAAGTTCAGAGTGCCCGAAAGTGTATGTGTGCTTGGAAAGAGCCTGGTTCTCACTGTCTGTGACTCTGTGAAGGTATGTGTTTATAGATAGATACGCGCCTGGCTCTTTACCTACATCCTGTCAATTTCTTGACCAGTCAGAATTATGTTTTCTTATGATTCCCTGGCAGCTTTGGCCAAGAAGTCCCTCTCACTCCCAGATGTTTGCTCTAGGCTGGGAGCTGATAGTTGAGGAATATTCATCTCCTGGGAGTTTTTGTTCTCCCTGCATGAAAGGCCTCAATAGCTGGGAATACCACTCTAATTACGGGGAAGCCCGGCTTATGTGGGGGATACAATGGGCCTGCTAGTCTCATAGCAGCTCCTTACATCAGTCAAATAAGGCACTCTAATGACGGGGTGAGAGCCGTGAATGCCTAAAACAAACTCCAAAAGGAGAGAAAATAAAGCCGCCGGGGGCTTAAGATATATTAAATTACCCTGATTAGGAATCCTGGCCTCGCTGGGGTTGGTTGGAGAGGCTGGGGAGACTGAGGGTCCTGCTATTCATTTCGGGGGAGAAGGGTCAGCAGGTCGGGGGGGTTCACAGAGCCCCGTCCCATTCTCATGCTAACACTGAGCACAAACTCGAGGCTTAGTGGGCTGGAAAATAGAAATGAATTTGTCATAATCCTCACTCCTCTGTCGCAGGGTGAGTTAGCTCTGGCTAATTGCAGCCAGTTAGAGCTTGACTGGGAGAATAGGACGGGGGTTGGGCGGGGAGACTTGAGTCTAGGAGGCTGGGAGAATGGGACTGGCTAGAGGCTAGTAGGGGGCCTCCATTCCTCTCTCCTGCCTTCTCTAAGAGAGATGAGTTGTAGGGGTGAAGCAGGCCCTAAAGAGATCTCAGGCTTTTCAAATGAGCTGTGATGTGGTAAGTGTACGCAGGTAGCTGAGCTAGCTATTTTGTGTGTGTACACAAACACATGCCACTAGGGACATAAGATCCTGGAATGTTAGGTCTGAGAGGGTCATTAGAAGCCATCTAATCTACATCCCCTTCTCATTTTACAGGTGAGGGAACTAAGGTTCAGAGATTTATTTGCCCAGAATCACACAGCTAGCCACTCAGAACTAGAACCCAGGTTTCCCATGGCTGCCTTGATCACTATACATGCAAATGCATAGATATGCCACTGCCCAATATGGCACATGCACAAAAAACTATATCCTCACACTTGCCCCACGATACAATGTACATATAATTATGGACAAATGAACCCCACCCAAACACTAGCTACTTATACTCTCAGTCCACACACACAAAATACAGACACAAGTGAATGCAGACACACAACACACGTGCTCCAATACCGCACACAAATGCACAAGCCCCTCCCCTCCCCAGTCCGGGATGCCTGGGCAAGGTCTGGTTGGTTCTCTGGCTCAAATTCTTGTGTCTGTATAATTAGCCTCTCCATCGTCTTTGGGCTGCTTGGTTTACAATCGATTTCTCTGCAAACCAAGCACAGTTGACAAATATTTCAGGCTGTCACCCCCGCCCCTCTCTGCAGCACCGACACCATGTCTATACAATTACGCCAGTAGTGGGGGCAAATGAAACCTCTCCCACACAGCAGTGGATTTGAACAACAAAGGCCAACAAACCAGCATATAAACGGAGAAAACACCCACTTCACCAAAGACAAGGCCACCCTCTGCTGGGAGAAAAAGCTATGACTTAGAGAGAGGACTCAACTCAGTCCTATCATCTTCCTCCCCTATCCTCCAAGTCTCAAGCTCACACTCACACGCCTACTGGGGGCCTAATACATCTAGGACTTGTTCTTGACCTTCAGTCAGGATACTGAAAATAAAAAACAACCACAGGCAGAGAACTGTAAGAGAGTAAGTGAAGGGTGATCCTAAGAACACAAGAGAGAGGACATAGAAGACTGGTCTCCTTCCGGGGGGCAGACCCAGTTTACTACTATTAAGGACACTAGCTCTCCATCTCTGGTGTCAGGAAGAAAGGGGGTACAGAGAAGCCTGGAGAAGGCGGTTATGTTCCCTAAGCAAGACTGGAAAACTGCACTCTGTGCATTTGAAATTTGTTTCCTATGTTACTGTCCACGGGAAACCTCCAGCCTTCAGTTTAACGCCTGGGATGTGATTCACAAAATAAATAGCCATGTACCATGGAGAAGATAATTTCCTGGCATCTATGCTAGCTACACTTTTTCATGTGACTCTCAACCTCTGTTGGCACTGGAAGAATGTTTACGTTGCCTACCCCTGGTTCCAGGTCTAGGTGAGAGTGTTACTGTTTTGCATTACTTCAAATTGAGAAGAAGGCAAGCTGAGCCTCAGCTTATGGCCCTCAATTTTATTTCCATAATCTGCCATCCATTTTACTGCTCTTTTCTTAAGACTACAGGTGTCATTTTAGAGAGCCAATCTCAAAGTCAAGAAGCCTGGCTTCTGACACGTAATTCACCATGTTACCCAGGGCAAGCTATTTAACTTATTGGTAATTTTTGGTAACTAAAATCATAAATCCCCAAGAAATTGTGGACTTGCTCTGGTAGAGGAACTCACCAGGGAGTTCCTTATATCAATATATCACAGATCCAGACCCTATCCCATTTTGGTACAGTTTCTTCCATCTCTCCAATTTTTTCCCAAGTCAGGATGTAGCTCTTTTATCCTATATTGTAAGTGTGAAAATTGATGCAGGGTGGAAGCAGTGGGCAAATGACCTATGAACTAAAGGATCCCAGGTTCCTCAGCTGTGGCATCCCCTTGTTCTCCTTCCGTGGGGAAGAAGGAGGGAGCCCTTTCCCCATACTCCTATTTCCCTAAGTCCCAGCCCAGGAAGAATGTAAAGAAAATAAAGATCCGTTTGAGGAATGAAGAGCAAAATGATTTTTTTTAAAATCCCAAGGGTAGCAGGAAGAGCAGAGACTGTTTGGCAAAGAAGTATCCCAAACTGTTTCAGAGTATTGACAGACATTGCCTGCTTCTGCTTTATCTGTGGATAAAGCAAAGTTCTTTTCCTTGTGACCTATCTCCGGATGAGCCCCACTGTACTCCTCCCAAAAAAGTGATAGGATTTCAACCCTGATCCAGAAAGGCAAAGCTAAAATTGGGAAATAAACAGTGACCCTCGGGAGAGTGGAAACTGGAAAAGAGGATTCCTGAGTCTTAGTTCCAGGGTCTGTCAATGTCTAACCACAGGCGACATGTTTGACTAGGTGCTTCAGTTTCCTCACTTTGTAAAAAGGCACAAGATTTAACCCACACCTTGGAAATATGAGTTGGGTGAAAGGGCTGATGGTGTTTTGGGTTATAGAAATCCAGGCCTCTCTCTGAGATCCACTGTCTTATAACCCAGTGCCTCTACCCCACTTCCCTCCTCACCCTACCAGTACTCAATCTCACAATACTTTATAGTTCTTGTGGAGATTCAACATAGAAAAATACATCTCAGCTGAGGTGGGAGTCTACACTATAGTTACTGACAAAAATGAGTTTTAGTGAGATTGCTCTCTAGCAACAATAGGCAAAGCAGTAGAGAAAGGAAAGGACAGAAAGAAAATAGGTAGCTTTTTTTTTTTTGTCAACTTTGGACAAGTTCTTCAGCTCTCACCCATAAAATGGGGAGGTGGTTAGACTAGATACTCTCCAAGGACTCTTCTTTTCAGTTCTGACATTTTGTGATTCTCATCATATCTCTGACTAGAGGACAGGCCTTCCCAACAAATGTGATTTTAGAGTAAATAAAATGGTAACAATATTGACTCATCACCCCTCAACACTTCTTTCCCAACAGGTGTCTCCAAACCGATAATCATTAGTGGCATTGAATTTAGCATTTTCATCAAGATAGATTTTATGGAGCTGACATCTCCTGAACCTCCAGGGACTTTTAGGGACTGGGTCAGGTCTACTCTTCTCTCTCTCTTGTCACTAGGACCTGCACCTGCACATACAGGGTGAAGGGTAGCACTCACTTTCTCCTTTTTGTGACTGATGACATGGGGAGAAGGTGCATAACACATTCACTTATCGTTGTCGCCCAGGCTCTTGCACTAACTGTGCCAGTAAGTCTAGGCCTTTAATGGCTGCTCAGTTGTGAGCAGCCCACCTGACCCCCACAATACCCCCGACAATACCTGGCCCTAACAGGACCAGAGCCAAGTCCTGAGGACTCCACTGAAGACTGTGGAATCATTTGGGGTGTGGACATGGTTTATGGTCACTGGGAAGGTCAGATGTAACAGTGTATGCAAAGAGCTCTGATAACTTTAGAGCACTATATGAATGTTAAATATTATGTCATTATTATTTGAACTCATCATTTGTGTAGGGAAAAGTCACTACTGGGACAAAAATGGTTGAGGAAATGTTGGTAGAGAAAAAGCAAAGAGTAAATAGCTTCTCTGTCAAATCAGGTTCCTCGCACTGAAGCCCATTTTACTGCACTCCTGAAGTTGGAATATTTTCTGGCCCCTGAGCTTTGCTGGTAAAACTGGCAATCAAGCTTCGGGACTCTGTGAAAGTGTGGGGCTTGGGGAGTGAAGGGAGCAACGAAGCAAAGAGTGCCCAAGCGGGCACATTGTCTTAGGAGGGTGCTGGGCCCTTATTTGCAGGGTCCCCAGGGCTTTCCTTCAGGAGGGGCCTAGAGACAGAGACAGAAAAAGGGAACAGCCTGCAGCAGGAGCAGTCGAAACTAAAAATAGGCACGAGGTGTTGGCTAAGATGCAGGAAAATCGTGATGTGAAGGCTAGGACAGTTTCGTGGGGGACTGGGGGGGCGGACACAACACCCACAGAATGTGAAATCTGAAGCGTGCATGTGAGAGAGTACAGATACACACACACACACACACACACACACACACACAGCTAAGCAGCCAAGGAAAGACGTGTTACATACATTCCCAAATAAGTGACTCTATATACATAAGGCGTGTGTATAAACTTAACGACAGTTATTCCAGAGAGGAAAAAAATGAATTTCAGCATTTTCTCCAGAAATATAAAACAACCTGAGAGTGTGGTGGTTCTCAGCCATAAAATGCTGATTTGGAGAGAGGGAATGGTCCTGCCAAGGAAGCCAAAGGGGAGAATTTGCCTCCCAGAGGGTGATCAGCAGGGAAATTTTTCCCGTTCAGTTCGTCACCCACTCAGCTGCCCAGGGCTGCTGGGTTGGAGTTTCTTCTCCCTATTGTTCCCTCAAAGGAAGTTTCGAGTGATGAAGGCTAGAATTTTTGTTGCCAAGAAAAAGAAGAATATGAGGAGGGGTAAAAGGATTCAAGAACCAGAAAGGTTATGGGGCTCAGGAAATAAAATTCATTCCAGTGAAACTTGATGTTATCAAAGTCGTGGACACGTTAAATTTCAATAGTTATCTCTTTAACCCATGTAAAAACAAATGAATTCGCCTTTATTCTCGTAGGTCAGCGACATATCCATTCTTCCCTGACTTTGACAGAAAGTAAAAGTCCCACACGAACATTCCTAATTTCTGCTTCCTCACATCTCTTTGTTTTAAAAGAGGAAATTAATCATTTTTCTGGTCTATACCTATAAGAAAAGCTGGGGGGCCTATATTTTAAGCTAGTTACGAGGACACAGAGTCTGATTTTTTGGATTTTAAATCAAAAATCAAGAACGCCAGGATGGTTTTTGTATATATAGACACTTAAGAGTTGGGCGGCGGTCTGAGTAAATGCTCACGAATATCAGTTTGTGAGTCAGGGTCTGGAAGCCCTAGTACCCAAGGACTCCCCTCGGACCCAGACTTAATGGGTTTCCCTCATGCACGCATTCTATATTTTCTCTACCAATGTCACAAAGAGAGTTCTCCAGTGAAGCATCGGTAGACCTCGGAATTCTCCTATACCACAAGCCGTTACTACCAGAGAGGCAATTCTTACTGCTTTGCCTTTCTCGAACTCACCACGGTGGCCCCTCACTGCCCTTGGCCCTTCATTTTAAACAAACAAACCCACCAGTTCTCACCCCTCCCTTCCCCTAGGCAGAGCGGAATTGTGGCCGAATGTAGTGGCCTAGAGGCATCCTGCGAAGTCGTTTGGAAACGATTTGACTGCGAATTTGTTCGGCCAGGTTGCTGCTCAGGCTTCTGGACCCCAGGAGAAAACACAATTTGGGGGAGGGAAAGCAGAATAAAGCCCCTCGATAACGAGATCCCAAAAACATTTTTTTTAAAGAAATTCACAAGCCCTCTAAGCCCCTGTGCCATCTATCTCTGTAGGCTCCATCGAGACAAGAGAAAACTGGATGACCAAGCCTGGCTTTTTTTTTTTTGGAGGGGAGGGAGAGGAAGTGAAGCGGAGATATGTTCAGCTAGCTCTCAGAAGCCGCTCATAGGTTTCTTTTTCGAAATAAAGAGATGGGAGAAAGCAAGAGACAACAGACATTTTAAAATGTCTGATTTCAGAAATTCAAACATTCATAGTGTGGTTTCCATTTACACATCTGCATATGTTTGAATGCCAATAGTTCCACAAAATCGATTGTATTCATTATTGAATTAGACACATGTAGCAAGAAAGTCCCGATGAAATGTATTCATATATCTATATCTATATCGCCCACATGGTGTACGTGGTGGGAGGAAAATAGGAGTATGTTTAGAGATCTCTCTATGCCTGTGCATTTATATATGTACATATGTGCCCTCGTGAATATTTACATATTTATATATGTTTATCACTATGTATTTATATCCACAACCGGGCTGCTTTTTTTTCCCCCTGTGTGCCTTGCATAAATCCCCTGCTTGCATTCCATCCGTATTAATTGCACTCACTTGGAAAATGGGATTCGGACAACCAGGTGTCAGAGATAACCCAAGCTTCCCTCCACCACCACAGGACTTGTCCCAGAGACTCTTGTTAATTGATTTTTACCTGATCCTTGAATCCTGCAGTGATCTGGGTAAAGTCAGAGGAGCTTTAGATGGAAACAGTAAGTTGACTAATAGGAGTCCGAGATCTAGGGTTTCCCGCCTCGAAATGTCAATGAGGATGAGTGAGAATCCGATGTTGGTGGAGGTAAGGAAAAGGCAAACAGTGAGGGCCATTTGGGCTGGTAGGACAAGAGAAGGATGGAGTTCACCAGGGAGAAGTGGATCGCCATTTCTAAAAAGCTCTTGGTTGGGGAATCTCCCTAGCTAATCTGTGGCGGGACCCTCTTGGGCTAAATCACAGCGCCAGTGCGTCTATTTATGTATTTCTATACACGTACTTGATTCTCTAGTCCTCTAAATAGGAGGGGGTGGGAGAAGGGGAGGGAATGTTCAGATAAAGATGAAACGGACACTTCGATTTCCTGAACCTACTCTGTTTTTCTAAGTCCTGTCTGATAAATAAACGATAACTATTGACCCGGGGCCCTTCTATTCTTCTTCTATTGTTGCAGCTCAATCACACACTTACCCGAAGAAAAGCCAGTTTATCTTACCCCTGAAGCAGTGTGTGTATATGTAGGGGAGGAGGGGGGGGGGAGGGAGGCGACTACTCTAGTTAGGGAGATTCTCCAACCAGAATTGTGCAGATGGGTTGAGGAAAAGAGACTTTCAGAAAAGGACCAATTTCCCCCGCACAATGAGCGCTAAGTACCTGATAAATGGGGCTGGTGTTTATTCATGAGCAGGTACTTTGGAGATGCCGTTTAAAATAGCCGGCCCGCTCCGCCTCGCCAAGGTACTTAAACCTCGGCAGGTGCAGCTAGCTAGAGAGCACAAAGCCTGAGGCTGCGCGGAGAGGGGGTGTGAAAGAGAGGGAAGGGAGGGAGTCGGGGGGGGGGGGAAGGGGGGGCCCTCCAGGCGCTTAGATACCTCGGCCCTTTGTTCTTCGCTAGGGTCCAAACCTACTTAACCGGGAGGCCCAGGTCACGAAAACCTCGCTGTTAATTACTAAGAACTCCCCCCACCTCCCCCGCACCAACCCACTCCTAGTCTACTTCCACTTAACCAGAAAAGGGGGACTTCCCTTGAGCTCAGATTCAGGCACTTGGACAAACACTCCTAACTAAATAATTGACTAAGGAAATAAATAAAATCGAAAACAAGAAGAAAGAGACTAAGAGGTCTCTTGGCCGCTGATGGCACCTCCTTTGGCTCATCTGGCAAACCGACCTTTAGAACAAGAAAATTGTTTTCTGCCTCCCAGAATGACTTCTGGGTGCTTGGGGAAGCCAGTGGTATAGGGAAGCAAAGGGTCTAATAATCCCAAGTTCGACGGGATCTCAGTATTAAAGTATGACTAAAAGCTATTAGTCTGGGCCCCTGGTTGCAGCCTCTCTCGCCTACCATGTGCTCCCGAGGGAGTGTTATTTTTTGCTGTTATTGGGTATTACCTGGTGAATGCTGTATTCTTGGTTTTAAGATCTTGTATTGTTTCTTCAGTGTATATTAACTTGTGGACTATAACTGTGAGTCTAGTTCAGTTGTATAGGTAAGACGATGAATTAATTAATTTGGTTTCTGTGTCCCCCTTCGGATATTGAGGGTTTTAGGCATACACACCATAACTGTATTATGGTGCTTTGTTCACACATTTTGCTGTTTCGAATGTAATGTGGACATACTACGTTCTATCTCTTCAGACCTGACTTTTCCTGAGATCAGAGTCTCTTTGACCTTAGGCCCCTACCAAGAATTTCCCAGGCCCAGAAAAATTATCCGATGGAACCATGTCACGCACAGTATTCCATCCCCTTAATCTCCAGGGCTGATTGGTTGGCCACCCACTCCAACCTCCACAGATTGCCCTGTTCTTAATCCCTTTGAACCATATATTCCGTTATGTCTGTTCGGTCCACAAAGGGTTATGGCTAGGAGTCCAACACAGGTCTGATTCTCTAGAGGAGCAAGAATTCTTTGGAATAGATTTTTTAAAAAGATGAGTACAAGGGAGAAGAGAGAAAGAAGTTGAGTGAAGGAGGACAATGGACATGTTTCTTCGATCCACACCAATGTCTGATGGACAAGACCTTTTTCATATATCAGACAAGACTGATGCTTAATAGAACAGATGACAAAAATTAATGTCCGTCATTGATTTTATCTGCAACTACTGAGATAAAATAAATTAGGAAAATAACATATCAAACTTGGAGCAAATCTGAAATTCCCGGATTTAAAGAACAATCTAAAGATGAGCGCCCTTTAGGTTGAGAGTATGGGGGTTTACTGTAGAAGCGAAAGAGGACGCTGTAGGCAGTAGCCAGCAAGCCGAGGTAGACAGAGTGGACCAGTAGTGTACAGGGAGTGACAGCCAGTTAGCCTGGTCAGCTCCCTGTTCCTAAGCCACTGCTGACCCTAAGCAGTGGCTTTTGGAAGCGCCTGCTCTCAGTCCTATAGGTTCAGAGTCAAGAAGTCCCTGTTTGGAGAGCCAGTGATCAGTTTAGAAGTGGCGGACTGGCGAAAACAGCGTGGTTTGCCCCTTCTTTTACTTGGTCCTAGGTTATATAGCAAACTTCCAGGACTACACAAATATCAGTTATGATAATGGCTGTTTTTACTGTCTTGTCAATATTATTATCTGTTTAGGATGGGACTCTGAGTCAGGGACTCTTCGTAAAAAATAAAAACTACAGAAAAGTAAGAAAGATCCATTGAGCGCTAGGCAAAGACCCTTTTGCGTTTTCCCTGGCAGCAGGGATACCCCGGGGCCAAGTAGGTCCCTACGCCGAGCCTGAGCCTTCAGGATGCTAATGTCATGCAAATAGCCTCATTTGCATGTTGATCTTGAGTAAATGTTAAAGGGATGTTAGGGAGTGAGGGAAAGGCTGGTGGCTGCTACAGGGGCGGGCGCTCGGACTTCTTCCACTGGAACTGCGCTCGCAGCCTGATCCTGAACCTCCCGGAGGCAGAACTGTGCCGTACGAGCGCTTAACTTTGAGTCTGCCTCGAAGCACCCAGCATTAGACCATGCCACAGGGTGACTGCTCGTGAAAAAGAGATTGCACGCCACTCAAGGAGTGGAGCAAGAAAGCGCAGAGAATCCCGGTCCACATCCCTAGCATGCCTCGTCAGGTAGGCTGGAGTGCTCAGAGAGGTGGAAGTTCCTTTTCCACAAGCAAACCTGGCAGGACTGTCAGGGGAAGGCTTCAGCTGACAACTTTCTTTCACTTTCCCCCAGAGGCAACTTTCGGTGTATCCGAAGCAGCAGTCTACTTTGAGTGTCACATGATGCAAAGCATTTCTACCTGCCCCAAATAAATTATACTTACGTGCCACCATCCCCTCTCACCTGGCTCAAAATCCAGGATATTAAAGTTGCTAATGGTTTAAATTACAAAAGGGTGAAGGGAGTATCGTCTGTAAATATGAACTACGTAAGCCGGTGGAGGTAGGAGGGCAGCGGAGGCCGTCTACTATCTCGACCCAAAATGGATGGTTTTCTCAGGTGTCAACCAGGAAGGCACAGAGATCATATCCCTAAACTGCCCGGATATAGGACAGGTAAGTTTTAGTGACCCAGTAGAAGCAAGGAAGTTGATAATAAAAAGCTCGAGAGGACTCTGGGAAACATAAGCTTAAGAGAAAAATGACAACCCCCCGCCCCCTTCCCCCCCCAAAAAAAAACGTAGAGAAAAAGACAATAGGGTTGCGGACCAAGATGGTGTCGGGTATCAAGGGAGAAACAGAGTTTGGCAGTTGCCAATGCTAAGACTGCAACGCAAGTATATCTCGACTAGATTTGAGGAGATGAGAAACCTCACTGAAAGAGGACCTGTTTAAACTTGACTGGGACCTATAAACTCATCAGCTCTTGACTTGACCTTTGTGTGGCCTCTAACCAGTAGCTTAATAGGGTGTAAATTGTGGGTCCCTGGAGTAGAGACTGTCTGCTGTTTAGTAGGAGATGCCTTAAGTTGGGGGTTCAGCATATTCTGGACTGCCCCTGATTAATTTTTCTAATGTTTTGGCTTCATGATTAAAGAAATGATCCAGAGAGTTTGCACAAAGATTGAACTAGAATTAAAATCTCTCCCATCAAATCTTCCCTCACCCTCTTCACTACATTACACCCCTCAAGAAGATCATGGGAACTTACTAGATAGTCACTGGTTTTGTACAGATCAGGACACTGAGAAACACCGATGTTCTCTGAAAAGAAGTCAATTAACTCCTGTCCTTTCCTGTTCCTGCCCCTGGCCCAGCCAAGAGCTGAAGGAAAAAAAAACACCATATTTTTCTATTTTTGAAGGAATAGGTTCTTCTCAAGGGTGGAAAAATCCAGTTTCCTTAAGAGGAAAAATGTCTTGTTAAGGAGGGAATTGTATCCAGAGATAGAAAGAACCTGAGACTGCTTGCCTGAAAAGGTGATGAAAATCTACAGTACTACTGAAGGCAATACCTTAGGTAGGAGCTGGTTGTGGGGAAATATCTCACAGGTCCATGAGTGGGACAGGTTCTGTGACCCTTAGGTGGGGAGGTGAGGAGGGATAATTTCTTATAGATGTCACCACATTCCCCAGTGATCATTTCCATCAATGTCTACATATCCTCCTACCCTGAACCTTAAATTCAGGGACTGAGGGTGTCAGATATATTAGGTGTGGAAAGCCTTTCTCTTACTCCCTTTCCTGGTACCTTCTATTTTTGCAAAGTTTTTTGTGTTCTTATATAGAGAGAATATATGGCTCCCCCAGAGCAATAAATGAAGGCAACAGAGGAGGCTGAATATGAACACACAACATTGGAGTTTTAGGTCTCAAGTTCAATGGGAATACTCAGATTAGTTTCTTGAAGAAAGTTCCCAAGGAAGCATTATAGAAGGAAGACAGAGGGAATGAAACTCTTGGTGGCTGCTAGCACTGTTTGAGGAATGAGTTTAACCACTGAAACAAAAAGAAACTCCTGACTTTGATACTGTGAAATGACTTGTTACTGGGATCCTGGCATTATCGGGCTTCACCCATTCTTCTTCATTTTCACTAGTGAATTTTGCTATTTTCTTTCCCATTTTCTCCACATGCCACCCCTCTGGAGAGGGGAGAAACTTCCCTTCATCATTTCTTCTTTATGGTTGGTGCCCTGAGCAATATGGCTGATACATGGCTTGGCTCAGGAAATGGAATGAGATCAGCTGAGGACATTTAAGGTGCTCTATAACATGCAGAAACAACAAAGGAAGTGGCATTGCCCATCCCGTAAATTAGGTTGTCAGATCCATTTGAGACTAAATCTCCTTCTGAAACATCCTTTTCTTCTCTCTTGGGTCTCAAGAAGCTGTTCTGTTTCTCTCTCTTCACACCTAATTGTCTTCATCCCAATCAATAAATGATTATCACATCTGAGAGATGAGGGAAAGTGTTCCTCCAATTTCTCTGAATGATATAATTCTGATCACCTATTAGCATATGCCTCAGTTCTCTTTCTGGGTCGCACAGCAACTAAATGTCAGAGGCAGTTCTCTGCTGACTCCCTCTGTCCTGCCAGTTTGCCTCTTGGTATCTAAATGAGTAGGAAATCATAAAAGTGGAGATAAACATCAGTTGAATGACACCTTCCAAAGCTAAGAACAAATATAGTATGTGGTAACATCTGATGTATCTGGAACTCAGTAATCCAGAACATAGCTGAGAACCAGAAAGCAATTAAAAAAAAAGGCTCCATGCAACCAAAATAGATGTCACAGACTATATATTAATGCTAACGCACTGTGTTCATAATGAATCCCCAGCAGAGTTACCTGATGGGCTCTGGGTTCAGTAACCAGTTCTTTCTCTCAGAGGCCCAAGGGATGGGTCTCTGGGACTCTCTGGGCTTTGAAATGTGCTTGTAATTGATCTATTTACAATCTGGAGATGTTATCCTACGACGGAGCCCACCAACATGCCGCCACATCAACATGGTTAAAGCCCTCGATCGTTGGTAGGACTGTTCTTGTTTGATATATTTTGAAAATACAAAGTATCGGTGACATTGTCATTGTTATTAATAACAGTGATTCAGTGATCGTTATAATAATTGTCCTCATTTCCTTCCTTGGGTAATTACTGAAGGAGGCGGAAATGTGCCTTCCTGAGGGGTTTTCATAGACTAGGCTCAAAAAGGATGTCTTTTTTTTTTTTTTGAGTGATGGCACCATAATACCAGATAGAGAAGTAATGTGGCATTGTGGCTAGTGCTAGAAGAGCTCACTTCAAATCCTGCCTCTGACACTAGCTTTATGACAATGAACAAGTTTATGTAACTTCTCTGAGCCTTAGGTAACTCTATGGCTACCGAGGCTGTATGAGGGAGAGACCCATGTACAGAGAATCAGCCTCAGAGTCAATAAGGTATGGATTTAAATCCTACTTTGGAAACATGCTGAGTACCCTTCAAAAGTTATTTAACCTCTTAATGTCTCCCCTTTCCCTCACCATCTCTTTAGACAGTTAATTGCATCACTGATTGATCTAAAGAGGGGTGGGGTGGGGAAGTTTTTCTTTCTGGAAATTCCCTATGACAATGAAATCACAGGTCTGGATCAAAAAAGCCCTACGTCATCCAGACCGTCTACAACAACCACATTTTTAATCATTTTTCATTTCAGAGTCTCCAATGGATCTTTTTTGCAGTTACACCATTCAGATAATTCTTTGCTTAATGCCAATCCTTGCCCACACAGATCACACCCTTGCCTAAAGCCCATCACCTACTATCTCCATACCTGCTTAATGCATGCTTTTATTGAAAATGGAAAGATGAAATCTTCAAGCCCTGAGTTGAATTGTAAGTTTCCTTTCCATTTAATGAATGAGAAAACTGAGATTCTTAGTGACAGTGGTGTCACCCAGCTTTATTTGGATCCCCTCTGAAGAGCTTTGGAGATAAGAGAGCTGGCCCAGCCTTAACCCCAGATTCCCCATCTCAATGACCCCACTATTATGCTTTCACTGGTTATACTTTCCCAAGATCCTATCAAGAGTGATGACCTGCCTATTACAAGAGAGGCAATGTAGTAGAGTGGTACGAACTCTGAACTTGGAGTCAAAAAACCTGAATTCAAATCATGACTGATAATAACAGCCACTAACCCTAACAAAATGATGTTTGGCAAATCACCTGAGCCTTTATTTCCTCATCTGTAAAATAGGAATAATACACTTGTACTGCTTAACTCACAGGGTTATAAGAGAATACTTTGCAAAATTAAAAGCATTATGTAAATATGAGCTAATTAGGGGTGGGAGTTTTTGTTCTCAACCATGTAAAGAAACACAGCACTTGTACTAGTGGACCATGTTTTTAATGTTGATTAATATTCTTACTTCTCTGCCATCTAGTTCCTTTAGAGAAGGGGTCACAGGTTTGAAGCAATTACAATAGAACTTTGGCTCTCCGTAACCTCAGGGAATGTCATTCTGATTCATTGAGTTTTCTGAATTGCTGAGAATTTACCCCTACTTGAAACACTATCATTTTTATTTTTAATTTAGCTATTTTGGATTTTAATCTTCCTAAAATGTACTGCATATCTCCCTGTCTTTTTAAACAGAGGATACTGAATTTAACTTATCCTTTGCTTGATGACTTAGGGTCATCAGTACGAGCATCAATTATTTTATTATGCTGTGAAACAGAATGTCTTCAGGGGCTATTTAAATGCATTGGTCTATTTACTATAACATTAAATAGCCCCAGATTGCTGGTCCTCTTTAGTTCTTACCTCTGCTTTATACAGTCGTCTCCACCCCCACTCCCATTGTCAGCTGTTAGTTCATCTTCTAGTAACCCTGATCCTCCCCCATTCTGATTAAATGTTTCTAGTCTACTGGAATTTTAGAGATCAGATAACCAGGCCAATTGAAACTATTTGTAAACTAAAAATAAATAGGCTAAGAATGAGGGCTTGAGGAGCTCCTCTATGACTAAGGTTCATGAGCTTTAATGCATAGACCTTGTGATAACTATGTGGCTCTTCACAGTCTCCTTTGCTTCTTAGTTCCCAGCTGTGTTCTGGATTACTTAGTTCCAGATGACTGAGTTGCTACTCCACATTATATTTATACTTAGTTACAGAAGGTGGTAGCCAGATCATATTTTCATCCCATCCGACTGAAATTTGTCTTCATTTTTATGATTTCATAATCATTTAGCCATCAAGAAGTAATGTGATGTAGTGGAAAGGGGGGAGGAACTGAAGGCAGGAATCAAATGTGTGAAATTTCGTTTTCAGTCATGTCTGACTCTTCGTGACCCCTTTTGGGGGTTTTCTTGGCAAAGATATTGGAGTGGTTTGCCATTTCCTTTTCCAGCTCATTTTTACAGATGAGGAAATTGAAGTAAACAGGGTTAAGTGACTTACCCAGGGTAACACAGCTGGAAATGTCTGAGGTCAGATTTGAACTTGATTTTTTGAGTCTTGCTGACTTCGGTCCCAGTTCTCTATCCATTTCACCACCTAATTGCCTCAGGTGTGTGACTATGGACAATTCATGTAATCTCTCTGAGCTTCAATTTCCTCATCTCTAAAATGGAGATAATTTCTGTAGCACTTGTTTCACAGCATTGTTGTAAGATTCAGATGAAATAATGTACATAAAATGATTAGTAAATCTCATAGGGTTAAATATCACCCATTATTATTAACTATATAATGTATCCAAAGTTGATGACTGATACCATAAAGATGAGATCAAGAGAAGTGATATTATCTGTTAGCATACTATGGAGAATATGACAACAACCATAGATAGGGACAAGAAGGAAGGAAATAAGTATTTATTAAGAGCCTACTGTGTGCCACGTGTTTTACAAATATGATCTCGTTTTAACCCTTACAACAAACCTGAGAGATAAGAGAGCTATTATCATTCTCCTTTTAAAGTTGAGGAAACTGAGGCAGAGATTGTTGCTTGCCCAGCATCACATAGCTGGTAAATGTCTGAAGCCATATTTCAGGCTCAGAGATCTATCCACTGCTCCACTTAGCTGGATAAGGACTAAACTTGTGAGTTCACTGGTTTAGGGAATTTCCAGGTGAGGACACTAATCCCATCAATACCTAGTGGCATCTTCATTGCAACCTATAATTGGAGGAGATTAACTAGGGTACAGAGAGATTAAATGCTCAGGGTCACATATGTGGTATGTATATTTGAGCAGCATATTTTGAACTCAGGTCCTCCTGGATCAAAAATCAGCTTTCCTTCTATTAGACTACACTGCTTCTCAATAGGAATTCAAACTGCCTAGTTATGGCAATAAAGCAGTGAGGTATGGTGGAAAGAGCACTGCACTGTACATCAGGGGACCCGAGTTCCAGTCTTACGTGGCCATGATCAAGTCACTAGCCTCTCTGAGTCTCAGTTCTCTTGTCTACATATGGGGGACAATAGTGCCTGTACCACTATGAGCAGGTTGAACTGAGTGATCTTTAAGGCCCCTTTCAAGTGCCAAATCCTGAGATTCCATAATACCCTTGACTTATACAGTAATATTCTAGGAGTTCTGAATACTTTCTTGAAAAATCAGAGACATCTCCTCATTTTACAAATAAGAAAACCATGGCCTATTATTATTGGAGAGAGCAGAAAACGTGACTGACGCTTCGCTTTGTATTCCCTATAGCATCAAGCACAGTGCTGAGCACAAAGTGGTAGGAACTCAGTAAATATTTGTAGATTGATAACAGTGTTTATGACTCTTTCCTCCATGCCTTGTCTTTCATCTCTTCATAGGCAGAGGATCTTCTAATTCTGGTAGTCCTAGTGATTCAAATTTGGAGAGGGGAGAAAGTGCCAATAGTCGTCAGGGTCCAAACAAACCCAGTCTGAAGTAGATAAGGCAGGCCTCCTTAGTTTGGCTCAAGTCCAGCTATTCTGGATGAGTATAATGAGCTGAAGCCAACTGTGCATTGGACTGACCAAAATTTTCAAGGTCATGGTAGAATTGAATAGACATCCGTCCCTCCCACATCTTCTAATTAGTCTTCCCTAATCTTTACCAGTACTCCTGGATGTGTCCCATTGGTATCAATGGCACTCATTTTTCTCATCTCCTAAGCTCAAAATCTTTATTCAGAAACTTAGAAATGGCTCCCCATTAAGGCTGTTGAACTAAGGTCCCTTTTAACTCAAACAATTCTACGATTCTATTGTCTATCAAACCCAATTTCCTCAGCATGGTTTCCCACAGTTGGTCCCATCTTATCTGTCCAAACTACATCCCTGCAAGTCACTCAACCTCTCTGTGCCTCAGCTGCCTCAGCTATACAGTGGAGATAATAATGATGGCATACACCTCACAGGGTCACTGAGTATCAAATGAGATATTTGTAAAGTGCTTATTAGAACACTGCCTAGCACACAGTAGGTGTTCAATAAAAGATTGTTCCTTTCCTTTTCCCTGCCCTTTCCCTACCTACCAATTCCTCAACCCAACGAAAGTCTAAATCCTTAAGGTATATCACCTACAACACTTTTACTATGTGCAATTCTGGAGGAAAGATGGAGAAGTGGAAAATACACTAGGTTTGGTGTCAGAAAGACCTGAATTACTTACTAGTTGTGTTATCATAGGTCATCTGTACAACGGGAATATTAAAAGTTGTACTACCTACTTATGAGGAAAGCACTTTATAGCCTTAGAGTTCAATATAAATGTGGTTTTATTATTGGCTCCCGCTCATGCTGCTCTGTCTGTCTATGTTGGTCCTTTCCTTACCACCAATTGAAATCCTATCCTTCCTTCAAGGTTTGTGTCATACCCTACTCCATCCATAAAGTCTTCTCTAACTACTGTACCCACAGTGATGTCTTTTCCCTGCATCCCTACTAAGTAAAACATTTATATTTGACTGTGCCATGGACTTCAACACTAAATTATGAGCTATCTTCATATTTGTGAACTATTTCAATTCTTGTCTTCCCAACTCCCCTGGAAATTCCTGGAGAACAAATACCATCCTTTCCCCCCTCATTCCCCAATCTTTCAGGGTTCCCAATAGTACTGTGCACAGGATCAGGACTGGATAAATATTTAGTAAATTGATTCAATTTAATCAAAACCTGTGAAGATTTAGGAAGGGCATGACAGAGGAAAAAAATTATTTATTCAGAGTCAGAATTCTGAGAAGAATCAGATCCAGGGCCATTTGCCACAATATGAGAACAAACACAAGGGGAGCCAGAAGTTCAAGCATCTAAAAACTAATGTTCCCTTCAGCTAAAAATCCTAGGATACACTAATAAGGTCCAGCTGTGTCCCTAACTAGAGGAGGAAATCCTACAAACCCAGAGAGGAGAGAATCAAATGACATCCAAAGGCCTTAATACAAGCAAGTCAAATCTGACAAAACCTCCCTTTTCTATCACCCTCAGGTTCTTTTCCGAACCTTGTCTTCCTGCTCACCAAGGAATAAAGGTTGAAGTTTTGATATTCAACCTTATAGACCACAATAAAGGGAAACCATATGATATAATGCCAAGAACCCTGGATTTGGAGTCAGAGGACCTGAGTTCAAATCTTGAGTCTTTCATGTACTCGCTGTATGACCTTGGTCAAGTCACTTCACTTCTCTTGGCATCACTTTCCTCATCTGTAAAATAAGGGGATTACGCTAGATGACCTCTGAGGTCAATTCCAACTTTAAATTTCTGTCTCTAAAACAGTCTGGATCTCTATTAAAAGGATAAAGTATTTTCTCACCATATTTTGATGTCTTCCATCCCATTTCAGACCTTGGAGCAGACAATGTACGCTAAGGGACTCCTACGCTAAGGGTATTCTTGATGAGAAAAACCTAAGTAGACTTCAATTCTTTTTTTTCCTGTTTGGATAAGCATCATTTAACCCTGAAGAATGAGAGGAGAGAGCTTGTAAAGTGTATTGATTTCTAATATATTGCACCTTTTGGTTATTTACATCAAAAGATTCTGGTCTTTGGAGTATTAAATGTTGGTAGAGACAGAGAAGGAGATGGAGCTAGAATCACACAAGTTTAGAGCTAGAAGATAAACAAAGATTTAACCTCTTATTGTACAGAGAAGAAAATAGAGACCAAGAAAGGTTGTAAAACCCCCAAAGTCATACAACTGGTTAGTGACAAAAGTAGGATTAAGACCCACGTTTGCTGACTCTAAGTTCAGTCTCGGCAATGACCCTCCAAAAGTAAATCACAGCATGATATAAAATCTTAGAGCCTTAGGCACTATTCTGCCCAGGAGATGTATTCAGTTATCTTTGCCCCTAGTCAGGTAGGGCACATCCTCAGCTCTGAATGATCCCTAGTGATAAATGATTTAAGCTGAGGAATGTACTTGGAAATCTTCTGAAGCCTAGCTTAAATAAATCCTTCTTCTCTAAGGGGTTTTATTCTCCAAAGACTCAGGTTGGTTGGGAGGAGAGGGGGGTGGGTAGACTAAGATTTTATAAAACTTAATCCCACAATTTATTATGATGCTTAAATGTCTAGGGGACAGGCAGGGACAAGAAGAATACTGATGGAACTATAAAAACTGGAGGGGACTTCCAATAGCAGCTAAAAAAAATGCCCTCATTTTCCAGATGAGGAAACTGAGTCCCAGGAAGGTAAAAGGGACCTTAGTCATTTGATTCTTGAACTTTGGGCTGCCCTTGTGCCCAGTTCTCCTATTGTAGGCAAATGATCCTCTACCTGACTCTTCTCAGAATTGACTCTGAATATAATGATATTTTCCTGTAAATAATACCATATCCTCCCTAGATTGTTGACCCAAGCTAGGTTACTAATCATTCCACCACAGCAATCATACTGCCGCCTTGGTCCTGGCTTGTTAGGTTAAATGATTCTCCCTCCTTCCCCACCGCCCACATTGGACTGTGGATAAAAGGCCACCAAATTGTTAAGAGACTTTAGCTCACTCCCCCTCCACCAACAGGCTTCAGGTTCAGATTGAGTAGGCCTTCAGCCAGTTAACCCGAACCCCATATGGCTGCAGTTCCTTAGGGCTGCCTCAAGGTTTGTGACCTCCAAGAAAGTTTCCTAGGAAGTAACTTGGAGTGGGAAACTTGTGAGAAGAAGAGAGACAGTGAATGAAAAGAAAAGGGTTGCAAGGGAAGAGAAAGAATAGATGAAAACATGGAGAAGTGTTCCTCCTCCACCCCCACCTCCGTTATTCCGAGTCGCTAGACATCTGGATTAGGGCTCCGATTGCCCGACCTTTCCTTGTCCCTCCTCCCTGGCGAGGTTTTATCAGACGAGTCTCCTCCAAGATTCAGTCGTACCTATAAGCCCCAAAGGGAGGTGGCAGCCATCCACCTCTGGGAGAGTAGAAGATATATCCCCTTTTTAAAGAATTCTCTTCCCAACACACACACACGCACACACACGCCACCACAACATTCCCTCCAAGGAAGAAATCCCAGATCCCCATGTGGCGAGGAGGGAAAAGAGGTGAGTAGGAATTTTATAAACTAGAATTCACTGAAAACTGAACTTACCTGAGAACGAACTCAAGCGACCAAGCTTGTTGGAAGGAACTCGAAGATTGAACAGAAAGTTTGCCCCAAATTGAACTGGAAAGGGGAAAAGGGAAAGAGAGTAAAACTCTCCCATGGCTTCTGATAGCCACTCCTAGTCCCCCAAAGACTTAGTTCCCTTGCGACCGAGAAGGAGCCCAGACAGCAAGAACGTCTCACGGCTGGCCCCAGTGGGGCAGAGAGAGTTTGCCGGCGGCAGCTAGAAGCCGGGCCCAGCCCCGAAGGGGGAATAAAGAACGATTGTCAGAGGAAGAACAAAAGGCGGTGACGGGAAAGAGTTGCGCCCCCCGGGGCACGACCCTGAACTTGAACTTGTACTTGACATTTTGTCCGGGAGGCGGCGAGGGGAGGACCGGCTCCTGAGCTCAGTCTAAGGACTAGGGCTAGGAGCTGTGGGTCCCAAATCTCTCTCCAATTGATTCAAGGTTGGACGAAGGTTGCCCCTCCCCTTCCCAGTGGACGTTGAGGATCTCAAAGCAGCACTTGGGTTCATTGGGGTCCTTTCTTGTCCACTATCAGGAGTTCACTGTTTCCTCTTTTACTTTCCATCTCCTTCCCCTCACCTTTTCCCGGAGCCTCCAGACACAGAGCCCGGGGTTTCTGGAGGTCACTATGCCATCTCTGTGATGAGGGGTGTGTGTGTGTGTGTGTGTGTGTGTGTGTGTGGTGTGCTTTGAAGAGGGTTAAGAACTGGGTAGAAAGCTTTGGCAATTAGATGGGGAGGGGACGGCTGGGGTTGGTAAGTAGGATGAAAGGTTGGGCCTGTTGGGGAGATTGGGAAGTTTCGGGGCGGGGGCATGGGGGAGGGGCCCGAAGGGCAGTGCGCAGACCGAACGCCCCTCCGGGTGCTCGAGCTTCTGCCGAGGCCCGCTCGGGGCCAGATTCTCCGCACGTCGCGTCTGCGCCGGGCTCGACGCTATTCAGCCGCTAATTGAACGTTAATGGCAGGTGCAGATGAGGTCACTGGAGCTGGCTTTTCTCACACATTTTTCATGCAAATCCACGAAACTCTAAACAAATTTGAATAAAAACCCCTTTGTGCTACCCGCCCCCACCCCCAGCCCCTCTCCCGCCGGAGTTTCTGTCTCTTTCTTCCAGGGATATGAGGCCTGGCGGGCTCAGGATCTGGAGCCGGAGCCCAGGGCCCTGCAGGCGGGAGGGGGGGCGGCATTGGGGCAGGGGGAAAGCTCCCTGAGGCCGATCGGGAGGGGCAGGGTTTACCTCTATGGCGAGAGGTTCTCCCTGACTTCTGGAGCCAAAGCTTCTTCCTAGTGCGGGGTTCCCTTGGTGTCTCCCTTCCCTCAGTCCCCAGGTCCCTGGAAGTCCGACCAGGTCTTGTTCTGGGACAGTGCCTAGGGCCCCAGTGTTCCCCGTTCCTATGCTGTCCGAGAATGGGACTGGTGTCCTGGCTCCCGTGCTCTGCGGTTCAGGATCTCTGATTACAGAGGAGGCTAAGAACTAGTAAATCAGGCCTCTGGGAATAGGTGGCAAGAGAGGGCAAATTATATTTTGCTAGTTTTTTCTATACTTAGTCCTTCTCTACCTCGCCTCCTCCTCTGTCTGCTGTCACCCTGCCAAGAATAAAACTCCTCAGATTTTTCCCACTTTCCAAACTCTATCGGAGGCCTAGTTAGGGGAGTTTATGTGGTTTTAGTGTTTGCCATGATTCAAATCCTTATCGTTTGACTTCCCTCCTTGCCTGGGAGGGATGCTTTATGAAGGAGGGGGTTCAAAAAGCCCTTTTGTAGGAAAAACATTTAATAGTCTCCATGTGCTCAGTTGGTCTCATCTGGAATCGTCTGATGCCCCCTAACCTACCCCTCATCCATCTGAACCCTTTGGATCAACTGCCCCTAAGGTCTATAAAATGAAAACATTATTTTCTCAGTGCTTTATTGGATCTTTCCTGCCTTTTCCTTCTACCATGGGTAGCTGAAAGCCAATGGTTCATCACAGCACTCTTCTCAGGGCACAGAGTGATTCATGATGACCTCTGAGATGACCTTATACCATCTCCTTTCACCTCTTCTCATTCCTCATTAAATCTTTCAAATCTCTTCTGTAAATGTTTTCATTATCCTGACTACATCCTTCCCCCACTTTCCCATTTCTTGCTCATTCTAGGTAGAGCTGACCAGAAACACCAGGAGCATTTATTTGGCAAATCATTGTTTATTTAAATCAGAGGATGTAATTGAAGGAAGATTTGAGGGAATAGGAAGAGATGGTGGAAGAAGCAAAACTAGAGTGACAATAGAAAGGTACTCTGCAACCTTTTCCCTACCAAGAGTATGTGTAAGACAGTTCACTCCAAGGTCTAGGAATGTCTCAAAGACTGTAAGAGAATAGTTTCCACATAGGGTCCCCAATGTCCCAAACCAGGTCTGAGGTCTCAGCTCCCGTCCAAACTTCACTGGCATGTCTATGTAATCTTGATCTCTCTTTGAGGTTTCTCCAGGCCCTTATCAGCACTGCCTTAGTGTCATCCTCTCCCAAACCCTCTGCTGGCTTCCATAGGCTGGGCATCTTCAGAAAGTGCACTTGTGTAGCTTCACTGGGGATTACGCCCAGGATCTCATCTTCCTCCCAGTTATCAGCTGCTCAGCAAAGGCCAGTCCTTTGTCCCACACCTGGGGACTTTTCCCTTCAGGAATATGAGAAGAAGAGACATCAAGTGAGTTACATTAACCACATGGGTGACCTCTATCCCCTATAGAGATTCTGACCTCCACTTCAGCTTAGCATCAGGAATTGTGAATAAATGGGATTCTTAGTGAACTTAGTAATAAAATAGGCATATTAATCACTGAGTGACACATAATTCAAGTATGTAGTTAATGATTTATATAAGTGTGTGTGTGTGTTTGTCTGTGCTCAAGTACATACAAAAGCATTCAGGGTAGGGGTGGGGGGAGGTGAGCCAAGGACCAGGTCAGTATCTGAGTGGTTGCCTGATTGGGTAAGACCAGGAAGAAGATGGGAAAAAACTATCAATAGGATAAATTCAGATCCAGAGTCAGTGAAGTATTTGAGGAAAAAAGAAATAGCCATTTTTGCCTGAAAATTGGTATGGATTCATAATTGAGACAGTGCCATACCTTGTGATGTGTTTAGATCAGTGAATTTAAAACTATCCAGTGAATCTACTTGTCAGATTATTTTTACAGTTTAAGATTCCTTCTACCCATTATATTATATGAAATTTAATTCTTCTCTTTCAAATGAACTATTATAAAATTCACTTGAATTGAAGACTGATGGGAGAGGAAAGATAGAACCAGAGTGTCAGGACATCCAATATAGTTTCAAACGTTTGAGAGTGCAGGAATAATTAACAGAGAGCAGGGTAGATATTAGTGAGGGATTTAAAGCTATAGTGAAATAACAAAACTTTGGAACAGATTTTCTTCCACTGAGATGGATTTTGGAGTGTGATCCATCACCCTGAGAAAGCCAAGAGTTTCTAGCTGGATCTCAACTTGTCTTCACATGACTTGTTGCTAATTTAGTTGTGTGTGTGTGTGTGTGTGTGTGTGTGTGTGTGTGTGTGTGTGAAAATGTTTTAAACAGTGTGTTTTTATGAGTCACTGGTCTGATGAGAAATACTGTATACCTCCTTGCCTCGGCTCTCCAATCTTTTTCCCTACAAGGGGGAAGAAATAACATCAGGTAGATGTTTACCTATTCTCAGAACTTCCCCAAAACCTATGAGGTCAAATCCAAACTACTCGCCCTGGCAAAGTCTTGTACAATTTGATCCCATCTCAACCATTCATCCACCTCTCCCAATACTTCTCCACATTTACTCTTTTTTACCAGGTTCATCTTTTAACTGACACTAGAACACCATGAATATTCATCTCCCTATCTTTTCTTATTCAATTTACTCTCCTGGAATTCTATTCTCACTTCTACCACTGCTAGTTCTTTCAGCCTGTCCTTCAGAGATCATCTCAAGTTCTATTTCCTTCATGGTACCTTCTCATAATTCTAGTCAACATCTTGTAGTTCTCTTCCTACTCACCCATAGTAGTACTCACCCATCATAATTCAATTTAGCAGGTGACTGTACACTCTCATAAACTTTTTTTTTTTAAGTTCACTAGATTTAAGATCCTAGAAGGGAGCTAGCTCTGAGGTCATCTAGATCTAGTCCTGTTCCCACAATTAAAACTGAGGAAACTGAGGGTCAGAGAAGCTAAGTGATTTACTCAAAGTCACACAGATCACATAAATGGCCAGGAATTTAACTCAGGTCCTTGGACTCAGAGGCAGCACTCTTTCTGTTCCATTGGATGAACTTCCTATAAAAGACTTCAAATGACTCAAGCGAGGAATCAATCTCATGCTTTCTTTTTAATCACCTCCAACAGGTACTCACTGAAGACTTACTAGATATAATTAAATTAAATGTAAGTGAGGTGAACTAATATCATTTTCCAAAAATTCTCCTTAGGGAATCCATCTAATGTACTGTGGACCTTCCTCTGATTCTTTCAATTTCTTGGGGATATCAACGTAGCACTTGGACTGTCCATCTATTCTCATGACTAGCCCACTTTGTCATCCTGACAAAGAGGTGATAAACATGCAGAATTAAATATACAATAAATATACAGTTTTGCTTGATTATGTTTATTTGTTGCAAAGATGTGGAGTTTTTTTCCAGTATGGGGAAAGGTATAAGGAAGAAAAGAGATTTGATGATTGAAAAAAAAATTTGATTTTAAAAAACTACCATAACAGTCTGATGTTGTAAAATAGGATGGACTGTGACCTTGGAATGGACTCTTATAGTGGCTTTTTAAAAAGTAGCTCTTAAATATTTTGGAAGTCCACAGTATCTTTTTTCCCTAAAAGATATCTGTTGTTTTTTTTCTTAAGTTTCAGATCAAGTCATTTCTCTTCTCTTTCTGGACATCCTGGTTTATATATGGGTTTTAGCATATATAATACACATGATAAAGGGAAGGGTAGAAGTTTAATGTTTCAACTGTATGTCAGAAAGATAAGAAAATGAGATATTGAAAAAGAACTCTGTACTAGGAGCTGGGAACTCTGTACTAGGAACTTAACTTTCTGTTCTTCAGCAAGTTAATTTACAGCTCTAGATCTTACTTTCTTCGTATATAAAATCAGGGTGTCTTTAGGTGTTTTCAACTCCCAAATTCCATTACCCTAAATTATCAGACTCATGAAGCTGGAAAAGGCCTGAATGATGATCTCAAAGAGTTCATCCAATCAACTCCCTAATTTTGCATATGAGAGAACAGGCGTAGAGAGGTTACACATCTTATCCATGGTCATGTAGTTAGTTAATTACAGAATTGGAACTAGATCATAGTTTTTCCCCCTTGTCCCCCTTATACTCTGTGCCAGGACGCCTTTGGATTATGGAGGTTGCATCATTCCCTTCCAAGGGTAATTGATGGGGATTGATAGGCAGGAGAATCACCTCTGCTGGATGAGAGTTAGAACTGGAGTACTTTACTGTAATTTCTTATTTTCTCAGTTTCCTCATTCCTCCTGCCCTTGGACATTTTCTCAAATGACTCCCCACCAAAAAAGTAGTAGTAGACACCCATTAGTAAACCAGCACGGGTCTAGACCTGAGTCCTTGTCCAAGTCATAGCTTTTGAACTTGGAGAGACATTATAGATCATCCAGTCTAATTCTCTTACTCTGCAACTCACGAAAAACTAAATTTCAGGTAGCTCAAGAACAATATAATATGTCCCACCCCCAGTTTTATTCTGTATCTTACCGCAAAGCAAAGGGCTTAAGGAGATACAAAGTTTAGCTGGGTTAAGGAACCTCCTTTGAAGGAGTTTACGACCTAGTTAACTTACTTGGGTATTAACAATTCGAAGGACTCAGGTCTCTACTCCACATCAACTCCTTTCCTGGATATGATCTTCGGGAATCTCCGATATCTCAGTTTCCTCAGCTGTAAAATGAAGAGGTTGGATGGGCTTTCAGCTTTAACAGATCAATCTATGCTTAACATCACTAGCCCAGTTATCTGGGTTTCAAAGGTTAAGGGCAACACCTCCTCGAGACTCCCTCTGGCGGTTTCCTGCGGTGCCAGGGTTAGGTGAGACCCTGCGCACCTAGCTCCCAGCTCCTCCACCTTCCCTCTTCCCAAGTCTTTCTCCGATGCAGAGTGAACGGCCCCGGGCCTGGAATCTGGCACCATCGCGCGCTGCCCGAGGGTCCAGCTGCGGTCAGACCTGGCGATCACCCCGGGTGGCGGTCCAGCCTAATAGAGAGCTCTGCCCGCCCGCGCCTTGCGCCTATTCATGCCCTTTAGGGAGGGGGGGAGGGGAGTGGCCAAGTCCTGCCCCTCTCGCCACGCCGAGCATCCCAACACAACGTCAGGCCCCGGGAGCAGCTTTCTGGACAATTTAATCCCTCTGGGGTGTTACGGGGCCATGCGTGGCCGCGTTCTTTCTCCCCTCCTTTCCTTTCCACCCTTTCTCCTAGGCAGTCCCCTTTGAATTCTCTGATATCTCTCTTTTTCTCTGTTCAGACACATGCTGCTTATGCAAATAAACGGCTTTCACAGCTCCCTCTTTGGCCTCGAATTCGGCTCCAAAACTGTACTCTCACACACACCCCTGCCCCCCAACAATGATACTTCAATTGGGTTGGAGGGAGTGGAGGCTTTAAAGCTATACATGTGCTGTTGGCGCCCATCACTTTGTAGGGGAATGCTGCTTCATTTGAACTCTGGGGGCCCCATACAAGGAATGGGACCTCCCCAGACAGATATCTAACAGGAAAGAAAAAACTCAATGAACCTGGAAAACTTGGACCTAGTAAAGTGGAACATCCTCCCAAAATTATGTCAAGTCGGTGCTTATAAGGCCCTCTGACTACGGAATTTCCTGTGGTAGCTCTATTGCCAACTCCTCAAATAAGTGCCTGCAGAAAATTCAAAACGCACAGCCTTACCCCTTAGGCCACTAAGTAAATGCTGAATTGCTTTCTGGGGTACCCTGAGGCTGGTCATAACCATTACTATAACCCTTGCTCACCTTTATTTTATCTCTGCCCCCCCACCCCCACAAAAGCTAGAAGGGGCATTTCAATTACTATACAATACTTGAAAAGGTACAAATTTGTAGGTATGAATACTCATTCCACCAGGGCAGATCACAAGCCCCCTATGCTTTATAAGATAATTTTATGAGCTGCTTCGAGTCCCTCTAGGAATAATAGGAATAACTAGCATTTATAGAGTTCTTCAAGGTTTGCAAAGATTTAACATATATTATCATCTCATTTGATTCACTACAACACCTTGTAAGGCAGGTGCTATTTTTAATCCCCATTTTACAGATAAGGAAACTGAGATTGAAAGAGGTCAAGTGACATGCCTGGAGTCACTCAACTAGTATATTGAACTCAAGTTTTTGTGACTCCAAGTCCAGCATTCTAGCCACTGTGCCACATAGCTTCCTCAAAAAAAAAAAAAAAAATTACTGATGGCCATACTTCTGGTGATGACCCCATTGGAACTCAGCTTAGGTTGATCTTGGACAGAGACCCAGAGTCATTTGGTAGAATTTGTCATTACTCATCCTCTACTGGTATGGCCTTGGAGAATACAGGGTCATCTTCATGCTGCCATTGAGGCATTGTGGAGGAGTTTAGTGGAGGTGACATTACATCCATCATTTTGAGTAGTCTGAACAATAAATTTTTTTTATTGAATAAATGATCATCAGGGAGCATTTGGGTGCACTGTTATGATGCTGGATGAAATAGGTTAGCACACCTTTAAAGGTTTATCATCCTAGAAAAACAATAGCGACAAAGATGGATATTTAAGGAACAGACACAAAGACATCCTAGGAAATTATCACATCTTGCAAAAAGTAGTCTTCCTGGAGAGGCTTTGAGGTTAGCTGACTTTTCAGGGAGAGTGTCCATGGGAGTTTCTTTTGCAGGGTCTCTTAGGCAGATGGCACTGGGATTCCCTGAGAAGATGATATCCTGAGGGCTGGAGTCAATCAAGGGTCTGAAGAGGTCTTGGGATCTGAGGGAGACAGTGGTCAGCCTGGCTGGGTCTCTTGCTTGAATAATTCCCTGCAGCCATTGTTTCCTGCCTGCCTTGTCTCCTTAGGAGGGTGTGGGGGGAGTTTATGCAGAGGGATGTGGAGAGGGGGTGGGCAGCTTTCACCAAAGGCACCCAGGAATGTGTCACAAGCGGGAGAGAAAGAAAAAAAATACAGGAGAGACAGGACGTCAAGGACCCCTGACTAATGAATAGCAAGTTTGCCCTTGAACCTCACTGGGCTTTGCCATTCCCAGGCTCAGAACAAGAGCCGAGACGTGTCTGAGCCCAGCTGCAGGGGGACTGGGCTATGGTTCATCTCAGACACTTTGACAGGCTGGGTCTTTTCCCTGCATAGCTCAGATCTGCCTAACGGCTCCCCTGGCAACAGCACAGTGGTGCAGCTAGGGCCCAGGCCTTTCCTGCTGCATACAGAAGTGAGGAGGGGGAGGAGGCAGAGGAAGGAGAGGAAGAAGAGGAGGACAGCTGGGGAGGGGGTGCTGTACATGAACTAGAGGCTATGAACCCTGGAAATCCAGAGCTTTTTGCATTAGAGACCTCCCAGGGTTTTTCTGCTGATACTTCTATGAGCAGTCAGTCAGTCAATCAGTCCCCTAGAGATCTCTTTAGTCTAGAATCCCTATGACACAGACTTAGCCACAGCATTGCCTTGTGCTTCTGAGCCATCCAGGCATAGGCACACAGCCATGGACAGAAACATGGATAGGGGAGATGAAAGTCAACCCCAGGTAGAGTAGACATTTGGAGATTTTATAGAATTGAACCTTAGGGTTCCTTTCCAAATTAGGTGCCTCTCCCCTACAAAACACTTTAAAAAAAGAGTATGAGTGATGGGTTGTAAGAAATTCCATTTACATACCCCTCTATTTCTAGTATTTCTAGGTGTTTCAGATTCAAGATGATCCCGATCAAGGATATTTAGCATTTTGTCATTTATCGATTACAACTGAAGCCCTTCATGCCTTTCTTTTGTTTCTGTTTTTCATTTTTAGCTTTGCCATGAGTTCAACATTCCTTCTTCACAGCACTTTTTATTGTGAGCGCAACTGAATTATGATATATTCTGGGAGTGGGGAAGCCCTAGTCATGCTCCCTGGCCTCTTCAGGACTTGGGTCATAATTAGATTAGGGATTGCCAGGAAGGTGCACCGGGGAAGGGACTAGAGAAGTAATAATACTTTGGGCCTAAACTAAGTATAGAAACCTAGACCCTCACCAAAGACACACACACACACACACACAGAGGCAGAGGAGGTATCTGCAGCAATGGAAACAGCACTAGCCTCAAAATCAAGAAATTTATATTCCAAATCCCATCTGTCTCACTTATTATGAGTGTGTGACTTGGAACAAAGAATGTACTCTCCTGTAGCCTCAGTTTCCTTACCTGTAAAGGCAGGGAATGGTTCCTCTAGAGAGACAATTGCAGTGAGGATCCAACAAGACATTTCATGGGAGGCATTTTGTAATGGTAAGGAGCTCTACGTTATTTACTAATTATCATTATTTCCCCTTTCAATCCATCATAGTCTGGTGGATCTAACAGGGGAAAGCACTTAGCTTCTAGTCTTGGCTTTGTTGTACTCACAAATTGTGACCTTGGCAAGCCACTTCATACCTTTATGCTTCAATTTTTTTTCAGTAAAACAGGAAAAAAAAAAGCTGTTCCATAATGCTTCATGGGAACAATCTGAAGAAACAGAAATAATATATGTGAAAGAGCTTTGAGCTCTTGGGAAGAAAGATGTCCTATAAATCTGATTCAGGTGTTATTAGGGCTGAAAGTAAGTATTACTGCTCTCTGGAGAATGGAGGGGGTGGGGAGATAGGGAAAGGACCTAACAGCTCTTCTCAGATCGTACTATGACCTCTCTAGCAAAATAGCTCTGAAATCTATGTAGCCCCAAGTCCTCCAAAACACATAGACCTCAATACAATCATTTCTACCTTTGGGGAACTCAGTAATGGTGTAGCGATTCTATGTTTCAACTTTCCGGCTTCACCTTCACCAACTGAAAGTCAAAGCCCAACACTGACAACTCTTCTGACTGTGTGGTCCACAGTGAGTCCCTGGGTTGGAATTCTTGTCTGGAAATGAAGTATTATTCTCCCATGCTTATAACAGAACTTAATATTCTAAGTACAAGCTTTTGAATCCCTGCAGTTAAAGGGTGACTCCAACTTGGAAAAGCTGAGAGATTATGGCCAGGGGTTACCCTTTCTCAGAATGTGGCACAAATCAGCTGCGTTCCATAAAAAAAAGTGGTTTGGAAAAGGGCTGTTGGGCTTATCCTAAAACTACAAATGGAGGGGCAAAGGGCAAACACCATCTCAGCCAAAAGAAGAAAGGAAGGCATCTGGATGTAAGGTACCCTGTGTAAAAGAGTTTGCTTTACTAAACTAGATCTCCCCCAGAGCTTAATCTATTCAGGCATTTTTATAGGATATCTATAATCCAGAAAGACTTTGACCCAAAAAGGTCAAAAAAGCTGAACTTGACTAGAACATTATTCAAGACTCTAGTGAATCTCTTCTCTATGCCTGATCAAAGATTATAGCTTTATCCAGGAGAAAGGAAAGACCAGAGACTTATATCTGCTGACCTACCAGTCAAGTGTCTGCATTGACCTTTTTAAGAAAGAAAATAGAAAACAAAGATAAAAACGGTTAAAAAGAGTCAGTGGGCTATGAGAGAAGAATCTTTACCAATATACAATTTCAGGGAGCCTAGGAGGAGGATATGTAGGGAGGAAGGAAGAGGTGTGGCTCTCAGATCATAAAATCTGACTCTTAGATTATATATTGTTTATTGATTATTTTATGTTATATATTATTTGTAACACATGAAGCAACAGAAGTTCAGAGAAGTGATTTGTTTGAGGTGATGTAAGGAAATTATTGCTATAGTTGAGACTGGAATCCAAATCTCCAGACCTCCATTGCAGTTTTATTTTTCCAACTATGCCTATACCACATTGCTTTAGTCACATAGGGAAGGAATATCTTATACCATTGAAAGAAAATCAAGCTAAATGAAACAAATACAACTACAGAGAACTCCAAGCAGAAAATGCTTCTGAGAGAATAAGGGTGGCCAGGAGGAGCTAATATCTTACTAGTCAAGAATATAATAGAAAACTATTATTCCTTAGGATCTCAAAGTCCTTCTCATACATTACAGTATTCCATCCATTCACTCACCATTTCTAATAGAGTGCAGATATCATTAAGTCCATTTTGCTAAGAAACTAAGGCACTGGAAAAGCTAAGTGACCTAAGTATCCAACAGTAATTCAATAATGGGTGATGGGAGTAGAAGAGAGGTCCTCAATCCCTGGTTTATTCCCTTTGTCATTAGCCTGTGTGTGAGAATGGAGAAACCACTAGTGAGGGAAAGGAGATGGAGAGGAAAAGTGCTGAATATCCCAAATCAGGGGTGTCCCTTAGACAAGAAGGAGCTTGTTTGTAGTAGGATAGCCACAGTCAGGGCCAAGTGACCATTTACAACAGCAGTTCTTAACTACTTTTGTGTCTTGAATCCCTTTAGCAGTCTGTGAAGGATATGAGTTTCTTCTCAGAAAAATTTTTAAATTCATAAAATAAAGTGCATAGGACTATAGAAGAAATGAATTGTAATGAAATACAGCTATCTATCTATCTAAAGATATTCAGAGATGCCAGGTTAAGAACCCCTATAGAAGGTTGCTACATGTAAGGACTGCTTCTACATGCTACCACTTTGTATACACAGAAGCAACATTTCCTATAGGACAAAGTACTAGCACCTCTTTTCTTACATCATTCAATTATTTCAGACCTTGCCTTCTTCCACAACCTATGTTTTAGAATATAGCTGTTTTATAAGGGACAAAAAACCTTGGAACAAGAGAAAAACATCAGTGTTCAGGAGCCCATCTCAAATGTTGCCCCAACCTTTCCTAAGAAGGGTTGAGACTCTGGAAAAGACTGTCTTGAGCAGTATCAGCCACAAGACTGACACCATGGAGGAGTTTGACATGACTCTCTATGGGTAGGAGAGCCTGGACATGAATCACAGGAGTATAGAAGTGGACATCACCTCAGAGATCATCATTTTACAGAAAATGAAAAGGACCAAGAGAGGCTACCAGAGATCATACAGAAAATAGTAGAGCCTGGACTAGAACCCAAGTCTCCTGTCTTCCAGTCCAGTTCTCTACCATTATAAGCCAAATGTGTTAAGGGCAAACCTTACATGGGTCAAAGAGGATTGATATTTAGAAAGGAAACAGCTTTCTCCAGAATCTCCAAGCTTCCTAAGAATTCCTTATGGAATCCTTCATAGTGGAAATGGACATGGAAGCTCAATCAGGTCCTGGTTTTGACAGAGGATCCTTTTCCATCAGTAATTTCACATGACTTTCTTTAAAGTGAAACTGGGATGAATCTGTTCACAACTCAAATGAGAGACTTAAAAACAATTCTGTGTCCAATCACCCTAGTGATACTAATTGGCAGAAGCTACTCTATTTTCTTTGGTTAGACAAGTTTGGATTAAATAATTTCTACCCTTCCACCTCTAACATTCTATAATTCTAATAAGAAAGTCATATGTTGGTGAAGGTCAACGATCTCTAGGAACCCAAAAGATTCAGTATCAGAATAACTGCAACTATGCACACACCACTATCTCCACCCCACCCCCACCCCCTTTGAATTCTATACAAAGGGCTTTTGAGACTTCTCAGATTATTTGCTTTTACTTTTGAAAAAATATTATGGAGCCCCTCAGGCTTTGACAGTTGATTTACTTGACCTATGACATTTAACATTTGACCCAGAACTTCACTGTTCTGAGGATACACTTTCCCCCAAGCTCTATCTTTCCAGATACCTTACAACATCAGCCCCCACCTCAAGAGATGTACTAACATCTCTCTATCTTTGCCACAATAGCATCATTAGGAGTTCAAGTTTGAAGGGACCTTGGAGGTAATCCAATCCAACAATCTAATTTTCTAGCTGATGAGAGTGGGTTGAAAATTATCCTATGCTCCCCCTTTTTAGGGACAAGCTTATGGGATCTTGATAGTTGATCTATAGAAAACCAAAGAGCCAAGTTAATACCTCCATTGAGCATCTCAGTGATAGAGCTTCACTGGCAGGGTTTCTCATCATTTGGGATCTCAATAAAGAGCTACTTGAGGTGTAGCTTTCTGGGGAATATGGGGAGTAAATTGGCAAAGAGACAGGTCATATAATGTGTGAAATATGAGGAAATGGGGAGGCTATGAGTTCCAAATTGCATTCTACTATGACTTTAAGTTTCTGAATTTCTCTGGGCTACTTCCCCACAGGATTGTTGTAGGGAGGATAGACTAGGGGGTAGTGGTGAAGAGAAAGGTGAATGGGGGAGGGCAAGCTACAGAATACTTCTTTGTACTAGACCCTTCTTCAGTTGTATCCAAACTCCCTTTCAGTACCTGAATGTTAGGTCCCTGGATGGTACTGGATAGTAGCAGAAACAGAATTTGGGTCAGAATAGGTAAGAGCTGTGATCTCTCCAACGCCTGCTGCATAGGCCATGGAAGAACCATCTGCACCATGCCCAAGGGTTCCACATTTACTTTGGGGATGATTCTTCCCTCCTCTCACTACCCCATTTAATTCCCAGAGGTCTCTTCTATTGGATAGTTATCATTCTGCAAACAAATCAGTCACCTGGCCCTTCTGGAAATCCTTTTGAGAATTTTCCATCCTCTCATCCTTTTCTTAGCCTTCTTAGGTATTGGGTCCAAGGTCTTTTAAGCACCTCTCTTCTCAACCTTTGGCCCCAATTTCTGTCTTTTAGTTGTCTGTGTCTCATTCTCAGCTGAGACTCCCCACTCTTAAGCCATTCCCAGAAATTCAGCTTCCTGACCCCTGAGGGGCACCTGGGCTGCTGCCTAGTTCACCATATGCCAGTACCCTCAGTTTCTACTGGTGCTCACCAAATCATACTTGTTGTTCTGGGACCCAGATCCTGTCAGAAGCATTATTTCTTTTATACAAAGGGAAACTGAGGCAGAGGGAAGGAGTAGCAAGTTATTATCACAAAGTGCAGAAGCGAGGTAACTAACCTCCCAGATCTAGGCTGTGGCCACTAGGCCTTTCAGCGGTTCCGTGTGAAAAGAGCTAAATTCAGGATAATCTGGAAGCTTCACGACTCAGTCATTATAACTCAGGCCAGGGGCTCAGCAGATTGTGGGGGTTAGGGATGGGGAGGAACTGCTTCGGTCCTCCAAGTCTCAGCTGTCAAGCAAGAAACGTCAGCGAAGCAGAAAGGAACTTGACACTAGGTCCTTAATCTCGGCGATGCTCCTCTTTCCCTACCTTCCCCCACCCTCGCCCCAAACCACACAATGAGCGAGGGAATGAGCGGCTGCACCCCATCCGTCCATGCCCCAGCGCTCCGGCTCCGGCTCCAGCCCTGAGCCTGGCTACTGGTCCGACCCGGCCGCCCTGGGAGGTAGGGGAACCGCGCTCGGAATATGATTCCTCGGCTTTTCGTGCTGCTCCGCCAGCCGAGTGCGACTCTAAAGCTCCCCTGTCACCTCAGTCAAGCTGCTACCGGCCCGCCCCCGGATAATCGCGCTGATCTCTAGATTAGGGAGCCCAAGGCGGCAGCTGAGACTGCTCACCCAGGCGGGGACAGGGAGTGGGGCAAACTCTCCTAAGATTCGGCCCCGAGCCTCTCCCACGAACTCTCCTCGCCTAGCTACTCAACCCTTCAATGCCCAACAGCTCCCCACTCCGCACACCCCTCCTCTACAGCCAACTTTCAGCACCCCCTCAGTCTCCCACTTTCAGCGCCCCCTCTAGCCTCCCACTCTTAGCGCCTCCCCCAATCTTTCACTCTCATCAACTTTCGCCTCCCCTTCCCCCTCACAGCCTCCCACTCTTCTAGGCTTCAGTTGGCTAGGAGAATTTCTGGCCAAAGGAGGATATGGGTGGGGGGGGGAGGCGGGGAGGAGAGGAGGAGGAAGAGAAGAGACAGAAAGTGATATAAACCTAAAAATAAAGGTTGAGAGATCGGGAGCAGGTGGGGGGAGAGAGAGAGAGAGAGAGAGAGAGAGAGAGAGAGAGAGAGAGAGAGAGAGAGAGAGAGAAAGAAAGAGAGGGAGAGAAAGAGGGAGAGAGAGAGAGATGGAGACAGACAGAGAGGGAGAGAAAAAGAGAAAGAGAGAGAAAGAGAGAGGGAGGGAGGGAGAGAGAGACAGAGACAGAGACAGAGAGAGACAGAGAGAGATAGAGAGAGAGGGAGACAGAGAGAGACAGACAGACAGAGAGAGAGGGAGAGAAAGAGAGACAGAGAGAGAGACAGAGAGAGAGAGGGGAGAGAGAGGGAGACAGAGCGAGAGACATAGAGACAGACAGAGAGAGACAGAGACAGAAAGAGAGGAAAAGGAAGAAAGAGAGGAGGTGAGCAATTGAAGATTATGTAGTTGGGGAGCAGGAGAGGGAGGGATAGGGGATAGAATGGAGGTAGAGCTAGAGAGTGATGAAGAGACAAGGCCTCAGAGAGGTGAAAGCAGAGGCACAGAGATAAGCAAGCTAGAGAGACGAGCTGGGTTTCCTAGGCCTGGATTAAAACAGGCCTCCAGTGTTAACTCTTGTGACTCAGGCAGCTCTCCGGTGGTTTCCCCTGACTCGTACCCCAGCTGCCTCTCTTTGGAGGCCCTGGCTCGAGCCCCAACCTCTGCACTGGGGCATTAAGAGGCTTGGATTCCCTAGCTGTGTTCCTGAAAGTGGACTGATGAGGTGATGCACCGCATGGGGTGGGATGGTAGTGGTGGAAAGGAGAGCCTGGAGCTTGAGAGATGGGAGCGATGAGTGATGGGAAATGAAGGAGAAGACAGGGAAGGGAAGGAAATCCAGAGAAAATGCCAGCGTTCCGCACGTTTATGTACATGGTGATGGAGATGGGAGGGCAGGACTCTGATACCTCACACTGTCCAAAGACAATGGCAAAATGAATGGACGAAAACCTCCTAGAGGTAGGCTTGGCTGAGCTAAATATGACCTACGAGTTCCATTTCTAGCTAGGAATTAATTAATTCTCTTCCTTTCAGAGCAAGTGCATAAATACTGGACTAGTAGATTCACTTTCAGGTACCAATTGTTACCTATTTTGCCCCTAGGACTCAAGTCCAAGGAGTAGCATCCAATTGAGCTACTGATGGCCAGGAGAAAACCTCCTCAAAGAGCCTCGACCCTTCAGGTCAGTTATCCTCTTGAGTCTGGTTACATTACCTTTCTATACTCTCAAATAGTCAAACCCATATGGGACCCTTTCATTCCTCTGGGCCACCATCAGGGCTTTTCAACAGTCTCATCCTAAATCACATTCCCTCCTTCTCCCTTCCCCACTCTTGAGGCTGTGGCTGCAGAAGGACCACATTTCTGTCTAGGCTCCCATTCCTCAACTCAGGGCTTTCCTGCAGATCCTGGTCTCCTTGAGGCTGAGTGGGCCAAGCCTCCAGTAGCTTTGAGGGGTGTTGGAGTGTGAAGGAGAGAGCATAAAAAACATTGAGGGGGCAGCTAGGACAACTACAGAGGGCTGCCAGAAAACACCAGCATTCTCCTACATAAGTATCTCCTGGATTCCTTGAGAGAGATATTCCTTATTGTTGAAGCCTTGGGTCCCCAAATTTCAGGTTTGACCCACATCATTATCTCCCCCTATACCCAAAGGAGTAATCTTTCTGAGTCCATTTTAAGGAAAATGAAATAATAATAATTTCCTTTATATAGCATTTCAGAAAGCACTTTATAGAAAATGTCTTACTCGACCCTGTCAGAAATCTTGTGCAAGTATTATCATTTCCATTTTACAGATGAGGAATCTCAACCCAAGGTCACACAGCTACTACAAGGAGAACCTGATAGGTGTTGATGGGAAATAGGATCTAGGCCAGATCCTGGAATAGAGGGGAATCTGACTTCCCTGTCACACTTCTCCAACCTACCCTCACTCAGATTTCAACTAAAATCTCTTCTACATTGTTCTTTTTCAATACTCATTTCTATTCTTGAGCTTTAAAAAAACCACCCCAAAAAACAAATGGTCTCCTCTCCAACCCTAAAAGTCTATTTCTTTCATCACAGTAATTGGGGTTCAATGCTTGTCAAAGTTAGCAGACTTTGCAATAGCAGAATTGATAGCAATAATCCTCAGGCAAGTAGAGGGGCACTACCACAAGCTATCAGCTCTCTCCTTCCTCCTCCCCTCCAGCTCGAGATTGGGACAGGACTACATAGCTGGGCAACTCAAATTCTCTTTGACTGGATTTACACACCCGACTGTTTCCACTGTCCCCTCAACCACACTTCCACACCTAGGCTCCTGACTTTTCATTATTGAGACCAGCCTCCACCCACTGTCCCAGGTCTAGCCAGAATTCCAGTAAGTCTGAAGCCTCAAAAACCAGAGTGGGACCACAAATCACAGCCATGTTTCGCAAGTGGATTGCCTCATAGTCATCAGAGACCAGGGAGGCACCCAAACAGGACCCTCTGCTGCAAAGTGTCCCCTCCCGAAGCAGGGTATTCCGCATGGCTCAGGGATGTGATCCTTTATCCGGGAAGTCACTATGACCCACTAGCCAACTCGGACTGAAAAGAGAAGGGAGGTCAAGACTCCTTTGCCCCTCGGGACAAAAGGACAAGCATTTTGGAGAAAGAAGGACCAAGTGGCCTTGAGAAAAGAGGACTTGGACAGATGGACATTCCCCTGGCCAAACAGTAATCAATTCCTAATGTTTCAGTAGCAAGGGAGGGTGAGAAGGGGAGAAATGGAGGAAGGAAGGACAGAATGAAAAGGGGGAAAAATACAAAAGATACCAGAAGAAAAGGAAAGGGTCCATAATTAATGGGGGGGGGGGAGGCGGGCGGAGGGGACTCATAAGGAAGAGAAAGAAAGGGGAAGGAGGAGAAGAATATTTAGGAAATTAGAAAATTATCCCAGTCTCCCTATTTAGTGTCACTTATCTGATAAATCACATTGAATTTCCGAACTTAGGTTCTCCTTAACCGGACGTTCCCCTTTCCCACCCCTAGCCCTAACCCTATCCCTTTCCCCGCCCCACCCCGCCCAGACCAGGCCCCCCAACTCCCATCCCCCTCTCCAGGCTAGGCTCCATTCTCAGGGACTGCCTGATCGCCTCCTCCCTCCTTCGCCCTCCCACCACTATTGAAGCAGCCCTCACCAGAGGAAAGACAAACATATACACTGGCACCTTATCAGACATGCATGCAAAACTAATTAACATGGGGAGACATGCGAGCAGCCGTCCAGCTCCACACCCTCAAACACACACGCAAACAAGGCAACCCCTTGTCTAGAGGGGACATTCAAAAGGCTTTGTTGCTAATTTAGGCATCTGTCTCTGTCTGGTCTGGTCCTCCTGCCTGGGCTCGTTTTTTTTTTCCCAGCCCCTCCGACAATGCTGGGAACAAGCCCGCCGATCCCTTATTCAAATCACACCCCGGACAATGGCCTCATTGTGCCGCCTACAGAAAAGGGGCTAGGAGGGGAGGAGGGGGGACCCTGTCGGGGTGGGTAAGAGGGGGAAGGGGAACGAAGGAGAATGAAAATGGGAACCCAGGAAAGTGTTTACTAACACGATCCCTTGCAGCTGCCTTGAGCTCCCTTTCCCCTCCCCCACTTGGCTGGGGGTTGGGGAATCAAAGACACAAGGAGGGAGGAGGCTAGAAACTGGAGCAGGGGTAGGTAGGATGCAAGGGAAGGCTTCAGGTTCAAGGAGTGGGATGTGGCGGGCGGGACGAGGCTAGGGACTAGGACGGGAAGGCTTTCTGGATGTCTAGGGTGAAGCATGGGAGGGCTGCACCTTCAGGCAAGCGGGATGGGGAATCGCGCAGCGGCCCCAAGCTGGAGGAGAAACAAACCACAGACTTAACCCAATCCGGGCCAGTCCCCGCCTCCCAAATCCCAGCAAACACCACCGAGGTGGGGCGGTTCTTCCTTTGGAACTCCTGCTTGGATGTGTAATCTGCAACCTGGGGAACGAGCGGGAGGAGGAGAGGAGAGGAGAGGAGGGGAGGGAGGAGGAGGAGGAGGAGGAGACTGGTGGCGAGGTGAGGTGCGTGGGGCTGGGACTCGGTCCGCAGCCGCCGGGAGGCGAGCACAATCCCTGCCATTGTCTTCGGGCATCGTTTCATTTTCTCCTGCTTCCCAGCTAATAAATTAGAGAAGAGACTGAAAGCGAAGGGACCCAGGTCCCCACGGACGGGTGCAGTCTGCGAGCTCACAGCAGATGGGTTTCGCCCGGGCTCTCGTCAGACCACACCTGGCCAGAGAGTCGCACGTTGCCCGGACAATGAGGAGTACAAAAATATATAAATCTCCCGAGAACCCAGAGAGGGAAATCGGGGCCTTTAAAATTCCCTCCCCCACCCCCTTTTCTGGGCTACAAGCGCCTAGACAAGCAGACGTAAACAGACACGCACAGAGACTGACACCGACACAGACACAAAAAGAAACACATACACATAAAGGGCGAACCAGACTCACACACACACACACACACACACACACACACACACACACACACACACGGACAATAGTGTGATGAATGCAGGACTGTATGTTCATTCAGCCCAAATCACATCCAGGCTTGCCCACGACCTGATAGTCTAAAGGTTAAAGGCTGCAAGAAAATTTCCATGAGTAACCTTCTCTCAGATTGGCCAAAACCGAAGCAAAATAAAAAGGGGACAGACATACAGAAATAAATGCCTTCTGTGACTGAAAAGGCTCCCATCTAGACTGACTACCACCAGACTGAAAAGTCTGAGTTATTTGGAAGTTATGGTACATGAAAAGTGGGAAGCAGGGGGTGGGATGTGCTTTTTAAATTTTCTCTTTTAAAACAGCCTTAATTCTACCATGTGTTGAATGTTTTGAAGGGGTCATCCTAGTTCAGGGAAACTGTAATTTAGAGGTGAAGTGTGTTTTCCCTCAGGGCTGAATCCACTAGTCTCTCCCAATAAAGGACAATAGAGCTTAATAAATTGGGGTGGGTTTTAACTATGGGAGTAATTTAGATATAGACCACCTTCTCTCCCCTAGGAGAAAGAGAAGACAAACCTGGAGATTCTGATGGTATGAAAGAGATTATAGGATGAAAAATTTTTAAATAATGAACATAGAGGGTTAAAATCATAAAAGCCCTTTAAATAAGAAAGGGCTCATCTTCTAATCTCCAGAGGAAGAGGAACTGGAATTGTTAGTAAACTGAGTAAAATGAGGGAGAGGAAATCATATACATATATATATATAATATTTTCAGACATACATATATGAATATGCACATTCATGTATATACATGCATCATGGGAAAATAAGTGTGTGTATGTATGTTATATATATTATTATATATTATATATATGTAATATATATATCAATAAGTTATAAATACCCTTTTTTTCCAGTAAGGAAAAACAAGTCTCCAGTATAATCAGAAGCCAAATTTTACCTTGAACCACCAAAAACCATATAAATACAGTAAACATAGAAAGATCAGAATAGTAAACTGACTTGAAGTGTTTGACTTCTCACTGAAGCATTAACTCACCTATATAGTACTTGGACTTCTAAGCAGGCCTAGGGTCAGTCTGCCTTTTGACTCAGTGGGCCAGATTCTCTTTTTCTCTCATCATCCTTCAGACTTCAAGGGGTCCTGGAAGAAGAAAGGGATGAAAGCAACAAAGTAGAACAGAATAAGAAAATTAAAACAGGGCCTTAGGTGAAGAGGAGGACACAGTCAGTAATAGTTATATAGGTTTTCTTATAATTGATGTATGTTGTCAATTAATTACCATATTTATACTCAAAACAAGGGTGTCTATATAACACAAACTCAGTAAACATCAGTAACATTCAATAGAGGGAGTCAAACTGTCTAGAAAAGAAGGTTGATAATCACTAAAGAAGAAGAAAATGTCAGAAAGTGTAAGAACTGCAGCAGACTTGCTAAGCCTACCAAAAAGATGTTAACCAGAATGTCTCCTGAGAAGCAATAGGAAAGCTGATAAAGTCACAACTAACTTTAGGATAAGGTATCAAGGACATAAATTTATTATATAGGGCACTGGCTATGGCACACATACTAGAAAATACAGAACTCACAGATTGCTTTGAGAAAATCACCCTAGTAAATGTCCCACTGGAGTTCCTCCAGGGAAGGGAGGTCATCAAGATATGGAAGGAAACTCTAGAGAATTCCTTCCCTGGTCATGCCACTTCTTGTTCCCACTAGTGTGAAGAGAGAAACTAACTTCTAGTACCTGCCTTTGGAATCGACTACTGCTGCCCAATCTATCCTTATTGCTTTCTTCCAGAGAGCTCTAGATCTAGTCAGGAAGACTCCTCTTCTGAGTTCAAATCTGGCTCAGACTCTTACTAGCTATGGAACCCCAGGCAAGTCACTTAACCCTATTTCATTCAGTTTTCTCATCTGTAAAAGTAACTGGAGAAATAAATGGCAAATCACTTCGGTATCTTTGTTAAAAAAAAAGGCCAAATGGTGCCACGAAGAGTCAGACATGACTGAAAAGATTCCACAACACATTCAAGCAACAGTCATTGTCAGGATACTGGCTGCTACTCAGAGATTTTTGTTCCTGACTTGCCTTGGGACCTGCCACAAACTGTATTCAAACCCCTCCCTACTACCTTCTCTCTATATTCTACTGGGTCCACCTGCGAAATGAGGGTGAGCTTATCTGTCCCCTACACCTCAGGCCTTCTTATCCCCAAAGAGCTCTTAACACTTTGGGGAGGGTAAAGAGGAGGAGCTAGAATCCCCTGGCTAAGAAGTACAGAAAATACAGCAAACTACCTTTTTTTTTTCCCCCAATCTTAACAAGATATTCCATCAAGCCTACAAAAACCAGTGTTCTTCATTTCAGGGCACAGTTGGTTCTACGCCCTGGGTAAATGGGGGAAAAGTTATTTACAGGTTTGGGGTATATAGTCAAAAACACATAATATTTTAAAACATTATATTTGTATTTTTTAAAAATCAGTGCATTATCTAACACTACTTATTTATGTATAGGTGCTGGCTTATTTTGAGAGTGCTTGCAAGTGTACACACATACACATACACACAGACACACATACTCTAAGCAAGTCACTTGTTGACTTACATGTTGAATTTAGGATTGTCTGGTAGTTTGACATAAGTCACTAAATAGAATCTGAACTTAAGGCATTTTGAGCCAAATACTTTTTAATTTACTTCAAAAGAAGAAAGGGGAATCCTCTGAAAAGACATTCATATGTAATTTATTAAACTGATTAAACTCATCAGATACTAAATTATAAAATAGGTTGTAATTTATTTTGCCTTTTAATATATGAGGGGAGTAGTTAGATAACATGGAATTCAAGATTGCAATTCTGTATATTTAAGGCAAAGTCTGAACTGAGAACTCTGGAAAGGCAGAGGATGTTTAAATTACAACTAAAGGTAAGCACTTAGGTATATAAGAAAATTATAGCCTGCTGCGGAACTTGGTAAGGCATGAAGCCACTTCAGGATACCAACAACTCTCATTTTGTTACCATTTATTTTATATACATATACACACACACACACACATACACACACATATACATACATACACATATATACATACATGTACACATATATACACACATGTATATATACCATTATACCTTAGATGCCTAGCCATTCCCAAAATTGATAATATTTCCCATTCTAGTTGGGATATAGAAAACTCACAGAAACCCATCATCATATATGCTGAATGAGAAAATCCATCAAGTGTAAAGTAGACAAGGGGAAAAAAAGTCATAAAAATATAGCTGTATATAGGGGTATTTATAATACATGGGATTTGTAGGAGTACAAAGGATAAAGAGACTGTATGCTATAGTCTTGTTTGTGGACTCATCTGTTCATCATAGAGAGGCAGTTTTGACTTTCTCTCTCTCTTTCTCTCTCCCTCTCTTTCTCTCCTTCTCTATCTGTCTATCTGTCTCTCTGCCTCTCTGTCTTTCTCTCTCCCCGCTCCCCACCCCTTTTCCCTCCATCTAGCACATCTCTACCAGATAAATCTTGCTTCACCTTGGACTCCTGCTTAGAATGTACAATGTTTCCCTTTTGTTTATTACATATATTTTAACTGTATTTGTCTTTCAAAGTCCTTCATTATCTAACCCAATTCTACCTATCCAACCTTATTTCCCATCCTCCCTTGCACATACCCTCTACTCTAATAAGCTAGTCTACATACTAATTTTCCCACTGTCTAGTGTTTGCTCAGGCCTTTCCTCCTGTTCTCTGCCTATCTAAGCAAATCCATTTAAACAAGGCCCAGTTTTAAAGACTTTTCTTCTGTGAAACGTCCCCCAACTACTCCAAATCACATTAACCTTTCCCTTCTTACCTTTTGTTACCTATGAGTGCAACATTAAGTTTATGCCTAAGTCTATACAATGTCACATTATGCTCTAAATATTATGTACGTATTCAAACCCCAACTAGATAAACCCCTGTCTAACTTCTTTTGTGCCTATTATGTGTAACACCTATCTAGCACATAGTGGCAGTTCAGTATTTATGGAATGATCAGAGAGCTGATGAGAGCATGTCTTCCATGGGCCTTTTAGTTCTAGGCTCAATTTATAGATTGTAAATCCAGTACAAGACATGGTAGGTATTGCCATCAAGTGTTAGGTTTCATTAGGTTTTTAAGCCTCAAACAAAGAGAAGACTGACAGGAGAGAAGGCAATGAGATAGAAGGGGGTTGATGGAAGCTGAGGTGTAATCGTTACTGCTGACCCAAGACTCTCCTCTCTCCTCCCTCTCCCTTTCTCTCTCTCTCTGTCTCTTCCTCTCTCTTTTATCTCAGGATCCCTTACTATAAAACAACCCCCTCCCACTCCCAATCCACCCGGAGCTACAGTTCAAAATGCTTGGCAGGAACACTTACCTAAACTTCTATCCTGAAGTTCTCTTCTTCTTGATTCCCTTTTAGATTGGAGCCCCTGTGAAGAAATTTGGTAGCCAAAGGAAGGGCTTCAGAGAAGGACAGCTCTGCCTCACAGGTATTACATTGCTGAGGAAAGGTAAAACATCATAACTTTACTCTGGTGGGCTAGAAATCATTCAAGAGCAATTCAGACAGGCCTATGCTTTCCTAGTTTTCTTGGGCTTATGGTAGAACTACATTTCTTCCTCACACATCCCCACCCTAAACCATCTCTGCAACTAATTGAATTAGTAACACTAAAGTGCCAAGTGGATCCAGCCAAAAGGCAAATATCGTATTTCCAATTTTACTAGCTGTCTAGAGATAAAACAAACTATCTAATTAAAATGCAACTAAAAATGCTAAAATGTTGGTGGAATTAAAAGGCAACCTTGTGGACAATGAAATAGGGGAAGGAATAGACCTACTTATGATTTAGTTTGATGTAGTACAAAGAATCCAATCCTGGATCATTGCCTTGTTGTGGTGGAAGGGCTTGTATAACTCAATGAAACTATGAGCTATGCCATGCAGGGTTATCCAAGACAGACAGTTGTGACAGAAGGTGATCCATTAGAGAAGGAAATGGCAAACCACTCCAGGGTCTTTGCCAAGAAAATCTCATGGATTCTATTAAAATGATCTTGGACAGACTTTGGGAGATGGTAGAGGATAGAAGGGCCTGGTGTGCTATATGGTCTGGTCCATGGGTTCACAAAGAATCAGACATGACTGAATGACTGAACCACAAAAGTGCAAAGAACACTGAAGATAAGTCCCAAGACCTTGGTGCAAGTCCTAATTCTACCATGTATTAACTATGGAACTGTGAGCAGGTCACTTAAATTCTCTGAGCTTTAGTTTATTTATCTCTAAAATGGTGATAGATTATTTGCATTACTTATCTCATAGGGTTATCAAAAGAATAAAATTATATATAAGAAATGATAGAAAAGTAAGCAGTTATTATACAAGGAGTCAGATTCCTCCAGTGTTACTACTATTCCCATGGCAATAAAATGCCATACAATACAAATGAGCAGTAATTAATTTAATGATACCTGAAAGACTTGAGAAAGTTCCTGTCAGTTCCTCTCAAGGAAGGGTAGATTCATAGAAAGACTGTATGCTCAACTAGAGACCCATACTGATATATTTATATCTATATCCACACACATATATATATATATATACATACACATATGTGGGTACGTATCCATTTCACCAAGGTGCTCTTTCTTGTAGATACAAATTCAGTTAAAACTGCAGAAGTGATAAGCTTCTTGAAGGCAAGAATAATTTTTCATTTTGTCTTTGTATCCCCAGCACCCAACACAGGACCTTGCACAAATGGGGTTTTCTTGGCAAAGATATTAGAATGGTTTGCTTACTTTACAGGTGAGGAAACTGAGGCAAACAGGGTTAAGTGACTTGCCCAGTCACAAAGCTAGTAAGAGTCTGGGGCTAGATTTGAATGTAAATCTTTCTGAATTCTGCCACTGCACTGCCTTGCTGTCCCTAGTAGGCACATAGTAGGTTCTTACGAATGCTTATTGGATTAGATAGGGATGATCGAATAGTAACCCAGAAACTCCTGAATTTGATGACCATAGAGAATAAAATCTCAGTCCAATTCCAAGGCTATGTCATCAAACTTCCTGTCCTTGTCAAGAGACTTAAGACCAAGTTTTTCATTCTAACTTGTCCCTGAGAATCAGTTCCCTACTGAATACTCCCTCCTCCCTCCATGAAACACAAGATACTCTTTATAGACTATATTATAGAGTATTAGATTAAAAAGGAATTTCTAAGATTATCTAGTCCAACCCTTCTTTTTACAGATAAAGAAACTGAGGCCCAGAGAGGTGATGTGACTTTGCCCAGTCATACAGCTAGTTAGTAGCACAGCTAGAACTAAAGACTTAGTCTCCTTGAATGAAGAGCTTAATTCCCATGCCTACCGAAAGCAAATGTGACACCTCGGGACATGATAAGCCATGATTCCTTGTCAAGGAATCTTTCTGGAAGATGTAAATCTTTGGATGGAAGCCAGAGAAAAAGGATTCTCCAAGAAGAAAGTGGCTTTGAGCCAAAGTACATCTCAGAAACTTTACACAAACACACAAATCCTTCTGTCTGAAGTTGGGGGACTGTAGAAGAAAGAAGAAAAAAGATGCAAGATATTCTGATGGAAACAAACCCACTTGATAGAAATTTGGTTTCAGCCTCAGAAACAAGCCTGGGGCCCTCACAGATGAGAAGTTCATTGTTGTCATTACTTTAGGCTACTATATATTCACCTGTCTCTTCTTTTCAGAAGCTACAGATTTATCCCTCATATTAGATATCTTTGGGTGATAAGGGAAATGGTGATTTAGACAGAATGGAAATCAAACTTATATAGTGAAATCCAAAGAATATCTCCAAAACCCAAGGAAACCAAGTACAAGACACCCAGTGCCAAACACTTTGAGAAATAGTAACTGAATGACAATGATGATTATTATATTGTTAAGAAAATCTGTATTCTATAACAGCAAAATGAAGCAAATTAAAGGGCTTATCCCGACACTGTAGAACAACTTGGATATGACAAGGCTATTTAATGTTTCCTGTTAGATGATCCTATCAAAGCAAATGATTAGTAAATTATCTGGGACTTTCCTCCTATATATCCCTCTTCTTGTCCATCTAATTTATCACAGCTATGACCATGAACATTGTACTATGCTATGGCTGGGTTGCTTTGCCAAACACTACCTTTAGAGACTTCTCTAGAATATAAGTTTGAAAGGATAGCTCTTCTTTTATCCCATGTTTAACTATGCTGCATATGGAAAAATACCAACCTCAGAAGACTGGAACCTCAGTTGATCCCAAGGCTATGGAAGCTAAATTCCCATTTTGCTCACAAGGAATTTGGTAGACCTTAGGCTTATTAACTCGTATACACATTTACAGCATTATCAATGGCTACTTGTAGATAGAGCAGGATTGTGGGGCACCAGGAAGAAATATCCCTAACTATATTCGAGAGTTCCACTTGAACTTCCTGCCCTTCTTTCTCAAAGCCAATACACTTGACTTGTGAAACGTATTTTTTTTCCAATAAACCATACCCCAGAGGTAAGATCACATAAACCATTTGAATGGTTACCAGAGAGAGTGAAAATCATGAGATCTATCATAGCAAGAGTGGAGGGAACAAAGAAAAATAATGTAGGTCAGGTGGGAGAAGCTAGAAGTCCTCAGCATCTGACATAGGCCTATGTTTACTCAGAAGAAATTCTTGTCTGGATTGCCTAGCTTTTGCATCTTGTTAATGCCTGTTTCATGGTACCTATTCCTGTTGATTCTCCCCTTGCATATCCTATGAGGAACCATCCATACAAGGTCATCTATGCTTTAGAAGGGAAGAATGAACATTGCTTTTATCCATGTTTATATTCTACTTACTCTGGAGTCTCTATGCCAACACACTATCATAATTGATAAGGTACTAGTCAAGAGTTGCTATATTAACAAAGGAGGCATTATGGTCTATGAGCCAAGCAAGGTCAGGATCTTAATTGATCCAGTTTAAAAAATACATATATTTATATGTATTATGTAAGTATATTTAAAATATTGCTGCCACTTATTTTTAAAAATATCACCGTGATATAATCCCTGTTAAGTTTCTCTCTTGTAACAAAGATGCATAATTACGATAAACCAACATGTTCATCATGATAAGGTATGCTTCTTTCTGCACCTGTTGCCCACCACCTCCCTGTCAAGAGAAGAGGGCAATGCTTCACTACTAGTCTTTGAAATAAATATTTAGCCTTTGATTTTTTTTACCCACTCCCTTATCCAGCTAAAACATATCATTTTATTCAATCAATATTAAGTATCTACTATGTGCCAGGCACTATGCTAGGTGCTGGGGATACGAAAAGAGGCAAAAGACAGTCCCTATTCTCAAGAGTTTACAGTCTAATGAGAGAGATAACATGTAGAAAGCTTTGTGTTAACAAGCTATATATGGGATATATGGAAATAATCAACAGAGAGAAAGCACTAGAATTGAGAAGGATTGTGAAAGACTTCCTGTGGAATTCAGGAGAGGCAGGAGGCAGATAACAGGAGGGAGAGTATTGCAGGCATAGGGTACATCCAATGAAAATGCATAGATCTGGGAGGAGTATCTTGTTCCAGGAATAGCAAAGAGGCCAGTAACACTGAATCATAGAGTATGTGGGGGAGTGTAAGATATAAGAGGACCAGGAAGGTAGGGGAGGGGCCAGTTATGATGGGCTTTGAATGTCAACCAGAGGTTTCTCTATTTGATCCTATAGATGATGGGAAGCCACTGCAGTTTAATGCGGGGGGCAGAATCAGTGTATGACACGGTCAGGTCTTTGCCTTAGGAAAATCATGTAGTGGCCAAAATAAGGATGAACCGGGGCGGGCAGGCAGACCCACCAGCAGATTACTGCCAAAGGCATGAAGTGATGAGGGCAGGTCTGCACTAGCCTGGAGGCTATGTAAGAGAAGGGGGTGTATTAGAGAGATATAGAAAAAGGGGAAATTGGAAGGCCTTGGCCACAAACTGGATTTCCATTCCTCTTGTTTTTTTGTCTTCTCCAGTTTTCTCTGTTCAGCTGGTCTATTTTTGTTCTCTTATATAAGAGGCACTATATTGAAGCAGGCAGTTAAAATGACAAGAAGTCTCAGAGCCTTTGGACAAGTTACCAGTGGTCCTCTGCTGCAGTTATTTTGCAATAAAATAGGGAGAACTATTCTGTGGAGTTACCTATTCTATAATTTGGTGCCTACCTTCAATTTACCCTTCAAATTCAGGACATGATAAATGTTAAGGTCCTAATCTCTTCTGAATTATTAATCCCATATATATCAGACTTTCATTAGCTTTCTGGAACAAAAGGTATTCTCTGATCTAAAAATCCCAGTAACAGAATAGCTGTTCCCAGTCACTGTCAAGAGATGTCTAGGACTCTGAAGTCAAAGGAGCAATAAGTTGGAGTACTGACATATCAGATTAGAGGAGACAGGGAAATATGGGTGAGCTAGTATAGAAATATCACAGTTGAAGAGACAACCAAGCTGAAGACTTCAGTGGGAAAGAGAAGTTAAGATATGAATAGATTCTTTGGTTTAGGGCAAGTTACAAAGCCCTGAGTAAATTCTCTGATCTAGGCCTTATGGCTAGCTGCAAAGTAGCTAGGGAAAAAAAAAGATGGGGCCCTGACAGAAACATAGCCTAAAATGAAAGATGGTACAGATATAGCCTGATTTAAGAAAACCCAATCTGCAAAAATCAGAAGCTGCTAAATAGAAAAATAAAAGTCTTGTTATTAACATGACAAAATGAATATTTGTTTTATAAAAAGGAATCATAGCAGCTTTCCTGTAAGTAGTGCATTTAAATTATGATTTAATTTACTAAATTTGATTTACATACTACTTTTCAGGAATATATCCGTTGCATGAAGAAAAGATGCAGCTCTATTTACATGTATTATTCTGGCAAAATGAAATGAAAAGGTCAGTTCTTCACTAGGTGACTTTAGTCTTTTAAAGAAAGGTAATCTGGGTCACTGAATTCTGTTCCACTACAGGATTTTCTTTTACCATGAATTATCTCAATAACTGCCACAACTCTTCTCTTTTTGTCAGTGTAGGCACTACCTAAAAGCAGCCAGTTATAGTCAAGTCTGGGATTAATTGTACATTTGAGAGAGTTGGGATACAATATTACAGATGTTATTCTTGCTCTGCTAAGTGCCATATCTCCTTCTGCCCTCATCTACATAAAAGGCAAGATTTGCCCTTCTTGGGAAGTGGAGAGAGCCTGGATGTTTATACTATGCAAAGGACACCCATCCCAAATCTTTCCTACTTGCTTCAAGCTTAGCAACATCTCATTTCCTTCCATCCAGCACCTGGATTAACCACTAAGGAAGTTTCAGCTGAGCTTACACATCAGTCAATAGCGTTCACTGCCTCTCAGACCACCCAGATCAGTTGCACCTTTTAATTTTCATTTCTTTCTGTCTTGCAAATGAGGACAGCCGCTAACTTTTAAGTAGCAGGCAGGTCTACCCCCAGTCCTGAAGATGGGTGCATTTCAAAGCAAATTCTCAGGTGATCAGATCATTATCATCAAAGACTTCCTTAAGCACTTACTGGAACCATGCTAGGGCTTCAGAAGACATGGTCTTTTGACCATAGGAACTGTTCATTCCAACCAGAGCCACATTCTGTGAAGGTGACATGCATTAAAGCTGATGTATTGGGAAAGCAGCCCCTAGGAAAGGAAACTTAAGCTATCTCCCCAAAGAACCCCAAAGAACTGGCCAATTTTATCAAATGGTGACTGTGCCAGGTCAGATATTCCTCATTAATTCACCTAATGTGCTTTGAAAGTAATTAGTAACATGGTCATCAGAAGAGAGAAATGATCCGTTCCCCACCAGGTCAAACAATGTGACGGATCCAACAAAGAGAACTAGGGAGAACTCAGATACAGAAAGCCATAGAAAAGCATTTGGATGTTTCTTGCTCCGTAGTTTAAGCCAGAGCAGTGGGCAAAACACGATTAATATTGTAAGAAGCAAATCCCTCAAATGAGAACTTGAGGAATGTAATTACCAGTGCCTTCTATGATTCTTCTTTGGTTAGCTCACAGGATCATAGCTCTACAGCTGGAAAGTTTCTTAGAGGAAATCTAGTCAAAATTCATTTTACAAGTGAAGAGAAGCCTAGGAAGGTTCAATGACTTGTCCAAGGTAATGAAGGAAGTAAGCTTTGAATACTTGTCCTCTGACTCCAAAGCGCATGTGCCTTCTACTACTCCATTCTCAGGTCAATTTGCCATTTTAAAACATATAGTAGGTGGACAACACTCTACTAAACATTGTAAGTGTAAAGAAAACATTGAATATTTAAATAAGACATGGCCCCTCCCTTCAAGGTGATTAGAGGCTATTTCCTGAATGATGATTGGGGGAGTGGGAGGGAGGGCATTCTCTAGAGTCTATAGTCCTACTTCTGCAATTTTCCATCACTTCTTTTTTATAATTTGGTAGACTCTGAAGGTCCAGATTCTTAGCCTTCTGTGAAATGGCTGTGTACAAGTATCTCCTCTTTCTTCCTAGGATATTTTTGGCTATAACCCAAGAAATTCCCTAACTAAGCAGTGAACAGAGAATTTCCGCTGTGAGGATGGAATCTTTGTGACAAAAGCATAGAAGCCACTACACTGGTTGGGCATGAAATATTGACAAATTAATCTCCCCTTCATATTTCTTGGGTAGATCTCCCAGTTCAAAAGACTCAAGGTGGGATGGGTAAGAGGAGGTAAAGAAGCTTTAGCAGAGATGGCCTAAAAGATGAACCTTCCTCTCTTAGTAACAAAAGAAAAATAAAAATGGTGTTTGGGGAGGAGGGGGATAAAGGGAATATCCCACCTGTTTTGCCACCCTTAGGGAAACCGAAAGCCCATGTGCAAACTGGTATCTAAAATGAATTTCTAAGATGGCATTTTTCATCCATTTCTATCTAGGTTTGCAACACAGGGCCCACTAAGTCCCCACACTCAATGCCAGCAGGAGGCTTGTCCACTGAACCTGCAGTGGACAGAGGAAAAAGAGAGCCCAGACAGCCCAGCCCCTGTCCTGGTCCCTACCCCACCCCAGCTAGAAGCTGTCAATGATACTTCTCCTGAAGGTTCTTTTTTGGACGATCCCAAGCTCTGTTTGACTGTACCTCGGGGACCCTGCAGAAAAGCTCCTTTGCTTTTGCAGCCCAGCCCTCCCTTCCTCAGTGGTCTGGTCCAAGATCTTGCCAGGGCTACAATCCTTCCATAGTTGTTCACTAATGCTCTGCTGTTTGGCTTAGCTTTTTAATATTGCCCAAAGTCCTGAAGTCAGGCTCTAGAAGCATCTCTGCCCCAAGTAAGAGGTGCTGAGCACAGAGATTCAATAGTGTTTCCTTCATTAGCTATTCCACACTCTGGAGAACAATACTGAGATAATACTCCTCATAGGACCATAGACTTAAAACTGGAAGGGATCTTGAGGGTATCCACTCCAATACCCCCCTTCTTTTTTCAGATAAGGAAACTGAGGCTCAGAAAAGTGAGGTGACTTTCCTAAGGTCTTATAGGTAAATGGGATTTGACTTAAGATGCAGCACTCTTCCAGGGGTGGATTCCTATGCCAAAGTGAGAAAATCTATATGATCTGGGATCCAGGTTTGGGAAGAACACTTGTAAATGCACCCTTTTCTGGTACAGTGACAAATTTTTAACATTAACCTGGGAATGTCATAAATATTCTTCACAGTTAAGAGAGATATCATTGTGTAGTAGAAAAAGCATAGGAATAGGAACAGTTGTGCCCATAACTATGGTACCCTGGTCCCTGAAAATCATCTTGCTGGGTCTTAATTTCCTTAGTTATAAAATGAGGGAGCCAGACTAGTGAATCTCTACGGGTCTTTCCAGTTCTCAGATTCTCTGAGAAAGGATACACCACTCCCCCCATACACACACACATGAAATCATATACAAATATATACCTTATGCATGTACATCTGTAGAAGGCTTATATAGATGGCTATATAGATGTAGTATGGTATTATGTGTGTGTGTGTGTGTGTGTGTGTGTGTGTGTGTGTGTGAAAGGCAGGATTTGAATTAAGATTTATCCTCTCAGGGTTCTAGGTTGGACTCTAAGATTATAAATTTCAGTGAAGGTGCTGACCTGCATCGGTAGAGGGATTTTCTTCATCTGCGAAGTCCCTAGACCATTGAAATCACAGGTACAATCCTTATTCTTCTATCTCTATACGGTATATAAAATATACATTACGTAGCAAATCCAGGCAAACACAACTAAAGGGAAAAGTACCAGCCGGAAATTTTTCATTAGTCACACATCTCTGGGCCAAATTTAAGGCGAATTTGGAAATAAGATGGATAATTCAGGAAACCAAAGTACCGTGTAACCCATACCTTAATTGCGTAAATAAACTGCGAAAAATGTAAGGTGTGGGTGTAGGATTAAATTTTGGGGGCAATTCAGATTGTCTCTGTGCACTAGGCTTTTAATAGTCGCTGAGGGAGCTAAGGAGATGGTTGGTCTGGTACGGACCGCGTCTCGATGCTCTTTGCTGGAGTGGTTCTCAGACTGCGATCTCACATAACGTCTCGCCAAATGCTCAGGCCTCCTGGCTCCGGACACAATGGGCGCCGCCGGCGGGTTTGTGGCGAGCAGCGTGGGTAGAAGACCCCTCAAGAGCCCGAGGGACTGGAGGGTTTCAGACCCAGAAGGCCAAAGCTGGAAGACCAGCCACAAGTCACATAGTGGAAGGAAGTAGAGATTTCCGACCTCGGGCACTTAGGAATGGCCAAAGGGACTTAAACCTCGGCTCCAAGCTTGGGTACCTTGATGTTAAAGGTGGCTCTGATGTCATCCACGAAAATCCTTCCATTCTGCGCAACCCCACCCTACCCTTCTCTGTCTGTCTGTCTGTCTCTGTCTCTGTCTCTGTCTCTCTCTCTCTCTCTCTCTCTCACACACACACACACACACACACACACACACACACACACACCATACACACTCACGTTCACGCTCACAACCAGTCCCACATATATGCAAACATAGTAGTCTGGAGGTTGGGAGGAGACAAGGCATCTGTCTTGGGGATCTCTGCCTATCCTGCGCACTCCCCGCTACATCCTCCACCCCAACCTCAAGGCAGAGCCTCTACCTCTTGCTGGAGGAAGACGGAAAAGCTTAGTCTTGGGGCTCAGGTTTCCTATCCTAAAAAAAAAGGCAAGATCTTCCCCCCCCAAACTACCCCAGGGTGAGGAGGATACAAAATTCTATTACTCCTAAAGAAAAGAACCCGTTTAGGTTACGAAACAAAGGGGTCAATTGTTTTAACCCCAGATGTAGCTGTGTTCGTTGGGCTTTGACTACGCCCACGCAACAGCAATTGAGAACTCAATTGGGCTAGGGGTGGGAGAGACCACACCAAATAAAGTCAAGCTTCTTTTAGTGGACCTCTACTCATTAAACATTTTACATTCAAGAAGGTTTGACTGTCTCTTCCTCTCCCCCCGCCCTTTTTTTGAAGGGTAGGTAGTGGGGAACTCACATCTGTTTAGGGAGGAATGATCAATAAATGATTCTGGCAAAAACAAAAACCCAATTGACGAAGCGCAAATATGAGTTTTAGAGTGTTTCCTGGGTCTCTAGTCTTCTAAAAAAAAAAAAGCACGAGAATTGATGCTGGGGATGGGGGCACGGAAGAGAATTGTTTAATTTCATTTTCGGTTGAAAAGAACACCCTCCCTGGTCTGTGTGCCAGCTCCCCTGAGGCTGGAAAGATAGGACTAAAGCCTGTTTGGTAAAGAGAAGAAATTCACTTTCATAAAGTTCTTACACCTACAGAGCGCTTCTCCCAAAACAAGCCAGTGAGGGAAGGAGTGAACCAGTAATTAGGACCACTGCCAAGAATTAGTTCAAAGGGCAGCATGGTATAGTGGAAAGCTAACTCGGACCCAGGGAGAGTCTGAGGAGTTGTCTTTTTATTCTGATTCTGGCACTAAATTGACTACATTACCTTGGAAAGGTCACTTGGCCCCACTCTCTTTATCTGAATTTCCTAATTTGTAGAGTGAGGGGTGAAGATTGGGGTTGGATTAGATAATCTTGCAAGTCCCCACTGGCGCCAATGTGACACACAAACCCTTCCCCCAGCCATTTGGCAGGGTTTGGAATAGGAGGCAGGGGACCACGCAGGCGCGCAAGGAAAATTAGCAAGGTCTGTGTTAATTCAATTAATATCTGGTGTTGGGAGGACTGTGTCTGGGGGGCGGGGGAAGGCTGCCTGAGGAGGGAGAGGTGGCAGAGACAAAACTGGGCTATGCCACCTCGATTTCATTGTTACGCTTCCGTGGGCAATGGAGGGGAGGGTCGGCGGAGAGGGGCGTGAAGGAGGTGCTCGTCAGAGACCTAGCGCGCTGCAACCTACCTCATGCCCATGCAGCCATCTTATCTTGCAGAAGACTCTTTGCTTCCATCAAAATGGCCTCCTGGCACCGAGCAGCCTGGAAACCGCTGCGCTGTGGCACTCCGCTGTGGTGGGTAGGTCGCACAGCCCTCTGAGGTCTTCCTTCTTTCACCTTTTCTTGGGCAGTTTCTGGGCGTGAAGGAGACAGGACTTTTTCTTCCACCATCCTTTCTTGCCGTGCCCTCAAATCTGGGAGGTTTTCCTCCAAAGAAGAGGGCTGGAAGCACAAAGGGAGGTATATTTCTAGACGCTGGTCTTAGAGCTGCCTCCCTGTAAACATTCACTGAATGCCTACTGTGTGTAAGGCGCTATGTTAGGCACTAACACGGAGAGAGCTAGGAAACATTTCCCCTTGACTCAAAAGCTTTTCCTTGTAGTGTTTTAAGTCCTCTCTGCCTCTTATCAAAACCAAGGCACACATCTTGATACCTACCAACCCTAGGCATAACGGACTTTTTTCCAGTCAGACTCAGCCTATATTTGATGGTCCACAGAGATTATGTTGGTTAGGCCTGGGTCTAACCATGAAGAGTCAGATAGAGAGAAGAGTTTTAACCCAAAGGTATTTCTTCTGACTCTAGCCTAAAATATTAATAATGTTAATTGCTTATGAATGAAATTACTTACACCTATGTGAGAAAATAGAGACTGTCTGAATTAGACCAAAATACATGACATTCCTGTCATTGACCCAGAAGTCTATTTCAGACCCCCTGAAATGGTGGGTCACTTCTGACCAAAGGAAGAAAAGACTTTTTAAAGTCCCATGACTTGTGCAAAATGACATGAAGTTTGCACCAACCTTCACCTTATGAAAAAGTCAAAGCTATATGGTTTTATAGTTTAGATTTTTCTAGCATTAAGTAAGCCTCACATTTCAGAAAGAATGGTTTAACATTCTGAGCTAAGTGTTTTATCTCTGCAGTTAAGAAAAAGAAGAGGTGAGGTGCTTTGAGAACAAGGGAGAAGAGATTGGAGTATAGGGTAGAATAAAGGGAGAGGGAGTCATTGTAGGGGGTGCCTGTGAGAACACATTCACTTTCTCCTCAGATGTGCTTAGGCCTGTTTCACCTTCTCTCTCACTGTTTATTCTAGCTCCTGGTCTTTAGAAAATGAAGTCTCAACTTGAGGGAGCCAAAGGGAGAATGGTGGGAAAGAGGAAAGCATTTTTTTATCAGAAAAACTAGGGGGAAGGAGGAGTATACTTTCAACGCACCCTCTATCCCCTCCAACCCCACACAAGCTTGTGTAAGGCATTGTTGGTAATCCTAGTTCCAAGACAGAACCCTTCTAGACATCCCTGCCCATGGGCTCTGGGATGAAGTTTGGGAGCAGGTTCAAGACAGGTCTCACCCAATCGCACATCTGTCAGATCACATTGTTTTGAATCTGAGCACTGAAAGACAGACAATGAGAGCAGAAACCTAGCCCTAGGGCCAGCAACTCACCTGTCTCCCAGCTCCATGTTCTCTGAGTACAAGCCGTGTTCCGTCCTGCGCCTTCTCAGCCATGTCTGATTGGAGAGAAGGGAAATTTATCTGAATGAAGGGACGCTCAGCAGGAGGAAACACAGTTAATAATGACCCCCGGGGCCCTTCGTGGGAAATAGCAGCAAAATATTTTGGAGAAATAAAGAACACCCCCTCCCTCACCCAATACCCCCCCCCCCACAAACACACAAACATCAAGTACCCATGCACAGACACATTCATACACGTATAATATGGTGAATATGGTGAGTATACATAGCGCGTTAAGGCTCATTATCCTGAAAATCTCAGTTCCATCTTTGTCCTCGTGTGAAGGAAAGAGCCCCAGCTTTGAAGTTAAGAGGCTTGGGTTTGAATTCTGGCTCTGCCACTTCTTACCTCTGTGACCTTGGACAAGCCTCAGTTTCTTCATCTGTAAAATGAGAGGCTTGGACTAGATCTCCAAGGTTCTTTAGAGTTCTTGATCTTTTGATAGATATATGTAGGGATCATCATTCCTACAGTTTCTGCTATCCAAAGAAATGATGGATAAACCACCATAGAAAGAGAAGCAAAGGCAAATAAATCCTCTCCCAGGACAGCCCAGAGCAGCGAGGGATGACATTGAAATCAAGAGTCGATTCTGCAGAGCTGAGAAAGGGACTGACCCCCTTTGAACCTCAGCTCTGACCTCTTTTTTCCTAACCCAGGAGACAAGACCAGGACATTTTAAGGGGAATTTCCAGCAAGATTAGTAAAGAGCATAGGGAATAAAGTCATTCTCCAGTATAGCATCTCCTCAGGCTCAAATCTTCCATTCTAGATCTCACCAAAAGATTGACTGTGGTACCTCTGTGATTACCATCTGTAGTTGGAAGCCATGACTGGGGAAAGTCACAAACAGGCAGCAGGGAGACTGGTTTTCATCCACTAGCTTTCACATGGTTTGGCAAGGGCGAAGAGCCTACTGGGTTCTGGAACTGGAGCCCAGAAAGTCTCCAATCTGGAATTCAGGAATGTTTATAACAATCAAGTTGGGAGCTTGGGAAGGATCAGGGTCTCCAAGCATCTTTACTTCCAATCTTGCCCTTTTTCACTGAGCTGATATAAATGCACCTGCCTCTCCTAGTTTAGAAAGGACTCTTAAATGATTTTTTTAATAAATGATTTTTTAAAAAAATCATTTAAAAATATCCAGTAGAAAGAGGAATATCCCATCAGCATCTCTATGGGGGAATGGGAATATGGGGCTAATACAATACAGAGGTCCATCCACTGGAGTCAGTTAGTGGGCAGAACATCAGAGAAGAGGCCAAGTCTAACCAGAGATCTGGGCTTAAAAGCCCAGGGAGCAGAAAGCTTTTCAGAAGCCTGAGAAGATAGTCACTCTGCCAGGAAAAATGCTAGGTCAGCATCAGAATCTGCTGTGTTTTTCCAACACCCTCCCAGCAGGGCCAGTCTAATTTTCACCTACTGGGTACCCTAGTGCACGTTGCTTGAGGAATCTAGGACCTTGAGAAGAGGAGATTAATGGAGTTCCAATGTGGAGATTAATCTCTTTTTATTTTTAAAATCCAAATCCACATAGCACAATTAAGTGGATAATTCAGAGTTATAATAATGCAAGCAGAAGTGAATGGGAGGAGTTTGAAGCTTTCCTCACTCTGACTCTTTTTACACAACAGAATTAGAGACCTAAAACAATTCTTCTGCAGGAAAAACAACCACAAAGAAAGAGATATTGAGGAGGGAAATTATCCTCCCTCCACCTCCACCTTCCCAAGGTTGTCTATATCAATCATATTCACCTTAAGAAAATGCTCCTCCTTCCTATTTCTGTATGAAGTATAAACAGCCTAAATGATCAAATGTTTATTAAGTGCCTACTATATACATATACCAAAGGAAAATCAGTCCCTAACCTCAAGAAGCTTTCCTTCTACCAGAGAGATAGAATACTCACATAGATAATGAAATACTATGCATTTGGAGAAAAGAGAGCAATCAGGAAGGGCTTGTGGTGGAGCTTGTGGCTTTTAGGTGGTACCTGAAAGGAGCCTTAAAGGAAGCTAAGTATCCCAAAAGGTAGAGGTGAAAATTCAAAATGTTATTTCAAAAAATAAAAAGGAAGTTGGCTTGATTTTTTTTAGATTGTACCCTTTAAGTCCAAGGTGGAAGGAAAAAACATACAATAAATATTCTTTTAAAAAAATCCCCTTAAAGAATACAAGAATTTGAAGTTGAAGAATACAAATTCTTCATGCACTGCATCTGGGCACTGAGGAGGCAGAAGCTTCATGTAAAATTTTTCAATAGCCCCAAAATGCTACCGGTAAATGGGGAGAAAAATCAGGGTAAGAATTTCCAGGAAGTGGTAACAAGGAATAGGAAGAATATTGAGGTCTGGGAATTCCTTGAGGGCTAGAAAGTCTAAAAGCCCTAATGAAGTGAGAAACCTGGGAAAATATTAGGTGCCCTGAAGAGCAGTTGACAACCTCCCCTCCCCCACAAAAAAAAGAGTAGAGAACCCCAGGCCTAGAGTTAAGCTTTTTAATCACTGCCCGAGGCTGTTAGCCCCTTCTTCTCTTCTTCCCTAGAAAATAAGCCTTAAAACCATTTTTAAAGCAAGCTTAAGGTGTGAGAGGGCTTGTGAATTTATCTAACCTAACCTAGAGGGGATGATAGAGAAGGACAAGGAAAGCTATTTGGGGCTAACTCCTCCAAAGTAGCCCACCTCTTCCACTATTTCCTGGCCCAGATGAAGTGATATTGAATGAGAAAAGGAACTTGTTAAAAAACAAAACAAAACACTCTCCCCACCCCCAGCCCTAAATGCTTAGAGAAGGGAAAAATAGTTTCATTCATTCTTTTTTCAAAATGATCCTGGTTAAAGAAAACAATATTTTGTGTTCTGGATTTAGAACTGGATTTGGACTGGATTTAGAAAAGCAAGGCAGCCTTGTGCATATGCAGGTAAAAGCTAAAAGAGAGCATTAATTAGCACAGGGACCATCACCTTCCATTAATAGCTCATCACTGTTTCCTTGATGTTGCTGAAGGCAGGAAAGTTGGAATGTGTGATGCTTACCTGTCCCTAGCTCATTAACAGAAAACTCAGGGTGAGAACAGACCTTTCTTGGCTGTATCCCAGACAGAGAATGAGGCCCTCTCTCCCACCTAATTACCAAACTGACTTCTGTACCCATTGGAGGGGGAAATATTTAAACACAAGCCCCACCACATCATATATACACAGATACCCTTGGCCTAAGCAGACATGTACATTCAGACATGCCCTATCGAGGTATAACAATACAACCTTAAAAATAAATACAAAAACCTACCATCTAACAATTTATTATTATATTTTTACTAGCCTACTGAATCAAGAATGTGAGCATCTTTTATTGCTTGGATGGGCATAATTTTCCAGGGCACATGTGGGAATGGTTATGTGAATGTCTATCTCTCTGTCTCTCTCTCTCTCTCTCTCTCTCTCTCTCTCTCTCTCTCACACACACACACACACACACACACACACACACACACACACACACCACATCACATCACATCACATCACAGAGTCCTGGCTAATCTTACGTGGATGCGAAGGAGGGCTCGTATGAATTGAATAAATTAGTTAAGATAACTTCAGAAAAGGAGTACAATCTTTCATTAAAAAAATCTTGAGCCTTAATCCCCCAAAGGCAATACTTTCTCTTTCTCCATGGTCATTTCTCAGTAAACAAAGAAATCCCTCCTTCAGCATCCACACCTCTATATTCATTATAAGCTGACATTAGAGAATACCTTCCAACCAGTCATACAAATAACTGGAAACCCAACTGCAGATTACTGGATCTCTTTCTTTACTTTCTACCACACTCTCTCTTTCCCTCCCCAGCCCTTTCTTTCTTCTTTTTCTCTTTTTTTCCCTTGCAAATTAGAGAATAAGCAAACCCAAGGAGATCAAATCAAGGCAAAGACATCACTAACTGTACTTTGTTCATTTATTTTGACAAGTGCAGTTTAATTTTAATTATTTATGATAATACTTCATAGTAGACTAGTAAATGTGCTGGAGTATATTTGGTAACATTAATGAAGTCTGCCTAATAGGAGACTTCACTCCAGCACCCTGCTAGGAAATCTTGATGCTAGAGAAGTGGGTTGAGACCACTAACATACCATAGTTCTTGTCATTTTTTAAGAGAACTTAATATATTTGAAGATTGATGAAGTGAGAATTAACCAGGTTTCACAGACTAGGCACACATATATAGTTTTGTAATCGTGTACATATGGCTCTGTATATATTCTAAAGCTATGCAGAAATAGGTTTTACATAAGCAAAGAATATATATGTATATGTATATGCACACACACATGCACACATACATACATACACACATGCATTTCCCACCACAAATCTCAACTTCAGAAATTAAGATAGGGTAAAGACCCAGAAAACTAAAGTAATTATAACCCAAGGAAGGAAAATTTGAAAACAAAATTGAAAATCTGGCATACAACAGTAGTTCTACAACTTTTTAAAAGACTACTTATGCTTCTGCCTATCACATGCATCAAATGGGCAGATAATGGAATTTGTGGACTAATAAAAGTTGAAGTTTTTTGGTTGAGAATTATATATCAAGTCTGATGCCAACCCTCACAAACAATGTGAAACATGAAAAATATATCTGATTCAACAGGTAACTTTAAATGGGGACAGTTTCCAATGTTCCAGTGTCATGCCTAATGTTGCATTATCACAGATTTTAATTATGAGTGCATAGCTCTTTATTAAGACTCTGTTTTGATGAGAATAGGTATTCTATGCACATGTACATTCATTTTGTGGACACATTATATAGCCCCAATGACTCCAGATGCATGACCTACCATGTTTGGATTATTGTTAGCAATAATGATGATTTTAAACTATACTTAAACATTTTACCCTTTAGAATATGAACATATAGAGGATCCCTTTGTAACAATTAATTACAGCTGAGCCAGGGACCAATCTGAATCTTTTGTTTCCTTAGCTCAGGAAATCTATGTGTGGGGATCTTCAGGTAATCTTATGATTGAACTTTTGTAGCAATCTTGGTATGGAGGCCAGGGGTTTCATTAAGAGGTCCATACCCCATGGGAAAAACTATCAATTTAGTGTTTGTTGGGTTCCTAGAATGAAGGTTCTTCTATTAAGAGAATAGATTTACCTCCCCATTATACATTCTGATCAACATGAGCATCATTGATTCAGAGAGATCAGCCTCAACAAGGAAAACTGTATTAAAGTTCCTGTAAAAGTGCTCTCTCCACCTCACCCCATCCCATAAGAACCAAAAACCTATGGCTAAGATAATTCTAGAAAGTCTTCGATTTAATCTAGTTAGTATGTGTGTAACTAACCCTCTGTAGTTTTTAATTCTATACATACATACATACACACATGGTCCACTACTCTACAAGAAATAGGTAGCTTATGTAGTCTGGATTGGGGTATCACCTGCTGAAGTCATGTTGGTATCCCCCATTTTTTTCTCCCCTGGCCACACCCACCTTGACTCTCTCTTTCCTTAAGGCTCTGGTCTCTGGCGTGGGAAAAGCAGGTTGGGGCTTTTCACAAATCCAATATCCCCTTGAACCAAAACCAATTAGCCTGGCCCAAGGTCCTGTCATTGAGGCCCTGGCCCTCTTTTCAAACCCCTGCCGGCTCAATTGCTGTGAGGGGCCTGGCAGTGAATGAGCGGAGCCCACTTAAAGTGGTGCTTAAGCCTGGACCAGGGTGGAGGGAAAGTGTAAGTCTCTATAGGAACAGGCAACCGCCCATTCTAAGAGACAACTGACCAGGGTTTTGTTCGAACTCCACCCCCACTCCTTTTCTCGGAGAGAGAAAGTCCCTCACCCTACAGCTTTCTGTGGGAGAGATGAAAACCTGGGCTCAGGAAAGTTGCATGACCCCTGTGACTTGGCTCTTCTGTCTCCAATATTTTTAGACTTCCTTGTATCCGATGTTCTAATACCTCTACAACTTCCTTCCACTACTTCTGTGTCTTTGCCCTCATCTCCCTTAAAAAGGTTATTATTTGGAATGGTTGGGAAGGCTTAGGTTTCATTTGAAGGAGGAGTCCAGGGAGAATGATTTCCAAATCTTCAAGGAAATTGACTCTTGTAAGGGACGATGTCGGGAAAGGGGGGCGGCTAAGAGGCGAGATGGAGAAACCTTAAGAATGTGAGAAGGAAGTTGATGCTTGGAAATTAAAGCGATCCTAGAGTTGGAAGCTCTCCGCACCCCACACCCCAAGACGGGGGGGGGGGAGGGGGAGAAGTCATTTTCTTTACTAGTTAGATGCATGGTTTACGCTGGCTAGAAATAACTAATCTCCTTTGTTAACCTGCTTGATCCTGTCCTTTACCAAGTCTCTAAGACTTGGTATCCCAGACCTCAGGGACTCTGAGCGGCTCAGATGATGAGGTCACTTAGCCTTCCTCTAGCTTTTCTCAACCTTTGTGAACCTCTTTGCCACACCAACCAGGCAGAGAATAAGGGTTGGTTTGTGAATGGATGAGATTCCCATTCACGAATCTCGAGGTGGAATTGAGAACGCTCACCATCACCATGGTAACGAGCATCCCACCCTGTACCCCGGAGCTGATTGGTCATTATCTCTACCCAAGTAGACTTTTGGTGAAGAGAGGAAGTTAGGACACATGCCACACGGACCAAGTCCCAAAATAGAAAAGATGGAAGATATCTGGAAGAAGTACTGATATCAAGACAGCCTCCTCGGAAAGTTTCAGAATTTTGTGTTGGCCCAGACCACAGATCGTGTTGACCGAGAAGTCAAAAAGACTTTTTTAAAAAAAGTCATTCTCTTGCATCTTATCTTACCGTGTATCTCAACTTGGCCCTACATAGGAAAGGTAATTTGCTTTCAATAATAATAGAGGGCTTGAATCGGTGCTGCCAGGGTGAAGACTGGCCTCCTCCGCCTCCTCCCCGAATTCTCCCTGAGAGCCTCAAGCATGTAAACTCCAGCTGGTTCGGGGACAGCCCAGTGGCACGTTCTCGCCCGGTGCGGATAGAAGGATTAACCCTGATCCTGCAGACTCGGGTGCCCCAGTTGAGCTCCGTTTGGGGTGGAGGGGGGTGTGAGGGCGAGCTCTGCGCCTCTAATCCGGGCGCTGCGTGTGGGACCTGGCGGATCAGGGAATTAGCGCTGTAACTTCGGATTAGTAACGCTCGCTAAATGAGAGTCTAATTCCGACCCTTCATGCTTTTCAGCGTCCTGGCCTGGCCCTGGGAGGCCTCCCTGGCATTAGCTCAGGCAGTTCCCGTCTCCGCGGCCCAGGTTTCATTTCCCCGTAGTCTCCCCCTGGCACTGGGGAAGATCAGCCTCGTGGCTTGCTGACCCGCCAGGAAGCAGGAGCCCTAGAAATTAGTGCCGAAGCTCGCTCTGAGCCCAGGCAATTATTTTGCCGAGCGAGGAGGGGGACGGAAAGACGACATAGAAAAGAGATAGACATGGGATGGCTCCAATCCGCACGAGATCCAGGTCCTCCGTTTCTTGCAATCTTTTCGGTGGTTCCTGTCAATTGTGAACTCCCTTCACCTCTGGGTAGCTGGGCAGGAAGCTTGCTTGGGTCCTGCAACCTAAGGCGTTCGGAAATCAAAAAAGCTCACTCAAATTTCGGGACTTGTACTCCCCCCCAAAAAAAACTTCAAAGAAAGAAGCTCTTGACTTTTGGGCTGAACTAGATTTAGTCATAGTTTAGGGTAATTCCTCGCTCTTTCCGGGCGTGTTTCAGGAGTGAAGCAGGTTAGAGATCCAAGATTCGGCCCAAAACGTCCTCTACAGAAACAGGATAGAAATAGTTCCCAGGTGATAACGGGGACAGGGGCACTACAAAGGACCCAACAAATGCAGATCTAGCAAATTCCTGAAGTTGAGCCAGGCTGAAAATTGCGTCAGTTCCTGACTAGAAGTAGCCAAAGGTACCGGACACAGTGTCCTTAAAACACGCCGGCAACACAGACACACACTAACACAAAGACACATACAGAAAAGAATACACACACACACACACACACACACACACTTCCTGATAGATTTTTCAGAGTGAAAAGTTGCTCCATTGTCCTCCTCCCTCACCATTTATAGTTAAAACGTGCAGAGTCTACACCCGGAAAATTCGGTCAGAAGCACGCTCTGTCTACACAGCAAATCTTTCCAAAGCTCTTTCAACAACCCAAGTGGTCTACATTTTTGGCCCTGAAGGTGGGTTCATTTCTCAAGTGCATCTTGGTAGCAACAGCTTTTTGGATGAAAGCCGTTGAGCCACTTTCTTATTTGCACAGGATCCCCTCCATTCTCCTCCCAAATCGTGCCATTCAGGAATGTTTTCCAGCTTCTGTAACAAAAAAAAACTTGAACAATGTAGACAAATGAAGACACTAGATTACTTTGCTGCCAAATCCTGAAAAATATGTGTGGTAAGTGATGTGACGTAGACAGAAAAATGCAAGTCAGGGGATCTCAGGGAATCTAATGGTCTTGTCTTAACCCCAATTATGACCTCGGCTCAGCTTTTCCCAGTGACCCAATTTTTCTTCTGAAAAATGAGCTGTTTCCTAACTTCAAGGTACTTTGGGATAAGAAGTGAAATAAAGAACAAAGACCAGCTCCCTATCATCATTCCTTCTCCCCACCTCTATTTAGCTGTAGGAAAGAAAGCTATACCTATGTGAGAGACTTAGAGTAGTAACTTCTTCTGTACATCCATCTCAGAGGAGAAAGGGCAGAGAGAGTAGTCTTTCCAAAAAAAAAAAAAAGTGGGATTTGGAAGCTTGAGAAGTTAAGTGGAAGATATTTTACTAAGAGACTGAGTAGGTTTTGGGGTTTACAGGAAGGAGGGCTGGGTTGCAAGCAAATGAGTAAATATGCACATATAAATCACAAACAACACACTTGATTTGCAGATGCACTGATATGCAAAGAATCGGATCATTGTCCCTCTCCCCTACTCCTCCCCCAATAATAAGACACACACCTGCAGACATCTCTCTTGACCTCATCTATAGGACTGCCTGCTTGCCTGCCTGGAGAAGTTTGGAGCCCAGAGCCGGGTACCTAGTCAGATCTTTTCTTTCCGGAAGGACTTGAACAAACTATTCTCCATCAATGAAACATATCCAGGTATGATACAGTGAGTCTTCAGTCATTTAGTTTCAGAAGTAAACCTGGAGCCCAATAAAGTGACCTGGTGGAAAGTTCGAACCCTGAACTCCAAAAGATGTAGGATCGTGGGACCTTTAGGATCTGAACTGCTTAGAGTCCCTCCCCCCCCCCCCCCCCGCAACCTGTCTTTTCAATCCTGCAATCAGAGTCCATAAGGACTAAGATTTCTTTTCCTTGCCCTGAAAAAACTTACTCCGCCCCCCGCCCCAACGTACAACGCTACCCCGCACCCCTCCTGAGCTGGGAGAGATATAGGGGGCCAAGGGGTCGTTTGGACCAAAGCTGTCCAGGCAGGAGCTCTCCTTTTTCCCAATGTGTTGCTAAAATGTGCCAGGAGATTGCGTGGTAGAACGCTCGCTGCTTTGCGTTACCATGGGAACGGAATGCAGATTTTCCCCCAATTGCTTTTTTATTTGCTAGACATTGTAATACATCTTATGTTGCGACTTCTCGGTTTTGCAGGGGGAGGCGAGCGAAGCAGTCTTTATGCATGTTAACCATTCAGGCAACTTGGGAAGCAGGGGAGGGGGAGGGGAGGGGCGCGAGGCGATGTCCGGGGTCCGGCTCAAACAGATAGTTTGTATGCAGGGAAAGTCTCGGCGGTGAGGGCTGCCCCCAGGATCCCAGTCCCTTTCTATTGAGCAGACTCCCCTTCATTTCTGCTCCGGTTCACGCTGCACAGAGACCCCCCAACAGCACACAAAGGCAGCTGCCAAAGCCCATGAAAAGTGATCAAATTATCAAGAACTTGACCTCACCGAGGGGCGAAGCTTAGGGAGGGCTGAGCCCCCAGCCCGATCAAAAACCGAAGCCGCATGCTAATGCGGCTCCAGGTTTGACTCGCAGAATAATTCGATAAAGGCCGCATTGTTAGAACCGAGTGGAGCCCTCGGCGCCCCTTCACACCCCTCCGCACCCCCTCCCTCCCAGCCCCGGCCGCCGTCTCCCTCCCGCCCTATTTGCATCCGAAAATCCCGGTCCTGAGCTATGTGGAACAGATTGTTCCAACCTGATTTATGGGGTGAAGAAAAAGGGTTTGTCTCCCTCCCGTCAGCGACCCTTCTTCAACCTCATCTCCTCCCTCCCCGCTCACATTCTCCTTTCTCTTTCCAGACTCCCCCCCTCTCCCCTCTTTCCCACCCAGTTCCTCGGGTTCCTTTACCAAAGCCTGGACTAGCAAAGAAAGAAGCCAAGTCCCAGGGAGGGAAAAGTTTCCTTCCTCTAGTCGAGGAGCTGGGATCTGACACAGAGATCTGAGAACAGAAAGAGAACTTGGGTACCTGGTTCTGGGTAGGGGCCTCCCCCGGGCCTCTACTTGGTAAGTCGGATTCCTGGGTCCTTAGGCTCCGTTGCAACCGCCGCCTCCTCTCCGCCTGGGACAAGGCGGGGACTGTGGGGTCGTGAAGACGATGCTGGTAGATTGGGAGGGGGGGCTCTCCCAGCTCGGAGAAGTTGTGAAAGTCATTTCTACTTTCGGTTATCTAGCTTTATGATAGCTCAATAACACTCATACAGCTAGATAACCAAAGAGAGAAACGGGCCTCGATCCTGCAGGCCCCCTGGCCACCGCCTCCGGAGCCGGCCCGACGTGTTGGATTGGGAGAGGGCTGGCTGGTGGGGAAAGGCGACCTCTCGGGCTGCTCCTGCCCCCAGGAAGGCAAGGAAAAGAGCGGAAAGAGAAAAAGAGAGAAAGAGAGAGAGGACATCAGTTGAGCGCCCTGCATCTCCCTCCTGGAGCCCGGGCAGTTCCCCGGGGGCTTCCTGGAGCTGCTAGCTGGGCCTCCCGAGCCGCTCGGTGGGGGGGCTCCGACCACTAGGAGGAAGCGGTCGGTTTGCATGCAGGTCATGCACTGAGGTCCCGAGGCGCCGCGCACACAGGGAGCACCCCCCACCCCCGCCCACTGCCCAACTAGCCCTCTTTTCTGATGGTAATCACCCCGCGGGGAAGTGACGTCAACCTGGCCCAGACCAATCAGGGGCCCAGCATTCAAATCTGGGTCCCCTTCCCGCGCTCAGTCGGACCCAGACTTTACAATGGATTTGGCGTCCACAGGCCCCCTGGGGTAAGAGGAGGTCTTCAGCTGCAGAGGACATATTCATGCTTGTCTCTTGTGAGGAACACAGTGCTAAGTCCCATTTCAGTTAATTTCGCTCCCCTTCCCCTCAGGATCCACATTCTTCTCTGTGCAGACTGAGATTTCCATACAACAGAACCAATTTGATATATGGGGTCACAAGAAAAGGAGCGAGAAGTCTCAGGAAAGTATGAATGCGAGTGTGGTGGTGGGCGAGGGGAAGAAGGGGGTTATGAATGTGTATACCTGAATATGTCAAGGTTTTTATATAAGCATCAAATGCTTATATGCGTGTCAGAACAAGTGCATGACGCTTGTAGGTGTGCAAATATATGTGTCTGCCCAGGTTGGCACGTGTGTCCGTGAGTCAGGCAACAGGATAGAAAGCTTCTCCTCAGAAAATATAAAATGCTGATGCAGTTTATCTTCTTCCTCTCACTTTCCCCAGGCTTGGGCAGCCTTAAGTGGAAAAACGTTTAAAACTCCTGTCTCACCCCACTCTAGAGTGTTTCACAGAAAACAACAGTACGTGGGTTCTCTCTCTATTTTTAAAGCACCAATCAAGTAAATATTTTCTCATCTTGTCACATCAACCAGTGTACCTTTCCATTTAGTAAAAGTAATGAAGGGAATGTAGATTTTGTTTAGGTACTAAGACCAAAGAAAGCCCAAATTAAAAAGCTCGTGCACCTTTCCCTACCCATGAGCTCGATTTCCCCACATTTAGTCGCTAAACCTTACAAGTGTGGCCCTAGTGCTAATTATATATCCAGTGACCCAAATCAATTACTTCATAAATCTCATTACCGATGGGAAACGAATTTCAAGACTTTTAGGGCTCCAATATGTTTTTCCCAGTGCCTCCTTTAACCCGTTTTTGTTTGTTTGTTTGTTTGTTTTTTTAAATCATCTGGGTAGAGACGATAGGTAAGGCCAGGGAAAACTCAGTCATTGCCCCTTGAACTCAACTATGAAATTGAAAATTTCAGCAGTGAGGGAAGATTGCTCCCCTCCCCAATCAATTCACAATAGTCACTCCCAGTTTGAATTGCTTCTTTTTTTCCTAGAATCTGGACAGCCAGTCTTGTTTTCTCAAGGCAGCTTTACTTAGTCAGAATTTAGCCCAGTGAAATTTGGGAGTTTGATTTGGTTGGATGAGGGGAGTTTGGGATCCTGAAACCATATCCCTGAATTTCCCTCTCAGCTGCTTTGAACACCTAGATCCCCCATTAATATTTCTGATTGGTTCTGTGGGTGTAATACAAAGAAGATTTTAGTATGGAAAAGAGAATTTTCTCTGTCAACCCTTGGAGACACCAAACCACCCTTCTGCTTTTGTTGATTCTTTGACCCAAGGTTGATGGTTGTCCCATTTTTGGGAAGCCCAAGGTTCATAGTTATTGTGGATATCACCAAATTGTTCCTCATAGTTTAGACGCAGAACTTGAACTAGAATGGTAATTGCATAGCCTGCCTTCTGTCTACTTTCCCAACCTCTTCTCCAATGTTTTTCTGGGCCCACACCACAGTTGGCCAGAGAAAAACTTAGAGAGACATAGTGGTGAAAGGAGGCAGGCAATATTTTTGAGGACTGGGTAGAATTGGGCACTTCTCTGCCAGGACATTAGATAAAGAGGGAAATCTAGCAGTCCTACCTGTATGAAAGTCATTCAATAATTTAAAAAAATAATCCATTTCTTCCACTCCTTTTCCAGCTGAAAAAAATAGCCATTTTTAAAGTCATAATAGGACCCTCTCCCTACCAGAGAAGAAGATGAAGAACAAAAGCACATTCAAACATTGTCTGCTTTCCTTTTTTGAATCCCAGAAAAGAAAGCAGTTAGCAATTCTAGTTCTTTCCCCTACCCCTAGAGGCCTAGAACCTAAAGCACTTTCCTGTGAGTCCTACTTCACAAGATATCTTCCTCCGCAAGAACCTGAGAAAGCGAGGAAGGAGAGAATGGGGAAAGGGGAAACAAAAAAGCTCAAAAAAGAATTTACACCTGGATATGACGCCAAGATGCTTAAATGCAAAGGATTACAGTAATTGGGAGGAAACTGGCAGTCACTTAGAGGCGGCTTGCCCCAAGATCCCTGGCTCTTTTTCGGTTTTCTGCAGCAGACATGGTCTTTACGGCGGATAAACTATTGGGGAGCCTGGTAGGAGGGGGGTGCAGAATCATTGTCCTTCAGAGGCCATTCCCTATGGGCAGAGTCTTAGCAACTAAGAGAGAGAAACCGAGGGAGGGTGAAAAGGTAGGCAAAGAGAATAAGGCAAGAGAAAAGAGACTCAGAGACAGAAAGAATCAGAGACTGAGACAGAGACAAAGAGAGACAGAGTCGCTTTTAGTATAATTTTAGCACGAAGCGCACAAAATGGCTTCTCGGCAAAGCTAATGTTAAGCGTGTATATGAGGCGCCCCCAGGAGTGGGGGAGGCACTGAGTTGTTGCTATGAGAAAATGAATGATTAAAGCATCAATTTGGATTCCATTCAGGGCAGAGACTGCTCATTACTCCCCCAGTTTTGATTTCCCATTTAGGGAAACCCGGGTCCAGAAGTTGGACGCACTGTGCCCCAGGACAGACCCTCTGGGGATGGCCAGTTCCTCCCTCTCTTTATCCAGAAGAAGACAAACATAATCTATTAGAGAATCAGCCTTAAGAACATCACCCTCTCCCCCCGCCCTTGCCCCTGTCTTTCTTCCCCGTCCCGCCCCGCCAATCTGCAGGCTCCACGACTTTCTTAGGACCATCTCTCTCTTCACATAAAGGAGGTAAAAGCCTTCGTCTCCTTGAGCTATCGCAGAGCCGACCTGGTCCAGGGGGAAGCCAGGCCCTCAATACGGGACTGAGCCAGTCTGTACCAGTCTGCACACCTCGGATTCCCAAGGTGGGTTGGTTTAACTGACAGTGGAGGCTTATTTCGAATTTAGCCCTGGAGATAATTCAAGGTGAACTATTACCCTACTCTCCTACCCCAACCCACCTCCCACGGTCTCTATTAGCAACTCAGCTTTCTCTTTCTATATTTCAAAGAAAGACGTTTCCTTTTAAGCTGAAAAAAATGGACTAGCATATTGTTTTATTTTTTATGTGCCCCATAGGGCAACATGAGGCAATATGATGTATATCAAAGATGTGCGACACTACGTATAATTTAGGACATATACATGAACAATGCAAATTTGTGATTATTGTGCGTTTTCTGTAACGACAAATGTAAATACACATATATAGATGAGATGAAGCTCTGAAGAGTGCAAGAACGAAAGGTCAGAAAATTGATGGGCCTAGGATCCAATTATCTCGCTCAGGAGAATAAATGTTTGTTTCTTTTCTTTTTTAGTCTCCTGTTTGAATATTTCTTGTTTCAGATTGACACCCCCACTCTCCCTCCCAGTTCATTTTCATCCCAATACCCGGTGCTTAGATTCTCTTGGAAGATTTAGCTCCTTGCGCTGAGCTAGACCAGAGATCGTGTTCCCACAAGCCATATACTACTTGAACCATTGACGGTTTTTCCTCACGATTACTTCACCCTGTCTAGGCATCCACTGTATACCTCCCTCCTACCTCTTGCTTCGATCTTCTAGCCCTAAAGCCCTTTAGAAAACCCAAACTCATTCATCAGCAGGACCCCTGACCATGGTGCTGAGCATGACTCCCGCTTTCGGAGTTCCTCTCCACTTGGGCCTGAAAATCAGTCATAACCTCTTTCACTACAACCTAGGGATCCAAGCCCTAGAAAACTGTTCCCTTCATCCTCCTCCCTCCACTCCATCAACCACAGAACCAACTAAGAGTCAGAAAGCCTGCTTAATCAGCTTGTGGCCTGAGAGAACTGGATTCGGAAGGAAGCACGAGCCAGTAGGTTTGGTACTCAGCTCCTAGAAACTCAGGCCTTTATAAGCTTTCTTCATGGAGAGCCGGAGAGGAAAGTCACTTTCAGGATTCTTAGATATCTTCTCTCTCTCTCTCTCTCTCTCTCTCTCTCTCTCTCACACACACACACACACACACACACACACAATATGTACATATACATGTACATAGAACGGTACAAATTACATGCACATCTACTATGCATACAGAAGATCACATGCTACATGTGTTCAGTATACATGTATGTGTATATATAGGTGTATATGTGTGTATATATGTATATACACATATATAAACATACCACACAAATAAAGCACAGTTATAACATACATTCACTCATACAGGAACAAACTCATAGGAAGATCTCTTTCTGAATGACCTTTTTCTGTGATTGTGATTCTTTCCCCCACCTACCCTCAGAAGCCCAATACAGTCATCTTAGCACTCAAAAAAACTTTGGTTATTATGGTATTAAAGATGGCAATGGGCACATTTAGGATCTGCAAAACCTGTACCAAAGCAGAGCTGGGAGAGGTGGGCCATTAGCTGTGTTTGGATAAAGGAAGAATGGGAAAAATAGAGGGAGAGAAAGACTGAACACTGGTGTTTCTGTGTAGGTCCTGCATCCTACTATCCTACACTTCTTTAGAAATAGAAAGGAATCTTTAGTATTAACCAAAATTCTCTAGCCCTATTCTTTTGGGGAGTGGCTAGTGAGTGTAGGAAGCAGGTCAAGCTATCAGACCCTAAGGAGGAATACACCCAACCTTCTCTTGGACACAGTTTTAATCAGTTTTGGGGGAGCCTCTTACCAAAGTAGGCCTATAAGTGATCATGATAGGAACTCTATCTGCTCCCCTCCCCTCCCCTCCTTACACCATGGGTCTTTAATTAGGAGAAATCATTTTAGTCACAACCTGGAATAATCCTGGTTCCTCACAGTCTCAAGTGCCTCCCTTCTTAACTGTCTGTTCTCCCCATCTCTGTTCCTCCCTCTCCTGTATTTTTTTGCTCATCTCTCAAACCTTTATTTATCAGATCTCATCCTTTTCTTAAGGCTTAGAACCACAATTAGCATTGTAGCTCCCCACTCTTGTCTCTCCATTCCCTAGGAATAAGGAACTGACTTCCTGACACTCCCTTTTATAGACACCAAAGCTCTCCCCTCTCACTTGTTCAGGGTTATTTAGGGTCTTGGTTCCCAGACATTGTCAAAGCTGTAGTAGACATGCCTGGGTTTACTGCTTTCCTCTCTCTGCTCCAGGCAAAGAAGCTTGGGCCTATGCTGCCCTAAGTATCAGCCAGAGGAATTAGGGAGGTGGGTGGAAACAGAATGAAGAGAGGACAAGGGCAATGGGAGAGATACTGTAAAGGATGCTGTTGTGGAGAACAAAAACAACTGCCATAACAGCCCTGACTGAATCAGGCCAGTTGCACCCCTTTCTTATTCACTGAGCTAGCTGCTGCCTGTTCCTAGCTTCAGAATTTGACTTGAGATGAAACCAGTGCTCTATCCCACCCCAACCCCCACCCCAGACATAAACTATAGCTGCTTTTCCTCTATCCTTATATATCATATATATGATTCAGCTTTTGAAAGGAGCCTCCCCCTGTTCTTTATACCTTCTTTTTTTTTTTCTTAAGCTCTATAGGTTAGAAGATTCAATAGATTCGAGCCTTCTTATCAGAATGAGGGTTGATGGTAAAAAGAACTCCCTTTCAACTCCCCACTATTATTTCTTCCCCACTCATATATCTCAACACAAATACACAGCTACCTGCACACACACACACACACACACACACACACACACACACACGAATTAATAAACATTGATTGCTCTTTAAATTTGAAACTCTAATCAAAGTGCCCTCACCCTGGATGCAGGGCCCTTCCTATGCCTCTTTGCTATGCCTAATCCTTCAGGTTGGGCAGCCTTGGGCCTCTAGCAGAGTCTCAGCTCTGCTTGTACTGAGAAGCCAGAAACCTTGAGCATTTTCAGCTATACCCTTCCCCTCCCCCTCCCATTAGAGCTTCACCCAAATAGCCTCATCCTTCTCCTCTTTGGGAGGTGGAGGAAGTAGGTAAGGAGGACAAGAACCAGAGAGGGAAACACAACTGACTGACCTAAAGTTCTTATGTTGGGATTTGTGTGTGAAATAAAATACACCCAGAAAAGATTTTCCAACAATATCATGTTTTAAAGGGGAAAAATGTTATAGATTTTTAAAGGGGTGATGATTCTACCTGTATGCATGTGTGTAATTATCACCTGAAATGTTTCTCATGATAACATCTATCCTGGTGTGTAAGTATTGTAGGTATGGGTGTGTACGTGGGCGGTCTATGAAGGAAGAGAAAATGAACTCAGAAGCTGGGGCTGGAGATTGGGACCTGGGATGTGGGCTCCTTACTATCTTAACATCTGAAGGATTTACCGTTTATTTTCTCTTGCTCGATCCAAGTTACACAACTTCCATTCCCTTCCCCCAAGGGATCCAAAGTCAAATGCTTTACCCCTCCTGCTTCCCTCTACAGCACGACCCCTGACCTTGGCCTTGTAGATTTCCAAGGGTCAGTGGGTTAGGGCCAGGGCAGAGACCTCTGGCTTCCTCCGGTACACTTCTCCCTTGCCCTGGGCTACCCACTAAGCAGAGCTACTAATGACCCTCAAAAAAAGAGGAGTGAAGGAGAATATGACCCGGACGCCTTCCCTAGTCTAAGCTAAGCTCCAAGAAATAAGTTAAACCCCATACTCCCAAAGATTCAACCTCACCCGCCCCCCCATCAATTGCCTAATCTACCCCAGTCCCCCTCCCCCCCACAGCACATTTGGGCGTCGCAATCCCCCATCCTCCCCCCACAAATCTCAGCTTAGACGCACCCGACAGCAGCACTTACGGACGGAGAAAAGGGTGGGGGTTCTCGGAGACCGAGCTCAGGGGCCCGGGGAGGCAGCGGCGGGGGCTGGGCGGCGAACTGGGAATGGGTAGGGAAGGAGGGCTCTCCAGTCCCCGTGGTGGTGGGGAGCGCAGATTCCTGCTTCTTGCTGCCGCCCTTTCGGCAGTCCTTGCCTCTCCTCTGCCCAGGGATGAGGAGGGGGGCGGCGGCCAGCACTGGGGGCTCTTTGCCTCTCGCAGCTTCTCCTGTCTCTGGAGCTGCTCCCAGCGCCGCCTCTTCGGGCAGGCTCGGCCCGCAGTGACGTCAGCGCCTCCTCCCCCTCCCCTCCCCTCTCTCCCCCCTCACTCCAACCATTGCAGAGGGGAGAGGGGGGAGAGCTGGAGAAAGGGCAAGAGCAGAGAGGAGGCTTGGAGAGAGGGGGCTGCAGGAGCCCGGCCCCCCCGGCCCTTTGCCCTTTAATCCGGGTTCTCAGCACAGCTTGTGCCATATCGGCGCCATTCCCAAACCAGCAGTGCCTGACGATAGTCACTCCAACTACAAGCTCCCCCATTCTTAAGACCCGCCACCCACTCCCCCAAAGCTGCTCTCCTCACTTAAAACCCTCCACACAGCTGGGGGCAATGGAGGGGGAGTGGCGGTGGAGAAGCACAGGGTGACCCAGGATGGAGGCCTTGTTCACAGCTTTGGGATATGAGAAAGAAATGGTTTTAGCATGAGAATGGGGAGGTTGAAATTTCCCCCGGCGTCTCTACGCCGAGCCAGAGCTCCTTCCCTATAGATTTAACCATAGCCTAGCGATCTCTTGCTTGAATGCAGGGGAAGTAGCGGATGCAGGGAAAGGGGGAGGATGGGTACCCCCAATGTGAGTTCAGAGAAGCTTCATGAGACTGAGTAGACCTTGCTTACAGTTACTGAGGACCTCGTGGATACATACCCCGCCTTACTCCCTCAAGGCAGGTCTCAACTTTTCACCAGTATTACTAATCTTTGCTCCCTTTCTAGAGATTCTGGGGAAAACTGTAAGTGCCCCGCCAGCTCTTTACACCTGCCAAGCTGCTGTCCAAATGCTGAACTAGAACTTCGCTGAACCCCTTACAGCCCTTTTTGCCCTGAAGACTTGGAATCAGTCCCAATCCTAATCCCAGACCGAATTCCTCTCTGTGATCTCATTATCTGATTATCCGGCGAGATCTCTCTCATACATAGTGAAAAAGTGAAATAGGAACAGAGCTACGGAATTCGAACCCCTGGAAATGTAGATCATTTTTCATTATTATTGTAAAGGGTCACCGGGTGGTGGAGGAGGGATAGTGGAGAGGGTAGTAAGTCTCTTGAGGAATGAGAGGAAATTGTGGGTCTGAAAGCCCGCTCTCTCTTTCTCTCTATCCTCCCCACCCGTTGTCTCTATACACTGTATCTACTAGGTCTGTGTGTATACGTCTCTGTCTCTCAACTGCAACAGCAGGGGAGGTCCCGCCAGCTGAACTTGTCAGCGGGGTCTTACCATCCATCAAAACCCAGACAGACAGGCCAAGTTCATGAGCAATGGGGTTAACCCTTTCCAACCCGCCTCCCCCACTAGGAGTAGGCAGCTGCCTAATTAGAGGGACCTTGTTTCTCACTTTAATTCCTAAGGCTGTGTCCCAAGTACAACACAAATACTTCAGTCCTTTCCACCCTTTCCTCTTTCCCATTTTCTTCTGATTCTTTTCCGGTATGGGAAACCTTGCGTTTCCCATCTGAGATGTTTCGGGAAGACTTTCCCCTCTTTCCTTCTTTCCTTTTTTTTTTTGATCCCTCATCTCTTTCTCCATCCCACAATTAATCTTTGGTCTTTTTTTTTTCCTCCAGAAGATACCTTTACCTCCTCACATCTAGGCTACTTCTCCTACAGTCTATATTTTTCTCCTATTAGAGATTTTGTCATTTTCTTTAAAGAAAAAACACATACTGGCACTACAATCTCCCAACACATCATCTCGAAGACATGGTGTGAGGTAAGAGAGAAATAGATAGCCAAAAGCACTTCTAGAAATGGAGGAAAATGTTGCAATCATCTCACTCTGGAGAAAGGGAGAGAAAAAAGAGAGGGAGAATATCTGTATAAATAACTTGACTTCTGAGAATTTCCCCCTAATAGGTGGATAAAAATTCCTGGTTTTCTCGGGTGCTATACAGATCTTCATCCTTCTATTCTTGGATCCATCCAACATTACATGAGTCTCCTACAAAGTTCTCTTCGTCTCTTTCTCTTTCTTGCCTGTTATCCAATACTATTTCATTATCCCTCTACCCACTCCGCTCCCGAACTGTGATCGTGTGTTTCCCTGGTCCCAAACCAGGAAGGAGTCTTCACTGTTGGGAATCTAGAAACCCTCTCTCTGTGAAGTTTATTTTCATTAGATTCCCAAGAGCTCAACTTGCGTGTAACCCGGGCCACCTTTTCATTGCCGAAATCCCTACATTTCCTATTGAATTATATTTGCTCCATTGCCACTGAAGCAAAGAGGACCGATCAACTTTTCCCCTGTGCATGTTCTCTATACCTCCCCCCTCCCCAAAGTTCGTTCTCCCCCCTTCTTCTTTTTAATTCAGGCACCCAGGCCGTGGACGTGTCCTGCAGTTTAACTACTTCCAAATTCTTTGTTCGGGTCACACTGGGACTCCATTGTGCCCCTATTGAGAGAGCTTTATTGCTAAGCGAAGCTTGAATCAATTTAGGGACATACCGCTCCAAGTCCCCGGGTCTGAGCACCATTGATTCGCCTCTAGCCGAGGGCTCTTAGGAATGGAGTGTAGGGAGAGAGGAACAGTGAAAAAAAACAACCCTTTTTCACTCTTCTTCCATGGGCTCCAAACTGATTTCTTTAAAAAGCTTCAGATTTACGTGGGTTCTGATGATCACATATTACTGTTATTAATATTGTTTGCCTTCATCTGGGAATTAATATTTATCATAATCACCACCATCACCACCATTACCACCATTTGTGCTCTCAATTTCACTCCCCTCACCTTCCCTGCTTCCCTTATGCTGAGGCCTCTTGCACTTTACTCGATGCAGGTGCAAACCCAAGCCAGCTCACAGTTCCCTCAAATCTGTAGTGCCTGTGGCTAGGAAGGCTGTAAGGTCGTTGGCCTCAATAGTGCCCTCATCTCCTTCAGAGACTCGGGATTGACTCTTTCTTCTCCGCCCCATTCTCCCACAGCTCCCACTTCTGCTTTTCATCTATTCCATCCCCATTCTACAATTCCACTGTCTCTCCTACAATCTCTCGACACTCTCTGCTGTCTCCAAATGGAGCTCAGGGACTCACTCACCTCTGAAAGTTGACTGAGAGGAGCCAAGCAGGACTGTTCCCTTTTCCTGGCCAGGCTCAGGGTGGAATTGGAAGTGCTCTGCCCCAGGGTCTCCAGAGCACTCTCTTCGGTGGGCGCGGGAGTTTGTGGCGAGGCAGGGCTGCGTCCCGATTAGAAAAAGGCGGCGTCCCCCCGAGGGCAGGGGCGGGGGAAGGGGGAGCAGGCGCCGAAGTGTCACTTCAGGGGTAGAAGCCTATGAACGTGGTGCTGGGGCCCGAGCTGGCCACGTAGCGCCCTACGTCACCTATAAAAAGGGCTGGGGCCTCTCTCTTGGGGGCTGCTCCCGCAGAGGGGAGAAAATATCTAAGGTTGGGGGTGAGTTAGGGACCTTTATTTAAGCCTCTTTCCCCGAGGAGTCTCTGAGCTGGAGTGTTGAGTGCAATTCAGGTGTAGACTTGGGTTTGTCAGGTTCCTCTTGGTTGACTCCTCTCAAAGAGGTGGGTGAAGAAGGCAGGAACTCTGGTGTCCCCAACCCCGAGATCTAGTTTATTGCTTCTAGTGTCTCAACTTCGACCTCTTCCAAACTCAAGGAAGGTCCAAAGAGGGTGAATGATGAATCCTTATAAATGGTGGCACGTTTGGAGAATCTGCCCAACATAGCTAACAGCAGAACCTTGAGTCTCTTCGATTAAGTTACCTCGGTTGCCACAGGGCTCCTCTTTGGAGAGTGAGTCTTTTCGGCTCCAATTTCCTAGGCCCCAATAGAACACCCCTTCTCCCGGGCGATTTTCTATTCAGGTAAGGTTTTTAGGCCAAGGGCAGCGCCTTCCATGGAAATAGGACCACCATTTTAAAAATTTTATTTTATTTTACTTTTTGCAGAGCACAGGCCTAGTCTTGATTATATTACCCCCTCCAGCTGTCACTGTTGTGATTATTAATTATAATAAGAATATATGATTAATGATGCTGATGACGTTAATAACGATTATGTTTCCTAGTGCCAGGGCCAGCGATGCCCGCTCAGTGAATGGAAGGCAGATAGCAAGCTTCCCAGACTTCTCTAGTTCCACCGGCCTCTGTCCTGCCCAACCTACGTTCTCTTATCCTCCCCCACCCCTCAATACCCCCCAGATTCTGTGGCAAATCGACCAAAGCGTACAACGCCCTCTCTAGCCGCTAACATTCTCTTTCCTTCGAGTTTGCTGCCAGTAGCAGAGATGGGATCGTTCGTTTTCCGCTTGCGCGCGCCAGGACCCAAAGCTTGGCGTGTCCTTTGTTCCAATGCTAGGGCATGGCCCGATACCCGGCTGCTGCCAACTTCTTTGCCTTGGGGACATTTCCACGTGCTCTTCCCAAGCCAGTCCTGGGATGTGTTCTCTGTCCGAACCCCAGGCCTCTTCCAAGTCCATCCCTACCCTCTAGAATCGAGTGATTCCTCTGCGGTTGCTGAACTTCGGCGCCCCACACCTTGCCGGCTCTGAACGGGTACTTCAGTCGACTAGTGGCCCATGGTATTGCATTCCAGAACTCGCAGCTCCAGATCTTTGCCCTTCTTCATACCAGCTCCTTCCCTCCTTCTAGTTCTAACTCAAAGAAAGATCTGGAAGCCAACTCGGGGGTGTTATCGTTTTCTCTTGACTCCCCGCCCCCCTTAAACTATTCAACCAGCCAGACGCTAAAATAAACTCGGATTCATAGATGGGGCTTGGTGGTGCGGCGCTGGACTCCGAGCGAGTTTCCACAGTCCTTGCTACCACGGGGTCCTTTGAGAAGGGGTCTTGAAGGAAAGAGAGTCAGAAAATAGCCTTCTCTTAGTGGAATTTGCTGTTGTTTCCATCAAGCCATTTTGGATTCCAATCCCAGGCCAGTTGCTATCCTCTGGACACGGGGACAGGGGCAATCTTGGATGAAACGCTCCCCCCTCCCCCAAATTAGACAAAATAAGATCGCCCTAACAACAGAAACAACAACATTTTGCCTCAAGCCGTGGTTCGCCGGCTAGGAGAAAGAGAGGACCCTGGATTGAGGTTTTCCTTCCTCCCCTCCGTTTGGGCCACCCGCCTATACTCCCCGAAACATACAGCTTTCACGTGCCGGTGTCCAGGACAGGAAAACGGAAACCGTCTCCCTGACCTTTTGAGGGAAAGGGCGGACGGGATCAGAGAACTGTGAAAAGCTATGCTCTGGACCCGGGGGCTGCTGGGCGTGTCCTCTTCCCCTGGCTGAGGCAAGATCAGGCGGTAGGGGTCGAGTCAGGTCCCTCCTTGTCCTATCTTTTGAAGATCGACAAGTTCTGGGAGCTTGTGCCCTTTTCTTCAGTGAAACAGATCTAGGGTTTCCAGCTCGCTTTCCCCCCCTCGCCCTGGGGCAGTCCCTTCGGACTGACTAGTCCCGGGGCCTAGGCTACCCAGGGAGTTCAGGTTGATTTCCTCTTTTGAAAGTCAACTTCTTTCTTACTCCCCGATGCCCCCATTCCGACCTCATAGCAATCAAGGGAGATAAAGAACAGTTTTTTCCCCCATTCCTCTTTCCTGTCCCATAAATGTTTAGTAAAACTATCAAAGGCTGGGGAATGGTGTGTTTTTAAAGGAAAAAGTAAAATACTACCCACCAAGCAAAATCACCAAAATGGAAATCAGTTTGCCATCCGAGAAAAGAGGTACTCTAGCACCCCAGATCTTTTTTTCGCCTTCAGCCCAGCGGGACTAGGGGGGAAAAAGAGAAAAGTCTCAGTTAAAGCAGAGAAAACTACAGAAGGTCAGATTCAGTTTTACCGTTATTCCTGCTTCCCTTTCCCTCTGAACTTACTAAACCTAATCCAACCTCCAAAAGAAGAAAAAGTCTGCTTTTCAATTTAACTGTGTCGGGGACTAATCTCTGGGTTGGTATCATGGTCCAGGGAGGCTTAGGGATCCATGGTTCTGGAGACAAGATTGAGTTGAATTCGGAAAGCAGGGTATGGGGAAGAAATCTCAGATATGTGCCATTTGGTACCTTGTACTTCGAATTTAAGTCTTTTCCATTAAATTTTTCTGTAAGAAAGAAGGGCAAACTATGAAATTTGGTTGGAGGGAATCCTAAGTCCGAGAACATAGGAAAGCTCAGAATGGGGTGAAGGAATTATTTGTTATTTTCTTAAGATATTTCCAAGACAATAATAGTCATGCCATACAGAGAATGTTAAAAAAAAAAAAGCCTTTTTTCTTTCTATCCTGTTTCTGTCTCTACATCACTGTCTCTGTGTCTGTCTCTATTTCTCATCTTTCTTTCTTTCTTCTGCTCTTCCTAATTGCGGCTTAGCACCCCACTGCATTTTTCTTTTCTTTCTTTCTTTTTAAATCCCCCCCTTTGAGATCAGGCTGGCAAACAGCAACCTCTAGTGGACAGCCCAGGAGAGGTCTGGTGGCCCATAGTGGTGGAAGAAACTGGAAAAAAAGAGAACGGGAATTATTTCCACAGTATCTTCTCTAGGACTGGGGAAGAATAGGTCCTGATGAGGGTAGTACAATTGTAAACTCATCTTCTAAGTGAGTTCAGAATTAGGGGCTCCTGGCTTTGCCCACTGAGTAAATTTTTTGTCCGTTTTTGTTTTGTTTGGCCTGGCTAGAAAAGTATGTCAAGAAGAGTCGAGGTTCAGGGCTCCATATTTTTATGACCACACAACACTATGATCTTTATATTTAATCTATCTTTATAAGTTTCGATGTTAAGAAATGGGGTTTAAGGCAAAGGTCCAGGGAATAAAGCACATTTAGAGACAATATTATATGGGTTTAAAAACAGATTTTTTTTTTGTTTGGGAGATCTAGACTAGGCTGATATAGCTAGGTTTATTCATTGCAATGGAATCCTCATCTTTTAGCCTGAGATCCCCAAAGTCCCAAAGGAGTTAGGGCTGCTGCTTGGGTAGTCTTTCATTTCTTCTTCCTGAGAAAGTTTTCTGGACCTTTCTCCCCTGGTGTAATGAAGCATCATTTGCCTCTTAGAGAGGAGTATGGGAATTTCTCTCAGCCCTAAATTTATGTGCTTGACCTCTGATTCCAAGGCCTTTCTGCCCCAGCAGAAGACTATTCCAGTTGAACTCCTTCACTTTTTGATCAGGAGGGACCTCTGCACTCCCTTTCTCAGGCACAGAGACACCAGTACAATCAGCAAGTGACTCCTCTTTCTCTTCTTATTGAGCCTACTACAGGAGATTTAGGGAAAAGACTGAGGGGAGACTCTGGGGCAGCACCTGACTATTCCTACTGAAGCCAAAAAGTCCTAACTGATTAATGCATTGGTTTAATTCAGGCAAGGTAACTGAAGGATGGGAAGTGGGGAGTGAATGGGAACTGGAGGGGTAGGAGGTGTCTTGGAAAGGTGAGTAGCTAGGAACAGCAGGAAGAAATGATTCACAGGGTGGTGATAGGTGTCCCATTCAGTGGGGGATTAGTAGAGGGCAGAGGGACGAGACCAGGAGAACTTTGAGCACCAACACCTTGTCATTTCTAGGCCTTCTGGTCCCAGATATATAGACTCTTGGAAAACTAGCTGCTGCGCACCTTTTCTTGCATTTGAGTCTTGAATTCCAGCCTCGGTAAGTGGAACTTGGAAATCTTCCCTGCCTCTGCTCTTTCCCAAAGGTGGCAGAAGTGGGTGGGGGTTGGTTGAGGGTTAGGCCTGTCAGAATCCTAGGAGACTCAGAACTAGTCACCAAGCCCTCTCTCTACTTACTGGGTGGAACACGATTCCTAGGCTTTGGAATAAAAGGCTGGAGAAATCTTTAGCTAGCAGCATGCAACCTTTTCAGCCCAAGTAAAAGGAGAAGGGAAGCTGCTGTCTGAAAGGGATGGGGTGGGGTGGGGAATCTGGTTTTCAGGCAAGACTAGAGAATGGGTCAATTTGTTGTCCTTTGTCTTCCAAGAGGACCAAAATGACATCACCACGATAAAGTGAAATTTCAGTGTGTTCGACTGTGGCTAGTCAGAACAATATGAGCTCGGAATGCTCTACCACAGTTTGGGCATAGATAATCCGTGTGAATATTTGGGGTGGATATCCCAAATTTGTGCATCCCGTGTTTAATTTGGGCTGTCTCAATTCTCAAAGAGCTCAAAGAGCACAGCACCTTTTCTGATGTGCGCGCATCATGCTGAGCAGTCCTGTGCCAATGTCTCCCATGTTGTACAGTCAAATCCAAAGTTCTTGAGAGAGACCTTGAGAATGTCCTCGTATTGCTTCTTCTGATCACCTGCCCATACGAGTTCTCCATAAAATAGTCTTTTTGGCAAGCACACATTTTGCATTCGAACAATGTGGCCAGCCTATCAGAGTTGTGCTCTCTGAAGCAGAGTTTGAAAGCTTGGCAGTTCAGCTCGAGCAAGAACTTCAGTGTCTCATAACTTATCCTGCCAGGTGATCCTCAGAATCTTCCTAAGACAGTTCAGATTGAAGCGATTCAGTTTCCTGGCATGGCGCTGGTAGACTGTCCATGTTTCCCAGGCATACAACAAGGAGGTAAGCACAACGGTTCTATAGACCTTCAGTCTGGTAGTCATTCTAATACTCTTCTTTCCCAAACTCTTCTTTGGAGCCTCCCAAACACTGAGCTAGCTCTGGCAATGCATGCATCAACCTCATTGTCAATGTGTACATCCCTGGAAAGTACACTCCCAAGGTAAGTGAACTTATCCACAGCATTCAAAACTTCTCCATTTGTTGTAACCAGTGGTTCCATATATAGATGGTGTTGTGGTGGCTGATGGAGCACCTGTGTTTTCTTGGTGTTAATTATTAGGTCAAAATTAGCGTAGGCAGCAGAGAGTTGATCCATATTTAGTTGCATCTCAGCTTCAGAGGCTGCATTGAGTGCACAATCATCTGCAAACAGAAAATCATGCACCATCACTCCCTTCACTTTGGTCTTGGCTTATAATCTTTTCAAATTCAAGAACTTACCTTTAGTACAGTAGTTGACCTTGATGCCATCTTCATCCTCATTGAAAACATTTGATAACATGGCTGAAAACATCATGCTAAACAGTAATGGGAGCAAGCACACAGCCCCTGTTTTCACTCCATTGGTGACTGAGAAGGCATGAGAGCATTGTTCACTATCCAGAACCTGGGCAAACATGCCATCATGAAATTGACATACAATACTGATGAACTTTTCCAGGCAGCCAAATTTTCACATAATTTTCCAAAAGCCCTCATGACTACCAATGTCAAAGGCCTTGATCAGATCTATAAACATTGTGTACAGACCTCTGTTCTGCTCCTGGCATTTCTCCTGGAGTTGTTGGGCAGCAAACACCAGATTGACTGTTCCTCAGCCTTTTCTGAAGCCACACTGACTCTCAGGTATATGATCATCTTCCAGGTGAAGGATCAGCCTATTAAGGAGAACTCTAGCAAGAATTTTGCCAGCAACAACTAAGAGAGAGACCCACCCCGACCCTGTGATTGTCGCAGGACAATCTATTCCCTTTCCCTTTACAGAGATGGACAATGGAGTCATCCTTGAACTCCTGGGAGATAACCTCCTCTTGCCATATAACCTGGAAAATTTCAGTCAGCTTTTGTATGAGCAGTGGCCCCCTACTTTGTAAATCTCAGCTGGAATAGAATCAGTACCAGGTGCTTTGCCACATGAATGGAGCCTAATGGCCCTCAAAAGCTCTTTTTCAGTTGGAGGTTCAGCTAAGGAGGGATTGATTTCAGCCTGAAGTAAATGGTCAGTGGCCTGAGTATTGATTGAGATGGTCTGTTGAGAACACTATGGAAGTGTTCAGCCCATCTCTCTTGGATCATGTCCTTATCACTAATCAATGTGACTCCATCAGTGCTGAGTAGTTGTGATGTGCCATAGGTTTTTGGTCCATAAATAGTTTTCAGGGAAACATAAAAGTGCTTTGGATTGTTACTGTCAGCATAAAACTGAATTTCATCTGCCTTCTTACTGAGCCAGGAATCCTGTATCTCTCTAAGTTTTGCTTGTACTCTGCTTTGGATAGAACAAAATGCCGCCTTCTTAGGGGTGGATGAACTATCCTGCTGGTAAATCCTGTGGAATTCTTGTTTTTAATTTAGAAGCTTCTGAATTTTCCCATCATTTTCATTAAACCAGTTCTTGGTGTTTGCTAGTGTTCTGACCCAGATGAGTAAAAGCAGTGCTGTACACCAAATCTCTGAAAGTTGTCCACTCCTTTTCTGCTCCACTTTTGCCAACTGTGTGTTGGCCCGACTTTCCCTCCAAGTTAGCAGCAAACTGTTTATGCTCAGAGAAGAGCTCTAATTTGTTGACATTAATTCTTCTGGTAGTCATTTTGCCTTGGGGGCGGTGCTTTTGATGAATGCGAATATTTAGCTTGGAAAGGATAAGTCTATGATCAGTCCAGCACTGTGCACCACACATTGCCTTTGTCACTTTCACATCTTGTCTGTCTCTTCTCCTTACAGTCACATAGTCTGTTAGATATCAATGTTTGCTGCGAGGGTACATCCATGAAGTTTTATTGCTTTTAGGTAAACAGAAGATGGTATTGGTGATGAGAAAGTCATGCGATGCAAAAGTCTTCAGCAGTAAATGACCATTGCTGTTTCTGTTTCCAACTCCATTCCTCCCTAGGACTTTCTGCCAAGTCTGGTAGTCTGAGTCTACTCTAGCATTAAAGTCGCCCAGAATTATAAGCTTGTCCTCTTTTGGAACATTGATGATAAGAGTCTCTAGGTCTTCATAAAATTTTTCTTTGACTTCATCAGGGTTTGTCATGGTGGGCGCATGGGCACTGATAATGGTGCAGAAAGATAGAAACTCAGAAGAGGAAACTTAAGCACAAAGGTTCACCTTTTTTATGCTTCATGATCCTCTGGGCTCAATCACCTTTTGTCTATCTGACTTCCATCACCCTCTGGCCAATTACTCTTTCCCACTGGTTAAAGCCTCTCCAGTTCACTCTTCTCTAGGTTTTAATGCTACTTCTAGCTTCATCTTGCTTATCTTCCTAGAACTGCAAGAACAAGAATAGACTGAAGAGAATTGTTGGTTATTGGCCGCTTGTGGTGCTAAGTGGCATAGTGGATAGAGTGCTGGCCTGGAGTCAGGAAGATCTGAGTTTAAATATAGCATCAGACAATATAACATTATGACCCATGTCAAGTTAATTAATCCTGTCTGCCTCAGTTTCCCCATTTGTAAAATAGGGAAAATGACATCACCAATTGTGTTATATAAATGTTAGCTATTACTATTATTACTTGGGCTCTGAAGCAGCCTGCACTTGTGTAGATGTGGCCTGGTATCATGAGAAGGTTTTCAGCTATTCCTCCACTCTGCCCCCATAAAACAAATAGGGAGAGAGGTCTTCCATCCCAAAGCAATATCTTCACAGGAAGGGTATGAATGGGGGAGTAGGTCTTAGAATCAAAGAATAGTAAAACTGGAGGTAACTTTGTAGATTGTGGAAGACTTTTTTATTTTAGAAATGAGTGAGATCAGAGAGATTAAATAATTTGTCAGAGGTCAGAGCTAGTGAATGGCACTGCTCATACCAGAATCTGACTCCTGGTTCTACTATCACTTCAATATGACCTAAAGACACTTTATAGTAGGATCTCAGGAATTTCATCAAATGGAAGGTTTTAGGAGCTCAGTTTATTAAATGAATGAAAAAATTACTCAAATATTTCTCCATGATTTACAGAACATTCATAATATTCAAACTCCAGTAATAGTTATACGTACATAAAATATTCTGCTTTCTAAGTAAGTTTGCTCTCTTGTTAATACTCTCACCATTTCCAAATAGGAGCAAGTATTGATGCAGTCTTGTAATGAAACCAAAAAATTAACCTGGGAAATCACTAGGAGAGATTATTTACAAGCATTTCCTGAAAAACAATGAAGAAGATTAAGATATCCAAGTAAATGAACCCAGCTCCAGAAAAAAAAATTAAATGGAGCAGGAGTAGAAGACTAGATCAAAGTGAAGAGTTGCTATTTTCCACACAGCCTGAAAAGAGTATTGAAGTCCACTGTCTACTAAACTTAGCTAGGATAAGACATTTGTATATCTTAAGTGAAATTTGAAAAATTATAGTCCATGCAGATCATTAGTCACTTAAATCTGTGAACCTTAATGATATCTGGCATTCCTATGGCACTTTAAAGTTGACAATACTTTACATACATTAACATAATTTATATTCACAACTATGCTTTGGAGTATTATCCACATTTTGCAGACAAGAAGACTGAAACTCCAGTGGGTTCCTATCACTTCAAGAATAAATATAAAATTCTCTATCTGGCATTTAAAGCCTATCGTAACCTTCACTCCCTTACCTTCCTAGTCTTCTTCTATATCCACTCCCCCATGTACTGTTCAATGATGACATTGTCTTCCTTGTTCTTCCTGGAACGAGACACTCCATCTCCCTACTCTAGGCATTTTCACTGGCTGTCCCTCATGCTTGGAATGGTCTCCCTCCTTGTCTCTGTCCCTGGTTTCCTTCAAATTCTTAAAATCCCAACTTCCTAATTATGGTCCTTTTCCTCTGTTGATTATTTCCATTTTATTTGATATATAACTTGTTTGTACATATCTGTTTCATGTTGTCTCCCCATTAGACTGTAAGATCCCTGAGAACAGAACTGTCTTTCCCCATTTTTGTTTGTATTGTCGGTGTTTAGCACAGTGCTTGTCACATAGTAGGCATCTGATAAATGTTTATTGAATAACTGAATGACATTTCTTTGTTTTTTCAGAACAAAATTTGGTCAGTTACATATTTTTCAGTTTTTAAAAATTGTTCTTTGATTGTAATAGTCATTGCCCATTTTTGTCTTCCAGATTCTGCAACTTTCACTTTGCATCAGTTTACACAAATCTTCCCATATTTTCCTGAAATTTTGCATTCAGATACTATTCAGATGCTATGGTTTGTTCATTTTTGTTACTTATTCCCCAATAGAAGGGTATCTTCTTGGTTTCCAGTTCTTTGTTACCACAAAAAGTGCTACTATGAACATTTTAGCGTGTGAGACTTTTATGTTTCTGACCTTGGAGTATCTGCAAAACATGAAGATCTCTGGGTCAAAGACTGTGAATAGCTTGGTTATTTTTTTCTTTTTCCTAGTTGCAAAATGTTTCCTAGCATTGTTGGACCAATTTACAGTTCCATCAACATAGTATTAGTGCTCCTGTGTTTCTGTAACCTTTCCAAATATGACCATTTCCATCTTTTGTCATTGCCAATTTTGGTAACTCTAAGGTGAAATTTCTAACCTACATGCCTGTTCATATATCCTTTAAGCATTTATTAGTTGGGGAATGGGTCTTATTCTTACAAATTTGAATAATTACCTGGTATATTTTAGAAATGAGATCCTTATCTGAGAAATTTGCTACAGATTTCCCGCTCCCCCATCTCCACCAGTTACCCAATTTCTTTCTAATTTTAGTTGCATAAGGATTTTTTGTGGAAAAATTTTTCAATTTTATATAATCAAAATTGTTCATTTTTTCTTCTTTGGTCTTCTCTAACCCTTCTTTGGCTGTCAACTATACCATTATCCATAGAACTGAAAGGTAGCTTCTTTACCCTTCTAATTTGTTTATATCACCCTTTATGTGTTTTTCTATTTTTAACCAAATCCAGATGGTTTTGATGATTGCTATTTTAGAATATAGTTTGAGGTCTATACATTCTTTTCCCCCTACATTTGTATTTCTCATTATTCTCCTTGAGAGTATGGAATTTTATTCCTTTAAATTATTTTTGCTGTTTTTTATTGTATAAAATAATTTTGTGGTGGTTTGATCAGCATAACACTAAATATGTAAATTGATTTAGGTAGCATCATCTCTTTTTTTGTTACACTCGAGCAGTCCGACAGCAACAAATCATTTCTAATTACTTAGGTCTTCCTTTATTTCTTTAAAAAGTTCTTTTAAACTGTATTTTTATGGAGTTTCTCTATTATTTTCTCCTGCTACATAAAAATGCCAATAATTTTTGTGAATTTGTTTTGTATACTTCTATTTTACTGAAGCTATTTGTAGATTCTCTGGGGTTTTCTAAGTAAATCATCATAGAGTCAATAGATATGAATATTTTTGTCAACTCTTTGCCATTGCTTATACCTTTCATTCTATTTTATTTCTTTCTATTATCTTCTTGCAATTACTTGAATTTCTAGGATTATGTCAAATGATAACATGGGGAAAGGAGGAAGCTTGTTTTGTTCTTTTTTTTAACAGGAAAGATTCTAGTGTTTCCTCATTGTAAATAATGCTAGCTTTTGACTTTCAATATGTTTTTATCATATCAAAATTTGCCCTTCTTTGTTAATGTTTTGTAGCATTTTGGGCATATAGTAGTTTTGGACTTTGCCTTAGGATTTCTCTGCATCTCTAAATATTGTCATAGGTTTTGGGTTAGTTATGTTTTTAATGAAGTTACTTGCTTTCATAACACTGAAGCATCCTTACTTCTCCCCTTTTAGGGACTTCACAGTCAGCCATTCCCTCTGTGATCCAAGTTAGATCTCGAGACTTCCTCACTGTAAGTAGCTCTTCCTCACTGAGAGATTAGGCATTCTTACCATAAATAGTAACTGGTGGTGGGAAGGGGAAGGTACAAGACATGGACAAGTGAACAATATCTGCACATGTGGCTCAGGAGCTGGAGCTGTCGGAAGCAGCCACTGTTTCTCTCTAGGCAAATATTTCTCCATTCTCAAATTCTCAAAGGCCTTTCTTTTGCTTGTTTCACTGACCAATGACCAAGAAGAGAGTTAATTCTATTCATTTTCCACCTACAATTTACTTTTCCTGCTGTACTGTCTTTGTTTTTTTTAAACTCAATCACTGATTACTTCCTTTGGAAGAAACATAGTCAAGAATGCAATCCCCGAAAGGCTACTGTGCAGCCTATGTGAGGCATGAAAACTGTGCTCCCTGAGTATTCCTACTCCCAGTAAACATTTCTAGTGGCATATAAAGCTTGAATTGTTTTTGAGTCATTTTTCAGTTGTGTCTGATTCTCTGTGCCCCTCTTAGAGCTGTCTTGGCAAAGATACTGGAGTAGTTTGCATTTCCCTCTCCAGCTCATTTTACAGATGAGAAAACTGAGGCAAACAGTGTTAAGTGACTTGTCCAGGGTCACACAACTAATAAGTGTCTGAGCCCATATTTGAACTGAGAACCTCCTTACTCCAGGTCCGGGACACTATCTACCGCATCACGTAGCTGCGCCATAAACTTGATGTAACACAAAGTAAATGTTTATGTGTCATAGAAATGGAATTTTCTAACATTAAAAATAAGTGCAGGATAATAATTTCCAGGAGTCAACATGATGGAGTAAGCAGTAAATCACTGTAACTCTCCCATATTCACCTCTAAATAATCATAAAACAGTGCCTCAAAACAAATGTTGCAACAGGAGAACCAGCAAAAAAAAAAATGAGTGAAACAATCTTTTAGCCCACAAAAATTGGAAGATCAACAGGAAAGTTGTGTCTCATTCAGGCAAAAGGGAAGTGCAGTCCAGAATAGGAAGCACCATTTCAGCAAACCAGGGGGAGATCATCAGCCCCAGTGTGACTGAGTGGACAAACCAACAACAGGCACTCTCCCCCCCACCCCTATTACTCTGCATGGCCAGGGGAATGGACAGAGTCCAGTGCTGAGAACCACCATATGCTTCAGAGTAGCCCCAGGCAAGTTCCAGTGACCAGACCTCCATGTGCTTCAGTGTAGCCCTGGACACACAGGTAGATGCCAACTCTATCAATGTCTAAGCAAAAAGGTAGGTGCCAGGGGTCAGACCTTCTACCTTAATATGCTTCAGTGTAGGTTCAGTGTAGCTCTAGGGAAATGAAAAAACACCCCACTGGCCTCAGCACACCCTAGAGTCAACACCAAGTAAACTGCCAGATCCCCAACAGCTTTCAGCAGCACAAGCCACTCCCCACCCCATGCCCTCAGCACAGCATCAGTCACAAAGGTCCCTGGTGGGTTTTAGGGTAATATCAGTGCAACACCAGGTAAACAGCCAAGGCCAGCAGTCCCTGGCACAAGAAGCCTGAGATAGTGCCCCTTCTACTCAGGGAGCAGGGATAAAATTTAAAAGAAAGGAAAAAATAACCAAAAAAGATGAGCAAAAGAAAAAACAAGAAAAAAAACCATCTGACCATAGAAAGTTGTTAAGGTAACAGGAAAGATCAAGACATAAACTCAGAAGAGGACAACAATATGTTAAAACACCTATAAGCAAAATCCCAAAGAAAAAATGGGAAGTGGTCTCAAGCCCAGAAAGAACTCTTGGATGAGTTCAAAAAGGAGTTTAAAAACCATGTAAGAGAGGTAGAAGAAAAATTGGGGAAAGAAATGAAAGTGATACAACAGAATTATGAAAAAAGAGTATCAACAGCTTGAAAAAAGAAAAAGAAAACAATTGCTTAGAAAGTAGAATTGGTCAAATGGAAAAGGAGATACAAAAATCCACTGAAGACCATAACTTAAAAGGTACAGTTGGCCAAATAGAAAAGAAAGCACAAAGTTAATTAGGGAAAAATAACTCCTTAAAAATTAGAATTGGGCAAGTGGAAGCTAATGACTCTATGAGATGTCAAGAATCAATCAAACAAATTCAAAAGAATGATAAAATAGAAGAAAACGTAAAATACCTCATGGGAAAAACAATTGACCTGAAAAATAGATTCAGGAGAGACAGTGTCAGGATCATTGGACTACCTGAAAGCCATAATCAGTAGAAGGACCTGGACAGCGTCTTTCAGAAAATGATCAAGGAAAACTGCCCAGATATCTTGGAACCAGAGGGCAAAATAGGCACTGAAAGAATCTGCCAAACACCTCAAGAAAGAGATCCTAAGATTAAAAACTCCAAGGAAAATTATAACCAAATTTCAGAACAATCAGGTCAAGAAAAAATACTGCAAGTGCACAGAAAGAAACAATTTAAATATTGGGGAGCCACAGTCAGGTTTACATGGGATTTAGCAGCTGCAGCATTAAAATATCAGAAGGTCATGGAACATGATATTCTAGAAGGCAAAAAAGCTAGAACTACAGTGAAGAATCACTTACTCGATGATATTAAACATAATACATCAAGGAAAAATGGTCATTCAATGAAATAGAAGAATTTCAAGCTATCATATGGAAAAAGCCAGAGCAAATAAAAAAATCTGATTTCTAATAGCAAGACCCAAGAGAATCAAACATGTAAAAAGGGAAAAGAAAACATAAGGGATTCAATAGAGGTAAAATGTTTACATTTCTACATGGGAAGATAATACTTGTAATTCTTAAAAGTTGTATCACTAATAGTAAAGCTACAAAGAATACACAGGGACAGAGGGTACAGGTATAAGATGAATTTGAAGGAATGACATAAAAAAAAATGAGAGGGTGAGAATGAGGAGTACACTGAGTGCAGAAGGAAGGGAGAAGTAGAAGTGCCTCACATGAAGGGGCACGAAAGATCTATTACAGTGGAGGGGAAGATGGGAAGGTGGGTGATGGGCATTGCTTGAACATTATACTCTTCAGTATTGACTCAAAGAGTCAATGTGCACACAATTAGTTGAATATAGGAATCTATCTTACTCAACAGAGAAGCAGGAGGGGAGGAGATTAAATAAAGCAGGAAGGTGAAACTGATGGGAGGAGATGGGAGGAGATTGGGGGAGATGGTACAGAGAAACAAAACACAAGTGAGCAGGGAAAGAGTTAAAGGAGAAAGAGGACAAACAGGAAGGAAAATAAGATGGAAGGAAAAATGCAGTTACTAATCATAACTGCAAATGTGAATGGGGTGAACTCTCCCATAAAATGGAAGTAGATAACAGAGTGAATCAAAAACCAGAATCCTATAGTATGTTGTTTACAAGAAAGGCACTTGAAGCAGTGAGACACACACAGATTAAAGGTATGGGACTGGAGTAGAATCTATTATGCTTCAGCTGAAGTTAAAAAAAAAAGCAAGGATAGCAATCCTGATCTCAGACAAAGTAAAAGCAAAAATAGATCTAATTAAAAGAGATAAAGAAGGAAACTAGATCTTGCTTAAAGGTACCACAGACAACGAACCATTATCAATACTAAACATATATGTACCAAGTGGTATAGCATCCAATTTCTTAAAGGAGAAATTAAGTGAATTATGGACATTATGAAATATAAAACAGATAATTTTGATGATATTAAAATGAAAAGTTTTTTTTTTAACAAACAAAACTAGTGCAACCAAGATGAGAAGGAAAGCAGAAAGCTGGGAAACAATCTTTACAGCAAGTAAATCCGATAAAGGCCTAATTTCTCAAATATATAGAGAACTGAGTCAAATTTATAAGAAAACAAGCTATCCCCCAATTGATAAATGGTCAAAGAATATGAACAGGCAGTTTTCAGATGAAGAAATAAAAATTAGCCATAGGCATATGAAGAAGCACTGTAAATCACTTTTGGTTAGAGAAATGTACATTAAAACAATTCTGAGATACCATCTCACACCTGTCAGATTGATTAATAGGACAAAAAGGGAAAACGATAAAGATTGGAGAGGATGTGGGAACATTGGGACAATGATGGAGGGTTGGTGGAGTTATGAACTGATCCATTCATTCTGGAGAGTAATTTGCAACTATGCCCAAAGGGCAATCAAACTGAGAGTACCCTCTGATTCAAGCGATACCACTACCAGGTTTGTATCCCAAAGAGATCATAAAAAAGAGCAAGGGATGCACATGTGCAAAAATATTTATAGCAGCCCTTTTTATGGTGGAAAAATATTGAAAACTGAGGGGATGCCCATGAGTTTGGGAATGACTGAAGAAACTGTGGTATATGAATGTAATGGAATACTCTTGTACAATAAAAATTGATGAACAGATTTCAGAAAATTCTGGAAAGACTTGGATGAACTGATACAAAGTGAAATGAGAAGAACCAGGAAAACACTGTACACAGGATAAGAAAAATTGGTGCATTATGTGGGACACTGAGTTAAAAGTAGGAATTTTAAGACAAAATGCATTTTAGATTGTTCTCAAGTTTTTCCTGCTGAGAAGTGTGTGACTATATCTCTAAATGAGACCTGGATTCTGAGCTCTAGATTGATTGGGCAGTCTTTTGGCTAATATGGGAGAAATGGCTTTTGTTCCTTCATGTTGAAAATAATGGTATTTGGAAAAAAACTAATGTATTAATGGATTTAGGATTGCCAGGCTTATATTCACAAAGTAGAACCCAGATCCCCATCATCATTAGTGAGGGCATGTTACTTCTAGTATCTGATTCTGGTTACCCCAGATAGCTAATGAGAGATTGATGATATGGTGATATTCTTGAAAAATGGTTGCAACTGGAGAGCTCCATCCACAGCTGTCTGGAGCCCTGACAATGATGAGAGAATCAGAAGTCCATATAAAACTGAATTAGAATTTTTAGTGTTTGTGAAAGTGTCAATTATCTGATCAATTTAGGATCAGGAAATCACTAGCCCAGCAATAGCCACTGGCATGAATTGTCTTGAGGGCAGGGAGGTTCCATTGAGATAGCAGAGCTTAGTAGAATATCTGTCTGCTTACAGATCAATAAAATAGATTCCATTTTTTCAGGTTATCATCAACACATGTCTTGTCACTGAGGCTGGACCACATATGCAATATAATTTGGTTACCAAGACTACAGAATATGACGAACACCCTGCAGCTCGCTATGGGTGACCTGTTGCTCTGTGCATCCAACTCAGAGTGACAATTTTCAGCTAATGGCTAAAGATAGAGTTGTCTTGTCCATGTCTCCTGGAGAGAAGGCGGTATTGTTGTGAGTTGTGAATAATATAATAATAATCTCATATTCTTATTAACAATGCTTAGCACTTACATAATACTTTAAGGTTTGCAAAGCACTTTATCAATGCTATCTAATTTGACACAACAACCCTGTAAGGTAAGTGCTATTACTATCCCCATTTGGCAGAGGAGGAAAGAGAGGATGAGAAGTTAGTGACTTGCCAAGGGTCTTTCAACGAGTGAGTCTCTGAGTTAGAGTCTGAATACCATTTTTCCTCACTCCCAGTATAGTGTACCATCCATTCTGCTGAGATCCTTCTATTTCATGTCAAGCCAACAAGCATTTATTATGGGCTTAATAAATGCCAGGCATTGTGCTAATTGATGGGGATGCAAATAAAGACAAAAACAGTCCCTGCTCTCAAGGAACTAACAATCTAATGGGGGAGACAACAAGCAGTCACAGAGCGATAGCACTAGTATTAACTAGTAGGAACTAGGAAAGCCTTCTTGCAGAAGGTGAAATTTCAGTTAAGATTTGAAGGAAACTAGGTAGCCAGGAATCAGAGAAATGGAGGGAAAGCATTTCAGCCATGGGGAAAACTAATGAAAATACCTGGAGTCAGGACATGGAGAGTCTTGTTCCAGGAACAGTAAGGAGACCAGTGTCACAGGACCACAGAATGTTTGACATTCTACTCTGCATTTTACAGGGTGCTCAATGGTTTATAATGTTTTTAAGTTTATTTTTATGCTTCATAAACCTCATGGCAACCTTATAAATGTTATGGTCCTCATTTTACAGATGAGGAAACTGAGGTTCAGATCAACTAAATAATTTGCCCTGTCAGTGAGATAGAAAGTATCATAGTCATAGAAAAGAGGTCTTCTAGCTTCATATTCAATGTTTTTTCTATTATATTATGGTAGATTTGTGAAGGAATCACCATTGAAACTAAAATTTGCTCCTTGAGAATGTTACTTCCCTTCCTCTTTCCTATGGCTGCCAAGTATAACTTTACTTTTGAAGAAATTTGCTTGTTTGTTGTGAGTCTGGGTTGAATGCTACTGATCCTTTCTTCCCTTGATTCATCTGAATCAAGATTAAGGCTTAAAACACACACACATTTACTTTTACTGATATATTAAAGTAAAAAAAAAACAAAAAAGAAGCAAAATAAATGACAAGAGTTTAGAATTTCCAAATTAAAAAGATGCACTGATATTTTTCAGCTTAATCTGTCTGTGGGTTATGATTTTCTTCTGATCTGCCTTTCCTTGTATTCCAGCACTCTTTCAGAGTGGCTAAGGGGGATTCTTCCCATCAGGTGAATCTCACTCAGCTCTGCAGCTTTTTAAATGGCATCTTAATGTAATATAGACCTAAAAATGGCTGCACCATCTTTAAGGTTCTTTTAGGGGTCTGTTTCCTTTTTGTAAATGGGTGTCTCTCTATTACCTCCTACCAAGTGACCGTTATAGGGAGCTTCTGGTAGAACTTTGTGCAGACACCAAATGAATCCAATTAAGATTTCAAGTCTGTCTTTGGTATAGTCTCTAGCACTCCACCTATTTCATTATGCTATCAGTTGATAACTCATTTTTGAGTTGACTCTTAAACCCTCTCCACAAGGGGAATGAACCATCTGAGAATTTCATTTTACTAATCCAATATTTTATGGAGTTGTTAACCTGGAACCCCATATTCTGAGTTTATCCAGACCTGGTACAACCTTAGGTGCCTTCTTCATTCCCAGTCACATTGTTGATTCATTTCCTGTCATTCCAATTTTCCTCTGGCAACTTCAAATTTTATCTCTTGTATAGGTCTATATTCATGTGAGTATAAGGGTAGAGGGCAGCTTTAATTTCATTCCACAGATATAATTCAGAAAGGACTTACTAAGCAATTAATACAATTCTCCCCTTTCTAGTGAGCCCTATTTTGATACCCCAGGACATACAGGCCTCTCTCTAATCTTACAGTACTAGTCTAAGGGATAGAACTTCTCCAAGAAAGTAAGTGAACATGGAGTTGCTAGAAACAGCCAGGCACCCTGAGAGAGAGATAGACAGGAAGGGGCATGTCAAATCATGCTACTACCTCAATCAATATCTCTCCTAAGATCCCAAATCCTTGGGAATAGCAGTTGTGTACTCCTGCCCCTGAGCACCAGCTCTGCTTCCAGCTTGGCTCCCACAGCCATCACTAAGGAGAGCAATCCCTATTATGAAGGGGTCTGCCTCCTTTTTCATAGCTGCCACCAATCACTCACCATCTGCTACCTTAAGGCAAGTAAGCCCAACAGCCCTAGGAATATCAATGCTTCCCCTTCCTACCCCCTGCTGAACACTGGTTCTGCTTTCAGACTCGCCCCCAAATCTATCATCTTGGGAAGCAGCCCCTATGAAGATCTGACCTGGCAACTGTTTTCTACAGGTCCTGGAGCCTTCACCTCCTTAGCAACCATAACTTCTGGAGACCCAGAAGAGAAAGTTGTTGGCAAAGTCAAATAGCTCAAAACTAGAAACAGATATTATTTTACCAGTGGAAACAAAACTAAAGAAGATGTATTATCAAGTGACTTGCTGCTACACTTTGAGAGGCATAAGACCTTTGGTTCTGACTTGAAGCTGAAACTTCCTGTATGACGTTAGAATAAGAGCACCTTAAGAACAAATTATCTCTACTTTTCTACTCATCTCCCCAAAGCTTAGCACGGTACTTTACACATAGGAAATACTTAATAAATGGGTTTTCATTCATTTATTTAATAGACCTGTACCATATGGATAAATAATGATAGTAGTAGAAGGCAAAAACCCGTGGTTTTTGCTCCTCCACATGGTGGCTCAATATCTTGCAGCTCCAGAGTCACATACTGGTCCCTTATTCTAGGAACTTTTGCCCTTTCATCAGAAGGCTGGAATTTAGTAGCTTCTATCACTCAGAACATGGTTCCATTCCTTGGTAGGTGGCATAGTTGGTAGAGCACTAGTTTCAGAATCAGAAAGACCTGAGTTCTGTTCATATGGGCTCTAGAATAACTATACTATATGTTAGAACTTCCCTCCTTCATAAGGAATCAGGAGAATGGAGTTACACAACAACCAGGCAATTAGAAGGACTTCTGAGGGTCAGAACAGCTTGACATACCAGTGATCCTTTGCAAGTGAACTCTAGCCTAACTTTGATGCCTGTAGCTGTCAGCAACCACAGAACCAGGCTTGACAGCTCAAGGGCAATCTCAAGGGCAGACTCAAGACCTGACTCCGGACTTTATAAACATCCTGCTGTCTGACTTCTTGTGTCTATAGATATCCTCTCTCTTAACCCCTGTTCCCTGCCCAAAACCATCTAGAAACTCTAATATCTCACCCTTTTCCCACTCCTCTTTGAGCAGCCGAGAGCTCTCTCCCCCTCTGCTCCCTTGTAGAATTGTCTCTCCCCTACAAGCCTTTTCTCAGCCAATAAATTCTTTTAAGAGGTGTTTTGGACTCTGTTTCATTTCAGCTCCCCTTATGCATAGGTCTTTAGTTAACAGTTCAAATTCAGCACCAGGTACTTACCAGCTGTGCAGCGACTTAACCTCTGTCTGACTCAGTTATTTCAACTGTAAAATAGTGATAATAGCACCTACCTCCCAGGACTGTTGTGAAGATCAAATGAGATAATGTGTATAAAGTGCTTAGCGCAGTTGCTGGCACACAGTAGGGGCTTAATAAATGCTTGTTTCCTTTCCTGTCTTCTCCATGGCAGCCATCTCAGAACGAAAAGTTGCCTAATTGCTGTGTCCTCCTCACGGCTGGGTCTAAGAACTTGGAGTCCACAAACATCCCCTCCTCTGTGCAGAAGGCTGAATCATGTGGCTTCACCCTTTCCTGGAACCATGTTGCTATGAGACTCCTGCTACCTCTCATTGTCCCCTTTCTGGCTATATGGTTGAAGACATAGGCCACTGCTCTGGCATGACTTTCTAAGGAGGTCATTAGTGACCCCAAGGGAAGGCTGTGCAGATGCACAGTCTACCCCTTCACCTCCTTGGATTCAGGTCTGCTCTTAGTTCTGCTGTAATTTTCCTTTCTGTGTTCAGTTCTTTGAGAATTTCACCAACGCTAATTCTTCTTCCAAGACTCCCTTTTATAGGCCCAGTACAAAGGGGGTGGTGCCAGTTCATAATAGATCAAATTATCCACAATCACTGAGACTTACTTAATCACTCATCCTTAATGAGTTATGAATAGGTTGACAAGCACCCAAGCCCAGGAGATGTCTTCAACCATCTCAACAAGGTTTTAATGGGCATGCCCACACTCTTCATAGGGAAATGCAATCAGAGTCCCAAACAAAGGCTCAACCCCAGGAAACCACATCAAGTTGATGAGTATCCCCTGCTCAAACCCCTACAATTATGCATGCTGCAATAACACAGACAATTTACATTTCAACCAGAGAAGGATTGCTTCATCACATGATGTCTTGTGGGTCCACCTGTGCTGTCAGGGGTAAGCATTTTCAGAGCAGAGATGAGACAAAGCAATTTGTGCTTCGTAGATAAGGTTTTTCTCCCCCTTTCTTTTAAAGGTATTTAATTTATTTTTATAAGCATTTATTTTCTCTCTCTCCCATTGTCCCATCACTAGTGAAAATTTCATAAAGCAAAAAAAAAAAATACTTATAACAAACATGCATAGTCCAGAAAAACAAATCACCACATTGACCATGTGCAAAAATGTTTGTCTCATTCTACGTTTTAAATCCACTACCTCTTTGGCAGGAGGTGGGTGGCAAATTTCATTTTCAGTCCTATGGACCATATGGTTTATCACTGCAGTGTTCAAAGCTCTAAAATCTTTCAAAGTTGTTTTTTTGCAATGTTGTCATCATTGTATAAATTATTCTCTTAGTTTACTTCACTCTACATCACTTCATAGAAGTCTTATCATTTTCCTCTGAAAATATCCATTTCATCATTTCTTATGGCACAATTCATATCCATAGGAAAGATTTTAATAACTTTGTTTCAGCCAATCAGAGCTTTTGAAATTTTTAATGTAAGATGTGCAATTTTGCTTAGTGCAAAATAAATACCAATAAATGAATGGAAAAATAATTTGTTAAGCCATGGCTATATATACGCCAGGCACTGTCCTGATTGCTGGGAATACAAATGCAAAAGAGAGGCAGCCTCTTCTCTCAAGGAACTTACTTTCTAATAGGTGAAGAAAATAAATATAGGGAAGTGGTAGCTAGCAACTGGAGTTTAGTCTGAGAAATCATGGCTTCTCCACTGCTCTTTTGTGATCCTCAGATTCAGTTCTTTGGAGATCATGGCACTCCACGACTCATAGTCATTCAACATCATATGAAGAATATTGGTATAAAAAAAGATGCATCTCTGTTTTGGGAAGAAACTTGTTTAGTCTTTTTTTCAGTCATGTGAAATTCATGATTCAATTTGAGGTTTGCTGGCAAAGATACTGGAGTGGTCTGCCATTTTCTTCTCCAGCTCATTTTATAGAAGAGGAACAGAGGTAAATAGGGTTAAGTGACTTGCCCAGGGTCACATAGCTAGTAAGGGTCTAAAGCCAGATTTGAACTCAGGGAGACGATTCTTCCTGAATCTAGGTGCAGCACTCTATCCACTGTGTCACCTAGCCTCCCAAAAGAAATTGAGGAGTCATCAAAAGAAGTGGACAATTTTCCAAAGGTAATCTCACCTGTGGTCCTCTCCCTTATAAAGCTTAGGTCTAATTCATCTTATATTTGCATAGTGTCTGTACCGAGTGAGGGCTTTCTGTAGATTATACTTCATTATCTGAACAACAGTTATTTTATCCACTTGATTTTTCTGATGTGTATAGTTAGGCAGGATTCATCTGAGAAACTTTCAATCTCATTTAGGAAATTCTGCAGTGCTCTAAGACCTGGTCAGCACAATCTTATCCACAAATAGGAGCACCTAGAGGGACCTCACCAAGCATAGGGATCTTTCAATTTGGATTCTGCTCTGAACATCCTCCATGACAATGGAGAATATTTTTGGAAATTATACTTTTCTCTGCTTTATGCCTTAATTGATATTAAATATCAAATTTTTGAACCAGATTATCTTTGTTGTTACAACTTTAAAATGAAATCAAACTATCCTTTTATACCTGATGAATTCAATGCAAAGGGAAAGGGCAGCAAAAATATTTCAGAAATATGCTTCAGAAGCAAGGAATGAGAGAAACCAAAGGCTTATAGAATACAGAGAAGCCTTATACCTATGAAGCATGATTATTTTCTTGAGCAAACTCAGTCAACATGCAGTTCTTAAGTGTTAGGAACTGAGGAAACAAAAACAAAACACTTTCTGCCCTCCAGGAGTTAACATTGTTTCCAGGGGAAACTACACACACACACACACACACACACACACACAATTATAGTTATGTACAGTTATATATAACTATATTTGTATGTATATAGAGAGTTATATATGTATGTATATGTACAGTTATACATAGGTATGTAGTTACATGTATGCATATGTATGTTGTAGATTTCTATATGTATATATGTGTATATATTTGCATATGTATAAGCTAGATACAAATTGACATAAGATAATCTAGTGTGGGAGAAAGCACACCCAGAGAGAATCAGGAGAGACCTCATGTAGGCGGTTGCTTTTAAGCTGAACTTTGCTGCAGGACATGCAAAGGATGGAGCAGACAGAGCTATCAGAGAGAAAGGAAACCAAGAGAGAGAGTACAGTTATCCTTCCACATCTCAGGGGGCAGGGAGTGAGGAAAATCTGCATAAAATTTTTTATCCTCCCTTCGTACCAGAAGTTTAAATTATTATGGTATTAAAAGATAAAATATGTTGATACTATGCAATACCATACATATATTTTATGCATTTCTGAGTTCCTAACCTTTTTCTGTGTTATCTGCTGGTTTTTGAGTGTCATTTGTGGCTTCCACAAAACTCCCAAACAATTCCTGATTAATTTATTTTGTCAACCAGTGAAACCTTGATGGGGAAAGTTGCAATAAGGAAGGGATAACTGTCATATCATGAAAGCCCAGAAAAGAGAGAGCTTTCAACAATATCAAAGGCTGCAGACAAGTCAAGAAGGATCAGGAGTGAGAAGATCATAGGATTCGGCAATTAAGAGATCACCGGCACCTTTGGAGAGAACAGTTTCAATTGAGTGATGAGGTTAGAAGTCAGGCAGCAAACATTTAAGAAGTAAACAAAAGAAGAGGAATAGAGGCATTGAATGGAGAAAATCTGTTAGAGGAATTCCCCTGGGAAAGGGAAAAAATATACAGGGTTTAGTAGGGTGAAGTTAAGTTTTTTTTCTTAAAGATAACAGAGGTGTGGATATGTTTATAGCAGCAAGGAAGAAGCCAAGAAATAGTGAGAGACTGAAGTTTAGAAAAAAAGAGATAATTAAGGGAGCAATCTACTTGAGAAGCTAGAATAGGATAGGATTAAGGGTAGAAGTAGAGGGCTTGGAATTGACAAGGATAAAAACCACCTCTTCATCAGAAGAGAATAAGTGATGATGTTAAAGGATTTTGAGATTAATAAAAAGGGAAAAGAAGACTCTAGCTTTTGGAATAACAACTCACTATTTGACAAAAACTACTGGGAAAACTAGAAAACAATAGGATATAAATGAGGTATCTCACATTGTATACCAAGATAAGGTCAAAATAGGTGAATGATTTAGACATAAAAGATGACACTGTAAGCAATTAGAAGAGTAAAAAATAGTCTAACTGTCAGATTTATGGGGAGGAAAAGAGGATTCAAGACCAAACAAGAGATAGAGAGCATTACAAAATGTAAACTAGATAACTTTGAGCATATTAAATTAAAAAGCTTTTGTACAAACAAAACTAGTTTAACCAAGATTAGAAAGAAATCAGAAGTCTGGAAAACAATCTTTACAGGAAGTGTCTCTGATCAAGGCCTTATTTCTCAAATATATAGAGAACTGAATCAAATTTATAAGAATACAAACCATTCCCAGTTGATGAATGGTTAAAGGATATGAACAGGCCATTTTCAGATGAAGAAATAAAAGCTATCTATAGGCAAGTGAAGAAGTGTTCTAAATCACTTTTGATTAGAGAAACACAAATTAAAACAACACTGAGGTACTACCTATCAAATTGACTAATATAATAAAAAAGGAAAATGATAAATGTTGAAGAGGATGTGAGAAAACTGGGACACTGATGCACTGTTGGTGAAGTCGTGGACTGATCCAATCATTCTGGAGAACAATTTGCAGCTATGCCCAAAGGACAATCAAACTGAGCGTACCCTCTGATTCAGTGATACCACTACTAGGTTTGTATCCCAAAGAGATTAAAATATTGCAAAAATATTTATAGCAGCCCTTTTTGTGGTGGCAAAATACTGGAAACTGAGGGGATGCCATGAGTTTGGGAATGACTGAAGAAATTGTGGTATATGAATGTAATGGAACACTCTTGTGTAATAAGAAACAATGAACAGGCAGATTTCAGAAAATCCTGGAAAGACTTATATAAACTGATGCAAAGTGAGATGAGTAGAACCAGGAAAACATTGTACACAGTATCAGTCACATTGTATGATGATCAGCTATGGATGACTCAGCTCTTCTCAGCAACACAATGATCTAAGACAAGTACAAAGGACTCATGAAGGAAAATGCCATCCATATCCAAATAAAGAAATAATGGACTCTGAAAGCAGATCAAAGCCTGTTTTTTTCACTTTATTCTTTCTCATGGTTTTTCCCCCTTTTGATTTGTTTCTTCATTCAAGAGTGTGACTAATATAGAAATATTTTTTACATGATAGCCCATGTATAAATTATATCATATTGCCTACCATTTTCAGAAGAGGGGAGGGAGAAAATTTTGCAACTCAAAATCTTGTAAAACTGAATGGTAAAATTTTTCTTTATAGGTAACTGGGGAAAGACAAAATACTATTAAACTTTAAAAAAATTAAATAATGTTAAAAAAGAAAAAGAAAAAAAGACCTTTATGGTAAATTTCTATTTTCTCAATAAAAGTATAAAGAGAGGTCTTATATTGAAAGGAAGTAGTGTGAAAGGATCACAAAGAGAAGAGAAGGCTTGCAATAGCCTCCGAGGGGAATTCAATAGACATTCAATTAGAGAATAACAAATGCATTCCTTTGTGGCAAAGAGGGCCCAGTTGAGATTATAGTTCTTGATCATGGAAATGGAACACCTGTGGACGATAGTGAGATCAAGAGTGTGACCATCTCTTTGAGACTGAGATGAAGGAAAGTCAGAATGTCAACTTTGTTTTGGTCCCAGTACCCTCTTGGCTTTTTAGGAAACCTGTCCCACTCCATTCAACATGGAAAGAAATTAGTCCTAGATTTTACATGCAAATACACATAAGAAATAAAATAATGAGATTACTTTCTCTTCTCCATTAGATTGTAAGGTCCTTCCTTAAGGAGAGGGATTATTTTTGCCTTTTTTTGCATCCCTAGAGTTTGTGCTTGAATGATGACTGGCACATAGTAATAACTTAATTTAGTAACTGATTGCTGACTTCCAAATGTACACCGAAATTATTGCAATTATATGGATTACAAATAAATTGAGAGTATCTGGAAGAGTTTAATAGGATAATATAGTTTACAAAAAATGCTTTGCACTTCTTTAATGAGCTTCTCATATTCCCTGGGGGTATACATTCATACCCTAGATTGAGAATCCCTGGTATAAATCACGGAAAGTGAGTAGGCCTATCTGCTGGGAGGTCAGGGCATTTGAGATATAAAGGGGATAGAGGAGGTTAATTAATACAACTGTTCACATGGAAAAGAGTTGGAGCGCCTGCTCCTGGAAAGACATGATGACATGTCATGGAAGTGCTTTGCTTCCCTAGTTGAAGAATGTATGGACTTTCTGCAACATGTTGCAGATTATTCACCATTTGGTAAAGAAAAGCCATTTTTAATGACTGTAGAGCTGGAACTAGGGTGCATTCAAAAGGCATTAGTTAGCTAGAGCCAATCACTTGGTCTGACCTCCTCCTGACTATTGTGTTGAGAAAAGAGAAAAAAAATACTGTAAAGGGAGAGTCCTCATGCTCTCCAATCCAAAGTAGACATGTGGCTTTGTTCTTTGCCTCTGAGTTTATTTCCTGCTTTAGGTGAAGGAAATTGGAAATTACTATGACTCCATACATTGAGTACTAAAAAGATGGATAAGGATCCAGTGCCTTCAAAGGGGAATCTATGTCTCCATGATTGCAGACGTATGAAGAAATATGAAGGAAGAGATCTAAGATGAAGGCAAGTTTGTTAATAGAACGGCCATCTCAGAAGATAGAACAGATGGCACAGGGTCAGTTGGATTGCAACTTGAAATGGGTACAGATGAACTGGAAGGATACAAAAAAATAGAAGTGATGGTGAGAGATACACTGGTTTTTGCTTGAGAAAACAGTGATTATGCAGCACTATAATTGTGAGAGTAAGAGGTATGTATGCTGGCCATAGGAGAGGTAGCAGCACTATAATTGTGAGAGTAAGAGGTATGTATGCTGGCCATAGGAGAGGTAGAGTATGCTTCCAATTTTTTCTTGGAGGGAATCAGGGTTAAGTGGCTTGCCTAGGATCACACAGTTAGTAAGTGTCTGAAGCTGGATTTGAACTCAGACCTTCCTGACATCAGGGTCAGTGTTCTATCACTGTGCCACCTAACTACCTCGTTGATATTGAACTTCTTTTTTTTTTTTGAAAGGTAAATTCTGGATTTATTATATACAGAAAAAAATCAAGCTGTACAAAATAGAAATCTCAAGAATCATGTACCAATCCCTTTTTACTTTTTCTTTTTTAAAAATTTTTTATTTTTTTGATATACATTTATTTATTTGACTTTTTACATTAATTTTCACAAAATTTTGGGTTCCAAATATTCTCCCCATTTGGCCCCTCCCCCTACCTCAATACTCCCAGCCTTCTAATTTCCCCTATCACCAATCTACTCTCTCTTCTATCATCCCTCCCTTCTCTTGTCCCCATCTTCTCTTTTGTCCTGTAGGGCCAGATAACTCTCTATTCCCCATTACCTGTATTTCTTATTTCCTAGTAG
>CM053769.1:557759719-557787119 GCA_028658325.1 Potorous gilbertii
GTAAAGCGGCTACCACGTGGTCAATGGGGACACTGCTCTTCTAGTAACAGCGGCTACGAGGTGGTCAATGGGGACACTGCTCTTCTAGTAAAAGCGGCTACCACGTGGTCAATGGGGACACTGCTCTTCTAGTAAAAGCGGCTACCACGTGGTCAATGGGGACACTGCTCTTTTAGAAAAGTAGGGGCTTGACCCCAGGGTCCCTTTGCAGGTTATCAAGGTTCCCCTAGGAGGGTGAAAAAGTGTGGCCCCCCAGGCTGCGAACGACCGCGGCAGGACTCGAACCTGCAATCTTCTGATCCGAAGTCAGACGCCTTATCCATTAGGCCACGCGGCCTCACGCACAGCAGCCTTTTCGAGCCGACTTAGAAAGGCGCGTCACCGCCGGGCGCCTCGTTCTGGACCAATCTCGGCGTCTCCAGGCGGGAGGGGGCGGGACGTAAACAGGTTCCTGAGGCTGCGCGCTGTGCGGGGAGGGTCCGGGCCGTGCGCGGGTGGGCTTGCCTTCCCCCTTCCCTTTTCTTCCTTGCCTCGCCTGCCTCGCCCCTTCCCTCCCGCGGCCTACCGGCCATCCGCTCCCTCCTCCGTATCCCCCTCCCCCGTGGCCTCGGCCCGAGGAAGCGGCGGGAGCGCGAGCTCCGAGGGGCCCCGGGCGGCGGCGGAAGGGGCAGCTACTTTAGCCCGAGGCTGTGCAGGCCGCTCGCGTGGAGGAGTTCCCGAGGTCAAACCGGAGGAGGGGGAGGAGCAGAAGAGGTGAGAACCCGGCGTTCCTGCCGTGCTCTCGAGGGGAGGGGTGGGGCCGGGGCCCGGGGTCCGGGGGGCAGTCGGGACAGCCCTGGGAGGCTCGGCCCTCGCCCGCTGTGCCCCCTTGCCTGGGACGCCAGGACCGGCCGCGTGCCAGCCTAGCGGGGCGGGCGGGGAGCGCCCGGGAGGGAGGCCTCTGCACATGGGCGGATGGACGGACGGACCGATGGACGGACGGACGGGCGGATGGATGCGTGCGTGGCCCCGGGGATCCCATCGAGGCTTCTTCGACTTTCACTGCCCCTGCCGCCAAGCCCAGAACCAGTCACTAACGTGCCAGGCCACAAAAGCCCAAACCGAACCCCATTAATTAAAAGAGACTCCCAAGGAGCTCCCAGCCTAGAGGGGGAGACGGCACCCCGACAGCCGCGCACGGACGAGGTGTAGACAGGAAGGAAGGGCCGAGATTTAGGGGGTCGGGAGGCTTCTCGCAGGAGGGGCAGCTTTCATGGAGACTCTAAGGAGAGAAGGCAGGGAGGGCAGCGTGGCAGGCCCGCCCGGGGGCGGCCGTGGAGGCTCGGCCGGTGGGAGGCCCGGCCAGGAGTCCGAGGAGGGTGAGGGGTGAGGGGCCGGGCCGGGCGGTCATCCCTCCTGCCCCTGGTGTCACCTGCTAACAAGAAGCCAAGCTCAGGGAGCAGCGAGTGCTTCATTCCTTGGAGGGTCTTTACAGTATCTCGTGCTACAATTCTTCTCTCTCCAGTTTACAAGAGTTACAAGTTTACCATCAGAGACTTACACAAAGATACAGAGCCGGTCTGTGAGGAGCAGGGCTTTGGACTTAGTCAAGAGCCCTTTTCTGCTGAAAATGGAAAGAAGTCGCTTATGGAGTGTAGGAAGTGGCTTGGGTGGGGGACAGAAATAAATCGACTCTTTTAAGGGTCTCCACCGTTATCACCATCTACAATTCTATCTCTATTTTACAGATGAGGAAACAGGATTAGAGAGGTTAAAGAGTAACCCAAAGATACATAGCTGGTAAGTGGGGGAGCTGGGACTTGAACCCAGGGCTTTAGACTCCTAGTCCAGAGCTCTTTTCCACTACAGATGAGTCGCCTGGTGTGGAGAACAGTAGCAGCCCGTGGGGTCCGGCCTTGGTTTTCTCGATGTTGGGCTTCTGGCTCCTCTGTTGGTCAGCAGTCCTGCAAAGAGGAGGTATCTTCGGTGGGCACATCTTCGGTGGGCGCTCCAGAGGGGAGCCAGAGGAGACAGAATGCGTTGCATATTCAGATGCTGTCCAGAGGGCTTCACGAGCAGATCTTTGGGCAGACAGAAGTACGGCCTTCTAAGGAAGCCATAAGGCAGAGTGTGGAACATCTGCAGAAGCATGGACTGTGGGGCCAGGAGACTTCTGCTCTTCCTGATGTAGAGCTGCAGTTGCCTCGTCTTTATGGAGAAGACTTGGACCAACACTTCCGCATCCTAGCCCAGAAGCAGAGCCTACCCTACCTGGAGGCTGCTCATGAATTGCTTCAGGCTGAATTGCCTCCTCTGCCCAAGAAGTGGGCCTGGCAGGAAGGCTGGACCAGATATGAGTCTGATGGGAAGGGACAGCAGGTGGAGTTTCCTGAGGATCGTGCCCTGGTATTTGATGTGGAGGTCTGCATGGCAGAGGGCAATTGCCCCACCTTGGCTGTGGCTGTATCACCAAATTCTTGGTAAGTTAAAATCATGCATTTATGGGAATACCCACTCTACGGTACAGGTGTCACCAGGGACAAATCAGATAACTGTTCATGGCTTTCTTTTACAACCCAACACTGTTTCTTTCTCATATTTTCCTTTCCTTTTCTTTTAGTCTCTTTCTCCTTGCCCAGTGCTTTATTCCATTATCTCATTTCCAACTTGTTTGTTTTTAGTTTAGCTGGTAGCACCTAGAGCATAGAATGTTGCTGCGTCCTGACCCTACTTCAGATCCCTGACTTGTATATTCGATTCAGTAGATATATATGAAGCACCATGGATGTATATATATAGCCCTGTGCTAAGTACCAAGACATAGCTTCTGTTATCATGGATTAGATTCTTTCTTGTGATCTGCAGATTGTTCCAGGAAACTTAGCATGACTATGGATACTGTTATATCAAGGATATTTTAGCTTACCTTGTCATTTCCTTGCCTTTTGGCTTGTATTTGACCTCTTTGTAAAATAGTCCTACAATATCTTTCTCCTCAGTCTCTCTGGTCTCTTCAGTGTGGTATTTTTTGATCTGTCCCTACTCAAGCACATCAATTTCCACCTTACTGGTAACAATGATATTAGTAGAGAATTGGATGTTGACTCCCAAACCCTAAGCCCAAGAACTTGGACTGCCCCCTTATCCAATCCCAGTGTCAGGAGTCACATGCACAGCTGTCTGTGGTTTTTGCATTCCTCTTTGTGACACCAGCCCCATTTTTGCACTGCCTCTAGGTATTCATGGTGTAGCCGAAGGCTTTTAGAGGAGCGCTATTCTTGGGCCCGACAGCTGTGTCTATCCGATCTCATTCCTCTGGAGACTCCTACCAGTGTTAGCGGTCCAGTCAAGCGGGATTGGTTGGAGCGCTTGATTGTAGGGCACAACGTTTGCTTTGATCGGGCCTGCATCAAGGAGCAGTACTTGATTCAGGTGGGGCCTCTTCAGCTATCATTTTTCTTGGGCCTGGGGTCCTTGACTTCCCATTTTCCCTCTGCTCAGGATTCTGTTTTGATGTGTTTTCTAGCCTTATGTGGGTGAAGAAGTTATTACTTCTGTTTGCCCAAGGTTCTGGTGCTTGTATAGTCAAGGATCTGATAAGTTAAACCATTCTGGAGCTGAGGAAGGTAAAGAATTACATGGGACTTACATGACTTTCTTTGTAAAATTCAGTTGGAGGTCTCTATCCTTGATCCCTACAAGTTGTGTCAAGGAGTTATCGCTGACCCCCCAGTGGTCAAGGAGCTTGTGTTCTGGTTGGAGGAGATAAGACATTAAATGTTAAATGGCATTTAACACAAGTAACAAGACAAAGTAACAGTAAGAGAGATGTTAGGCCATTTGTGATTCATTGCCAAATGAGTGGTACAGAAAATACTGTGAGAATTCAGAGGAGGTAGAGATGCCCTCTGGTTGGGGTAGTTGGAGAAGACTTTATAAGGGAGGTGTAATTTGAACTGAGTCTAGAATGACTAGTACTTGGGTAATCACATAAGAATTGGTGGGACATTGCAGGATTTATGTAGCTTCTCATGAACAAAATATGAAAGTAGCCACGTGTACTGAGTACTCAGGTGACAGTGAGTAGACCAGTTGGACTGAATGTGAGCATTTGAAATGGAGTATTTTTGTTACCCAGCAGTCATGTGTTTTCCAGGGCTCTCGGATGCGCTTCTTGGACACCTTGAGTATACATATGGCCATCTCTGGCTTGAGTAGCTTCCAGCGAAGCCTTTGGATGGCAGCCAAGCAGGGGAAGCACAAAAGCCATCAGCAGGTCCAGAAGAATATCAAGAAAACCCAAAGTAAAGTCAAGGGCCCATTGGTGAGTGAGGAAGCTACAGGTGCCTGCCTCTTCATTCCTAACATCAGTAGTCAGAGATGGAGTTCTTTGGGATCTCTGATTTCAACTTACTTAGGGTTCCCAGTCTCTTTTTTTCTCCTGTAGAGCCGGCTAGGGAAAGATACAGAGTAGGATAGGTTAGATGAAAGGACCATAGCTAATCATTTATTCACTCCTCCTAGATCTGTGCCTGGGATTGGTTGGACATCAGCAGCATCAACAACCTAGCAGATGTGCACAGTCTGTATGTTGGGGGACCACCTCTGGAGAAGGAAGCCAGGGAACTGTTTGTCAAGGGGACCATGAAGGACATCAGGGAAAACTTCCAGGTATATTAGTCAGGCAGTGCATTGACTAGTGCTAGAGAAGACACAAACCTTTCTAAGCTAGAGAAAAAGTGAAGATTATGTATGGCTTTTGGGCTTTTTTGTAAGTGGCTACCAGGATTCTTTTTTTTCTCTCGCGAATGTAGTGGATTCCTTGGGAGTATAAGACTGGTTTATATTGAACTGAAGTTTTTTCTGCACATAGCAGAATCTGTTTTTACCTTGAGTGAGAGGAGAGGAGTCATGATTTTGCACGGTACCGCTTTGTACCCTTTGTGATTCTCTCTTACAGTATCTGATGCGGTATTGTGCTTTGGATGTGCAGGCCACCTATGAGGTTTTTCAGGAACAGATGCCACTCTTTATGGAGAGGTGAGAGGACCCTGAGGGCAGAAGAAACCTAGAGGTACTCGAAGGGTTCCTTTATCAAGAGCTTCTTGGCTGTCAGGCTCCCTGTTCTTGGTGGGAGTGGCCTGGTAGACCTGCTCTTTTTACCATGGACAGACTATCAAGAAATTTGGTTATTTTACTAGTGTCTCCAGTCCCTGATTGTTTTGTGGGCAAAGCCTTGTGGGCAAAGCATAGGAAGGGAATATGGAAGAGGAAACCATTTTTTTATATTTGTTGCTCATAGAGGGAGGGGTGGGTTGGTTGGGTCTTGACTCCACTTGTGAAGTGGAGGATGATGATGTTAACACCTCTTGTTTATATAATTCTAGCTTGTGAGGTGAGTAGTGCAAGTATCGTTATCCCCATTTTATAGACAATGAAACGGGCTCAGATGTTAAGTGACTGGTGCAGGGTCATAGTAAGTCTTAGTCTAAGTCTAAAAGTCTAATAAGTCTTAAAGCCAACGTTTGCATATAAGTCTCTTAATGCCTAGTTTTGAGCTCTTTCTACTACATGCCCCTTCTTCCCATCTCTTTTCTGAGGCTTATGTTGACCTGTCTTCATCCCTGAAGGTGCCCTCACCCTGTAACACTGGCTGGTATGCTGGAGATGGGAGTGTCTTATCTTCCTGTCAACCAGAACTGGGAACGCTACCTGGTGGAGGCTCAGACTACTTATGAGGAATTACAGAAGGAGATGAAGAAGTCTCTAATGGACCTTGCCAACGATGCCTGTCAGCTGCTGTCTGGGGAAAGGTAGTCCTGGGAGCGAGGGTGTTGGGATGGGTGCTGGTGGATTCTTGGAGGCCTAAAGTAGGTGAGAAGTGAACCTAGATACTGGGATCTGTTAGCTGAGTGTGGATAGTTAGTAGTTTTGTTCCTCAGGTACAAAGATAACCCCTGGCTTTGGGACCTGGAGTGGGACCTACAGGAGTTTAAGCTGAAGAAGAAAAAGATTGGGAAGAAGGATCAGAATACATCCTGCAGGTCTTTAATGGAGGCTGAAAAATCCTCAGAGACAGAAGGGCAAGAAGGTAGGCCTGGGACCCCTAGGGGAGTGAGGAGGTGTGGGAAGTAGGGTTTAAGGATGGACAGAGCTGAGCTGTTGTGATACACATGTCGTAGGGAAACTCATAGGATGATTTCAAAATCCATTTTGGCAAAATACTACTCATAGGACCAAATAGCAGCTACTTTGTTGGGTGGAATGTGGAAATGCAGGATAGGTCCCTTTCTGGGGAGTTCACTTGTGTTTTGAGTTGCACATCTCCTGGGATAGATCCTGGCCCTCCTAGTGAAGAGGAAGAGCTGCAGAGTGATTCTGCCATCAGAACTCGAATGGAGGAGTTGAAAGAGACAGTCTCATTGTTACCCAAGAGGACTCAGCACTTGCCAGGACATCCAGGGTGAGCTTCTGGGCCAAGAGGAGGAGAGACAGTTTGGGTTCCATCCCTTTCATAGGCTCAGCCCTTCATCTTCCCTTGCCTCACTCATATATCTCCTTCTCTGTTTCTCAGCAGAAGATAGATTTGGCAGAGAAGTCAGGTTTCAGAGGTCAGGTTGTTAAATCTAGTTGTACAGTTTTTAGATATCATCTTTGCCTTTTCCCCAAAGGAGCCCTTCAGTTTCCTAGAGTTTGTTTAAAGAAGTTCAGGATTGAGGTAGGATTAACGTGAACTCCCAGCCTCAACATATGTATGTCCATAGGTTTTTGCCCTCATTTTGGGTTTATCTGAAGAGGGTGGAAATATGGTTCTTAATTGTTGTTATCTTTGGAATCTCAAATCATCTTCAGTTTATTTAGCCACTGACATATACCCAGCACTTTTGGAGATACAAAGCTGTTTAAAGTTAAGAGTTCCTTGCATTCTTAAGAAACTTGCATTCTTCTTAGGGAGATAATCTTAATATGGTTGAAATAATTTAAGAACAGTTAAGAGCTGATTATAAATTTAGTAGGAATGATGAGAAGGGAGTGATCAATTTAGGCTTAACTAGTTTGAGAAAAGCTCTAAAGAGAAGAGCTAGACCTTGAAGGATCTGCAGGACTTGGGTACTTGGGATCAAGAGGAAGAAAGAATGTCCGTAGTTGAAAAACACTAATCGCCTATAATCTTTACGTTTGTACCGCAGGTGGTATCGGAAACTCTGTCCTCGGCTGAATGACCCTTCCTGGGTGCCAGGCCCCAGCCTTATCAGCCTGCAGATGCGAGTGACCCCCAAGCTCATGATGTTAACGTGGGATGGCTTCCCTGTACACTACTCAGAGCGGCATGGCTGGGGTTACTTAGTGCCCGGACGGCGGGATAACCTGTTAGTAGGTTCCTCAAAGACAGATGTTGACTGTCCCTACAGGTAGGAACCTAAGTTGGGTGCCTTTCAGAGATCTTATGTGATAAGCAAACAACTTGGGGAAGTTAGGCTCCAGTTTCAGTGGATAGGGAGAAGGGCTCCAGATATCTGTAGTATTATAAGGAGGGTATTTGGCAGGTCTTCTCTGCAAAAGTCATCACAGTTGGCACCATAGCCCACAGGGTCATAACTCCCACAACCAGCAATGCTCCTCTGTGTATCTTCTGATTCTCCTCTCATCCTGGGGATCAGATTAAAGTTTGTACTTCTTAACTACTTTTTCAAAGAGTCTACATCCTTTTGCCTTCTTCCTTTCTCACCTTGTAAACATAGGGATTTTAGGGCAACTAGGATTATCAGAGGTACTTGAAGGGGTTTTCAGAGATTATGTGTGTAGTCCAATAAAATCAGAGATTTATAGTTTCAGAATCCTCACACCTTCCCAGCATTCCACTGAAACATAATAGGCAGTTAGTGGAGGTTTGTTTAGAGTGCATTAGATTTGAGGCAAGAATCAGGCCTGGATCTTCCTGAATCAGTGTCTAAGAGGTAGATAGTGAAAAAACCGTAACTTTAGGGTTACAGAGAATATATATAGTTCTCTCTATTAGAACTATATATAACTATATATAGTTACAGAGAATGAGACACTCCCTAGCAACTCTCAAATTCTGTCTTAGCAGGTGATGGTGAAAATCCAAAGCTCTGGGCTAGGTGGCTCCCTGCTCTAGCATAAGGCCCAGTGTTTTTTAATTTTTCTTCTCCTCTGCCAGTTTGGCCCCCAAAGAGTAATTTGGACTACAGCAATGAATAAGTAATATTTTGATCTGATTTGCCACATTGTTAACTGCATTTAAAGTTGAGAAGAGGTTTTAGGGAACTACATGTTCCCTGGGCAGCACTTGGGCTGGAAAAAAAAAATCAAATGACATATAACCCCATTGATAAGTGAAAAATCATCTCTCCATTCACCATCCATTTTACCATAACCCTACAGATCTGTCTTCTCCTTTATGGATATTGGACATGAGCAATGCCATGGTTTGCAGCTCTCAGAAGAAATTTCTGTTCTGCACTTTGTGACTTTCCTCTGATGAAACGGATGTCCAAATGCTCAGGCTGAAAAGAGAAATCAGAAAAAGAAAATGATTGCCCAATATCACTAATGCATACATATGTGACCATATCAAATAAGAGATTGTCAGAGAGGCTGCCGTAATATTGTGGCTGAACTAAATTAAAATGTAATTGGGAATCATATAACGAAGTAAATTAAGATATAGTAGAACATAAATAATATTCATATGTGGTTTTCTAAGTTAGTATGCTGCGGTCAGATATCCTTAGGTAGGACCTAAGGTGGCCCTTTTTCTGTATGATTTTGACATCATTTCCCTTCTCAACCTGCCTTTACAGAGCCATTGAAGCCCTCTATCAGAAATACTGCAGGGACAGGGGGAAAGAGCAACCTGTGCCGATGGCCCAGCCATTGCCAGAAGAATTCATGCTTACTGACAACACAATGTGGCAAACAGTAAGGGCAGCCTTAGCCCCAGGAAGTAATGGGAACATCCGAGCCTCCCCATTAGCAACAGGGGAGAATTGTTGACAGGCTGTGGTTTCTGAGTTCTGTCCCTGGCCCTAATCCAAATCTCAATTCCCTGGGAAAACTGGATGGGACATATAGGCCTTTCTCTTTCCTTCCTGTCAGAGATGGGGAGGGTGTGGCATCTTCCTGAATCTAGGTGACAAGAGGGTAAGAATAAGTCTGTAACCTCAGACTGATACCCCAAGTCCCATTGGTGGTGTTCTTGCTGTCCTCTTAAGTCTGTCTTTTCAGGTTTTCCTCCCTGATTCCTTAGTTGTTGTATTGAGGTAATTGAGATAGCTGATGATCATGAAGTATTAAAAGAGGCACGTATAAATGGAAATATCATTCTTTGTTTTTCTTAGGACACGGATATCTCCATGATTCCTTTAGAGGGGAAGAGGCTCTGTGTAGACATCCAATACATGGTTTGGGGGTAAAGGGATACTCTGGCCAGACAAGGAGTCAAGGAAAGGGCAATTTACTTGTCATTTCTTTGTTGGTTTTAGTCTTTTTTCAGAGAAAGGCATTATGGTAAAGTAAAAAGAGCTTGAGTCTTGGAGTCAAAAGAACTGGGTTCAGATTTTTACCTTGACACGATCTTTGGCCAAGTCATCTAAAACCTCTCTGGACCTCAGTGCCCTTAGGTGTGAAATGGAGATAACAGTGTTCATACTACAAGGTTGTGAGGAAAGGGCTTTGCAAACTGCTAAGTGCTCTATAAATGACATCATTTAACATTGTAATTGTTGTTATTTACTTTTCTCTTTGTCTCATTCAGGTGGAGGAGTTGAGCCACTTGGAACCTGATGTTGATTTTGAAAATGGTAGAACAGCACAGGTAACTGGCTGAGATCTTGGAGGGCTCCTACTTTGGGATGTGACATGGGCCAACTGCTCCTGTTTTCTGATTTGCTTTTTCTCAGTGAATTTCTATAGGCAGCATTGGAATTTAGGAGATGGGAAGAGACTTCTTTCTTAGAACAGCTCCTTCTTAAGATTATGATCTTGACTGCAGGTATCACTATAGGCCCAACTAGAACAGCATTGAGACTTGAAAGGGAGACAGGACCAGATAGCTACCTCCATTTCTCAGTGCCTAGGACCTGGGGACTTGGATATCTTATGGATGGTTTTACAGGATAAGGTCACTTAGCTTATTCCCCACTACCACTCCAATTGCTATATATTCATAGGATTAGGATAATACATATGTCATACCCATAGGAGGAGACTAATGGTTTTCAGCTTAGTCAGCCAACCTATCACCATGGCATTGGACCTTACGATGATGTGAATGTTCCTGGTTGCTGGTTTTTCAAACTGCCACACAAGGTAAGTGTGTACGTGTTACATAGTAAGAACATAGTAATAGGATTCTTCTTGTGTGTCCTCTTAGAATGCTAGTAACAGAACATATTTTCCCCCCATGTCCCTTTCTTCAAGAAATAAGATTTAGCTCTAAAAGAAAACAAGTTGGGGGGCGGGGTGTCTAATGTCTGAATTTAGGACTTGCCCTGCCATTAAGATAGTAAAGCTACTTGTGGGGTATGACCTTGGCAAGTTAGTTAATGCCTCAGAACATCACTTTTCTTATCTTCAGAACAAAGAAGTTGAACTGGAAGATCTCTCAGATTGAGGGTAACTCTGTCACTCCTTGCGTTAGGGAGACAGAGCTGAGGGAAGAAGTCAAGGCAAGAACTTTAAGGAGGGATTGATGGAGGCAATTGTAGGAGCTCTGGCTACTACATAGGAAGTTAGCTCTTGGACTAGCTCCCCTTCCCACCAGTGTTTTGGGCTTATCTTTGGCTCCTTTTGGCCCTTCAGTTCCAGTAGTCTGGCTTAACTGGCCCAGTGTCAGTAGGGAAGGAGTTTTCTTGGTATCCAATATGTGTTTCTGACCCATGAATCTTTTCTACTATGGATCTTTTCCTCCACGACCAAAGGATGGCAATAATTGTAATGTAGGAAGTCCCTTTGCCAAGGATTTCCTACCAAAGATGGAGGATGGTACGCTGCAGGCTGGTCCAGGGGGTGCCAGTGGCCCGAGGGCTCTCGAAATCAACAAGATGGTCTCCTTCTGGAGGAACGCTCACAAGCGCATCAGGTAGCCTAGAGCAGACACTGGGGAAGGGCCCCTTAAGTGGATGGAAATAGCCTTTTTATGGGAGTGAATGGGTAGAGTAGAAACTATGTGGAGAGGAAAGTGGTTTGGATTTCTTTTCACTAAAGAGGAACTGAATTGAGTCACAAGCTAGTGGCAGTTTGTAACAATTCCTAGGGTAGGCCTAAGGTGGCTCTTGTGTTTTCTTGACTAACACAGATCATTCTCTGAAAGAGGACCTGAACATTCAGAACCAACTAAACCCAGACCTCACTAAGAAAACTCTTTGTGCCTCATTCTCCGTAGCCGTTAAATGGGGGTAATAACATTTTCAGCAGCCTCCTTGTAGCTGAGGCGCCGATGAGACATTATGCAAGCTACTTTGCCAATCTTAAAGCTTTATATAAATGCCAATTATTTTTAAAAAGTATCTCCCTTATTCCCTATTTAAAGCCCTTAAGGAAGAATGTGTAGCCTCAAAAGGGTGTTCTCCTCCCCGAGCACAGTTTTAGCTCATCTCCTAGAAAGGTCTTGAAATTGTGATAAAGACGCTATCCACTTGCCCTTATTAATTATCAACCTGAGTTATTGATCACTGGCTGAGGACTTAGACCTGTGTTTTTATCCCCACTCTACCAGTAATGAGACTTTGGGGGAGTCACTTAACCCATGTGAACCTGACTCATCTCATTTTTACAAATGATGGGGTTGAATCAGATGATCTCCAGGATTCTAGCCCTAAAAATATTATCTCATTCTGTTGTTTGGTTTTTCTGGCTGAACCCTGAGAGTGTAGACCTTGGGATCATCTCTGGTCCTGGGTCATCCTGGTCTTAATATGGAAAATTCTGAGCTGACTTGCATACTAAGGTCATTAGGAGACCTTGGTTATGTGTTACATACAAAAGACACCTGCTTGTCTTGGAGTGGTATGTTAGTGGAAAATCCCTGGGAATGATCAGTTTCAGGGCCAACATAGAGTCTGAGTTCTGCTCCCTAAAAGATACTATCTTGGGAATTCTAGACTGAACAGGATCCAAAGCCTAGTCATTAAACTTGAACCAGTTCTGATAGGGACAGATAAAAGGCCAGGATCTGCACTCCAAATTGAGCTAAATTTCTGCGAATTTAGAGTTGGAAAGGATTCAGACTAGACTTCCAACAAAGGCAGATTGTCACTTGCTTCCTTTTGGGTTTTGGGTGACCCTGTGCTTTGTCTACTTCTCTACAGTTCCCAGATGGTTGTGTGGCTGCAGAAAGGAGAGCTGCCACGTGCAGTGATTAGGTAGGAGCTAAGTTGTTACCTGGGGGAAAACAAGGGAAACGTTGGGAGTCCTCACTCTGTAAAGCAGTTGGGCTCCTTTATAGAGTATGGACAGTATGCCCCTTTCAGACCTATTACCTGCCATAATGATGATGTTCTGTGATGCATGTGTTGGGGAGGGGGGCCTAGGGTGTTTACTTGCAGTACTGTGATTGGATGAGCTACAGTGCAGTTTTTCATGGCCATACTACAACCTTTCCATGTCAAGGTGTCTCTGAACACTGATTTCAAGTTTTCCTTCCAGGCACTCAGACTATGATGAAGAGGGCTGCTATGGGGCCATTCTGCCACAGGTGGTGACAGCAGGCACCATCACTCGAAGAGCAGTGGAGCCCACCTGGCTCACAGCCAGCAATGCCAGGGTATGTCAGCCTTTCAGGACTGCCATTTTCCTATCTTGAGGATCAAGGGGAGTTTTTGACTGTGAAGGGCAGTTTTTGATCTGTTCATCTTCCTTGTTTTCCTCTCTACCCTCTCAAATCATGTCTCACACACCTCCTGTATAGCTGAGACTATTGGAGGTGCCTGAGACATAACCAAGGATTTTAGGACCCCACCACCCACTCCCCCATTCCTTGGTGATCCTATAATTTCCCACTCAACTGGAGAGTTAGTGGGTTAAGGTGGTTTAACTAGGGTGGGGAGAGGGTTTGTTTGTTCCTCCTCCCTCTCCTCTACCATAAGTATCTGACATATAGGACTGTGTGTGTTACGCAGGTTGACCGGGTAGGAAGTGAGCTGAAAGCCATGGTGCAGGCGCCACCTGGCTATGTTCTAGTTGGGGCTGATGTCGACTCCCAGGAACTGTGGATTGCTGCTGTCCTTGGAGATGCCCACTTTGCTGGGATTCATGGTGAGAGAAGGATTTGGGATAGGACATCTGTAGGTGCTATGGGGGAAGTGTAGGTTGATGAAGACATCTGCTACCTTGGTGAGAGCTTCCGGTCCTTTTTTTTCCTCCAGGCTGTACTGCCTTTGGTTGGATGACCCTGCAGGGAAAGAAGAGCAGTGGGACTGACCTGCACAGTAAGACAGCATCCACAGTGGGCATTAGTCGAGAGCACGCCAAGGTCTTCAACTATGGCCGTATTTATGGGGCTGGTCAGCCCTTTGCTGAGCGTCTGCTGATGCAGTTCAACCACCGCCTCACACCGCAGCAAGCCAAAGAGAAGGCTCAGCAGATGTATGCTGTTACCAAAGGTCTCCGCCGGTAATGCTTTGTTTTGACCTCTCATTTTTTCACCCATTCCCCCACCTTATCTCCTGAAGGCTTGGGACTGGTAGAGTACTGCATTCATTCTCTCCCTGGTCCAGTATCTAATAACTTTATCTTATCATCCAGGATCCCTCCTTTTTCAGGCCCACAGAAATCCTGCCAGCTTGGATTAGAAACCTGGGCCTGGCATGCCTTTCAAAGGTTGACATTTTCTGTTACTTTTGTGTCTTTAGTTTTTCAAATTCTGCCTTTTAAGGGTTATTTATCTTTTAAAAAAAGTGCTGAGCCTGAAATTTAGTTGTTTTGTTACCAGGTGACATTATAGTAAGACTCAAAAATATATTTTTTCTTATTATCTGGGTGATGACTTTTTGCTCTGGTCCTCCTAATTTGACCATAAACTTTATTTAAAAAAATAAAAAGCTTTTGATTAAAATATCTAATCTTAAATATTAAACCATCATTGTCTTTTAAAGAAGATATATTAAAGCAGCTTATAAATACCTATAGAGTAATTCAGTATTTCTCTCTGGAATCAAGCACTATTCAGGGAGGCATATCATCAACTTCTCAGTATTCCCTAGTTCAGGATTAAAGCTGAACTTAATTTAACTCTCTGTGGCCAAGTATCTTAATCATGGCTTATCTATTCACCTAGGCTAAATTTTTAGAGCTAGTTAGGAAAGACCTTGTTTTAAAGCTTTAACTTGTGATTTTATTTTTTAAGCAGAAGAAAATTTTCTACTTTAAGCTTTTCTCCATTCTAGGCCTCTTCTTCCATCCCTAAATCATTTAGTGTCAGATAAGTTACTAAATTAGTAGATTTGGGAGAGAGAAGTTAAACGATTATACAACTGGGCAGATTCAGAAGCAGGGGGAGGGGGGGGGTTGTTAATGGTTCAGTTCAGCGTCACATGGCAGGGAGTCTTCCGTGGAGTACATGGATTTGGCCTTGCGTCTTTTAACATTTTTAGTGGTGACTTGAAAACTGCCTGTTCCTTTTCTTTGACCATATATCAGTTTGGGAGAATGGCTTTTATTATTTGGGCGATTAGGTAATGCAGTGATAGAGCACAGGAAGACTAAGTGCATATCCAGCCTCAGACACTTCCTGTCGCTGTGTGATCCTGGGCAGATCACTGAGCTCTTTTTGCCTCAGTTTCCTCATCTGTAAAACAAGGGTAATAACAGCGTCTGTTTCAGAGTGCTGAGGAGCAGGTGAGGTGATGTTTGTGCAGCGCTTAACGCGGTGTCTGGTGCACGCCTTCCTGTCCTCAGGCTGTTGTTCGTATTGTTCCTCCTTTGTGAGATGCCCTCTTCCACCACCTGTCCCCTAAATTTCAGCTTTCCTACTATTTCCCCTCTTAGTTGGTAATGACCCCTTCTATCCCAGCTTACTTTGCACTTCTATTATATGTCTGTGTATTATTTGTATTAGCTATTGTGCATGTCTTATAACCCCTTACTACCCTGAAAGTTCCTTGATGGAAGGAAACCTAGGTGTTTCTTACAGCATTAACTGACCACAGAATAGGCATTCAGTAAACCCTTGTGGACTGGTTCTTGGTTTTTTTTTATGTTAGGTATCAACTTTCAAAGGATGGTGAGTGGTTGGTGAAGGAACTGGGGATTCAACTGGACAGGACGGAAAATGGTTGGGTCTCTCTTCAGGACCTGCGGAAGATCCAGAAGGAAGCTTCTGTGATGTAAGCTTCTTGAGAATAGCTGACTTGGAGCTAGTGGTTTCAAGGGTTAGGGCTAGTCTTGCTTGTAGGTAATAGAGCACCATGGAGGGTTCTTGAGCAGGAAGTAGAGACAGAATGAAAGTGCCATTTTAGAAGTTTAGTTAGGTATATAGGATGGATTGAAGTGTATAGGAATCTGGGAATAGGAGACTGCCAATGAGGTGTCATTTTGAAGACAACACAATGCTTCCATTAGTCCTTGGACTTAATTAAATGAACATTTATTAACAGGTTGAAGGCACTGAGGTAGGTGTTGTAGAGACACAAAGCTAGATGCGCTCTGACTTGTTCTCAAGCAACTCACAATCTATTTGGGGAGTAGGGAGAGACATGTAGATAAATAACTGTGGTACAAGAAAGCATAACTTAAGTGCAAGGAAGAGATTCAGGCGAAATGCTTTGAAAAATTTGAGTGAGGGGAGAACATTTGGGGAGAACATTTTCATTTGGATGGGGATCGAGGAAGTCTTTTATGGAAGAAACTTCAAGCAGGGAGATCTCTTGATTGTTATACTATGCCTAAAATTTCCCTCATTTTCTTCAGGGCTTCTTCCATGAAAGCTTTAGAAATGTGTCATTCTTTTGAGGTCAGAGGAGTTCAACACACTGTGATGTAGGATCTTGATCCTACATCCTGTGCCTAAGTTGGTATTGCATTGTGAAGCCCTGGGAAGCCAGTCATTTAATCTCACTGTCTCAATTTCTTCATCTGTAAGATGGAATGATATTTCACATGATTATTTTGAGGAGTAAATGAGATAATATATCTGAAAGTTATTTGTAACTGAGAGAGCTATCTAAATGTGAGTTATGTTGGGACACCATAAAGTTTGCCTTCCTTTTGATTTTGGTCTTTCCTAGGATCTTTTAGTAAATAACTCTATTTTTATACCTTGGTTTTCCATTTGTAAATTTACTAACAATTCCTTTGCTTTATTGCATCCCTGGAGAGTAGGAACTGTTTATTCTTCAGCTGCACCTGTTTCCAAATGGTGGTGGGAATCCCTGTTGTGGTTAGAAGACTGTCAGAGAACTTGTTTTCTTGTGGCCTTTTAGGTTTCGAAAAAGGAAATGGGATTTGGTAGCTGACCGAGCCTGGGCAGGAGGGACAGAGTCAGAGATGTTCAACAAATTGGAGAGCATTGCCATGTCAGATGCCCCTAGAACCCCTGTACTCGATTGCCAAATTTCCCGTGCCCTGGAGCCTGCAGTTGTCAGAGGGGAGGTAAGTCAACTTTAGTATACCTGAGTAAAGTCACTGTGACTCCCTCATTCAGATAAATGAACTAGAAACACATCACCCTAATGTGCAGTGGGAGAATTGCCACGTGGGCATCTCTAATTTTCTTCAGGGCTTCTTCCATGAAAGCTTTAGAAATGTGTCATTCTTTTGAGGTCAGAGGAGTTCAACACACTGTGATGTAGGATCTTGAGTCTTGGCCTTCTCTGTAGTTTCCATCACCTCATTTATTAGTCATCATTCCTCTTTCTGCAGTTTGTGACCAGCCGAGTGAACTGGGTGGTACAGAGCTCAGCTGTGGATTATCTGCATCTGATGCTTGTGGCCATGAAATGGCTGTTTGAAGAATTTGACATTAGTGGCCGTTTCTGTATCAGCATTCATGATGAAGTCCGCTACCTGGTTCAAGAGAAAGATCGCTACCGTGCTGCCCTCGCCTTACAGATCACAAACCTTCTGACAAGGTAAGGTTCCAGAAGCCATGGAGTTACTGTCCACTTATTTAATACTTTACTTTAAAATTTATTGGTACCTTCTATTTTCATATTAGTCACTTCTTTTTTTATGTAAATAGTATTTTATTTTTTCGAATCTTTATAAAGATAGTTTTCAACATTCGTTTTTATAAGAATTTGAGTTCCAAATTTTTCTCCTTCCCTTCCCTTATTCCCCCCCCAAGATGGCAAGCAATCTGCTGTAGATTATACATGTGCAACTGTGTTAAACATATTTCCACATCAGTCATGTTGTTAAAAAAGAAACAGAACAAAAGGAAAAAGACATGAAAAAAACCCCAAAAGCCAAAGAAAGAAAAATGATATGCTTCAGTCTGCATTCAGATTCCATCAGCTCTCTCTCGATACGGAGGGCATTGTCTCTCCCAAGTCTTTGGGCACTGCCTTGGAGCACTGCCTTGGAGCACTGCCTTGGAGCACTGCCTCGGAGCACTGCCTCGGAGCACTGCCTCGCTGAGGAGAGCCGAGTCTGCCCTAAGTGACGGTTTCACAGTGTTGTGGTTACGTGTTCATTGCTCCTTTGGTTCTGCTCAGTTCACTCAGCACCAGTTCGTGTAAGTCCAGGTTTCTCTGAAACTTTGCCTGCTGATTATTTGTTGTCGCACAGTCGTATTCCATTCCATTCATACGGCACAGCTTGTTCAGTCATTCCCCAGTGTCCAACTCTTTGCCGGCACGGAAAGAGCTGCTATAAATATTTCTGCACATAGAGGTCCTTTTCTCTTTTTTATGATCTTTTTGGGGTACAGACCTAGTAGTGGTATTGCTGGATCAGTTTTATAGCCCTTTCAGCATGCTTCCAAATAACTCTCCAGCACGGTTGGATCAATTCACAATACATTAGTATCCCAGCTTTCCCACATCTTCTGCAGCATTTATCATTTTCCTTTTCTGTCATATTAGCCAGAGTTGTTTTAATTTGCATCTCTCTAATCAATAGTGATTTAGAGCATATTTTCATAGGACTATAGTTTTGATTTCTTTATCTGAAAACTGCCTGTTCATATGCTTTGATCATTTCCCTTTTTGACAGGAATATTAAAAATATCTACTAAGATGACTGGAATGGTTTAAACATAGTGTACCTAGATTTTAGGTAAAATGTCTCATACTTTTCTTGTGGAGAAGTTGGAGATGAGACGGTAATGCCATCAACTAGATTCAGAACTGGTTAGATGGTCAAACTCAGAGTGATTGTCATGTTTTTGTGTCAGTATGGCAGGAATGCTCCAGGGCAGTACCACTGAAAGTTTTACTTGGCCGCCCTGTGCTTTAAGATATTTTTATTTTTGACTGATAAAGGGGATAGATAATGTGCTGATCAGATTTGTAAAGGTGGGAGGGATGACTGTCAGCGTCTGAAATGAACTTGGCAATCTAGAGTAGGTATCCCTAACATGAGATCTGTGAGCTCACTTTAAAAAGTATTTTGATAACTATGTTTCAGTATAATTAGTTTCCTTTATAATCCTTTGTATTGTAGTCCCTTATTTCCTGTGTATTTTATGCATTTGAAAACATTCTGAAATGGACCTCACAGTCTTTACCAGAATGCCAGAGGGGTCCATGACATGAAAAGAGTCAAAGACCCTTTGGCCTAGAATATTGGGCTTAATCAGATAGACAGAATTCAGTGGGGATAATTTTAAAGCCTTGTACTTGAGACATGGATAGACAGCAGTTATTCTGAAAATAATCTGAGAGTTTTAGGGATCTGTTAGCTCAGTGTGACTCAGAAATCCAATATGGCAACCAAAAAAACCCAGTGCAATCTTAAATTGGGAAGATCATGGCTTCTAGCTCTCTGGGTATGATGGTCCTACTGTCCCTAGTCAGACCTCATGTGGAGTTTTGTATTCATTTCTGGGCACTGCAGTTCATAACGACATTGATAAGCTGGAGAGTTCCCAGAGAAGAGCAAATAGGATGTCGAAGGGTCTTGAGTCCATGTCATAAGAGAATTGGTTGAGGGAGCCGAAAATATTTAGCCTGGAGAAGGGAAGACCCAAAGGGGATATGACAAGTGTCTAAATATTTGAGGGACTGTTACTTGGAGGAGGGATTAAATTGATTCTGTTTGGCCCCAGAGAGCAGAACCAGGAACAATGGGTGGGAGTTGTAAGGAGGCTTCCTATCAGGAAAAGCTGCTTAACAGAGCTGCCCAGAAGTGGCAGAGACTGCCAGGAGATAAGTAGCGAGTTCGGGCTCTGTGGGAGCCTTTAAGCAGAGGCTGGATGACCAGTTGTTGGGTATGTTATAGTTATGTGAGAGATATACATATATATATACATATATATACATATATATATAAAATATACATTGTTTGAACACAAAATGTACGCTTGCCAAAAAGACTATTTTATGGAAAACTTGCCTGGGGCAGGCGATCACATGGAGGCCAGAAGAAGCCATACAAGGACACTCTCAAGAACTTTGGATTTGTTTGTACAACATGGGAGATGCTGGAACAGGACTGCTCAGTATGGCGTGCCCACATCAGAGAAGGTGCTGTGCTCTATGAGCAAAGCAGAATTGAGATAGCACAAAGGAAACTGTGGATGCGCAGACTTGGAGTATCCACCCTAAATGTTCGTACGGACTATCTGCGTCCAATCTGTGATAGAGCATTCTGAGCTCATATCAGTCTGATCAGCCACAGTCGGACACACTGAAACTTGGTTTTATCATGGTGAAGTCATTTTGGTCCTCTTCTAGAATGAAGGACAACTGACCAGTGTTGTAGGGGGATTGCTTTGGTGGGTGTGGACCAGATGGCCATCGAGGCACCCTCCAACTCGAAGATTCTGAGATTGTTTAATTATCTGGTACTTGGTTGAGACTCTTCAGTTAATTTCATAATGGCCCTAACTGAACTGTTTTGTTACTAAATCAGAAATATTAAGCTCCTGAGTTCCATTTCCCACAGAAACCCAATTTCTTAAGCATTTATTGAGTGCCTGTTTTGTGAAAGACACTACCTTGGGCCCTAGGAATGCCAAGAGAGGTCTGGTAATACTCTTGTTCTCAAGGAGCTGAGTGAGTTGAGTGAGGGAAAGGGCAAGCATACAAGTAACTAATATAAGAGGAGGTGGGATAAATGTAGAGGAGATCCAAGTGAAGTGTTTTGAAAAATTTGAAGAGGTAATAAAATACTAATTTTTTAAAAGAAAGAAATTTTGAGATAGGAGAAGGTACTTTTCCTCTCCCAAAATGGGAGCCAGGACAAGCTTCAAAGTGGCATCTTAGTTCAGTCTTGAGGAATAGGAAGGACATTAGGGGTGAAGATGGAGAGGGGATCCAGTCAAGCATGGGATATGGAAGTGGGAGAAGGCAGGATGATTATGAGTGGAGAACAGTGCAGTCTGTCTAACAAAATAGGTAGAGGGCAGTAGTAGTAAGAGATGGGGCCAGACTATAAGGATCCTTGAATGCTGGGACCACACAGTGGGGAACCCTAAAGGTTTCTGAGTAGAGGACTAAAATGAACATAGTAGTGTATTAGGAAGATTACTCGGGCAGCTCTGTGGAAGATGGGTTAGAGAGAGGGAAGCCTGAAGCAGAGGCCCTTAACCTTTTTTTGTGTCATGGACCCTCTTTGGTTAGTATCTGAGAAAGCCTGTGAACTCCTCAGAATTATGCTCTTAAATGCACAAAATAAAATACATAGGACTGCAAGAATGAATTGTGTTGAACTAGTTTTTAGAATGTTAAATTCACAGACCCCAGGTTAATAACCTTTTGATTAGCATTAGGGAGGTCAATTCTTTAGGTTTTATAGGAGTCCAAAGTTAGAAAGGAATAGGGGCCAGATTAATGGAAATAGTGGGGGTAGAAACTAGAAGAGTTGCTAACTACTTGAATGTGGTGTTGTTGTGTTTGTCCTTTTCTCAAAGAGGACCATGACATCAAGATGATGACATGACTTGCAGTTGACTTTGATTTGAGTGAGGGAGGGCTGTGCAAGGTCACCAACCTCACTTCCTTCTACTGAGCCACCTGGGTCTAGTGGCCTGATATTCATCAAGAGGACTGGAGATGGCCCAGGATGCAATGGGAGACCCTGGCCCTTTCAGGCTAGGGTTGTATAGTATTCTCACTTTGAGTGAGATACACCCATTCAATGAATAGGCTTCTTTAAGTAGTTTTTCAAGGGATGGCCCCTTCAATAGAAAAAAAAAAATCAAACTGAAAGGAGAAGACCCTCAGGGTTGCTGGGTAAAAGAGAAACAATTACTATTTAGTATTTAAATCCTCTCTCTGCTAGGTGGGTGGGGACTTGTTGTCCAGTCTATGAGCTCCAGATTGAATTGGGTTTGAGGCTTGATCTTTGGGCAAGAAAGGTAGCCAGTAAACCCAGAGAAAAGAAGGAAGTTTTTTGGGCAGTTTTTTTTGTTAAAAAAAAAAAAAGGTAAAATAAACAGTAATTGAATGTGGGGCAAGGTAGAAGGACTGGGAGAACAGTGTCATTACCAGAAATAGAAAAGTGTGGGTGGGGCTAAGATTATCCTCCCTCCCTCCCTCTCTGTCTCAGGCTGGAAGTGAAGCAGTCACTCACAGGCCCAGCCACACAGCTGAATGGCATAAAGTCCTGGGCTGGTCCCCTCCCTTAGGCAGTGCTCCCCCACTCCCCTAGGGACTCTTCACATGAGGCTGCATTTGGTGCTGATGCTCCTAGTGCACCTAACGTTAGCCCTTCTGTAGCTCAGAACTCTTGAACTCAGGGGATCCACCAACCTCAGCCTCCATAGTAGCAAGAACTACAGGAGTAGAATTCAAGATGAGTTTAGGATACCAAAGGTACTTGGAAATTTCGGAACTATCTAGTAAGATTGGGAAATAGTAGTTGAGAAATAGGCTTGGAGCCCTGGGAGACAAGGAAGGATCGCAATAAAGATTTGGAATCATCTGTGTGGATAATGGAAGCCATGAAAGTGAATGAGATCACTTATGTGAGATATTTTATTATACAGAAGGAAACTTAGGCTAGAACCTTGGAGTCCAGCCATGTTTAGAGGTCCTACGGAGGATGAGGAGACAGGTATAACTAGAGAGGTAGGAGAACCATGAATGTCCATTTTTGTGGAAACTGGGGTGAAGAAGGATCTTAGGGAGAGTGGTCTCCAGTGTTTTATGTTACAGAGATCAGAGAATGTTGGGGATTTAGTGGTAAGAAGGTCATTACCTTGACTCTGGAGAGAAATGTTTCATTAAAGTGGTAGGGACTGAAGCTAGATAGGAAAGACTCAGCTGAGCATGTTTGTAAGATGACTGAAAGGAGCAAGAAAAGAATCTGGAAATGCATGAGGTGATACATGGAGGAAGGACACAAGAGATAGGAAGGAAGCACAGAGGTAAAAGGACACCTTTTCCTCTGTGAGTACAGAAACTTAAATGAGTGGAGGAGGTGACTTGTCAGATGGCTTCAATTTTAATAACATCGGAGTTGAAGTTAGTAAGAGGGCAAGGTTGAAATTGGAGGCTCAAGGAGAAAATATCAGTAACGACTCATTTGTACCCATTTGTGGTAGACTTAGCATTATTTTACCTTTTATAGATTTTTCAGTTCAGCTGAGCATTTTTTAGCAAGATGTACTCAGTACTAAAGAAAGGACCCATTTTCCCATCTTTGCTTGATGCCTTTGAAAAGTTCCTCACTTTAGTCAAAACAGGCTAAAATTTGTTAGAATGGGACAAGTATAGAGGTTTTGAAAAGGAAATTACACTATTAATGCCAGTACTTAGCTTAGTGCTTGGCACAAATAGGTGTAGAATAAATGCTTGTTGACTAGTAGAACACAGATAGATGTTGCCACATTTGGCAACAATTGACAGTTTTATGGATCACTAAGATCAGTCTGAATAACTAGATTTCTTAGTAGGACTTAAAAGTTAACAGAAACACAGATAATTTAGACATCTACAATGAGATGTTAGGATTGAGGAGATAACAAATGGTTAATCTTTCATAGGGGATTTAATTTCAGGATAAAAATTCTTGAAGTGAACAGACCAAATTACACACAGGCAAGTAAATGACAGGGATATTTAAACAGTTGAATGTGATTTATTTTATATCCAGCCCTGTCATTGCTTTATTTCTGCTGCTCCAGACCCTCTTCTTTTACCCACCATACCTTCAATACTCTGAGGGATCTGAGATCTTATCAAAGTGGGTGTTCCTCCGAGTGTAGATTTCTCAGGTAATATGTTTTGTTTTTTTACATTGCTTTTCCTGTGTAATTCTCTAGGCAATATGACCTTCATGAGTATCTGCACTTCTCCATTTCCTCTTAATTTTTGAGATGTAATATTCTATGACTTATAGCCAAATCGCTTAATTTGAAGACTATCAGCGTTTTAAAAATGATAGGTCTGCTTTTGTGAGGTTAGGATCATTGTGTAGCACCATTTCCCAAAGTTGGATCCACTTGCCTTGCCACACTCCATTCTGAGCCCGTTTGTTCCGCATCTACATTATCTGTCAAAAGATATATGTGCTGTCATATACACTGCTCTCTGGGCTGTCTAAACTGTTTATCATGATCAGCTTGAACAAGAGGTGTTCATTATTCACTGAGTTTTTCCCTATGTTTTCCAGGCCTGATCATGAAACTACCCCATCTCTGTGCCTTTACCCAGGCAGTTTCCCACTCATAGAATGCTTTCCTTGTTCACATCCACCTCTTAGAACCCTTAATTCACTAAAGCCATCTGCTACGTAAGAGCCTTCCTAAATCCCTCCAGTGTCAGTGTTCTCCATACACACACCTGAAATTATTTTGTATTTCTTTGATTCCCTGGAATGTAGCATAATGCCTAATATATAGTATTGTTGACTTGGTTAGAACAAAATTCTTGATTGATTATAGATCTCCTTTACTGGGGAGGTCATTATGATCCCTGGCCAACTGACCAAGGCCCTTTATTTTCTCTGATCTCATCAGCTTGATTGGATTTCCGCTGGATTAGAGGCAGAGGCATTTAGGGTTGTACATGTAGCTCTCATCTGTCTCTTGAGCTCCAGTCCCACAACCAGTCTCCAGCAGTTTGCAGGACATCTCTCCTTGATTTAAGCTCAATCTTTCAAACTCCAAAATTGTTCGTTTGAAAGAGAATCCATTAAAACCCACCTCTCTTCCTAATTTTGTTATTTCTGTTAAGGGCACTGCTTTCTTACTAGCCATACATGTTTGCCACCTCCCTGTATTCTTGAATTTCCTGCCCTTTCCTACACTCCCTGTCATGTCACTTATGCCCTCACTTCTCTTTCCTCTTTTTTTCCAACCACATATCCACCAGCCTAGTTCAAATCCTCATCACCTCTTACCTAAATTATTGCAAGTTTCCTAACTAGTCTCCCAGCATCAAGTGGCTCCTTATCAATTTTAAACTTGTGTCCGTAACTTCCAGTGTGCTATTGTTAGTCAGCATTCTTGTGACCTCCCAAACCATGACACCCTTTCTTGGCCACTATATTCCTACGTGTTGTTTCCCCTTCTTTTAGAAAGTGGGCATCTCAAGACACTTATGGTGCCATTTCTTACTTATATCCCTAGAATGTCATATTTTTTCATTTATTCATTCAAGTATGTCTAATACACCTCCTTCATTTTGTAGATGAAGATGCTGGTTGAGTACTTGTGATTTTGAATTTAGGTCCTCTTGACTCTAAAGCCAGGACTTTCCCACTATATGAGACTTGTTTTATTCAATCAGGCTCATCATAGATTCTCACCTTTTTCAATAAATATCGGCACATAAGTTTTAATTGTCTTCATGTTTGTTCGCTTTTCTTTGCAAATGCTTATGTCCCATGAAGTGTTCCTTGTTGCCTTCAGGTAACAGTGAAACCTTCTCTGCCAGTTGTTTCATTTGCCTATATCCTTTGTCATCCTGTTTACCTTCACATTTTATCTTCTGGTTTTACTTATAGCAGGAGTTCTTAACCTATTTGTGTGTCATGGACACAATAATGTTTCTAAATGCATAAAAATAAACATAGAATTACAAAAGAAACCAATATTAAGAGGTATTTTTCACAACCAAATTTATGAACCTCTTGATTATAATGAAGTCAAGATTGATATGATTCAGTTCTGTTAAAACAATGAACATTGAAGGGCTAACCCTAAATTTTTATCAAATAAAAACTTATTCTTCTACTGTTCTGTACTCCCTCACCCCCAGCTTCTTTTGTGCCACTCCACTAGTCTGCAGAAAGAAGGCTGTGAGGCATTTTGTGGTTTTTTTTTTTTGGCTATGGCAACCTATGTAACAAAGAATTTATCATGAAGTGGTCAGTCTATTGGTGATGATCTATCGTTGAGCCTTTCAAGCATGGTCAAACCTTCTAGACAGAAGGTGGGCTCTTTGACACAGCCTGGGAGAACTCATCGTCACTGGGGGCAGCACCAACATTTAAACAGTTTCATTTATCTTGCCAACTAAATCCTAGTTGAAGAAATCTTAGAAAAAAGCCTGCATCATAATGGTAGTTGAATTTGCACATGATTTATAAGCAAGAACACCATTCTAAACAAAATTAGTTTAGTTACATAATGGTACGTACTCTGGGACTTCGCTGATCTCGGCTGGTGACTGGTTTTTTTTTAATTGTTCTTCCAAGTGAGTTTTTGATAGTGATATCATGATTGATCGTATTTTTACCAAGGTTTAAAATAGAGAGATGACATTTATTAATAAAGAACCAATATTGGCCACTATGATTTAGGTATTTGCTATTCACCTTTTTGTAAAAGCAAAATTTGGTCATTTAAGGCTCCTGTAAGTATTCATGGGGGATGGGTTTCAACCTAACAACTAATTGGGGTTTAGGGAAACCCATTGACCTTAGATGGTTGGAGTCTGTGGAAAAGTGTAAAATGTCTTGAGAACAAAATAGGTGTGATTGTAAATGTCAGTCTTTGACTCTGGGGGACTGTCCACTTAGCAAAATAATTTATTTGGTCTATTCCAGGTGCATGTTTGCCTATAAACTAGGTCTTAATGACCTGCCCCAGTCTGTGGCATTTTTCAGTGCAGTTGATATTGACCAGTGCTTAAGGAAGGAAGTGACAATGGATTGTAAAACACCTTCCAACCCAACTGGACTAGAAAGGAGATACGGGATCCCCCAAGGTGAGTATATAGTATTCTCCCATTTATACCCATAGAATGAAGATATTGGAATTACAGCTGAATTGAATTTTTTCATTAAAAAAGAATTTAAAAAAATTAAATATGGTTCATTATGCCAAAGGGAACCAGGAACCATGCCCAGGTGAGTAGAATGATCCTGTTTCTGGGAATTAACATTCTCAACCACTACCCTATCTTCCTTTAGAGTTTATCATTCCAGAGTCACATGACAAGTCCCTCTAACTAATTTCAGTTGTCTTTCAGGTGAAGCACTGGATATTTATCAAATAATTAAACTCACCAAAGGCTCCTTGGAGAAAAGAAGCTAAGCTTGGAACATACCATGGTCAAAGGCATCCCATTTGCTCCCATGGAGCATTGACTCTGATGTAGGCTCCTATTCCACAGCTAATTTAGTTTACTCTTTTTTGGGACAAGATTTACCGAGGGAAAGTCATTTTAACCAAAAGGACATTATTACAAAGTTTATGTGCTGCTAATGGATAATGTATTGCATTGACATGCCAAGAAGAGTGAAGTTCATTTCAAATGGATTCAGAACTAAGGTGCTATGGCCACAGTATGAAGGCCAAAAAGAAACTAAAGCTTTACAGGTCCTGAAGTCATGCGTATATACCAATTCAGGGATTTCATTTTTTTTTCCTTTTCTTCTTGGGTGGTTCTTGACTATCTTTTCTTTGCTCAGATGCAGCAGTCTGGAAGGAAAGAGAAATGTTCAATAAAAGTACTTTATAAAAGCCTGTGTCACTCTTGCTTTTTGTAGGAAAGGCTCTTCTTTTAGAGTACCTAATTTAGGGGAAAAGCAATTTATAGGTGTGTATGAGAGGCAGGTAGGGCATATATATAATTTATTCCCAACTACTATTAACTACATTTAATTTTTTTAATGAGAATAGTATAGATAACTGGAATTACTAAACCTCAATTTTATTTCATCTAAATATGTCAGCTTCTTGCTGACAGGCAGGTGGAAAACAAACAGCTATCTTAATATTCTTTCACATCTGTCCTGAGTTCATAACGAGATTGTTTCTTTATTTTCATATCTCAACAGGCCCCATTCCTTTTCTTCCAGTCCACCTCTACCTATGCCTATGTTGATGTCTATATTATCACCCTAT
>CM053769.1:557787619-557807526 GCA_028658325.1 Potorous gilbertii
GCTCCCCTCTCAGCCCGTCTCTCTCACTGACCTGTGAATCTGTGGGTGGAGGGACCTTCGCAGCCACTGGAGATTCCGTCCCTGAAGCCTGCTCAGATCTGCTCACTCCTCTCAGTGCCGTGTGGCCAGGGCAGAGGAGGGCTCCGCTCCCGTCCGGTGCGCAATGGACCTTTGAGCTCAGTTTTTCAGGGCTCTCTGGAACGGAAATCTCCTTCACTGTGTTGCTGTGCGGCTTCCACTGTTCCAGAATTTGTTGGGAGTTCTTTTTAGAGGAAATCCATGGGTTGTGGGTTCGGAGCTAGCATATGTGAGTCTTTCTACTCCGCCATCTTGGCTCTGCCCCTCTAAGGCTTATATCTTTAAATTAATGATGTCTTTGGGATATAGCCCTAGAAGTGGTATTGCTGGGTCAAAGGGTATGCAAATTTTTTTAGCCCTTTCGGCATAGTTCCAAATTGCTCTCCAAAATAGTTAGATCAGTTCATAACTCCACCAATAATGCATTAGCAACCCAATTTTCCTATATCTTTTCCAGCATTTATAATTTTCCTGTTTTGTCATGTTAGCCAATTCAATAGGTGTGATGTGGTATCTGAGACTTATTTTGATCTGCATTTCTCTAATCAATACTGATTTAGAGTATTTTTTCATATGATTATAGATAGCTTTAACTTCTTCATCTGAAAACTGCCTGTTCATATCCTTTGACCATTTATCAACTGGGTAATGACTTGTATTCTTATAAATTTGACTCAGTTGTCTATACATTTTAGAAATGAGTCCTTTATCAGAGATACTGTTTGTAAAACTTCTTTTCCAGTTTTCTGCTTCCCTCCTAATCTTGGTTGCATTGACTTTGTTTGTGCAAAACCTTTTCAATTTAATGTGATCAAAATTATCCATTTTGTATTTCATAATGTTCTCTATCCCATGTTTGGTCATAAATTCTTCCCTTCTCCATAAATCTGACAGTGAAACTATTCCTTGCTCTCCCGCCTTCTGTCTTTTCTCACTCTACTTAAAACTTTCTCCCACAGAATTTGAGATTTTTTTCTTTGGTCTCTTTATGCTTACTAGGGGTATTGCTGCATCAAAAGGTCTGCAATTTAGTGACTTTTAGTCACTTTTGTTTAGTGATTTTTTTGGGTATAATTCCAAATTATTTTCCAAAATGGTCAGAAGAATTCATAGTTTGACTAGTAGGGTACAAGTCTGCCTATATTCCCATAGCTCCTCCAACAATTGCCATTTGCCTCTTCTACCATCTTTGCCAATTTGATGAGTATGAAGTATAATATAATCTCAGTTATTTTAATTTGCATTTCTCTAATGATTTGGAGAAATTTTTCATTTAATTTTTGATAGTTTGCAATTCTTTTGAAAACTACCAGTTCATATCGTTTTACTATTTGTCTATTGGAAAATGATTCTTGTTTTATATTTTATCAATTCCTTATGTATTTCAGGTATCAGACCGTTATCAAAGAAGTTTGCTATAGGTTTGCTGAATTAATTGTTTTTCTCTTTCTAATTGCATTGATTTTACTTGTGTAAAATATTTTTCATTTTTTTGTAAGTCGAAGATTGTTTTGCCTAGCATTCTGTCTCATGTGCTGTCTGTTCTAGACACTTCTGTAAAACTGGACCACCCTGCCCAGTGATCATGTCTTAGATTTTCCCACCTTCGTGAGTCGGGTGCTACTATTCTTCATGCATAGAGTCTTTGCTCACAGAATTACTATGCATCCTTTAAAGCTCACTTCCAGTGCCATCTCTTCTTTGCTGATTCCTGGGTAGCATTAACGTTCCCCTGGAACTTCATGTGGTATTTTTATCTGTAATTCATATAACAAGTAGTGTTCTTTACTATAGCTGTGCGTATGACTTATCTCTTCACCAGATTACAAGCTTCTTTGGAGGCAGGGAGCGTTTCATGAACTTTAATTCCGGTTCTGTCTAAATTTTCTATCTCTCCAGTACCTGGCCTGATGTTCTTTGCACAATTAATGTTTAACACATGTTTGTTGAATTGAATTAATAACACTGCCCTTTTAAACTAAGACTTGCTCCATTAGTGTTCACAGCTGGGATCACGTCACTCAGGGCCTGGTAGAGCTTGGTTTCATTCTGATGGATTCATATGGACCAAAGAAGACACTTGGAGGAAAAACTGCCGAAGCCAGTGTAGTTCCTTCCAAAACACCATCTCAGCAAGCGTGCAGATTGGGAGCTAGTGTTCTTTTGGAGACTTTTAAGGTGAGGCTACACAGGTTAGCCTCCGTTTCAATGGGTAGAAAATACTGTTACCTTATTTTGATACATTTCTCAGTAATAATAAAATGAAACGTTCTGAACAAGGAATGCCTGTGCTCTGGAAGTTGAGGTAAAATATATGTAAAGATGTGGTTTCAGTCTTGGGAGGACAGGAAATGGCATTGTTTTAGAATACCATCAGTTTTTCAATAGCAACGTGACGGATCTTAAAATCTTTCCTACTTTTATACTCTCCCCTCAAATGGTCATCCATTTCTGGACTCTTTTATACTATTCCTTTTACATAAAGATGTTATTTTAGGTTAGTAGAAACATATTAATTCTAGGAATTATGGTTACTTGCTGTTTTTGAAGGCTCAAAATGTACAGTTTGAACTTTTAAACATCACAAACAACTGATAAACAACAACTGAATCTTTTAAAAAACCAGGTAAGATTTTAAAACATAAAAACTTACTTTCTTTAAAAATTGAAACAATAAATTACGGTATATCATGTTTGAAGCCTAAATTATTTTATCTTCCTAGCAATCCCATTGATTCATTTTTATACAGATGTTTGCTTAGCACAGTTCATTCACTATTAGCTTATTCATATAAATTAGCCACATTTTCACCATTGTAAGGAATGAGATAAATAAGACATGCCACAAAGGAGGAGAGAATACAGATAAGAATTCTTACCAAAATGAAGCTGGACTTGCTAGGAATTACTACAATAGACCATTGCCATCTGGATATGACATTGCTACCTTCTGGGAATTGAAGAAAGCTAATGATTTCATGGTTGCTAAAATTGCTAATACCTGTTTGGGGGTGCGTGTGTGTGTCCGTGTGTCCAGTGCAGTCTGAAAGAACCCTAGGAGTCAGTATTGTGTATTGGTAGCTAAGTACTACTAATAATTACTGATTTCTGGTTTAGGACTTTTCACTTAGCATTATTCTCTTTATTATTTTTATACTTAGGTTAACAAAATTGTGCCTCTTTTTCTGTAGTTAATGAGTCTGTCACCTGCTTATATTGGACAGAGTTGAGTAGTTTTGTGTTTTAGGATGATCTAGACTTTATCCTAATATGTCTTTCGTGTCAGTGGTCAAATTCTACCCACATAATAAATAACAAAATATGTTGGTATGGCATTTTATCGTCTTGAAAAACACCTTCCCTACATTTGAGTCTCAAAGCAGCCCTGTGCGGTATAGGTAGCACAGCTGTTACTATCCTTCTTTTACAGTTAAAAATCAGGCTTAGGTGACTTGGCTTGCCCCAAGTCACACAGCCTGTAGAATTTATATTCCATTCTTCTTGCAAATCCAGTGCTTTTTATACTCTACCATACTGCTGCTTCTATAACTTGAACTGCTTTAGTCTTTCAAATATTCTGATGCACTGATGATATATACATGAAGCAGAAATGTCTGTGAGCCCTGTAGTGAAAAATGGTAAAGTGTCTGTGCTATAAAAATGTGAGTTATTGTCATCTTGAAGAGGTTCAAAACCTGAGGGAAAGCTCCATTTAGTTCTTCTGTTCTTTCTAGATCCATGAGATGATCAGAAAAGAGATTGTCGAGCAGATCCTCAACAGGGTTGTTTCCAAGACATCCTCTCCAATCAATCATTTCTTAGGTAATGGGTCAGAAAGCATTGGAGCAGCTTTCTGGAAATTTACTGAAATGTTTTCACTGATCTATCTATAAGAAAACTTGGGCAGCCAGTAAAATGGAACTCTTGAGTATTATATCTGTAAAGATCAAAAGAAACGAGGGTACATTTGTTATATTTTTGTGCATTATACTACTTTGACTATGTTTATGAAAGTGTTAGCAAGAGCTAAAATGACACACGTCTGATGCATAGCCCTCTCTTTATATGAAAACTTGTCCTATTTTTTTCCTTCTTTTCACTATCAAATTTCTCACCAAGTCAAATTCATCAGCTGTCTCGAAGTTAGTTTATGCATTACAAATAATCTGAATTCTTATGGCTTTTAGTGTTTTAATTTTCATTAGTGGTAGCAAAGTGACACAGTGGCTAGAACACAGGGTTGGGAGACAGGAAGACCTGAGTTCAAATCTAGTTTCAGACACTAGCTGTCTAATCTTGGACAAGTCACTTAACCCTGTTTGCCTCAGTTTTCTCATCTGTAAAATGAGCTAGAGAAGGAAATGGCCAACCACTCCAGTAGCTTTGCCAAGAAAACCTTGTGAAGTATCAGACATAACTGAAAAGACTGAATGACAATAACAGATGAATCTCCTTTCAGTCTCTGGTCTACTCTAGTTCATTTGGCACACTAACATTAGACTTCATTTTGTAAAGCTTCATTTTTGTTATGTTTTTTTTCCCTTTTTATAAGCCTTCTGTGGCCTCCTGTTGCCTACAAAATAAAACTCAAACTTTTTAGCCTGAAATTAAAATCGTTTCCCACTTTTCAGGTGTCATGAATTCAAGACCCTTCAATATCTAGTTGCTTCTTCCTTCTCTGTATATTTTTCAGCTCATTTCTCCCAGGAGGTAGCTCCCTAAAGTGAACACAAAGCTGCAGAGGGGTCTGAGCAAGGCAAAGTATGAGACTTTTACTTCTCTGGTGCTAGAAATGATACCTTCTTAGGGTATCCTTAAATTACATTATTAGCTTTCTTGGCTGCTGCTTCCTCATTGATTCAGATAACATTATGCCTTTTCAGATAAACCAACTAACCTACCTTACAAGGTTTGCTTAATTCACTGTCTTAACCTCTCAAAACTCTTCTACTTGCTATCCTCTTAATCAGTTTATGCATCCATGATATGAGTTGTGCTATAGCTAGGTGGTACAGTGAATAGAGCGCTGGGCCTGAAGTCAGGAAGGCCCATCTTCCTGAATTCAAATCTGGCATCAGATACTTACTAGCTGCGTGATCCTGGGCAAGTCACTTGACCCTATTGGCTTTGTAAATTAAGCTGTAGAAGGAAATGACAAACCACTCTCGTGTCTTTGTCAAGAAAATCCCAGATGGGATCCTGAAGAATCAGACATGACTGAAATGACTGAACAACATAGTACCTGGAAAGAATACCCTTCGTAATGCTCACTCATTTGTTAAGACCCAGCTCGTGTACTCTGTCCTCTGTGAAACCTTTCCAAATCACCCCACTCCTCAGTGCTCTTTCCCAATTTAATATTCCTCACCTTTTATTTGACAATAATAATATTAAAAGCCTGTTCGAACGTCAGTTACGCTGTGAGATAAGTAGGTATTATCCCCACTTTACAGAGGAGGTGAATCACCCGTGGTTTAGACACGGTCACATACCAAGCAAGCAATTGTTAACAGCAGATTTTAAATTGGGTCTTCTTCATTCCAGATCCACTTCTCCATCCATTAATGTCTTGAATCTAGCACCCCATCCATTGCTATCTTGTGATATTTCCTGTATTGAATTAACTTTTCAGTTTAATTGGGTAAGCTCCTTGAAGACAATTGCCAAGCTTTATTTGGCCTTATGCCTTATGTTACCTAGGGGATATGACAATGAATACATAGTACCATGCATATAGTAAGCAGTTGACAAATATTGATTGAAAGTTTGAAATAGAATGTGTACATTTTGTTAAGGTAATCTACTTGGAATTCCTTTTAAGTTAGACCAGTTGCCTCTTGTGTACAGCCTTTGTTCCGTCCTTGAGAATCTTATTCATGTTCATTGTTAGGCAAATTTACAGGGCTTGTGACTTCATTGATGTTAGTGCTTCCTTATTTGATGCAGATCACACCCCTCTACACTTTAGCAGATTATTCTTTTGAACTCCTATTGCTGAAACAGCCAACCATCCAAAACTGCTGCTGATGGCCTTCATAGGACTTTTGGAAGCAGACGTACAAGCCTTTGCCTGGCCCAGTACTTAGGAATCACCAGAGTTTATCCTTTATGTAGGTCATAGATGTAGAAGTAGGAGGAACTTTAGAGGTCATCTAGTCCCTCATTTTACGGAAAAAGAAACTGAAATTCTGAGAAGTGAAATGTTTTGCCCATGGTCACCCATGTAAAGAGTGACAGATAAGGGATATAAATGCAGTTATTTAAATTCTAAATCCATTATCTATTTTCTGCATCATTTGTTTACTTTACTCATGTAGTCTACCAGTATAGCCTTCTAGAACCCATGAAGGCATCAGAATGAGACTTCAGTAGAGAAATGTGCTATAGATGACCTGGCAACTGCATCTACAGGTGCTATGACCCTGCCTCCTCCACTCCTCTGGCTACTGAAGGCCATGAAGAGTCCTTGGCATTATCAAATGGTTCACCATCAGAAAGAGATATAGTTGTATTAATGGAAATGGCACTAAAGATGATATATTACACTATGCTTACTGCTACACAAATGGTCTTTTCCATCTGCTCTACAGCTGAACCCTCCTGTACATACTTTCTCTCTGAATGGGAGTTCCTTGAGAACAGGAACTCTTGCTTTTCTGTCTTGATCACCAGCACTTTGCACATTGCTTAGTACATGATAAGTGCTCAATAAACAAATTTTCTCTTTCATTTATTCATTCATTCATTGAAGTAGGACAGTGAAGGAAAAAGGCAAAACAGACTTTTCTCTTCTGTATTCCCAGGCAAGTTGCAGCGTTTATGATCTTCAGTTGTCTCAGGTGACTGATAAGAGGTTCTGTTTTTTTAGACCTGCTGTCGAATATCATCATCTATGCACCTTTGGTTCTTCAGAGTTGTTCTTCAAAAGTCACTGAAGCCTTTGACTATTTGTCCTTTCTGCCCCTTCCCACTGTGCAAGGCCTGCTCAAAGCAGTGCAGGTGAGGCCCCTTAATCCAGGGGGATTTTGGCATAACTTACCTTATTTAGTCATGATCTGTTTGCTTTGTTCTAAAAATCTAAAGTTTTGAATTAGGAAGAACTACAGTCTATTTCTCTGTCTTTTCACCAAACTTCTACTTCATTTCCTTCAGCATATTTTAAAATCATGATATATCTGTGAAATATTTTGAGCTTCTTGGAAGGTTATTGACTATAGATCATATATTCACAGTGGGTTTCATAGCTAATTTTTGTACAGCATTTCAGAAGATCCTGTTTCCTTATTTTCACACCTGATAAGACTTTTTTTAATCCAACAGTCAAAGAAAACACTGATCATACTAATATAAACGTAACCTAGATGTAGGGACTGAAACTTCGTGTAGATTGGTAATGGGGTCCAGCAGATAATCAAGCTAAGCTGAATGTATGCTCAATAATTCTTTTCACCCTCTGATACTTTCTTCCCTTTTAGCCCCTTTTAAAAGTCAGCATGTCTATGAGAGATTCCCTAATACTTGTTCTCCGAAAAGCCATGTTTGCCAAGTAAGTAGTAACCTTTGGGATTCTAGGGAGAAAAATTTTCCCTTTTTAAAATAAGCCTGAAATTCATCTCTTATTTCCCGCTTCAGTCTATATATAATACTTTTTGAAGTACTATACCAAAAGATAAGTTCTACCTATCTACATGTATACATATATATGTACAAACATTCTCCTTACAGATATTCCAGTTATTTCATTGTGTGATCCTTGAATAACCTTATTCCTATACCTTGTATCATTTTGTCTGAAAAAATAGAAGGAAGTGCAGATGTTGTCATGAGTTTAAATAGCCAATTTTTAAAATCATCTGTATTTGGAACTATTATTTGGACAACTTCAGGTATCTAAATTCAACTTGTGTCCTATGCTTGCTGGCACATATAGATTCCCTGTTTGTATAGAATAGATTTATATTTTTCTCAGAAACTTATTTGCAATAAAGTTAGTGCCATTTGTTGATTTTTCTTTTTTTTTTTTTATTCCTTGGGTCAGTCAGCTTGATGCCCGAAAATCTGCTGTTGCTGGGTTTTTGCTCTTACTGAAGAATTTTAAGGTTCTTGGCAGCTTGTCTTCATCTCAGTGCAGTCAGAGTATTGGTGCCACTCAGGTAAGGATGACTCACAGTAATTAGCAGAAAGGATATTTCAGCAACTTTCCTTTTTAAACCAGATCTTGAAGCCTTGGTGATCTAATGGTATAGCTCTGAAATAGGCCCCATGAATTCTGAATCCTCTGATTTACTTTCCAAAGATGAGCCAAGGACCTCATTGCTTTGAGCCCACCCATTTGGCGGATTTAGCCTCATCCTTCTACCCTTACCCCCACCCTGTCGATATTGAACACTCAGGAATTTGAGGGTGAATTCAATGTCAACAAACATTAAATAACCTCACCTTCTTTCCTTTTCCTCCCAATAGATTATAAGCTTTTTTGAGGGCTTTTTGTTTTATCTTTGTATCGCTTGTACCTAGCACAGAGCCTTACACTTGGTAGATCCTTGATAAATACTTGTTGAATTGAATTTCTACTCTAAGAGAGTAGTTAAATACTATGAGGTCTTTCACCTCATATAGTTTATTTGGTAGGGGTCTATGGCATATATGCAAATAACTGTAATACAAAATTACACATTCCACACATATTGAAAGAGATGTGGTCTTTTTAAAAATGGTTGTTTGTCCTTCATTTTTTATGTCTTTTTAAATAGCATTTTATTTTTTTCCCAATTACATGTCAAGACAATTTTTAACATTCATTTTTTAAAGATTTTGAGTAGCAAATTTTTCTCCTCCCTCCCCTACCCTCTTCCTAAAATAGTAAGCAATTTTATATAGGTTGTATATGTGCTATTATGTGAAAAATATTTCCATATTAGGCACAGTTGTGAAAGAAGAAATAGATTAAAAGTTAAAAAATCCATGAAAAATAAAGTAAGTGGGAAAAAAAACTATGCTTTGGTATTCAGAGTCCATCAGTTTTTTTATCTGGATGTGGATAGCATTTTCCTTCATGAGTCCTTTGTACTTGTCTTAGATCATTGTGTTGATGAGCAGAGCTGAGTCATTCATAGTTATCATGCAGTATTGTTGATACTGTGTACAATGGTTTCCTGGTTCTGCTCATTTCACTTTGCATCAGACTTACAAAAATGTAAGTCTTTCCAATTCTACCTGTTCATCATTTCTTATTGTACAGTAAAATTCTGTTCCATTCATATGCCATAGTTTGTTCAGCAATTCCCCAGCTGATGAGCTTACCCTCCGTTTCCAATATTTTGCCACCACAAAAAGGGCTCATATTTTTTGCCTATGTGGGTCCTTTTCCCTTTTTTATGATCTCTTTGGGATACAGACCTACTAGTGGTATTGCTGGATCAAAGTGTATGCATAAGTTTATAGCCCTTTGGGCGTGGTTCCAAATCGTTGTCCAGAATTGTTGGATCAGTTCACAGCTCCACCAGCAGTGCGTTAGTGTTCCAATTATCACACTTCCCCTCCAACATTTATCATTTTATTTTTCTGTCATATTAACCAGTCTGGTGAGATGGTATCTCGAAATTGTTTTAATATGCATTTCTCTATAATCAATAGCGATTCAAAGTATTTTTTTCATATGACTATAAATAGCTTTTGCTTTTTTCATCTGAAAACTACCTGTTAATATCCTTTGTCCATTTATCAATTGAGACATGGCTTGTATTCTCATAAATTTGACTCAGTTCTTTATGTATTTGAGAAACAAGGCCCTTATCAGAGACACTTCTTGTAAAGATTGTTTCCCAGCTTTTTACTTTCCTTTTAAACTTGGTTGCATTGGTTTTGTTTGTGCAGAAGCTTTTTAATATAATTAAAGTGGTCCATTTTGCATTTTGTAATACTTTCTATCTCTTGTTTGGTCATTAACCTGTGATTCATTTAACTTTTCCTTTAAGAATTTGGATGCTATACCATTTGGTGCATATATATGTTTAATATTGATATTGCTTCATTGGCCATGGTAGAATGAAGTAGAATGATGCCACATTATGGAGAGCCTTAAATTCTAGCCTAGGGGGTTTAAATTTTACTCAGGCAATAGAGAGTCACCAAAGATTTTTTTGTGCAGAGGTGTGGCATGAGCACAAAGAAAATTAATCTTGCAGCAATGTTAAGAATAGGGGACTAGGAAGGGAAAGAAATTGGAAATGGGAAAATCTCTTATGAGACTATTAAATAGGCAAAGAAGATAGTAGTAAAGGCCTAGATCAGGGTGATGATTGTGAGAGTAGAGGAGAAAGGATATCAATGACAGAAGTTGTAGAAATATAAATGACACACCTTGAGAATTGATTAGATGTAGGGATTGAAGAACTAGGAAAAGTAAAAGAGGGTTTCTGGCATAGTTGACTAGAAGATGGATGGTTCCATTGTTAGGAACAGGGAAGTCAGAAAGGAAAGCAAATTTGGGGAGAAAAGTTCCATTTTGGACATAATGAATTTGAAGTACCCATGAGATAGACAAGTGAAGATACTCTGTGAACAATTAAGAGTTGAAGGTCTAGTTCTCAGAGTAGAAGCTGGGGCTGGGACTGGGCCATTTGGGAATTATTTGGGGGGAAATTATATTTAAAACCATCCAAGTGACTGAACTTACTAAGGAGGAAAGACTATAGAAGAATAAGAGAGCTAAAGATAGCACTAATATTAAGGGATCATGGAAAGGAAGAGGTCAGTGAAAGATTCTTATTTTCTAAGAGACTACTTGGTAATAAGCAACATACTTTAGGAGTCATGTTCATTCTTTCAGATCATTAAAGTACCATTTAGTGTTTTATTATTACAGCCTCTTGTGGCATACAGTGGTTAAAGTGCCTTCCTGAACACATGATTTTTGCTGCCACGGAGTAACTGGGTACTGAGGAGAAGAGTGTTCATTGAGTTAATTTCAGTAAAAATGCTCCAGATCCTCTGATGAAAGATTTAATTTATAGATCCTGGCTTCTAAACAGAGTTTGAGAAGCATAGCAGCTCAGCCCTGACACATGCAGTACTTCACATAGTACTGTCTGTAGTTTATTGTTAGAATGATTGCATTTGGCAGGCAAAGAGAGCAAGGTTTGAATTTCTTAGCATGGGAATATAAACATATAAGAGAGCAAGGTTTGAATTTCTTAGCATGGGAATGTAAACATAGTTTTCTTCTTGTTGACTAATGTTGCCTTGATAAAATAGGATGGACATGAATCAGTCTCATTGCTTTTTAGGTCCACGTGGATGTTCATAGTCGTTACAATTCTGTTGCCAATGAGGCTTTTTGTCTCGAGATCTTAGATAGCCTGAGAAGATGCTTAGGTCAACAGGCTGATGTACGTCTCATGCTGTATGAGGTAATGATTGGGCTCGTTTTTCCCTTGCCTGATAAACTTAGTTAGCTAAGTTAAATCCAGTCCCAAAATGCTCCAGAGAATTTCAGAAGAGTTGATAGATCATTGACATTCATAATTAGGTGCTCAGAAGCAGAATGGGTGCTTGGGGTCTCTTTTTTAGGATGAAGTACAGAGAATATACTAAAGGGAAAGTTACAGGAATCCCAAGTTACTGGTAGAGGAGATGGGAGGCAGAGATCGAAGGCCAAGGAATATTAAAGAAATGCCCACCTTGATAGGGAAATACACTGCAATGCTAGAAGTGTTCCTTTGCTTAAGCCTAAATTGGAAAACTACTGTTTTAGTGAATTAGAGCTTTGCTTTTGCAGTCATTTGACTTGTGGTCTCTTTGTATATTCACTATCTGTGCACTGGGGTGTGGTATGGGATGTTCAAGAAGGTGTGATGGCTTTCCAGGCCCTTTTCAGACCTATTCATCCCCCTTTGGTGTCTACCTGGCACTCAGCTCTCATCTGTGACTCAAAGAAGCTGCAGCTGCATAGCAGCCACACTCTGGCAGATAGGCTAATCCAGGTTGAAGGTAGCCGACAGGCCTCAAACCCATCAATGAGTTAGGAGATGTCTGCCCAAAGCATGTGAAGACTTCCCCCAGTGTAGTGGGTGGATAAGAACAGTTTAGTCCAAAGGCTAATGAAGGTGGTTAAAGCATGTGATGTGGAGCTTGGTCAGACATTGAAGATGCCACTGATTCCTGTCTTGATTCACTAGTCATCTTGACTTATTCTTGACACTGGACTTCAGTGATACTGGAAGAGAGAGTGAGGCTGATGATTGTGCAACTCTGCCTCATTTAAATCCAATTTACCCAGGAGTTTTGACCTTGTAATATCATTGGTCCCCTTTAAAAGAAGGACAGACAACATCTGTGCATTAGAGTTCAACATCAGGCAAACTGGCATCTCTAATGGATAATGTGGGGGGTACAGGAGAGAATATACCTGGCATACTTTGAACTTCTCAAAGAGAAGGAATGTTATATTAAACTATCGTCATAGCCATCAGTTAGCTTTGTGATGGAGGTTCATTTGTTTCCTGTTTGACTTTCTTCAGGGTTTTTATGATGTCCTTCGAAGGAACTCACAGCTCGCTAATTCAGTAATGCACACTCTACTCACTCAGGTAAAGTATGTTTGGTGAATCAAAAGCAGATGCTTAAATGAAATTATTCAAGTAGATTGACCTTTTTAAAGATTTCCAGAGTCCAAAACATCAACTTCCAATCAGTGCACCTCAGCCTCATGTTATCTTGTACCCTAGATGTGTAATAATGTCCTGAGTTTCCTTCCCCCACCAACTATTGCAAGTATCTAGCAATCATTGCCCACAAGTCTCAAATTATCTTAAGTCCAAAAGCTCTAAATCCCTCTTATAAGCAAATGGTATCATCAGGATTGAGAGGAAAACTACTTGGCAAGGAAAAGCCATTTCATTTAACAACAGAAGTAGCAGAATGATATAGTGGGAAAAGAACTGGCCTGGAAGTCAGGAAACCTGGGTTTGGTCCTACCTCTGCCATCTAGTCCCAGTATGACCCAAGAGAAGTCATTTAACCTCATTTTTAGGCTATGACTTTGAATTTCCAGAGTCTAAGAATTTTATGAAATGGACTGTGAAGTTAGAAAACAAAATTTGCTTTGAAAACTCAGTTTATTTTTGAATTTGTTACTTTATTTATAGCAGAGCTACTGAGTTTTGCAGATTCTGACCAACAAAACAGGGACAGCTTGCAATAGATATGTGACAGAGTTAGCATTTAGGTTCTCAGAGTAAATAGACTCTTTGAGTTGGACTAGGTCATAGAGGTCATGCTAAACTATGACTCCTTTATAACAAGGTGGTTGGTCAGCCTCTTTTTGTCTTAGATATTTTGGTACTCTCACATTTTGAACCTCACTTTCTTGTAAAGTGAAGGAGGTAGACAAGATGATCTCTGAGGTCCAGGCACTAAATCTGTTGTATTGAGAGAAAATTTCCATCTACCTTGTAGAAGAGATTCTTAACTGAAGGCTCTTTGAACTTAGAAAAATACATTTTTGTAACTGTTTCAAATAATTGGTTTCCTTTGTAATCCTATGTAATCTTATGCATTTAAAAGCATTATTCTGAGGAAAGGTTAAGAACTGCTTTTTAGGATATGGATTTCACTGCTTTGTTTTCCAGTAGTTAACCAAGGAAATTCCTATGAGGAGGCCACATTGAAAATAAGTTCTGTGAGCTATGAGAGGACACTCTCAAACTACTCTTTTGAGGAGATGGGAGGTTCAGATTTTTAAAATGTGTATACATATACACATGTATACACATATATGTCAGTTGTGCTATTTTCCCTTTTTTTCTTAAAATATTATGTTATATAGGATGGTTCTTGGTGTAGGGGAAACAATACTGGGGAAAACTATAATGATGTTAACATCAAAAGATATCCATAAAAACTCATTTAAAAAAATAAAATCTGTGATATCTCGGAACTGGCAAAAAATCAAAATATTAGAATATCTTTGGATATTGAGTTGGACTAGGTCATAGAGATCATATTTTCTTTTTCGCTTGGTAAAGATCTTAATCTTCTAAAAGAACCAGAGATTTTTAACTGGCTTTGTATAACAACCAACCTGATTCCCTATATACCTTAAAATTTAACAGTGTTTGTTAATGTCTTTTTCATTAAATGATGTTAAATACCCATGTTACCATTAGGTTGACTATTAGAAATTTAATGAACAGCTGTAAGTCACACTATCTTTGTTTTTCTGCTACATAGTTAAAACAGTATTATGAACCAAAACATGACCTTCTGCCTCCACTGAAACTAGAAGCATGTATTCTGGCCCAGGGAGATCAGATGTTTCTTCAGGAACCTCTGGTAAGATCCTTATGGCTTTATTTTTTTTTTTCTGTTAACAAATAGGAATTTTTTTCTCACTTTTGTGTCTTCCCTCCAAATTAAAAATAAAACTGGTTAAAAAAAGTATTCAGAGTCAAATGACAGATTCCTGCATTGATCCTGCCTAAAACCGTATCCCATTCTGCATTTTGAGTCCCTCATTTCTCTATCAGGGTAGCATACTTCCTCTCACCAGCCCTCTGAAATTGCATTTATCAGAGTACTTAAGTTTTTCAGAGTTGTTTGTCTTAACATTCTTCTTTCTTATTTTCTGCCACCATTGTTTTCATTGTTGAGCCTAGGGTTATCCATCCATCAAGGACTCATTTTCCTCCAAAAGTTTCACCATAGCCCTCCTAGGTCATATTGTCCTTGCCTTTGGTGTGCTTCCTGCCTCCAGAGGTTGGTTTTCCTTGTACTCTCATCCTAACTTTCACACGTGTTGATCCTATACATGGAGGTCAAAAGTCAAGATGGAAATTGAAATAAGCCCTCCATAGGTTTGCTAAAGGCCACTGAAAGACATATTTACTTGGCATCTTATCATGTATTGACAACCTTTTCCAGTGTACTGGATCTGGAACCAGCTTCCCAGTATTGATCTTTCAAGATTTGTCTTGGAAACATATAGCTTTGGGAACTAAGGGATAGGTCATATACCAGTGACATTTGTAGTAAGCTGCAAAGGACATTTAATGTTCTACTATGGTTCCCTCATACTCATGTAATGACTGAAATTATAGCATTTGGATTGCAGCACTGGGTATAACAGAAACACTGTGCTGCTGTGTATTTAAATATGTTTGTTTAAAATTCCAATAATTCTTGTTCATTTGACACCTTTTTAGGTGTGGATGCTAAGAAATGATTTGCTTTGTAGACATTAACCCAATTAAGTAACACTGTGGAATTAGATTGAATGGTTTTTTCTTCTCCTGCAGGCTCACCTGTTGTGCTGCATCCAGCATTGTTTGGCATGGTACAAGAGTAAAGTAGTGCCCTTAGAGGAGGAGGAGGAGGAAGAAGAAGGATTCCAGCAAGACTTAGAAGACATGTTGGAGTCAATTACCAGTCGTATGATCAAGAGTGAGCTAGAGGACTTTGAGTTGGTAATTGCTGTTTCTTCAGGAGTGTTATGATTTGGGTAATGGAAGTGTTTAACAATTTTATTCATTTTCTCAATTTTTGTCTTTCAGGATAAATCAGCAGATTTCTCTCAGTCCACTAGTGTTGGCATCAAGAATAATATCTATGCTCTCCTAGTGATGGGAGTATGTGAGGTCCTGATCGAATATAATTTCAATATAGGCAATTTCAGGTGAAGGATAACTATGCCGATCCATTTATTAGTAATAGGGTGATAAATAAGGATCTTAATTTTTGGTTTCAACTGAATTCTTATCAACAGCACTCATTCTATAAATCACAGAATGTGTCTTTTTCTGATAGGTCCACAATCTAAAAATTTTCACTTTAGTTCTTCATACCATAGAGTTACAGAGTGTGCCAAATGGATATGTGAATATATGGTTTTTCCCTTGTAATTCAAGCCCTGAATTTAAGAGCTTCCTTTGATTTTAATGGAGAAATTTTCGTTTCTATTGGTAGTGTTCTAGACAGATTTGTATGATTTACAGGTGATTATGTTGTCTAATGAAGATGAAAACTATTGGTCTTATCATGTGGTCATATGAGCACATGTTGGGGCAGACACAGTAGTTTGATGATTACTTTTACTGCTTTTTCCTTTCCCACAGTAAAAATAAATTTGAGGAGGTTCTGAGCCTATTTCAGTGTTATAGCAGACTCTCTGATATCCTCAAGGAGAAAGCTGGAAAAGGCAAGTCTACAATGGGGAACAAAACAGTTCGTAGTTTCCTGTCCATGAAATTTGTGTCTACTCTGCTTGTGGCTCTATTCAGGTAAGGTCATAAGGTCTCTCAATGTTACCATCTGGGAAAGTTGTTGGTTCTTAATTTGTTTTCAGATATCTTCTAAATTCCGTGAATTTGACTGAAATTCCCCAGAAGAACAGGGGAAGTTTTTGCAAGTATATCAGCATGTATGAAGCAACAGGATTTCTTCATAAGCTCATGGCTTTGTGGAAGAAAAGCACCCCCACTCCGATTCACTAATATGTCCCAAATCAACACCAGTATCTCTGCCAATTTCCTACATTTCTTATTTATTGTGTGTGCTACTCAATCACAAAAACATTTACTTTGTGGAAGACAATACCAAATAAACTTAAATGAAATAATACCTGTTGAAATGAGATACCTCAGGAAGATAAAAAGATATGAGGGATAATACAGGGATGAATTTCAGCCAAGCCCATAGTCAGAAGCAGTTATATAATGGAAAAAGAGCTGGTTAAATGCAAAAAACTTTGGTCTCTAAAAGTCAGGAAACCTGAGTTCAAGTTTCATCTTTGCCTTTAATCTTGTAAGGTCCTCTGTTCCTTCTCACCTATAAAATAAAGGTGTTTCACAAAATGCCTTCTAAAAGCCCATCTAATTCTGACATTCTGTAATGCAAATGCTAATGAAAAAACAACTCACATGATGTGAAAGTGTAAAGAAAAGAGAAGAAAGAAAAGTATGACAAGAGAAACCTGCATAGTAAAGGAACTAGAAAGCAGATCAAGACAAATTTTAAAGAGCAAATAAATAAAAGGCAAAGTGAGGAATATAGGCAAGGTAAGTACAAGAAATCATAAATCCTAACTACAAGATGGAAAGTTGATCTCAAAGGCCAACCTCAACGATATCCAGAGCTTCCAATTATTTTTCTTTTTTCTTTAATTGATGAATTTTGTTTTGATATGGCATACAAACTCTGAGCTAACGCCAACGAAGTACGGTCCCCCAAAGTCAAGCAAATAAGTTTGCAAAACATCATGAGAAAATGGTTGTATTTAATAGTACATGTAACCTTACACTAGTTTTCCATTTTTCCTAATTAATAACTTTACTCCTTTTTTAAAAAAAAGTTGCCTTTTGTTAAAATAGTGCAGACTTAATTTTAATAAATTAGTACTAATGTCTATTATATTCAGTTTGAGTTTTATTGACATTAAAAATTGTCATTTGGAAAAAATACCATTTATATAGCTATCCTTGTGTACATTCTTTTAGTTCTTTTTTTTTTTACTGTATCACTTTATAGAAGTGTTCCCCTATTTATTTCTTAGAATTACTCATATTCGAGAAATGTCTGTTCCTTAGCAAATAATATTTATTACATTTGTGTATCATAATCTGGCAACTCCCCAATCATCAGCCCAATTATTTTTCTTCTTTTTTTCCCAATGATTTTTAAAGAATCTAGTGATCCTAGAGAAATTTTTTAAATGTCAACAAGATACTTCTTTTTTTCTATCTTAGAGATAGTTCCCAAGGCCATGAAGAAAGTTTATCTGTCCTTCGGTCCAACAACGAATTCATGCGATATGCTGTGAGTGTTGCCCTCCAGAAGGTGCAGCAGCTAGAGGAGACAGGACAAGTGGATGGGCCCAACGGTCAGAATCTAGACAGGATTTTCCAAAATCTCTGTGAAATCACTCGGTAAGTCACAGATTCTTCTGAACTCTTGCTTTTTCCATCTTTTATGGAAAAGGACCCACAAAGGAAAAGGTTTTAATTCAGTGCAACGGCATTAGATAAGAACCTGCCATTGTGTTTAGGGACACAAGAACCAGAAAGAAACAATTCTTTCTCTCACGAGGTTGATACTTTTTTTTTTTTTGACTGGGGAAGGGAGTGGGGAGGAAGGGAGAAGAGAATGTGAATATAGAGCGTAGTTGACCTGGCTGTGATAAGAGAAGCCTTTATGGCCATGCCATTGTCATCTGAATCAGCTGGCACATGCAAATGTAATCTTCTTTGTAGGGTCTTGCTATGGAGGTATACTTCAATTCCCACTGCAGTGGAAGAGTCAGGAAAGAAGGAGAAGGGTAAGACCATCTCCCTCCTGTGTTTAGAGGGCTTGCAGAGGATTTTCCACACAGTGCAACACTTCTTTCCTTCCAAGATCCATCAGTTCCTCAAGGCACTTGGTAGGTACTTGAAATATAAAGAAATAGGCTTGGATCCAGCTTCTCTTTGCTGCTGGCTTTCTGCTTGCAACTGTAGAAAACTTAGAAAATGACATCTTGAACTCCTGGGAATAGTTCTGATTTGCTAAGGAGTGACATCTAGTGGTTGTTAAGTTGCATTTACTGAGCTGCATATGATTAGGAATAGTCATGGAAAAATTTAGTATGGTATTTTAAAAGCCTGCAGGATGTATGAGATAATCTTTTAAAAATTATTACTGATAGCTTTTGTTTTTATATCACCCAATATAGCCCTCCCTCTCTTAGAAAATCATCTCACAGAATGAAAGATAGAAAAACATAGTTGAGTAAAACTACCTAACATTGAAAAACCCTAACATATGTAGTGTTCTGTATTCACAGTGGCCCCCTCTTCCCCACTCTTGCAAAGAAGGTGGGAAGTACCTTCTTCTATCTCTTCTTTGTTGTTGTTCAGTCGTTTTTTTTCAGTCATGTCCAATTCTTCGTGACCCCATTTGGGGGCTCTTAAAGGTATGAGGTGGTACCTCAGAATTGTTTTAATTTGCATTTCTCTAATCAACTAGAGTTTTAGGGCACTTTTTTCATATGACTATAGAAAACTTTAATTTCTTCACCTGAAAATGGATGGCAGATTTGGTCTTAAAGTATCTTATATATCAGACTTTTATCAGATATATTTGATATAAAGATTTTGCCTAATCAGCCATTTTTCTTCTTATCTTCATTGCATTAATTTTGTTTACGTATAAGCTTTTGAATTTCATGTAATTGAAATGATTTCTTAAAATCACTTTTGAAATCTAATCACCTTTTTAGTTAAGTATTCATCCTGGAACCAGAGCTGTTAAAAATACTTGCTCTTATTCTCCTCTAGTTTTTAATGGTAAGGCCATTAATATTTAAAGCAATACATCCATTTTATGTTTATTGGTGAAAAATATAACTTAATTGCTGCTGCACTGCTTTCCAGTTTTCCTAGCAGTTCTCTCCAAACAGGATTCTGGCCTGGGTAATTTATGTTTTCAGATTCATTTTGCACAGTGTTATTGAGTTAATAATTTTTCCTGCTCCTTCTTATCTAGTTTGTTCCACTGATCTACATTTCTGTTTTTTAATTAGTATTCAGTAGTTTTGATGATTACTGCTTTACAATGTAGTTTGAAGTCTGGAGGTGAGGGATGGAGGTGATGGAAATTAATCTTCTAAATCTGCCACTGAACACTGCTTGATGTCAAAAATAGACCTATTTCATCTAATTGGAAGAAAAAAAGTGAATCCATATCAAAACATTTAGCTTCCTTTCCTAGATGTCACTAATGAAGATGAAGGAGAGGAAGATGTTAATATCACCCAGAGAGCAACTTTCCAGATTAGGCAGTTTCAGGTGAGTGATTTT
>CM053769.1:557808026-557828251 GCA_028658325.1 Potorous gilbertii
TCAGGACTGAGTCAAGGGCTAGCTATATAAATCTGGAAATCATCTACATAAAGATGAGAATTGAATCCATGGGAATTGATGAGGTCACCAAGTGGATAATAGAGAGATAAAAGAAAAGAGGGCCCAGGAACATGGAAACATCCATGGTAAGTGGTAATGATACCAGCAAAGGAGACTGAGAAGGAGCAGTCAGCAGATAGGAGAACCAGAGTAGTTGCACCAAAATGTAGGGATATTTGAATATCCAAGAGGAGAAGATAGACAGTGTCAAATGCTGCAAAAAGGTCCAGAAGTATGAGGATTGCAAACAGGCCATTATTTTTAATAATTAAGACATTATCAGTAACTTTAGAGAGGGAAATTTTTGTTATAAGAAGAGTTCAGAAGTCAGATTGTAGAGGGTTAAAAAGAGGGTCAGGAGAGGAAGTGAATGCACCTAGCTTTTTCAAGGAGTACAGTTAAAGAGGGAAATTGAGATATGAAATTAACAGGATTTTACTGAGTCAGTCTCTAACCTGAGAATGATGAAAATAGCAGGTCACACACAAAGTGCTAGTAATCAGTTTCATTACAAGGAACAGATTTGCAAATTGGGAATTCTCCTCATCAGAATTCTACCTTGCTGAAGAGAAGACAGAGACTATACATGTAAATCACAATGGGAAAGGAAGGGGGAAGGTGGATTACAATCATTTCCAGGGCTTGATCTGTCTCCCATGTCAAACCCACAAGTGAAAGACAACACAACAATTGTGGAGTAATATTGCTCACGTCTTCGGGGAGCCTTACTTGGTGGATCATAGGACCAGGGTTCTGTGACAGGAACAGGTTCTACAATCTTTGATTCACTTCACTTATGGGACACAGGCACAAGAATGTAGTATTGTCAAGGTTTTCATTGATCATTTCAAGTTGCATTGTGAGCTACTCAGGCTAGAAAAGGCAATTCTGGAAAATCAAATCTATTATTATATTATATTCATTACACATATCACATAGTTTAATATGAAAAATCATAATTCCCTTCACAGAATGATAGCTAGCCAGGATGATGGATTTAAATGAGAGTTTGTTTTTTTCAGATGGGGAACACATGGTTATTTTTTATGGGCATCTAAGAAGACAGTAGATAGGGAGAGATTGAAGACTATAGAGGATGAGGGTGATAAGTGAGGGCAATCTGCTGAAAAAAATCAGAGGAGATGTAACCAAGGGCACTTGTAGCGGAGTTATTGTTGGCAAGGAGAAGAGCCATTGGTACTCATGGTACATTCATCTGGTACTGTAATAAAGGAAGAGATGGGAGAACATATATGAAAGATGTGAGATGAAGAGAAAAGGAGAATTCTCAGCAAATGGCTTCAGTTTTTATAAGAATGTATAAGGGCACATCCCTAGCATAGAAAATGGGGACAGATAGTTGGGATGTCTGAAGTGGAGAGTGGGGTAATAAGACAATTAGGGAACTGTAGAATGATTTTCTTGCTGCAATGAGGGCCCAGTATAGATTAGAAAATATAAATTTGTAGTGTATCTAACTGGTTTGATTATAGAATTTTTTCCAGCTCTAGTCAGCAGCCTATGACTAGGAGGAAAGAAGGTGGATGATGGGGGTAATCCAGGGTTCACACTGGCAAAGCATGGTCAGCAAAATGAGAAGAAATTGAGAATATGGCAATGTCAAATTGAATTGGTTCATCTAAGAGTTGAGATAGAAAAGGTAGGAGGAGAGTGGTCATTGGAGGAGTAATACTTCTGAAAGAAGAGAATGGAAGAGTAATGAGATCACAGTGAAAATAAAGAGTAGGATTAGGTTTTGTAAAGCATAGGGGAAAATGGAATGATAAAAGATTCATGTAAAGGAGTTTTTGAACAAGGAAATAGAACACTTATGAGTGATGACAAAATCAAGGGTGTAAACATCTTTGTGCGAATGCAAGTGCAATGGAGGAGTAAGTCATGGAAACAGAGTAGCTTGAAGATCTTGTCAGTTGGCTATCTGAGAGAACATCAATCTGTCTGAAGTCCCTTAGTGTGAGGGTAAGAGCTGGGGTGGGCAACCAGGCGCCCAAGTGGATAGACTGCTTGACCTGGAGTCAAAAAGACTCATCTTTCTGAATTCAATCTGGACTCAGACACTTACTAGCTGTGTGACCGTGGGCAGGTCGTTTAACCTGTTTGCCTCAGTTTCCTCATCTGTAAAATGAACTGGAAGAAGGAAATGGCAAATCACTTCAGTATCTTTTCCAAGAAAATTCCAAATGGAGTCACAAAGAGTCAGATGCAACTGAACAAAAAGAGTTGAGGTAGAAAGATTGATCCAGGGACTGACCTCATTGAAGAAGCATAGAGAATGTCCTGGGGGCTTCACAGATAATAGGTACCAGAAGCAGGTGGGAGCAAGATCTTCGTTGGAGCATGAATCTCCAAAAAGGAAAGGTTGCTGAGTTATATAGTGATAGGGTAAGAGTCTGGAAGAAGCGATGGGGTCAAGAATGGTGTAATTTAGCTTGATTAGGCATACTTAAGTGTTTATTAAGGGGAGGGGGGGAACTAAACTAAAATAAAAGGTACACCCAAAGACAGCGCTGCGGAGTGGAAGGACTGGGAGGCGTGGCCATGCACGGAGCACATGGGGGTGATGGAACAGGAGGTCAGTCCTAGAGGAGGGAGATGGACCACGTGGTTGATGGTGACATCCAGAGTACGAGCATCCCTGGGGGGGGGGGGCAGACATGGAGCTGGAGGAGGCGCAGCCCAGTTGTAAGCTCCTCGAGACGAGGTGCTCTTGGGACGAAGGTCAAACACGAGCTGCTGGAGGGCTGAGCGTCCTTTGGGAGCCCAGCGCCAAGTCCCGGGTCGGAGAAGCCTAATAAACGCTTCGTTTATTTAGCACGTGCCAGGCCCTGCGCCATGCGCTCGGCGCCATGCGCTCGGCACCCTACGGCTCAGGAAGCCTGGAGGGGCGTCCGCACGGATGTTACGGCCGAGTACGGAAGGAGGGTAGGACCAGCAGGAGCGGGCGACCTCGGCGGGTTACGTCACCCGGCAGAAGCCGACCTCTGCTGGGGGTGTTTGGTACTGTCAACATCCAAAAGACCTGCGCACTGTGGGGTGGAAGGGGGGGTCTGAAAGGGGCGCTGGAGACCGAGGCGCCATTGACCCTCCCTGGCAGATGAAACGAGAGCGGGGCTCCCGTCGGATATCAGGACGTACCAAAAGCCGGCTCCTTCCCGCTCTATTAAATTACCCCGGCTGTCCCCGACGATCTCCCTGCTCTTCCCCCCTCTGTCTTAAGATACTTGGTACCTTCCAAATGCCACCCCGCCTAGAACGGAAGCAGGCGCTCGGAGGAGGCTGGGGGCGGGAGCTGTTGCTCGGGGGAACGGAAGTGAGGTCAGCGCGGTCTGCCGTTTAGCGGGAGATTCGGAGTCCGCTCCGGCTTTTTAGCAGGAGGCGCCCGGGGGGAACCTGGGACCCCGGGCTCGAGCGGTAGCGGCGTTTTGGGGCGTCCGCTCGGTGACAAGCTTCAGGAGGTCGGGAGCCCGGTAACGAGGGACGGCTGGGGGAGCGGGGCTGAGGGGGGATCTCCAGGCCCCAGTGTTCGGCGCCTCTCTTGCCCGGGCCTGCCCGCGGGAGGGCGCAGGGGGAGGGGGGACCTCCCGCGCCCGCCGGGCCCTCCGGACCGTAAGCTCCCCCCAGCCAGGAGCTGCCTGTCCCTTCGCCTCCCTCCCATCGCGGACCGGAAGCTGACTGCCCCGAAAAACGGCCTTAAAATGAAGAGATGGACAGGGTTCTGAAGCCGGCCCGTTAACCTCTTCGTTTCCAGACGAGCGAGCGGACGCGGAGAGGCTGAGGTGCCCTGCCCGGGGCTGCCGGGGGCTGCGGGTGGGTGCCCCCCGGCCGGGCTCCGGGGGTGGAGAACCTCCGTGGACCAGTCGCGCGTGTTGGTGAAAGGGGCGGATCTCCAGTATTGAACTCCCCCTCCTCCCCAGTGTAGGCGCCAACCCTCCCACCCTGGCATCGTGACTACCCACTTTGGAGTCACCTTTGATTTCACCGCATTCGTGCCTCAGTTTAACTTCTCGGATTTGTCCCTTGTTTTCACACTGATGTTACCCGGTCTTGGTCTTTATCGCCGGACTTGGGTCATTGCCTGGCTGAGTCTCTTTCTCTCTGGCTTTATCCTCGTTCACTCTCCCCCTCCCCACTGCCAGACTGATCTTTCCAAAACACCGCTTTTATCCTGTCCCTCCCCTGCCCCCAAACCTCCAAGAGTGCCCCAATGGCTACAGTAATGAAAGTTCTCAATTTTTTTTTTCTCAAGGCACAATTTTTTCTCCATGATGTATCTTAGCACCCAGGACATTTGGATTCAGAACGTCCATCTGGGGCTTTGGATTCCCCTGCCTCTCTCCTTCAGCCTTTTCTTATTTGTTCTTTTAGACCTCACAGCAGAGAAAGTGGCTTGGTCCTTTGGATAAAGCTGTAGATCTGACCTCAGTGTCAAGCCAGATCAAATGGGCAGCAAATTGCACCTGGCACTTGATGTCAGGGATTTTGTCACACAAAATTGGGAAATTAGCGTGCTAAGGGACACTTTAAGAACCATTGGCCTACAGGATAAGCTCCTTCCTCTGGCTTTTGAGACCTTTTACGTTTGTCCCTCTCCTTCCAGTTTTATCTCCCACTACTCCTTACCTTGAAATTTCCTTTCCAGCTGAGCTGTTCTACTTTTCTTTCACAAACACAATTTGTTAATTCCTATCCCTATGCCTTTGCTCATGTTGTTGCTACCTGTCCCACTTCGGAAGCTTTTTACCTGATTATCTCAGCAGCATGTCTGTAGCTCTTTTGTATTTCACAGCACCTAGCTGTATTGTCTTGTATGGTTAGTTAATTGTATCTAGCTAGTTCAACAAAGATTCCAGAATTGTACACTTTTGTAGTTCTCAGTATCTTGTATGTAGTAGGTGCTCAGTAAATATTTGCTGTTTATAGAATTGATCTGTAAATTTTTAACCATAAAGTTTTAACCTTTTAGTACTAGAGTATGCTGCAAGTGGTTAGTGTATTGTTCTGAGCGTGAGCCATATCATTCATTGCAAAGCAGCACATAAAATTATAAATAATTTATAGTCCTTAGATATTTGAAAACTTGAAATATTTTTCCTTTTTAAAGAAGATACTAATGTGAAAAGGTGATCTTTTGCCTTTCTAAGAATGTGCCAATAAGATAAAATAGTTAAAGATATGTCAAGACTGATGTCCCTAGATAAAGTGTTTGACTTTGGGATGAAATTATAAATTTGTAAAAATCCACTTCACATTGATACTAAGGAGCAGCTCAGTATGATAACCATCATAATTGCTAGCTTGTATATAGTGCTTCAGGGTTTGCAAAGTACTTTACAAATATTGCATTTTCTCCTTACAGTGTTTTTGGGAGGGGGGTGTTCTTATCACTACTTTACAAATGAGAAAACTAAGGCAAATAGTAGTTAAGTGATTTGTCCAGGGTCACAAAACTAGTAAGTGTCTGAAGCTAGATTTGAACTTAGGTCTTCCTGACTTCCAAGCCCAGCACAATCTCTACTGTGCTGTTGTGACCAGCTGATTATTTCTAGCAGTTATTTATGCTGAATAAAAGCCATGAAAGTCACATGAAAGATTCCTGGGAAAGGGAAGACGTTGAGGAAATTTAGAGACTGTTTTTAATGGATTAAAAATAAGAATACTTTGTTTTTCTGGAGGTAAGAAAAGAAAAATAGACTTGGTAACCTGCCACCATCTCTTTCAGATGTAGATACCTGTAAAAATTAAGCCATGTGTAATGTACTTTCTTCTGCAGTTCCCTGAGATAAGCTACAATGGACCAGAAAATCATCTCTCTAGCAGCAGAAAAAACAGCACTTAAATTGCAAGAACTTCTACAGTGCCTGAAAGATGATGAGGTGAGCGTGAAGATTCCAGTTGTCACTTACAACTGATGGGAAGAGTCTATTAAAAGTATTTAGTCGGTACGAAAATGCCACATTATGTGAATGCAAAATGATGGCAGTAAAGGGAGGACTCGTCTTGATCGTTGAACTTTGGTTTTCCTGAAATAGGAGAGGACGAGAATGTAAGTAATTTACGTGATTGAAAAGGTCTGTGATATCATCAATGAGGATGTTTTTGCAGGAGTGTGAGATTTTTCTTCCTTACCCCCCTCTTGTTCATGATTTCCCATGAACCCTTCCTTGGGGCCTCCTCAGTAGACCAGGGCCTTCCTCTGGACCTTTGATGTGATCAGGGTCAGCCCAGTAGAGCACCGAGGCCATCTATTTGGGATCCCTTGGTCTTCCTGAGTGTCCCACTTCTTTTCCCACCTCATAGACTTCTTGGATGAAGTCTTTCATCCATTTCTTGACTAGCTTCTTTTGTAATGAGACTGTTGAGACTGATATGACTCAGTTCTTCCAGTATTGAGCCCACTGCTTGTTCACCAGCCAAGTGTCTCATATTCTGAGTACTAACAACCAAGCTAACCACATAGCTTGGATAGTTTGAAAACTGATTCTTAGTTCTTTCCGTCTCCTCTGCCATTCTGCCACTATTGCAATCATGGTTAAATACATGGTGAATGAGGCTGAAAGTTTGTAGTAATATTGGTGCTACAGTAATTGAAAATGATGTAGGCCTCTTATTTACTACATTGTGGCAGCACTTACTGAACATGAAGATAGAGCTTCACTCTTAATTATTCTTTGAAACATGCTAAACTGATTTTGTCGCATCATACTATTTGCATAAATTATGATTACTCCCACCACCCTGTTTTTTTAAAAATGAGGGTATTTGTGGCTCTTTTTTAGATTTAGATTTAGAGATCTATGCCTAATCAGGTATATCTTTTATATAATTTTTACTAGAGAAGGATGTTTCTTAGCATTACCTAAAATTTGAAATCATTTTTTCTTTGTTTACAGCTGACTAGTCTCCTTCAGAAGCATGCAGTGAAAGGAAAATCCTCTGGAGCACTGCTAAAAGGCATCTTCAAGGGTAATGATGATGATGATGATATTGCCATTTCCTAAAAGTGGCTTAAATAATTGCCTTATTTCTCTGATTAGTTGTTAGTTGTTAGATTTGTTTACTATGAAAATATGTAAACTTTACCATTTTCTTGACTGTGTCCTCTCTCCACTCTCCCATTCACATTCAGTGGGCATTTTGTGCACCCAGGGGTGGCTTTGTAAAATCACTTACGGCCACAGAACAAAATGAAAGGACAGTTGAGGTTGTTATTGTTATTAGTTTTAAAAAATTTAATTGGATAAGATTCTCAAGGTATTGATTTATTGGTAATCAGGAAAATTTTTACCTACCATCCCCCTTAGTTTGGTGTCTTTAGAAGTGTGTTTAAGTCAATAACAGTAAAATACATTACTGAGAAATTCAAGGCTATTTTCTATGAACTCTTTCTCCCCTAAAACTTAAAACCCATAACAAAACCCCCCATTCTCTTCTAAAGTGTAATGAAGGAGTGGCCCTTCTCTCAAAGGCTAACTAAATACTTATACCCTGGATCTCATCACCTCTATTGAAGTAGATTGCTATGCAACTATTCTTTCTCCCTAATCTTAAATTTTTATCCCTGGCTCCCTCCTGTTCTTTCATGCTCAGGTCTTTCCCATTCTTTAAAAGTAAACAAACAAACAAAAAACTTTATTTGGTCCCTTACACTGTCATCCTAAATATCTACCTTTCATAGCCAAACTCTTAGAAAAAGCCATTTATACTTGTTATCCTCACTTCTCAGCCCCTTGCAGCCTGGCTTCTGATCCTATCACTTCATTGAAACTGATCTCTCCAGTATTACCAGTGATTTTTTAATAGCCAAATCCAGTGGTCTTTTGTCAGTTCTTGTTTTTCTTGAGCCATACAGTATTTGACTGTGATCACCTTGTCCTCCAGCATGGTCTGTCCTTTGGGTTCTCATGACATTGCCTTCTTTCATGACATTTTCCTCCTACCCATCTGGTTACCCCTCTCTTTCCTTTTCCGTTTTCTCCATATCATCTCTCCTAGTTATGGGTATAGTCCAAGATTCTTTCCTGTACCCTGTTGTATTTCTACATCCTCCTTCTCACTTATCTTGTTGGCCATGATGGGTTCATTTGTCATCTCTGGGCAGGTCACTCCCAAAACTCTCTTCCTCCTGAGATTCTGCATATGCAGCTACTTATTGGACATTTCTCACAGGTTGTTCTGTGGTAATTCACACTTCTTATGATTAAAACAATGCCTCTTTATCTTCATATCTCTCCTCTTTCTAACCTGTTTCTCTCAAAGTTAACATCACATCGTCCTTCTAGCCATGGAGATTTGTAGTCTTAGAGTCATTCTCAGTCATTCATTTTTCCTTTCCTCCCATATCCAATCAGTTGCCAAGACTTGTTGAATCTACCTCCACAACATCTCTCCCATTCATCCACTTCTCTCCACTCATATGTCTATCACCCTAGTTTAGATCCTCATCGTCTATTACTTAGACTATGTTACAAGCCTCATAATTGGTATCCCTACCTCAAGTCTCTCCCTTTACAATCTGCCCCCACTCAGTTACCAAAATGATACTCCTAGAGCATTTGCATGACTGTCACTCCCCTGCTCCAAAGGTACCGGTGGCTCTGTTGCTTCTAGAGTAAAATACAAAGTGCTCTGTTTGGTATTTAAAGCTCTTCAAAATCTGATTTTAGCCTTCTCTTCCAATCTGATTACATGTAACTCTCCCTTCAGATGATCTGCTTTTCTACTAAACTGGCCTATTTGTTCTCTGCAACATTCTGCCATTCATCTTCATCCCTTTGAACAGGTTGTCCCTCAGATCTAGAATACATTTCTTCTTCACTTCTGCTTTTTGGAAATCCCTATTTCCTAGCAAAACTTAGGTTGAGTACTATATGAGGCCTTTTCTGATTTTGATCCATTCACCCCCTCAAAAATATTTATCTGCATTTACTTTGTCTATGTTGTGTATTGGTATATGCCCACTTTTTTCTGCACAAGGAGTTTAAGCTGCTTGAGAGCAGGAACAGTTGTTTTGGTCTTTTGCATCTCAGCACCCAGCTCAGTGACTGATGGAAAAGAAGTATTGAAGGGTGTTTGTATCACCATCTTAGGTGGACTCTGCAAGTAAAATGAGAAGAATGAAAAAAGAGCTGCCAAGCCACTAAAGTTCACTGCTGCCGCTGGATGTGCCATGACCTTTTGAAGATATTTTTCCTAACAAATATATCTAGAAGTAATGATGCCCTCCTGTGCTGAGCTCCACTTATTTTTAGCTTACTGAAAAGGATGACTTTTCTGTAATTTGAGTCAATGAGTGTTTATGAGAGTCCAGTTTTTCAAACCTATATGCCCATGATAAATACAGTATTTTGAGGTGACCTTAAGTTAGAGTCATCTGACAACTGCTCTCATCACAATCAGTGAGAAGTGTCATCTCAAAGGCACTTTCTTTTCTTTGCAATATCTAATTATGCATGGGAAAGAAAATGTTCTGTGCCTTTGTTGTAGTGTAGTAATTTAGTACATAAGGTACTATGAATTTGCCTTTTGGCTACAGTTTTTAACTACTACTATGATTAGTTTTAGAAAGATGCATGATTTATTAATCTTCTCTCTTTGTTAATCTGCTTTCACTATGTAGCCTATGTAATAATATAATAATATTTCTTCTTTTCTGTTTTGTTTTTCCACCCCTTCTTCTAAAACATTAAGGTTCCCCATGTTCTGAGGAGGCTGGAGCCCTCAGAAGACTCAAAGTATACAAATATTGTATCCACTTGGTGGAATCAGGAGATCTGCATAGAGAAGTAGCATCTGAGATCACAGGACTACTGATGCTTGAGGTACAATGAAACCTCAAGGATTCCTTTCTGGTGGCTCTCTTGGGTTTGCAGTTTGTAAAAAGGAGAGTTGGGGAAATTTCAGTGTATTAAACTCAGTATGGTGCCATCTTTTATTATGAGCAGCAATTTTTTAAGTTTGGCTTTTGGATCATACAACACCTAATTAATTACATTGAGTCTCTAGTATAGGCCAACACAGCCTACTGCTCAAGGTTCGCTTGCAGCAAGCCAAAGAATTTTGGGTGGCTCTCAAAACATGGACAAAAACATCCTTTTTATGTAGAACAAATTCTTTGATGTGCAACAAGTGGCCTGAGGACCATAAGCAACTGCAGGTTTTGTAGGCCTACTCTATTGTCACAGGCTTTTGAAAACTTGACATGTTTGTGGTGCATAATTAGTGGGAAATGTTATACCTCTTATTTGTCCATTCTAGTTTTTAGCACTGAGGCAGTGATCTTTTCGGGTTATTGCCTGTGCATTTTGAGAGTCGTTCATGCCTAGGTAATACTTCTGTTAATTCAGCAAAAAGTACAGTTTCTTGGAAAGATAATATCTTCTGGCCCTTATTGATTTCTTTGACCTTTGAACTTTTAGGCTCACAGTTTGCCTGGCTCCTCATTGGTTGAGCTAGCCAATGGATTTGTTGATGCTGTTAGGGAAGGCAACTTGGTGAATGGGAAATCTTTGGAGTTATTACCCATTATTCTTACTGCCCTAGCTACCAAAAAGGAAAACCTGGCTTATGGAAAAGGTAATTTCTTTCCACTTTTCAGTAACCCAATTCAGCAAAGATTTATGAACACCTATTGTGTACAGAGCATTGTGTTAGGTACTGGGGGAGATAATGAAGTTTAGGTAAGCACTGAGGAAGCTTGCAGTCCTGTCGGGGGATAAGACATAAATACAGACAACTTTAATACACAATATTTGAAGAGTCAGTGCATAAGAGAGGTCCATAACAAAGTGGTCTGTAAAGTCCAAAGGGAAATATGAAAGCTTATAGCACTAAGACCTCTTTTTGTTTTAGGAAATATTCAGAAATACATCAGTGTCATGATCTCACATTAATGAAAGGTCTAATTTGGCTTCCGTGAATAGAAGACAAACAGTTCAGGAATAGATCCTGATTTCCTATTCCTGAGAGACTCTGTATTGTTTGTGCTAATCAAACCAGGAGGGAAAATGTCTTTGTTTAATCCAATTTAAGAACAGTCTTTGCTCAGATTGAAAGGGAAATAAACTCTTGGAGAGAGTGGAGAAAGATACAGTAATTGGTTTGAGGATGATATTTTCTCTTGGGCACATTGTTATCAGTGTTAATAAAATTCTGTTTGGTGACTCCATCAAAAAGCCTTATTACAAAGAGTTGAAGGGAGAGTTAGTATTGAGGAAGAGGTACCAGAAATAAATAACTTTTGTAGAAGTTTGGTAGTGAGGGAGAAGAAAGAAATGACTGCTACATAGACTAAGGAGAAGCTTTTTAAGATTGAATAAAACCTGAGTATGTTTTTAGGAAGATGGGAAGGAATCAGTGGGAAAGGAGGAATTAAAGAAGCATGAAAGAGGAGGGGTAACTCCTGGAGGAAGCAGGAAGGTCTGGGACCAAGTGTGTGGGTCATGGGGAAGAGTCAGATCCTGGAGGAAAGGAGAATAGAGTGGTTTCTGATGGCTGCACGCTGAGGAGCAGAGGTAGACGGCTGACGTTAACCCTGTGGGGTGGCTTCAGTCTTCTCAGTAAAGTATAGGAGACAAAATTATGCACTGTGAGGGAGGGAATTGTTTGGAACAGCTCTTGTGAGCAGTGAGACTGCAGTCAGTAAAGGAGAGTGGAGCAGTTGTTGAGCAGTTTGTATGTTTCAGGTGAGCTGAATGGAGAAGAATATAAGAAGCAGCTGGTAAACACTTTGTGTTCTAGCAGGTGAGTCTATCAGTCGTCTTGCAGTTTTTTTCAGAGCTATCCATGGCCACAAAGAGTAGCTACTTGTCTTTGAACAATAAGTTTCCACTTGCACTTTTGTCATATAATATTCTATTATAGAACCATTTCATTTGTATTGAATTATTTTAGTCCATAAGGAATGAAAGATTTTAAATGCTCCATTCATGTTCTCAGCGAAGCATTTTCTGTTTCTTGAATCTCTCCCTTTTAGGGAAGGGTTTTTGCTCACTGAGTATCACTTCAGGAGTATCTTCTTGGAGCTTCAGGTCTTCTCAGTTTCTCAGGTTAATAGATTACCCCTCACTCCACCCTTTTTTTCTGATGCTCAGTTTCTTAAGAAGAAAAAGAGGTATACCCTTAGCCTCTTTAGATTTCATTATCGCATAGTTTATCCACCTTCTTCCTGTCTTTTCTTGTTGGCATGACTTATTAAGAAAAGCAAGAGATCTTAGCTGCCTGGGGCTTGAAGGTTGTAGTACCTGTTATAGAAAGGACAGTACTAATATTACACACTAAAGAATCACTGCAAGCTGTGGTGTCCAGATGCTTGGGCTTTATTTTCTGAGTTTTTTCCGTTGTGTCATGGGAATTAAAAGTTGTTTTCAAGTGAAATTTGAACCCATGGAAAAATAGGTGTTTGAAGAGGTAAAAGCTGATTACATCAAATATTTTACAGTTAAAATATTGTTATCAAGAAAAGCATTAAATGGTAAATTGCTTTTCTGAAGTAGTATTTAATTGTAAGTGGTATTAAATATTAAGTAGTATTTAATATAATAAATGTTTAATACAACGGATTATGGATAATTCCTGTAGGTTTATTTTAAAAGAATCTGTGATAATCTAGAGTTTTCTACCATGAGCTGTAGAGGTGTTTTTATTGAAAGAGCACTGGAATATTGGAGTCAGGAGACCTAACCTGGGTTTGAGTTCCAACTGTGCCACTTATCAGCTAAATGACCTTGGGCTTCTCATACCCTAAAATGAGGGTGTTGGGTCAGATGATTTTGAAGGCCTTTTCCCCCTCTAACATTGTGTGCATCAGTAGTCAGGTTGAAAAGGTGCTAGATGATACTTTGTGGAGAGGAATAAAAGGCAATTATTTCTTCTGTGCCTCCCAGTCATAGTTTGTCAAGGAAAGAATTGAATTCCTGCTTTCTAACACAATTTTCAGACTCTAAGTCAAAAGTGAGAAACCTTTTGTAATTAAGAGGCTAAAAATTACTCAGAGGAGTTCCTATCAAGCTACAGATTATTAGGGACAATGGAGGTTATATGAGCCATTTAAAAAAAATTATTATATAGTGCAAATTTGCCAAAGCAAGAATGAGAAAGCCATTACTTCTTTGTTCTCTTTCATGTAGTCTTGATCTCTTGGGTTTGTATTTGTTCAAATTCTGGGTTTTTTGTTTTTAGTTGTGTTCTGCACATTATAATATACTTTACTCCAAAGCTGCTGAGTAGATGATTTGAAGCTCATGAAAGTATTGCCAGATGTTGCCTTGTTTATTTGATTTTTAAAATCCTGAGTCACTTACATTGCACTCCACTTTACAGTGGAGCAATTTTACTTATTTCTTTGTATGTACTATAATAAGCACTGCTGTGGTAGTAAAGATGGAAATAAAAAGTTGTTAAATAAAATTTCCTAAACACCAGAACCATTTTACTCAACTACAGAATTGTCTTACTTGGTGTGTGTATAGACAAATATGCAGAAAGACAGAACTGAAGGTTGCAAAAGTTTACCATTTCTTATCTAGATTATACTGTTTTCTAATAGGGTCAGACCAAGCTTGGACCAACTAAAATTGTTTTCTCTTGGCTAATTTTTCCAAATTAAAACAAGTAACTTTTTTTCTTTGGGCATTTTATTTAATCAGATGGGACCAGCAATTTGTAATCCAACTTACTTCTGTGTTCAGGTAAAATTCTAGTCTTGTCTCTTTCTTTTCCTGTCCTCTCCTTTTAGGAACTTGTTGCATGATACTCTCACAAATGTCAATGGCTCATCTATGAAACATCTGGGCTAGTAGCATATTACTATTGTATTTTGTATTAAACGCTTCTTTTCTGTTTGACATCAAGCATATCTATTTATATCAAAGTATGAGCCTATAGGAGGAATGTAGTCTGATGAAAAAAAGCCAGAAAAATCAGAAGACTTGCAGACAAACCTGTGTTTAACTTTGGGCAAGTCACTTTACTTTCATCATCTGTTAAATGAGTGGCTTGAACCAGATTGTCTGTAGGGCCCCGTCCATCTCTTATGTCTTATGTTCTTACAGGTTTTTTTCATGGTTTTTGGTCTTTGCTTGGGTGAGTTTATTGGTTCTTCTAAAGGACTCTAGTCAGAAATCAAAAGGTAGATTAGTCCAATGATCCCATGGGATTTTGTTTCTTGGAACTATAATTTCTCTGAAGCATTAAGTTGGAAGTAAATAGCATTTAAGCATCTGGGGTACAAATATCTGATCCACAGGGATGTCCCTCTAAGCATAGAGGAGTTGGAGTTTGTGACAGAAAAGGTCCTGAGGCTGCTCCCCAAGTTGGATCTCCAAGAGATACCTCCTTTGGTCTACCAGCTTCTATTGCTTTCCTCTAAGGTAGGATGGAAAAAGATTTTTGCTTTTAAATTCCGAATTGAAATGGGCCATTCAGAGTGATCCAACCTATTATTCTCTCAGGTTGTAATTTAGAGAGAACTCCAGAAAGATTCTAGGGCATAGATTATGCATTTCAACTGTATGGGTACATTTGACTGCATCTCACACTTTCATACGGGGAAAACATTCACATAGGGGCAGGCCACGTTTTGTATGCATTAGCAAAATTGGTGGCTGTGGCACATGGGTCACAATGTAGTATTTTCCATTGTCTGGTTTCTCAGAGCCACTCCAGACCCACATGAAAGTATTCTATGTCCAATGTGTGATCTTAGGATATAGTCTGGATCCATTTAGCTTTATGCTTTAAGAATCCTTTGGATTTAAAGGCACTGTTAAGCTTGGATGATTTAGCTTCTCTTTTTGTTTTTGTTTTGATCTCCATAACTTCCAGGGAAGTAGGATGAAAGTTCTGGAAGGAATTATAGCCTTCTTCAGTCAACTGGATAAGTTACACAGTGAGGAGCACAGTGGTGATGAGTGAGTAATATACAACACAGTCTGAAATGGTTTTTAAAAATTTATTCTCCTGTAAAATGTTTTTAGTTGTACATAATTCCATTTTTCCTGTGTACTCTTTTGACTTCTACGCCTTCCTAGTCTCTATTTAATCTGCAGTGAAACTGTAGAGTTTGAGAACACTCACCATCTCACTTTTCTATCATTTTTTTGTAAGTTTAGTGGTTAGCTCCAGGGCCTAGATAGTTTATATAGAAATACCAGTGGTTATTTATCCTTGTTCTAACCTGCTCTAGATAACTGAGGTCTAAGCTGTTTCCTGGGTTATTGTACTGGAAGTACACCTTCCTAGTTTTAAGTACAGACAGTTCTTGCTTATGTTATGGGGGCTCTTTGCCAGACCTCTCCCTCACCTAGCCAAAGCTGAGCTCTTTGGCATGGAGCTGCACCAGCAGGAACCAGAGCAATCTGCACGGTATAGATTTACCTCAAGTTCAAGCTGTCTGTTGAAAGACACTGCAAAGTGTGCTCCAGCCTAGCTGTAGAGCATCCAGATAACAAGGCCTAATTTGTAGCCCTCAGTAGTGACTGAAAGACCTTCGGTTTTCTTTTTTTATATTATGAATTTGACAACCAGCCTCCCAATAAACAAAGAGACATTACAAATTTAAACACCAAAAAAAAAATATTGTGTGTGAAACCACAAATCTCTTAGGTACAAGTTACTTTTTTAAAAGTATGCAGTTATCGTACTTATGTGTGTCCTTCTGAACTTCCTTTTGTTCTTACTGGTTTGTAAACTGTTTCAGTGACTTTTTTTAATCAACCCTGTCTATTTTCTCTCCTTTCCCAAAATCCCTCCCTTCAATTGAAAATAAGAGAGCATAATCCTTATAACAGATAGGTATAGTCAAGCAAAACCAATCTATACATTCACCACTACAAAAATGTATGTGTTGTTTGGTACCTTGAGTTCAACCCCTCTGTCAGGATGTAGATAGCGTTCTCCCTCATAGATCCTCTTCATTGTGGTTCATAATTTCACTGATCAGAGTTTTTAAAGTTTTCAAAGTGGATTTTTTTTTGGCACTGATATTGTTACTTTATAAATTGTTCTCCTGATTCTACTGGTGTCACATTGTAATAGTTCATACAAGAGAGCTTAAATTTCTGTTCTTGATAAGACATACTTGTTTTTTGGTTTTTTTTAAACAATTTTCATTTTTATCTTTTGTTGTACATCACTTTAGTTTCCAAATATATATATCTTCTTTCTCAAACACCCAATGAACCATTCCTTGTCACAAAAAAGTGGAAAAGTAAGGAGAAAAAAAGAGAGGTTTAGTAAAAACTAACCATGACATCAACATTGACTATAAATGCAATGTTCCATACCTGTAGTCTTCCACCATTCCAGTAAAGGAAAGGAAGTATAACTTTTCCTTTCTTCTTCAGCAACAAGCTTATTATTATATTATTATTATTATAAAACATCCAGCTTTGTTCCTTTGTGGCTGTTCTTTCTATTTACGTTGTGGTGGTCATTGTAGATATTGCTTTCCTGGTTCTGTTTACTTTATTAATTCCTGTAAGTCTTCCTATGCTTCTCTACATTCTTCATGTTCATTGTTTCTTATGCATAGTAATATTCCATTACAATCATACACCACAATGTGTTTGGTTATTCCTCAGTAGTCGGGCCCCTCATTTGTTTCTAGCTCTCTGCTACTGCAAAAGCCACTGTAAATATTTTAATATATACTCCCCCTTATTTCTTCAGCTTTTTGCACAGAACTCACTTTCATTTATGCCATTTCTTCTACCAGTAGTGCCTTCTCCATTTCCAATCTTACCCATTTTTCAAGGCCAAGCTTAAGTGCCATGTCCTAATGAAACTTTCCATAACCAGTGATTTCTCCTTCCTTGGAATTCTTTGAATGCTTAGTGTCTACCTTGTACTTTGGCTTTCTTCCTCTGCTCGATTTTAGGTTCCTGGAAAACAAGGACAGCTCCTTGTCCTATGCTGCCTTGCTCATTATAGACACTCAAAAATATTTATTGGATGAATCAATTTCTATTTTATTCGAGTCCAGTATGATTAGGTCCAGTGGCCCAGCTCAGTGCCTCAACCAATTGCTCAGGTTCAGTGACATGTAGCCCAGGTCTTTCTTTCTATTCCTTTAGTCTCTTGGACCTTGTCACAGTGCCATCTGGTGAACTACGTCATGTGGAAGGCACCATTATCCTGCACATTGTGTTTGCCGTCAAGTTGGACCGGGACCTAGGCAGAGAACTCATGAAACACTTAAAGGTAGAGCAAAACCTGAATATGATTCAGTGTCTCCTGGTGAAATGGGGAAAGATTTAAACTAGAAATCATTTTATGTTGGTCAATGGTACCAGGAATCAAGTGAGATTATTATAGCGGGAAATTAGGTCATCCTTCTATACTTGGAAAAGTGAGACCAAATGATCTTCATCATATCATTAAACAAGCCAGCAGATTCTATTTAGAGCTTTACTGTAATATATTTTAATGAACAAATTCCTGATATAGTTGTCGGTAAATAGTCCTTTCTCATTTATTATCTTACATGACCTTAAACCTTGGCTTTAGTTTTCCACTCTAAGAATTTATGATATTATTTGTTCTTAACAGAGCTTTTCATAATCTTCCAATCATCTGTTAATGTAATGAGTTTAGAACCTTTGAATATTGAAGTATTTAGATTTTTAGCAATTAATAGTTTGTAACAGATTATCCAGGTTGCTATCTCTTAATCAATGCTCTGTGATATTCAGCCTCATATAGTGGACAGAGGGCTGTCCATGGAGTCAGAGAGACTTTAATCCAACACCTTTCCTTACCAGTATTGTTCCACAGGTAGGTCTCTGAACTTGTGTTAGCTTCAGTGCCCTCCCCTAGGAAAGGCTTATACCTATAGTGTCTCCCTCATTGGCTTATTTGGGGAATCAAATGAGATAAGGCATGTAAAGTACTTAATAATCTTTAAAGCTCTGTACAAATGCTGCTATTAACAAGCCAAGTGCTTTTTAAACTCAAGTTACTGGTCATTTTTCCTTGTTTTGAGGGAGGAAGGGTACTTAACAGGAAAAGGACTAGATTTCCTAACAAGGCAGGTTACTAAGTCATATAAATGTCACTAACCTAGCCACTCTGGGAAAAGAGCAGATCACCAGCTGATTACTTTCAATTATTCAGTTAACGTTGGTGGAAGAGCTACTGATTCGCATAATCAAATAATATATTAGGTGCTTTGAACCCCTACAGAGAAAGGAGCCATAAAAATTCAGAGATCTATTTTATTGTATCATTTGCTATGCTGTGCTTTTTAAGTTTAAGTAATAACTTTTTTTCTGATTTGTTTATCCTAGGCAGGGCAGCAAGGAGATGCCAACAAGACGATATGTCCCTTCAGCATTGCACTCCTACTCTCAGTAGCAAGAATACAACGGTTTGAGGAGCAGGTATTTATGTGGAAGGGTGGGATTTCTCAGTACCTAGCAGGTAGTTAGTGAGTGTTTCCCCCATTCCTTGGGGGAACAGTCCTTGGAAGGACTAGTCTCTGCCACTGATAATGTTTTATAGCCATTCTGTGGAGGCCAGGGTGACCTTTATATGTTACTTTCTCATGTCTTTGTTTTCTTATAGAAGAATTAGGGGCTGGAGGGAGACAGAAGAACAGAAATATGAAAGAACCCAAAAAAGCAAGGATAAGAACTTTGGATATTTTTGTTATGCATTGATTTTTAAGAAATTGCTTCTAGTTGAATAAAAATTAGTTCAAGAAGATAGATTTGTCAGGAGGATACAGGAGCAGCCTAGTGTCCTTTCTCTTTAAAATTCTTGTCTCCTGGGCACCAAAGAGTTAGAATTAATGATTTGTAATCTATTCTCTCAAGGGGAAGGTTTTTAAGTCTGGAATTCCTAACCTGGGGTACATGATGCTTGTCAAATGAATTCAGAGAATATTTGGTAAAAAAAAAAACTATATTAGCCTATTAAAATATTCAAAAAATAATAATGTTACTGAGAACATTTATAGATTTAAGAGTATTTTCAAGAAGAGGGTCTGGTGAGAAAGTGAAGCAATATTATAATGCATCTGAAAAATTATATTCTTGCTGATCACAAAACCAATGAGTGACGTTTGGATATGAAACAAGTTTCATGTTGAGCTAAAAAAATAATATTAGTTGCAGTGACCCAGTAAAAGATCAGCTACTTGAGCTCCACAATAACCAAAAATTCTGAATTGATTTCTAGTCATTTAAGTTATACAATGTTTGATGTGCCCTTGGAGAAGCATGTCTCATCCCTACTAAGCATACTTGTCAGACTTTAATTCTGTCGATAACATCTCGTCTCTGTGAATCAGAATTCTTAGTCCTGTTCTCAGTCAGATCTAAAGCAAGAAAGCTATTTGGGGCTGAACATGACATCCAAGTGTCCCCTTCATAACCTACCCAGGATCAAACTGTTGTTTGACAAGGAGCAGAATCAAGAATATCTCTGACTCGTTTGGCCGTGTTCTGATAAACCTTTAACGATGTAAACTTAAGATGACTGAAAGTGACTGTATTTTTGTGTTAGGTGTTTGACCTTCTGAAAGCGTCCATTCTCAAAAGCTTCAGGGACCTTCAGCTCCTCCACAGCTCAAAGTTTCTGCAGACCCTTGTCCCTCAAAAGTCTTGTGTCTCCACCATGATCCTAGAAGTGGTTAAGAATAGGTGAGTTGGAGAACATGCTTCCCATTTGCCTTTATTGCTTTGGAAAATAGGATTTTAGGCCACATGTATGTGCTTGCATCTGGGGAAATGTGTCCATAGACAAGCTTATTTTTAAAGCTGAGCTCTGCTCCTTGCACAGGGTGTGGTTTCTGCACTGGGGCTTCTGGAATTGATGCCTGCTTGCATCTGTTGTGCCCTGGGTTTGGGGGCTGGCAATTTGCCTGTTGCTCTGGGGCTCAAGGCCTCACAGATGGCCTGCTGTGCCACTGGCCTATTGAGCCAGGGCCAGGAGGCCTTGTTTGCCTATGTGTGTGCTGAGGCTAAGAGCCTGCTGCTGGCTTGCCAGGACACTGCCATTCCTGGAGTCCGCTTACCTATGTGAGACAGATCTTTCCTGAAGTCCTTTTAAGTTATCTTGGACTGGAAAATTGTTTCACTCTGTCACTCAAGAATTCTTTTAGAGGCTTGATTTAATGTTGTTTCCCAGGAAAACTGGGGAGAGCTCAG
>CM053769.1:557828751-557845888 GCA_028658325.1 Potorous gilbertii
TAAACAAAACCAACCAATGACTACATCTGACAGGGTTTGCAGCATTGGTTACCCAGAGACCCCTATCTTTCCATCAAGATGAGGAAGGTGTATATATATCATCATCAGTCCCCTGTAACCTGCTGCCTTTTAGGTTGTTTTCATTCACATTTTTGTAATCACTTTGTATGATATATTCCTGGTTTGGTTTCTTCATTTTGCATGTTCATAAGAGTCTTCTCATGTTTCTCAGAATTTTTCACATTCATTACTTCTGACCATGCAATAATATTTTACTGATTCACATACCACAATTTTTTTTTCAGCTGCTCACCAATCAGAGGGTACTCACTCTGCTTTCAGATGTTTTGTTATCACAAAAATGTTGCTATGAAAAGTTTTGTTCATGTGGGTCTAATCTTTGACTTGCCTGGGGGACACAGGATCACTGAGTAGAAGGGCATGAACAATTTAGTAGCTTTTCTCATGCAGTTTCTAGCTGTTTTCCAGAATGGTTGGACTAAATCACTGTTCCACTAATTATGCTTCAATGTGCTTGACTTTCAGCAGCACATATCTTACTATTTCTGTCTGTTCTTATCTTTGCCTGTTTCATGAGTGGGAAGTGGAACTTTAGAGCTATTTTAATTTAAAAGTCTCTTATTATTCAAGATTGGAAGTATTTTTTTCATTCTTCTTTTGAGAACTGTTCAAATCCTTTGACCACTTCTCTATTTCAATGATAATTCTCTCTTCTCCGAGGAAAGGTACCAAAACTGGGATGGCTTCTCTCTTTCCATTTCCCTTCATCCTTCTTTCCCTATTCCTACAATTCCAGGACAGTCATCAAAGCTTTCAGGTGCCACTTTTATTCTCTTCCACTGAAAAAGTACAGGTCATTTGACCAATGTCCAGCTCCACTTCTTTGATGAAGTGAAGTATTTTGTTCATAACAAGTAAACAGAAATACCAGATGTACAAGGTATTAGAAGAGGGAACTCTAATAATGTGAAGACACTAATAATGGACACTAATAACGTAAAGAAAGATTCTAGCAGTTGGATAAGTAAATGACCTTATCTAGAAAGAGGAAGTCAGTATACATCCCAGGTTCTGGAATCTCCCCAGAAGACTACTTAAACTTTCCTCATTTCCTTTGTGCTAAAGATCCTGCAGGCATACTGTGTCATCCTGGAGAAGCTACTGGAAAATGAGGAAACTCAGATTAATGGCTTTTGCATTGTTGAGAACTTCAAGGGCTTCACTATGTACCAGGCAACAGGCCTCAGGCCTTCAGAGCTCAAGAAGATGGTAGACATGCTCCAGGTAAGGTCACATTTACATCTCTCCTCTGTTATTTTCTCATAGCTCTTAGACTTATCCAAAAGGGATCTAAAAAAGTCATCAACTTTATCTTTAAATAGATAGACTTTAAATAAATAAGCTTTAACTAGAACCAAATAGAAATCAAAGTGAATCCAGTTCATTTTTTAAACCCTCCATTGGTTTTTAAACCAATCCAGAAGATTGTACATTTTCCCTTGGTAACCCACTGCAGTGTTTAACTCTATCATAAAGAAAGTTCTTCCTAGTAACTCATCAAAATAGCAAATTCCTTATAACTAACTCCTTTTCTATGTAGGATTGTGAAAGAATGGGGGACATGTGGCAGAATGAGGTAAAATAAGACACTCTTGGCAGACTATAAAGTGAATCAATTCACTCAGCAGGCAGCTGGCAAAGCTTGGATATTTAAAATGACAAGGTACCTGAAAAATGAATCACTTTTCTATCTTTGTCTTGCTGGCTCCACCCAATAATGATGTATTCCAAGTGACAATTGCATTGGAAAAATAACAGAAGCTATCCTTCTAGTAGGTCCAGCACACAAACACTTAGAAGGGAGCAGGGACTCCTGGACCCTCTTCTTGGAGGGACTATGGAGTCACTTTTCACTGTGTTTGCGTCCCTGCTTACTTATACAAACATGGGGCAAATGGTTCTTTCAACCTGGGCCTTTCCTGGGGGTTATGAAAATGAGTGAAAAGATGAGAATCAATCAAGGAGATGGGGAAGTTATCTCTTTGTTTCTGCAGGACTCTTTCCCAGCCAGATTCAAAGCTATCCACTTCATTCACCAGCCATGGTACTTCACCACCACCTACAATGTGGTTAAGCCTTTCTTAAAGAATAAACTTCTGGAGCGGGTGAGTATGAGAAGGCTGCAGTTTACTGAACCAATGAGGTCAGGGCTGGGAGCAAGAACTGGGCCCACCAAGGGTTCTGACCAGTGGTCACAAAGCATTGAACTATAATGATGTCCAAGGCATAAGACTCAGATCATCAAATGGACACAGGCTAGGAGAAACTGTCCATCATATTAGCTGGGCAGTCAACAAAAATTTACTGAGGTCTACTATGCACCAGGCACTGTGCTAAGTACTGAGAATACATAGAAAGGCGAAAATATAGTCCTTACTCTCAAGGAGCTCACATTCTAATGCCACCATCTGTTACCTTACCTTTGATCTGAAAATTCCAACTTTAAGTGACTTCATGAATATGTTCAATTTAACAAGTACCTACTATGAGCAGGGTACTATTCAACAACAACAAATTGTAATAAGAACAGGCAGTTTCTACCCTATCCAATAAAGAACCAATGAAAACTTCTGTGCAGAGTGTACAGGCTAGTAGGGGGGGTTGGATGCCAATATAGATAACTGTAATACAGAATATTGCATGGTAAATACATTAAGAGATTAAGTACTACATGACGTCCTGAAGGAAAGTCATTATCACCCTGTGGAGCTTCCTGAAGGAAGTGGCATTTGGTTTGTATGTTAAAATATAGGCAGGAATTCATCAGGTAAACAGAAAAAAAAATAGACATTCATTCTGGATAATGGGAACAGAGTGAGAAAAAACACAGGGCATGATCAGGGACAGAGTGGTTCAGTTCAGCTGCTGTGCAGAGTGTGGGGGAGGAATGCTATGGAATACAGCTTGAGAGATAGGATGATTCCACCAGGGTGGGGAACTTGCGGGCTTGAGGCTACCACATGTGGCCATCTAGGTCCTTGAGTGTGACCTTTTGATGGAGTCCAAGTTTTACAGAACAAATCCTTATGTTAAGGGGATTTGTTTTGTAAAGTTTAGATTCAGTCAAAGGGCCATGCTTGAGGACGTAGAGGGTCACATGTGACCTCAAGGTCACAGATTTCCTACCCCTGCCCTAGTCTGTGGAGAGTCTTGAATGCTGAGCAAAGGAGTCAGAATTTTACTTAGCAGGCAACAGAGAACCAATGAAAATTTCTGTACATAGAAAGGAACATAACCAGTTCTACACATAAGAAAGATTATTCTGGCAATAATATTAAGTCTAGATAAGGAGAGGAAAAGGTGAGAAGGGATGATCTGTCAAGAAATAGTCCAGTTCAGAGGTAAGACCTAAGAGGGCCTAAACTAAGATGATGGGAAAGGAACATTTATTAAGTTTCTTCTATGTGCCAGGCACTGTGCTAAAAGCTTTACGGATATTATCTAACTTGACCTTCATAATAACCCTAGAAAGTAGGTGCTATGATGACTCCCATTTTACAGTTGAGGAAACTGAGGCAGGCAGAGAGGTTAAATGACTTGCTCAGAGTCATGCAGATAGTAATTGTCTGAAGTCAATTTTAAGCTCTGACCTTCCTTCTATCCACTGTTTTCCAACTGGTTTTCCAACTGGTGGCAGCAGAAACAAAGAGAAGGGATCAGAGGCTAGAGACATTGCCAAGGTAGTCTTAATAAGTGATTGAATATGAAAAAAGTGGAGAGAGAGGAAAGGGTAAAAGATCATGTCCCTTCCCTATGCCCCTATTCCCTCATCCAGGGCATCTTCCTATTTAGTTGTTTCTCTTGCCTCACCTTAGGTCTTCATTCATGGAGATGACTTGGAGACCTTCTTCCAGGAGATTGATGAAGACATACTGCCTGCTGACTATGGAGGCACATTGCCCAAATATGATGGCAAAGTTGTCGCTGAACAGTTATTTGGACCCCGAACTGTAGCTGAGGACACTGCCTTTTAAGAAGGCCTACTTGTTACTTCCGCCAGTGACCCCAGTGATCCTCTCTGCCTGTCCTAAAGGAAAACAATTTTTGGATGAATTGTTTGTGCGAGTGATCAAGCATATGTTTTTGTTGCTGTCTGTTTGTGTGTGCATACCTGCGGTCAGGATCAGATACTTCTATCTTGGCCACACTGAGCCATCAAAACTGGGAGAATCTTCCTAAATTGTCTAAAACTGGGGGATAATCTAACTATCTAGTTGTCATTTAAGCTATGGGGCCAGGGTGGAATCAAGGGAGGGTGGCACATGGGAGAAATAGAAACATCAACTCTTTTTCTTTAAAACTGTGATAAAAACAAGATATTCACCGCTGATGTGGGCTTGAGGGAGACAGTGCAAGGCTGAGGTGAAATGTACAATGCCTAGTCAGCAGACCTATAAACTGCATCGTATTTAGATGGTTTTAAGTGTTAACCTTCCTCTGGATATAACAGTAGTTAGCACTGCTGCTTGTTTTAGCTTAAATCTTACCGTCACCATGCTGGTGAGACTCTTTTATGTCAGCGTTATTTTGTTTAGGAAATAAATATTTGCCTATATCTGACTCATATTGTATAATGAACACCTTTCTATTTTCTCTTTTGGGGAAACTATAAAGTGAATTTTAATCTAAGCTTTAAATAATTTGTCCCCAGAAGTTTGGTGCACATCATATGCCTTAGTTGAGAGCAAAGAAGCCTCTTAGGGGAGAAGGGTGAGTGCCCCAGTCCTCTGAGTCCAGAAACAGTTCCCAATATTAGAACAAGGTTAGAACATCCTAGAGCTTGAAGGGTCTTCAGAGGTCATCTACTCAAACTCCCTCATTCTATAGAGAAGGAAACAGGCCCAGAGAGGGGGAAGTGACCTAATTAAGGTCATACAACTAGTGAGACTTGAACTCAAGCTTGCTCATTCCCAAGTCAGTGCTCATTTGATTTCATCACAGCTGCACTTGCTTTTCAATTCAAAACAACAACATATACCATTAGGCATCGATCATATACAGAGCATCGTTCTTGGCCCCTAGGGACATTACAAGTTTAGACAATGTGCAACTTTTGACCTTATAGTCTCGTGTGTGCATACATATGTGCAAACATACATACATATATAACTAGGATAAGAAACATACGTAAAATAAATATTAATACATGACAAAGTGCATCAGATGTAGGCAAAGGGTTATATTTCTAGGACTGTGGACTACTGCCAGAGGAACCTTTCCAAATGTATGTATGGCCAAAGGTAACAGTGCTTTCTCATTCCTTTTAAAAGAAGAAAGGGTGTGGTCACACTCGATCACTTAATAGCCCCTAACTGTAATCTTGGATAGGGTTTTGGTAAGTGGGAAGCAAAGCCAGCACTAGGGATAGGCCAAGGTAGGTAGCTGCCAAGGGTGTGACACACAGGATGCCATAAAAGGCATTTCAGATTATTACTTTTTATAAACATACTTTTTCTAATGTCAGAAAATTCCATTCTCCATGGCAAAGTGGTAATTTTGCAAAGTCAAGAAGTCTCAAAGCCTCCATAGACACATCAGAAAAGATGCAGTTTTCAGTCATGCCTTGGTTTCTTTTTTTCCCTTCTTTTTTTATCCATCCTAATTTTTTTTTATTTTTGGCTGCCATCAATTGGTTGTAGGAAAGTGTATCCAAGCAGATGGAGAGAGAATGCTTGATAAAATACAAACTATGTGGCCCAGTTTTGCTATTGTGGGGAATAGTTTTATAATTTGTAAGTGGGGATTTTTTTATAATTTTAGGAAAGTAAACTCTGCTCTAATGTGTTCCATAAATTTTAAGTAATAAATCAGTATAACAGGAGACTATACAAAACAAAAAGAAACAAACAAAAAAATTAGCTCTTTCTGCCCTCCCCTGTTCAAACTTTCCTTATAGCCTGACCTAAATCTTACTGTCAGATTCAGTAAGTCTTTTCTCTTTTCATTTCTAAAATACTTATCTAGTATTGATTGTTGTATTTTCAGGGTTTTTTCTTTCTTCCCAACACACACACACACATACACAGACACACACACTCTCTCTTCTCCTCTCTCTCTTTCCCCTTAGCCCCTTCCCTCCCTCTTTCTGCATTCCCACCCCCCCCTTCCATCTTGTCTCCGTCTGTCTCTCTCTTTCTAGGTATTCTCTCCTCTCCAGTTCCTTCCAATTTCCTTCTCAGTGGCATTTGGTGGCATAATAGAGTGCTGGGCTAGTAGTAAGGAAGACCCAAACACTGCTTCACACAGTTAACTATGTGACTCTGGATAAGTCACTTACTTCACCCTTCTCAGCTTCACTTTCCTCATCTGTAAAATGGGCATAATAACACCTCCTATCCCACAAGGATGTTGTAACACCTCTGCTAAATGCTTTGTAGACCTCAAAACACAATATAAATTTAAGCTACTTTTATCATAAGGGCATCCTTTTTCTTTAGGCTTTCCCCCCTTCTTCTACCCTAGTTCTTGCCTGCATTTCCTTGGGAAAGTCCTGGTGTTATTTCTCTCCTTTAGTTTTTAGCAAAAACATCATAGTAGCCACTATCTTTACAATGTTTTGGTAATTCGAATATGACAACAAAAAAATTTTTATATGAAAATTTCCCGAGAAAGGGAAGGTGGGATAGTGTAACTGAAGGGGCTGGAGGGGGGCAAGCTGTACCACAAATGACCTCCTGGAAGAATGGATACAGAACAGCAGTGGCAAAATATGAGTTAACACTTTGAGGCTTAAAAAAATGAAAATTATCTCATTTGTGAGATAGTTACTATAGCCATGATCATGTACATTTTAATTAGCAAGCCTAAGACCTGAGTTCAAATCAGGCTTTAGACATGTATTAGCTGTGTGACCCTGGGCAAGTCACTTAACTAATCTCTCTGGCCCCCCCAAAACTCCATTGACAGTTGAACAAAGCCAATAACAAACTGAATCTGTGAGAAGTTAAGTATTTTGGTCATGGTTTTCTCTCTAGTGAATGAATGAGGCAGCTAGGTAGTGCAGGTGGAATGCTGGACCGAGGATCAGAAGACTCAAGTTTCAATCTGGGCTCAGATGCTAATTAGGTGTGTAACCTTGGGCAAGTCATTTAACTTCTGTTTACCTCAATTTCTTCATCTGTAAAATGGGGATGGTAATGATAGCACCAACCTTCCAGGTTGGTGAGTGAAGACAAAATAAGATGACATTTCTAAAGTATTTTGCAACTGTTAAAGCACCACATGAATTCTAGCTATTTTTAGTAGTATTGTGCCAGAGGCAGCATTCAAACTCAGGTCTTCCTGACTCCAAGTCCAGGATGTTCTCTGCTAGGTTACATGGCCTCTTGGTACCATTCCTAAGGTCAGTTGTGACCATCACCGATTTCACAGGAGTTACGATGATACTAGATAGAAGTCATGGCACAGAGGTTGCTGCCTCAGAACATACCTGCTCACACCTTGCTGGGATGACCCCATGGGATAATGAATGAGAGGAGCCTCTCTTTTTCCTTAGGAAGTAGTTAGAAGGGAAATCTGACCAAAGTCTCATCTTAGTTCTGGGTCAGCTAATAAAGGAGAAAGCCTCTAGTGGCACTCTCTGGGGGTGATGGAAGGCAGTAACAAGAAGAGACAAATGCCACTAACAGATAGCAAGAGGTGTGTGCAACTCATAAGGACATTTTGGTGCCAGGGAGTTAAAAAGGACGCCTCCGGATGGCCATCTTGCCTTGGGTAACCTGACTGTGGGATGTACCAGAGCCCAAATGGGGAACCAGGGCTCCTTGAGGGCCACAAACACAGTTGGGAGCTACTCTCTAGGATAGCATCATAGCACCTTGCTTAGAGGGCAGAGGTGATCCTGATAATGTGGCACATGGGACTGGGAACAGGGAAAAAGCACTCCCCACTACTTGCATAAAATGGAGTAATCTCTCTGGGTCTCAGTTTCCTCATCTGTTAAATGAAGGGAATGGAGTATATGATTTCTAAGCTTCCTTCCTGAGTTAAATGTTATGCTCCTGCGAGCCAATGGTAAATTCCATTTTCTTTGATCTGTGAGCACTTAAGTTTATTGCTTTCTTTGGTGACTTTGTCCAATTTCTCTATTTTTAAGAAATCTGCGCTCAGAGGACAATTAGTTGAAAAAAGAAGAGGAGGAGAAAAGCTTTCTTGGGGGTTTTGCTCTGTCACCTTCCCCAAGGTGAATTGAGTGGCTCATCTTTGATCTTAGAGATGAAAGTTTTCAAGGTACATTATATATCTCATCTCATGTCGGGGAAGATAGGAAGCTCTATGTCCATTTTTATAGATAAGGAAACAGTTTTGGAGAAATGAAGTGATTTGCCCAAGTAGCACAGTCAATATTTGAACCCAGGTTTCTTCACCCATTGTACTGGGTTGAAGAGACAAACTTACACATGTGCACACACAATCAGCCTCTTCCTACAAGGACAGCACAGCTGCTCCATGGTGCTAGAAGGGCATGAATGAAGAGAACACCTGAAGGAGGTGAAGACTTATGTGGGAAAAACATTGCAGCTGGATGTGGCTTTACACCCAGGTAACCAATAAATGTGATTATTCTAAGAAAGAAGGAAAACAGGAGTGCAGATATATGGTCTTTCTACTCCAATCAATCTACCAGCAAGCATTTTTAAAGTTCTACTGTTTCTTAGGCACTGTGTCAGATGCTAAGGATACAAAGGTAAAATGAGGTATTAATTCCTGCTCTCAAGGAACTTATTTTCTGTTGGGGGAAGGTGTGGGCAAGTAACAGTTTCAAGGGTGGTGGTACTCTGACCCAAGATGAGGGCTGCCTTGTATTGGTCCCAAAGCACTTTGTTTCCAGGCTGGTCACTCCCAGGGGGAAGGTGATGACAGTAGGTATGAAACACTGAGTGAATAGAACAGACTTTCCCATGGAGGTTCCCTCAGAGAGCAGGTCTCTTGCCTGAGTCCTTGGATGTGGACTCAGACACCTTATAAATTGACCAGTCCTGTACAGTGAACCACTACTTTCATGTCCCATTCTCATTCTCTCTGGGATCATCAGCAAGTCTAAACTGTACCTGAGAAGGAATTCACCTCTCCATAATAAGGCAAACAAATGGCAATCTATCCTTTGCCAGTGAGGGGGAATCCACTGCCTTCTAAGGCAGTACACTCTATTTAGGGGCACTTCTAATTGTTAAATTTTTCCTTATTTGGAACTGAAATCTGTCTCATTTCAACTTCATGTTTTTCTCCTACTTCTTTCTGCTCTCTCCTGCTAAACAGAGCAAACCTAATTCTCTTCCACATGACAGCCCCATCAAACTTACTGCACATTTAATTTAACAATTTAATTGCATGAGTCCAGTGAGAACTCTTGCCAACAAAATAATTTCAGTGAATTATGGGTGGCTGCCAGAAAGGGAGGTTCCCTTTCTTTGGAATCAAAAGCAAGGTACGGTGACTCAAAGCAAAGTTGGCTTAAAGAGTCTTCCATTCACTTGAAGAGGAGGTGACCTAAATATTCAGGTGACACTCTACCCAAGAATCTGGTAGCAAAGTGCTGGAATTAAGACAGTGACCTGATCTACATTCAAGGAAAATCCCTGATCTTCATCAAAGAAAAGCTTTGTACAAACTGTGGTCAAGAGGCTGGTGAAAAATATAACCAAACCCACATTTTAGTAGAATTTGGAGAGTCTGTGACTACAGGTGCCATACCGATACAATGCAGCCTCTCCAAACACAGATATGAACATAATACACACAAACCTGCGGGTTGGCTAAGCATTACAGCTGTCTGGATCCAGAGTCTGTTTGACCCTGAGCAGGAATAGTTGTCTTAATTGACCATGACAGCAAGCTGTGCAGATCCAACTTGAAACAAACTTCCCACAGAAGATGACCTACCTAATATCCAGGGCCTGGAATGTCTTTCATGTGGCAGTTATCATGAGGTCATGACCACTTTCCTCTAGAAGTTTGTCTATGATCAAAGACAGTCTGGGAAGGAGAGACTGGCTCACTGGAGATGTATGAGGTTTTTAATAATAACGTGGGTATTGTACCCTCACTATCCCAACTTCCTGCCCAGACAGTTCCTAGCTTAGCTTGTCATATCTCTTGGTAAAGAGAAATAATTCTCTCCCTGTGTGAAGCTGTATCCGTTTTTAGGAGGGGCCCAGCAAAAGAGGCTCCACAGATCAGTACCATTCTACTAGCCTAGTCTGGTGTTCTTATCAAAGTCACTTCACTGATATTATGTGCAAAGCACTGAGGAGAGAGATACAAACCAAATCCTGTTCTCAAGACACTTACAATCAAATGTGGGAGGGATGGAGGAAGGGAAGGAGTGAGAGAAGCAATGTGTACAAAAACATCCAGGCAAAGTAAGAAATTGAGAAGTATCACTGTCACCTGGAAAGTTGAGGAAAGACTTCCTGGGGGATGTAGCAATTTAGTTGGGCCTTGAAGAAAGGTTGGAACTTTAATTGACAGAGGATGGAGTAGGATAGGCCATTCTAGGTGGGGGAGAGGTGGAATGACAGGAACAAAAACATGGAGAGAAAAGTAGATAGGATGGGGACAATGGCTAATTTGGTTAGAATGTAAAATGTGTGAAGGGTTGTATAAGGCTAGAGGCTGGATTGTGAGGGCTTTGAACACCAGATTCCGAGGTTAGAGTGTGCCTTATTTGATAGACAACAGGGAAACACAGAAGGAGTGACATAGTGAAGCAATTCGTTAGATTCAACAGATAGGAAGATGCAAGGAGGAAAAATAGACTGGTAGCAGGAAGACCAGGGAGGAGGAAATGAGAAGAATCTGGCTTAGAGTGTGCTGGAGAAGAGAATGAATGAGGGGATGGGTAATTATGGAGGCAGAAACTACAGGGACTTAGTGACTGGATGTGTGAAGAAGGGAAGAGGAAAAGATGAAGTGATGAACTTAGGTGACTGCGAGGAGAATTCTGTCATCATTTAGTGTCTGTAGTCAGTGATTTGGGCAAGTAACAAGAACACAGGGTGACTATCATTTTAATAACATCCACACCAAAAGTTCTTAACTTGGGGTCCATGAACTTGTTTTTAAAATATACTTTGGTAACTATTTCAATATAATTTGTTTCCTTTGTAATCTTATTTTGTTTTATACATTTAAAAACATTATCCTGAGAAGGGGTTCATAGACTTCACCAGACTGCCAAAGGGGTCTATGACACAAAAAATATTAAGAATCCCTGGTCTACACAGTCTTTTAAAGGTTGTTGTTATGAAAGAAACCTGTCAAATAATCTAAGGTAAGGGAATTTGTTACCTGCAAGGGACGAAGAATGGAGAGTTCAGAGACAGGGAAAGTAAAAACTAATTATGGATTAGTAATTTTAAATCCAGTTTACAAGTCTGTATTTAAATCAAGAGTCAGATGTTTTGAATAAATTAACCACAACAGTGACCATCCCCTTTTTTCCTAGGAGTAGAGAGGAGGGTAGTTCTGCTGTTGAGCTCAGCACCTTCCAACTCGGCCAAACGTCCACTCCTAAATATCCCATCCCACTCAGCTCCCTGAGACAAAAAGTGCAAGTCAGGTAGTGCACGCTTAGCAATGGTTTTAGATGAAAAAATGAAGAATGAGATTATTGGTTAGAATAATGACAATCCAAATTTATACAGTATTTTAAATCTCACAAAATGATTTCTTTACAAGCACCATGTGAGGTAGGGAGTGCAGGTATCACTATCCTCCCTTTACAGATGAAATTGAGGCTCAGACATATTGGGGTGATTTGCCCATAATCATACAGCTATCAAAATAACCAAAGATGGTACCTGGACCCCTGTCTTCTGATTCTAGGTCCAATGATCTTTCTTCTGCACTGTCTCTGGAAAATAATCACTGCACAAAGAAAATACCCAGGCAACACCTTGGTTGATTTTGTCCTTTATTTTTTTTAGGTAAAGAAATTTCATTGAATCAAAGATAACAAAATTATCATTTTTGTTTGCAATGATCTTTGTTTACCACCACACAGAATCAAAATAGGTCCAAAAGTAATATGAGAAAATAAAAAGATCAAGGACACCATTGTTTAATATAATTTTTCTTAATAAAGGTAAACATCACCATATTTAGAAAAAATTGCATTGCTAGTTGCAAATCTTAAATGCCTTAAAGCTAAAGGATCCCATTCTCCCCATCTCCCCGCTTTAAGATCCAAAAGCTGGAAGGTTTTCAGTATACAAACTAATTTTTTTTTTCAGGGCAGCATTTTAAATTTAGAGGAAAAAAACAACCTTGCAACATAACAGGAATGTGGAAGTGATGGTTCTTTAAAAACTTCTCTGGAAGCAAATTCGCCAAAATTAAGAAGATATGTTGAATAGGAGAGTCCAACCAAAATACAGAAAGAAATGCACGCTTATTCCCCCCCTCCCCTACCCTCCCCCCCTCCCAACCCCCCAGCTTCGCTAAGGCCGCTGTAGTGGCAAAAGTCAGAAAGCTCAGGTACAGTGTAGGTCTTCCTGAGGCAGAGTGAACTATCCCATCATCTGGAACCAGTGTGGAAGGAGAGAGATTTTTAATTTGAATTGTGCTTTAGGAAAAATGAAAAGGGTCTGTTCTTCCATTCCCCCCCAAAAAAATCCCTCAGGAAAACTATTTCTGAAATAAGGAAAAATTGTTCATGGCCATGAACAGTTTGTGAAGTGAGTGAGTTTAGGCCTAAGCTGGTCAGCTGAACTTTTATGGTCTGTTGGCTACCATATCATGGGAGGATTGGAAAAAGGTTGGATATTGAAATGGAAGGCGCTTCTGCAGATCCCTCAAATGAAAGCTGTCCTTGGCAATAGTGGATCACTTAGCTAATGTCAACACAATTATTTTCCATAAGTTAAGTTAATATCCTTAAGTTAAGGTTTTATTACTAGTCATCAAAAGTGAAGCAAATATCTAGAAGCTTCATGGAAATTAGAATATGTGACCTAACCCAATGGCTAGGAATATATAAATCCTGTATAGGAACTTATGTAGAGTCCACTCATTAAAATACATGACAGCTTTAGTCAACATTATAATTAGGAAATTAGGGAATAGATGAGGCTATTATAGAGAGGGTAGACATCCTAGAAGAGGCAGCTCTTTGATGATTGGTGAAAAGGGGTTGGCTGGTTTGGCTTTCTTGACTTGGGGTACTGGCCTCATGCCAAGCCCCCTTTGTAAGAGAAATGCTTGCAGTGTTGCTGAGTCACAAGGAAGATGCAACAGTGGTCAGAAGAAACAACTTTTCAGATGAGAAGATCTCCTAGCTCTCTGCCCCTGCTTATACTCTTCTGTATGATTTGGCAACAGTGATCCTCATCTCAGAGAGGCACAGAGAGTTAATTTCTTTTGCTTTAGTGATAAGGAGGAAGAAAACTTCCTTAGCTGCTTGTTGTCCCAAGGTTAGAGGCAGCCCAATCTTTATAGTTCAAAAGAGGGCAAACCCAAACTCAGTATCTGTGAATCATTTATTTGATCCAAGATGCTTTAGGCAGCAACCTAGGCAGAAAGAATTCTGTAGGTCTACATGCTTAGTGAGTTTTGGCTGGATTTTAGGAGTAAATGGTTCTGGTTCAATCTCTCACAGCAGAGACACTGCAATATTATGATATTTATTAGAGGATTTCCTAGCGGCTCTGGGTGTGAAGGAAGACATTCCCAAGAATATTTGATAGGATACTGCAACGATATAGTACTAAATGGTCCTTCTGTACTGCCTGAAGGATGAAGACTTGTAAGATCTTTTTAAGTTAGCATGATGTTTTAATAATCTTTATTTCTGGCCTAAGTAAGAATTAGTGCTATATAGGAGAAGAAAACCAGCTCAAATCCCACACATCTGCCCATTTATAGAGGATAAACAGGAAGAAAAGTTCCATTGTGTCCCTGGAACTCTATACAGATCTTAAGTCACATTATAAAGAGATCTGTAATTTGGAGGCATGGCATGGTGAGCTTGGCTATATAAAGAGTTATGCGTAGTTATGCTGAAGACTACAAATTGCTTTAATAACTGAATTACAGAACTTCAGAGCTAGTTTTGGAAAAGAAAGGCTGAGCATATGAAATTTTCTACCTTAGGAAGAGTCTCATTGTCCTGCTTGGCTCATTTGCTGAATGATGTTATTCAACTGGCCCCCATGAAACATGGGCCAAGATTACAAACACTTTTGAATTGAGAGAGGGTTTAAGGTCATAATGGTCATGCTACAGGAAGATCTTAAAGGTATGAAAGAATGCTCTAGCCAGTGCCAATGGTTTTCCCTAATAACTGTTTTTTAAAATACAATAGCTCTTTCTCTAAACCTTAGTAAAGTAAGTTTGACACAGTTGTATTCCATATGTATGGAATCTAGAGAATGTAGGAGTTATCAGACACAGCCTAGAGAGTCTGTAAATAGATGTAGGTTAGAAGAATGAATCTGTGCTGACCACCAATGACCACCAACTAGATGTGATAACTAAGTCAAAGTCTTACTAAAGAGATTTAAGAATGCAGAATCCCTCTTTCAGGGGAGCTTCCGCATTGGAAGGATGTGGTAACACAACCTCTACACACTAAAAGAAGGATGACTCCAAGGGCATTGGACAGAAGACCCTGAATAAATGAAAAAAAATCTCTTCTGCCTCTCTCCCATGGTGATGGGAGCCTCCCTCCTGGAGAGACAAATGCTTGTTTTCCAAATCTATTAAACATAAATTAAACATAAACACATCAAGGGGGACTTGACATTACTTTCCAAGTGGCAACTCCTTCTCCCTACACCGTACCAAAATACTAAGCTAGTCTGGATGAGTTACTAAACTGTGGCTTACTTCTATTTTCTGAGGTGGAAAGAAAACAGTAGGAAGAAATATGAACATTCATTACACTTTGGTTTAACTTTATTACCACTGCCCCTGTATTTGTACAGCAGGAGGTCAGAATCTGATTTTAAAGTAGACATACCACTCCCAACACCATTTGGAAATCCAGGTTCATGTTAGCCCTGACCGGTACGGTTTTATTTCTGGTTAAGGGGGAGGTAGATTAGCATTTGAAAAGTAGCCCAGGTTTTCCTTGCTACTTTATATTAAGAATATCTTAAAACAGATAGGTTTAGGAAATGGCCAAAAAAAGTTTTCTTCCCTAGACACAGATCATTTCATGTGAGTTCAACCAATCAAATGCAGATAAGTTACTGGGGTAGCAGATAGGGAGGCAGAGAAAAAAGCTTCTTTTTCTTGGTAATGGCTACCGGCTGTCAACATGGCTTGGGATGAATGAAACAGGAAGGCTGGAGGAAGGGAAAAGAAAATTTCCATATAAAAAGATAATGCTGCACCCATGGCTTACTGGGAAGCTGGCACTTTCTAAATTTAATGCCTACTCATATTCACCCGAGAAGCAAACAAGAACAAGAATTTTCTTGTAAGACAAAAAGTCACATCCACACCCTCATTTCTATGCTGAAGAGACTGGAACACATGCAAAGGATTTTCAGTTGATTCCACTTGGGCCAAAATGGAATGTAAATGCCACTGTTGGTCACACTGCACAAAGAATTTTGGCTGGGACGATGCTGCATGTTAAATTCTGGTTTTGCAGTCACAAAGGCTGAAAGATAGATGTGACTCTTTCCCAACAAAAGCAAACAGAATGATCCTGCTAACCAGTCATCAGAAAACAGTCTTCACGGGTAAAAGATAGTTTCCCACTTGGCTGGATCTTTCCCCGACCTTTGTCTTTTGTATATGGGCCAATGGTGATCTGATCGTTTTCCTACTGAATGCAGCAGCATATGCACATGTGCCAGTTATTAGAATAGGCCAGAAAAAATGGCCAAAGGCAAACAAAAGCAGTCTACCATTTTTTGATACAGTAATTCAATGATTATAAAATTATTGCTTGGTTTAACTAATCTAAGTTTAGAGAAGCGATGACAGTACCAGGAAGTCTGTCTGTGAATGTTCTACCTGTGAGTGGGTCGGGGGTTGGCGCAGAATTTTTTTATCACAACCAAAGTGGCTAATTGCCAAACCAAGGCTAATACAATAAAGTGCTAATTGGTGCTAAAAGAGTGACACAGGAAAGGCAATAAAGAATACAATTTGGAAAAGATTACAATAAATTGAACAGGGAAATAATCAGAAAGTAAAACTGAGACCAAAGAAGTTCCAATATTTTTCAATAGTGCTGCTGTTCATTCTAATAAGGTGATGATCTAATGATTGTCATACAGAATTCCTTCAGGGTAGAAATAGTCATTATAGTCATGGTCACTTGGGGCAATATACATATCCTTCTGTCAATGGACATAAAAAATAATGCCTTCAAAGTGCCTGAGTAGTCCTCCCCAGCTGAGCTTTCCAATTTAGCCTCTACTTATTGCTGGAGTCAAAGAAGTTGGAGAAGGTAAAAGACTGAAAAGGATGCCTAGTAGTATCATTGTGAGTGCTGTACAATTCCATATAGCAACTGCTGGTTTTAGCAACTTCCTATTATAGAAACCACTGGAGGTTTTAAATACAGAGGTGCCAACAGATCAGGAAAAGGATAAAATCCCAAATCCCAAATAACATTTTTTGACATGAGACCCTGGAAAAGTCTGACAGTATATAAGTAAAGGAGATTCAATAAAAATTCTGTTCCAAAAGAGACTACTTTTTAAATGGAGATGTTTAACTTTGTCTAAACCTAAGTTCCACTTTTGAATTACCAAGCCAGTGTTAAGGAGACCTGGGTTAAAAGAAAAAAAAAACACCAGATAATTCAGTGCTAAAGAAAATCCTTTACACAAGTAATGAGGAAATAAAAAAAGGCAAATGATTATATCAAGGCTACTTGTTTGATTTGGACAAGAATTTAAAGAACAGGAAGTCACTGGAATTCTGTTCTCTTAAAATCTAGCCAAATATAAATCATCATATATACTTTCAGAGTTGGACAGGCCCTCAGACATCAACTAGTCCAACCCTCTCATTTTACAGATGAGGAAACTGAGGCTGACAGGTTAAATGACTTGCCCAAGGTCACTGTGGCAGAACTAGGATTCCTAGCTTTCAA
>CM053769.1:557846388-557894386 GCA_028658325.1 Potorous gilbertii
CTAAGTGGTTCAAGCTCCCTCTCCTCAGTATTGACTTGGAACCACAAAACAACAGCACAAAGTATAGTCACAAAACATGATACATCTTGCCACATTCTTGGGAGGATTTTTTGATTGGCAAAGCAAAGATGCTGTTCAGATACATTTTTAATAGGGAAATTAGAAGACAACTGGCTTAATCAAATGCTGAAATCGGAAAGGTGATCAAGAATCCCACCACTTGTCATCCTGGCCAATAATGCAATAAAGAAAACTAGTAACCTAAGCACAAAAATAGCCTGAAGATCCTGGGGACAGCCATCTGCCTTGGTGAGAGGTGCTCTTGGCGGGAAGCTTCCCTGCTGACATACCCAGGTTATTGAGAAGGATGAAAACCTGAAGCAGCAAGTGAAGAGATGAGTAGTTTCAGAAGGAAGGGCCACTGGAGTGCTTCTGAGTCTGTAAGGGCATCACTCCAGATCAGCATCCATTTGCTCTGTATCCGAGCACTGGGATTTGTTACGCTCCCATTGGCAAATGGCATTGGCATACTGCACCACCAGCTTATCCATCCAGGTCAGGGGTTCCGGGAAAAGAACAGCACCCTCAAAGAAGCCCAAGTGACCTCCATGAAGTGGCAGCACAAACATGACATTCTCTCGTTTCTCTGCAAGGGGAAAAATGCATCTCTGTGAGTGATCAGATTCCAGTTGGCAACCTTTGGGTGCAGATAAAGGAACTTGTGTAACAGGTCTGTATTTTGCTCACCGATAGCACCTGTCTGTTCAAGAGAGTATCCCAAATAGTGGCAATGATTTTCCACTAAATCACCCCTGTCTCTTAAATTAGAAGGGGAAACTGCTAAGGAAGGCAAGAGGCTAAGATGATGAAGAACTTGGTTTAAGGGTGTGATACACAAAAGGCTATCTGTTCAATACACCTGCCTTAAGACATAAACATCATAATATTCACAGGCATGTTCTTTTTGGTTACTATTTTCTATGTTTTTGTAAGACTAGTCTAGGGATCTAGATGTTGTTTTAAAAGAGAATGCATCCTACTTGATCATGAGATCCTTGGAGGGGTTAAAGTAGCATTAGTTACGAACGGAGGATCATAGGCTTAGGGCTGGAAGTTACCATGGCTTTTCAGGTATAATCTAGTGCCAGACTCTGGCTCCCAAACCTCTTCAAGCTCCTGCCAGCTATGAAGTAGACCTTTTAAAACCTCTCAGGACACACCTCACCCAATCCCCACCCCACCCCCAACATCATCATCATCAGCCACAAGGACGGACCTCAAGGGAGGGCCCTGAATAGTCTATTTAACTGCATCCCTCAGTGGATCTCTCTCAGTGGTTAACACAGCTCCACCCTTTTATACATCATGCAGTGATTCTCAAACTTCAGCTCTCAATGTACAGATCTTATTCCCCATCTGAACTGCCTGCTCCCTTACTCCCATGTCCATTTCAAACCTACCCCTCAAGGTTCCATTTCAGATCTTTACACCTCTTCTATTTTGCCCTGTGACACCAGTTTCAAACTTAATGGATTTCTATCTTCTGGTTTTCACTGAGCCCTGATTCCCTCTTGAGGACTGATTCTTTGACCTGCCTTTCCAGCACTAGTTTATGTTTTCTCTCATACTCTCTGACTCACTGGATGCAACAGGAAAGCTGGGACTCTCCTTTGTTCCCCACTGACACTTCCAGATTTACCCTCTGTCACCATTACTCAGCAACCTCTCTTCCTCTGAGTTTCATGATTTTCAAATTTATTACCGAACCCAGATCCTGGTAGATGTTATTAATCCACCTCTAGGACATTCTCCTTCTTTCTTCTATGAGTTCAGTGCCCTCAGACTAGAAGATTTCTACATACTAATTTTCCTTCAAATTCTCTAACTTTCCAGTTCCTCAATTTACTCATTTCTGATGACCACTTCACTCCATCTTAGCTAAAGAGAGTTTGCTGTTACTCACAAGGGTTCCATAGGTATGAACTCTATAATTCCTTACAAAAGAATGACTATATATATATTGACTAATCTTTTAGCATCCCATCTTTTCCTATGCCTCATAAAACCCTAACTCTTTCGTTGTCCTCACTGTAACATCATTCCCTTCAGGTCTTTTAGAGGCCACTGTTCTTGCACTGGATACCCTGTTCCCTTTCCCTATCTTGGAGAACCAATTCAACTCTGTATATCTTCTCCATTCAGTCACTTACCTGTTCATTTATCACATGCCTTGCCAAACCCAACCCTGGATTTCTCCCACCACTTGAATACTCTGCTCCATTCACATGCTGGAATGGAGCTGGAGAAAACACAATATGGTATTGACTGGGCCTGTTACAAATTTGTATTTTCTACTCTCGACTAGGCCCTCACTGTGTCAAGATTACCCTTCTATTCCCCTTTAACTGATCCAATATCCCAGTATCTATACTAACTGTTCAAATTTTGGCTTCATCCCCTGGTCTTCTCTGTTGAGGACACTACCACATACTTCCCTGAAAAAACTGAGGCCATTTGCTAAGAGTTTCTTCATGTTGTCTTATCTCATATCACTCAAACATTTCTCCCCTACTATTTCTAGCTTCAGTACTTTATCATATGGAGAGGTGACTTTTTCCTTGTTAAGGCCACCTCCTCTCTATCTTTGAACTTAACTTTTTAAATTTTCTCCAAAATACTGTCCCCACTATCATCTCTATGATCTCCAATCTTTCCCTTTAAGTTCCTTTCGAGCTACCTACAAATATGCCCGTGTCTCTCCAACCTCGGAAACCCTCAACTTGAGCCTGTAAGTACTACAAGTCTACAAAATGCTTAACAGATGCTTCCTTCCTTCCTTTGTTCTGACATTTTGGGTAAGCTATCATTTTATATCTCTCCTCCCCTTCTCAGCTACTTCTTGAAAAAGCCATCTATACTAGGTGCTTCCATTTTTACTTCCTCTCCTCTCATTCTCTTAACCCCCTGATCTCATCATTCAACTGAAACTACCCTTTCTAAAGTTACCAATGCTCTCTTAATTACCAAATATAATAACCTTATCTTTCTGCAGTATTTTATATTGTTGACTACTTTGTCCTCCTAGATATTCTTTCCTATCTAGGTTTTTGTGACATGACTCTCTCCTGGTTCTTATCCTACCTTTTCAATATTCCTTGCTGGATCTTTATCTAGGTTATGTCCTCCCAAGGCTTTGATCTGGGCCATCTTTCTTCCCCCGTCTATATCATCTCAATTGATGATCTCATCAACTCTCATCCAGTTGGTTCCTAGACCTATATATCCATTGCTTATTACTCTCTTGAGTACTAGTCTGATATCACTAAACACCTTTTAGACATATTGAACTAGATGTCTTCTCAGCATTTCAAACTCAACATCTCTAAAACAGAACTTATTATCTTTCTTTTCACCCTTGATTACTGTCTCTGGGGCACTACCATTCTCCTGTTCACTTTGGTGCCTCACTTTCACTCACCCCACATCTCCATTTTGATGACAAATCATGTCACTTCTTTGTCCAAAGCATTTATCTTCTATATCCCCTTTTCTCTACTCATTCAGTCTCTGGGATAGTTCAGGCTCTAATCATCTCTCATTTGGACTGCCTTGATTCTCTCTGTACTCCAAACCACTCTCCACTCAGCTACCACAGTGATTTTTTAAAGTCCAGGTCTTGACCACGTGTCTTCTCTATTCACTAAACTCCAGTGGCTCCTATGACCTCCAGGGTCATAAACTCCTCTATTAGGCTTTTAAAGCTTTCCTAACCTGACCCCTCCTACTTTTCTAGTCTTCTCAGGCTTTAATTTCTTCTATGTACTTGACAGTTGAGCTAAAATGGTCCCAAATTTCACTTTCTGCAGGCCTTTTCCAGTTTCCCCAGCTGCTAGTGCCTTCCCCTCTGAGATTTCTTCCTAAGTATTCTATATATCTTGTATGTATCTCATTATTTACATGTTACCTACCCCTATTAGACCATATACTCTTTGAAAGTAGAGATTGCACTTTTCTTTGTAAATACTTAAAAAATGCTCTTTTGATGAATTCATTTAGTCTAGCCTACTCATTTTACAGATGAGGAAAACCCATAGAGGTTAAGTAAGTTTGCCCAAAGTCAATGGTGATGAAGACAAAGGCACATTTTGAACCCAGGACCTCTGTCTATAATGTGCCTCTGCTATTATATTCAAATATATGAAATCATGAGATCATTTCTCTCTCATAATGAAAGTTTTCATTGCGTAACATCTGACCTCTAGAATACACATTTCTTTTACTTCCTGGGCTACAAAGGCTTTGACTAGTGACTGAGTCTTCTGTGTTTTATTCTACTACATGTTTTTTTTCCCCCAGCCCTGGCTGTTTTAAATGAACCAAAAATTTTCTTCTTTCCTTTGATTCAATTATATTCACAAGAGGAAAACTTTTCCCTCCATTATCCCTTTCTTGTGGTTTATGTCCTAGAGGTCTAAAAATAATGTCCAGTTTGTCATCAAGAAAGGTAACACTAGCATTCCTAGATGTCGTCCTCTCTCTCCTCAGCTTTCTTCTTGGCCCTCTAGCTATTGGTTGGTGTGGAATGACATCACACCGACCTCAAACCCAATAAACTACTCTCCACTGGGCAGTATTTCTTTGCTCTTCCAGTTGCTTGGTTTTTAGTCGGAAGCACAGATGGAGTCACCAAAACATTGGCAGTGACAACTTGATATTTTGTTCTTTCTGTAGTTCTGAATACATTCTTTCCCAAAGCCAAACTTCTCAGTTTAGAAGAATCATAATCTCCCAGGCAATTTCACATGCCACTGGGTGACAGAAGCAATATCCAGACTGATAGTGCTGACCTCTTGCAATAGGATAGCAGGAAAGCCAGAATATTTGTTTAGGTATTGAGGTGGCAACATTATCAGAGATTCTTTGGCTATGAATAGAATCTTGTTGGATAAAAGCATGGTAGTAAGAAAAGCCTCTCTACATAAAAGGTATTTCTAGGTGATCACTTCACGGGGACGGTGACAGTATTTACTATGTCAAGATGAGTATGGAAAAGAATCAGGAGAAAGAAACACTTACCTGAAAGAGCTTTGGGGATTGTTAAAAGACTATCATGCACCAAGGGGTCATCAGCAGCATTAACCAGCATGAGCGGAACATAAATCTGTACAAGGAAAAATCAAAGTAAAACTCTTTTCTCTACATAATGCCACCATTGTTTTTGGCTGGCCAAACCCTGGAACTCCCTATCTAACACTTTCTTAAGAGAAAGTGAACAAGGACCAATATCTTGTCCATGATCAGTGTACACAAATGCCAAGTTGGCAATATAGAAATGATAAGCTTCTAGTAGGATCATGACTAGACCTTGAGTTGGAATGTTCTTAAACAGGTTGAGAGTAACCTTGGCTAAAACTTGTTAATAATGCTAGCTGGAAGTCATACAATCAATATATTCATTCCACTACAAAAGTACTCTGGGGGATACAAAAACAGGGCAAAATTCCTTTTTTGTTAAATTTAATATATGCTTTCAAAAGACAAAATGTCATTTAATAGAAGTTCATGGTTTCATATACAATCCTTTTTTCTATTCCTTTTAAAAATCAAGTCTTCCATTTTGGTCAAAAACCAAACCAAAACAAAAAACATATGGGGAGACTTATACTGGCAGCATGTTGATGTGAAAAAAGATCTGGGAGTTTAAGTTTTCTAAAATCTAACTATTATTAGCCAATGACGTCACATGGCTGCAATAAAATGAACGCAATTTTAGCTTGCATTCAAAAGCTGGGGTTTTCAACTCTTTTTGTGTCAGGGACCCTTTTGGCAATCTGGTAAAATTCATGGACCCCTTCTCAGAGTAATGTTTTTAGGTGCATATAATAAAATACATAGGACTACAAAGGAAAACAATTATATGGAAATATTTTTTTTTTCACAAACTTTCTTGATACTTATCCATAGACCCTTCTTCTCTGACTCCCCCTAGATCTTTGGACCCTAGGTTAAGAATTCCTGCTTTTAAGATCACGGTACTAATGCCATTACAGCTCTGCATTATCTAAACATGTCTGGAATACTGTGTTTAATTCTGGGTGCTACATTTTTAAAAAGACATGGTTTGGAAGGTGGCCCAGGATGATGAGGAATCTGTAAACCATCTCATGAGGAACAGATTAGACTTAAAGGAGGACATAATAACTATTTTCAAATATCTGAAGGGCTTTCCTGTGAGAAGGCAGAAAACTAAGTAGCCCAGTGTAGTGGAAAGACTGCTTGTATTTAGAGTCAGAGGACCTGGACTTAAATCCTGGATCTGTCACTTAGTTCTTAGTAGAGTGACCTTGGGTAAGTCACTCAACCAATATGGTATCCAGTTTTCTCATCTGAAAATAAAAAGGCTAGACTAGGTCATCTCTGAAAGTTCTTCTCACTACAGATCTATGATCCAGGTTAAGAGGAAAGCAGATCTCAGTGCAACATACGAAAGAACTTTTTAACAATCTGAAAGTACCAGTGATAAAGTAGGTTGCCTTGAGAGGAAGTCACTACTTTACCATTAGAAGCATTCTAGCAGAATCTGAATGATCACAATCAGAGATAATGTAAGGAGGGGTTTTTATGGTGCCTGAGAGGTTGGACTAACTGGGCTTTAAAGTCTTTTCTAACTTCAAGTTCAGGATTTTTAGGTTTGGGAGCAAAGAAAAAATAATGTTATTATTTAAAGTCAGTTGTAGTCACTCACCCTGTGCAGATACCTCATGCAGCTTTCTTCTTCATAATATTCTTTCAGAGAATTATAGCCGTGGAACTTCCTAAGACATACCAAAGCAGGAAAAAAAATGTAAGAAACAAAGAGATACTTTTCCTTAGGCCTCAATGCTGGTCTGTTTTATCTTTCTTCTAATTCCCACATTCATCTACAAGAGTAATATCTTTCCATGATATAATAAAGACCAACGATTTGAGCTCAGGTTGGCATGAAGCTGGACTTCATTGAAGAGGCTAGGAAATTCAGAGATTTGCAACAGAGGTCTTTCCATCAGAGGACAGTCTTTCTGCCTAGATTGCTATGCGATGAGATGACATAAATTATGGGAAAGGAAATGGATATGGATGTTAAGTTCCAAGTCCTGTTTATCAAGGAGGCAGTAATTAGAGATAGACTACTTTCTCTTCTAATTTTTAAAAGTAGTATAATCTCTAATAATAAGGATTATTATGGAATATAGTATAAAATGTTCATCTAAGCCTACTTTCTATTAGCCTGTGTTCCAGTTTTCCTTGTAGCTTTTATCAAATAGAAAGTTCTTTCCTAAGCAATTTGTTTTCTGATTTATCAAGGTTCCACTATTTCTAATTCTCCCTTGTCCAGTATGTTCTGTTGGCTTTGATAACTATTGCTTTATATTAAAACTTTGAGGTCCGAAAGTACTATTCCCCCTTTATCCTTACCTCTTCTCATAATTTCCCTTGATATCTGGATCTTTTATTTTTATAAGTGGATTGTTATTATATTTTTATAGAGTTCTGTAAAGTATCTCTTTGGTAATTTGACTGGTATAGTAGTAAAAGTACAAATTAAATTTGGTAGTATTTATAATTTGTATTATGTTGGCATGACCCAGGCACAAGCACTGAATATTCTTCTAGCTATTTAGGTTGTTCTTTATTTCTTTAAGGAGAAATTTTTAAGCAAACACACATACACACACAGTATTTTGTGTGCTTTGGTGGAATGATCTCCAGATATTTCATGCATTCTTGCAGTTATCTGAACTGGAACTGATTTCCCTTTCTATTATTGGCTCTTGGATTCTGTTATTTATATAAAAATGCTCTCTCTGGATTTTCAAGGGCTTATTTGGTATCCTGCAACTTTGCTGAAGTTATTGTCTCAATCAGTATCTTTGTTGATTCCATTAGAATTTCCAAGTAAACCATCATAGGATAGATTGCTTTCTAACAAAAATATAAAATGCTATGGGATGGACATCATAATAACAGCCCTGACCTTCAAGTTTTAGGGATTAGATTTGTCTTGGTTATGACTTAAGAACAGGATACAGACAGAACATCCCTAGTGTCCAGATGATTCCTGGGAAAGTAATTTTTATTCAGTGATGTTGAAGAGTTCAGATTTGACTCAAGAATGACAAAATGGAAAATTTCAGAGAAATCTGGGAAGATATGTATGAACTGATGCAGAATGAAGTGAGTCAAACCAGGAGAATAACACATGCAGTAACAACACTATAAAGAAAAACTCTGAAAGACTTTAGAACTGTGATCAATGCAAACTTCAGAGACCCCAAGAAGAAGCATGTTACCATGTTACCTCATGGTAGAGGGACTGAAAATGCAGAACAAGACATAGTTTTGGACATGACCAGTAAGAACATTTGCTTTGCTTGATGGTACCTATTTGTTACAAAGGTTTTATTTTTTTCTTTCTGTTAAACAACAAAAAAGATTTACTCTAAGGGAGACTTGGCTCAGTATAGGGATTTCTCTGTCAACCTGGCTTTCTAAAGCTTCAAATGAAGACATTTAAAATCCATTTTACTTTTCTGATCATGCTGAAAGCTTTCTGATCCCTTCTTTCCCTTACGAGGCCATTTTCCGCCTCATTTCTTACCTGGCCTCAATCACTAAAAGGGAGTTGCCTTAGACAGACTCAGACCTGGCAAAGACCTTGGCTTAAAAAGGCCAAACTACATCTAGGGCCAGCTCCAGTTGTCCTGATCTATGTCTGGCCATTGGATCCAGATGGCTCAGGAGGAGAGAATGAGGCTCTTGACTTTACAGAGCCCTGCCTTGCGTCTCACTTAAATCCAGTTTACTTGCAGGTTATGACATCACTTTCCAGACGTCACTGATCCTTTTCCAGAATGAAGGACAGATGATGAGAGACCCTTCTAAGGCTAGTGGCTTAATGGATATCATTGGTGCAAGAAGGTCGGTAACAATCAGAAAAGGCTGTATCCTTCAGGGATGATATTTACCTATGATTTAATACTAGCTTGCTTCTGTTTCCTTCCTAAAGCCCTCCTGACGTTAAATAGAATCTTTAAGTTCAGGAGGCAACTTCACCTTTCCCTGCTAGAGCTAATCTCATCAAGCAACTGATGCTATCTTAGAGGAAGTTATTCTGGGAGAGCAAAGCTCTTACACTATACATACCTCATCACATTGTCATCAATTTGCATAAGAGATGTGGCTGTGTACAATCTGCTCAAGTCAGTATCCTCAAGGCTTTGAGGTTTCTTAACATTGTTTCCAAACAGAACTTGTCTGAAATAAAAAGGGAAAAGGACACAATTTCAGGCTGAAAACTGCAGGAGCATGCAATGGCAAAGGGGCCTTTCTTGCCCAAAGGCAGTCTGGAAGAGTGAAACTTTGCTGAAGTGTTTCTCTGGCAGTTTGGAAAAGGTCCCTGGAGCCTTCAGAGTCTGCCAGTGAATGAGCTCAGATTGTTATGTTTTGAGTGACTGAAGAGGGAGGTAAGGTGAGATCTTCACTGCCCTTTCAGGAACAAAGACATGCTCAGTGGAGTGTGTGGACGCAGTCCAGGCAAGGCTAAAAAATCAGAACTGAGACAGTGCTGAATCGCGCAGAACTCTCTCTCACCCCAGTGCAGGATATTTGTAGAGTCTGCTCTGAAGGGAGTGCCAGGCAGCAGGCTGGCTGCACGTGTGGGTAGCACTGGCCCACTGTCGTCAGTCAGCGAACTCATATTTACCACCTCAAGAAGTCTTCCTTTCTGAGTTGGTTCCTTCTCTTAATGAGAAAGACAATTAGCTTATCCAAAAAGGATGTTAAAACCAAAGAAATATGCCTAGAAAATAATGGACACCATATTCAAGAATGTAATTCCCTTTACAGAAAAGATGTTACAGATTAACAAAGAGGAAAATGAGGGAATTATCATCAGACAGACCCCAACGAACAGTATTTCTGCTCCATCTCTGTAGCAGCTGTAAATCATGCTGCAGTATTTAATAATAGCTCTGGTCCCCCTTGCAAGACCAAAGATGGCCAGTGTTTGCAAGAAAGATATCCAATTGGAAGTAAGTCATTTAGTACCTTTATGAACCCACTGCAGAACTGGAATGGACTTTTTTAGCTTTTTAAAGCTCACTTTAGGGGGATCATATGCTGTTTGCAATATGATTCACACTTTAAAAATTCTTTGAGTTGTCAAATATTTGGTTTTCTATAATAAATTCAAGAAAAGTATATGTACCCCATAATTTACTGGGTGAGCTAATGCAGCACACTTGAATTTACTTGTTCTTTATAGGGGGTTCATCCTCCTAGTGACTGGGAGAAAGCTACCTTTCAGATACTGATTGCCAGGGCTGAGTCCTTGTCCCTCCAAAAATAAATATTTCACAAAGTGCCCACTTAACTTCCTGTAACCATTATGTTGGAAATTTACAATGCGAAATAGAGTAGCATCATCCATGTCTCATGAATTCATATCTAGGATGAGGAACAAGAGTCTCCCCATCCATCACCTATTTTATGTAAGGATCAAGGAATATGCTAGAATGTTGCTGTTCATTTGTGTCTAACTTTTTGTGATGCCAGTTGGGGTTTTCATGCAAAAATACTGGAGTGATTTGCCATTTCCTTCTCCAGCTCATTTTATAGATGAGGAAACTAAGGCAAATAGGGTTAAGTGATTTGCCCAGGGTCACACAACTAATAAACTAGAGGTCACATATGTATGAACTTAGGAAGATGACTCTTCCTGATTCCAAGCACTCTATACACTGTACCACCCAGCTACTACAGCTATACTAGAATATTATAGCCTAAAACATACATTTTACAGATGGTAGAGCAAGGAGATTTTTCTAATGGTTAATTTAAATTAAAAAATAAATATTTACCAAAAGCAAATCAATAGTTCAGTATTTATTTACTTTTGCTGTCAGCAAAAGTAAATTTCTAGGTCAGTAAAAAATCCTTAAATAAAATACTTGTCAGGATAAAAAAAAAAATCAAACCTGTAGAAAATGATAATCTTGTTGCACAGACAGACCTGGAACTCAGGAGAAATATGGCAGTCTATAATTAAGAGCCAGCATGATGTAGAAAGCGGACTGGATATAGACTCAGAAGACCTGGGTTCAAACTCTGGCTCTGCTACTTCCTCCCTTAGGGGCTTGGGCTGTCACTTCAATGCTCTGGGTCTGAATTTCCTCATCAGTCATCAGTCACAGGAAGAGGCTGAACCCTTAGGGCTTAACATTTCTAAGGTTTCCAGGAGTTCTAAATCTTATTATCTTCTAAGTGGTACATATGAGTGGCTTTATGCACACCTCTTCTGTTCCTCATTATAGCCTTGGAAGGCAGGGAAATGACTGTGATATATAAAACAAAAGGCATCAGTCAATAGAACATGGGGCTTTTTCTGGGTGTGATGAAGCTTCAGAGGGCAGATGTGGGGGCACAGTGGGAAAACCAAAGTAATGTTTTACATATAATGGGCACTGAAGCAATTAATAAAATGCTAGTTGCATTATTGTTGGATAGACAGGTGGACCCTAATTATGGAAGGCCTTAAATCTGATGAGATGAAAGGGGGGAGGGGTCATTCAAGTTTTCTAGAGCAAGTGAATCAACATAATTAAAGTGGTAGTTAAGTAAGAACAATAAATATGGCAGAGGCAGGTTTTGGGATGTTGGGAAATCAAGTACTGAACCAGTGGCTATTTTATTAACATTTATTAACAGCTTTGTGAATATATTCTTAAAAATGCTAATAGTCTTTATGATGTAAAGTATGATATAAGAGTCATTCCCTTTCTGGCTTTACTTAAACTCTAAGGTAGAAAAAAAAAATCTGACCAGCTTTTGGTGGTTGAGGAAAATGTAATTTCTAACAAAGGAAAAATGCAATGATTTGGCCAGCAGGAATACCTGAGACTATGAGTCCAAGCAGGCCACTCAGATCATTTGATGTTGCAGGAAAGAGGGTCCAGAGCCTCTTAATAGCTTCTATTGTAACTAGGCAGCAAATGAATAAGGGCCCCTTGAGAAGAAACGAAGGAACGGCAATGGTACCTGTGAGAAAGGATGATTTTCTTCATGTTGTCAGCCATGAGGAAGTTGTAAAATCTCCGGCATTGATCCCACTGCATGAAGGTTTCCTGTGCCCTAAACCAAAACACAAATAACAGTCAGAAAGAATGAAAAAAGACTTAGAAATGAGAAGTAGTCAGGCAAAGATAATAAGTCAGAGATTCTCTTCATTGTAATGAGATGATTAAAACAGGCAGCAGATGCTTTTAAGATTACTGACTTTGGCTTTTGGAAGAGAGAAGGTTGACCGACAATGCCAAAACCAGCCATTTTAGAGTAATACACTGGTGATCATGCCATTACTGGCAAAGATTGAGCAGGAAGAAGCCTTTCTGGTGGCCAAGACATCTCATCTGGTCAAAGTCACTCACTGGGGCTCCATTTCAACTGCTTCTAAATCTGTTGGCCATGCCAGAAAGTAACATCATCAATGTGGCAATAAAACCATCATTCTAACTCTAGGACTGCCTTCGACCCCGCAAATAAGTTCTCTAGGCTTAATAACAGAACAATGATGAATATGACAGGTATTTTAATAATGAGTATGTGTGTGCATGTAGTTTGGCATTTGAAAAATGTTCTTTTGGTTATGTTAAAAAGGCATGGGGAAAGATTTTTTTTTTTTGGTAACAACTGAATTTTCATTTTTCTGGTCCCTTGTTACTCACAAAATTAGGGTAACCTCAAATTGATAATCCTTCTTATGACTAGTCTGAGAACTTGGGACAGGGGCTGAAAAAATAGAAATGAAATTAAAATGAGAAAAACCTTTCCAGGTAGGACCACCAGAGAATTAGTGCTGAACAGAGCCCCTTCCCATCCAAAATCACCTTGTGTCTGCTTTGTATACATCTATATGTGTATGTGCTGGATGCCCTTGTTTGGACGGAAGTCCTCTGAATAAACTCTTGCTGATTGTGTGTGTGTGCGCGTGTGTGCATGTATGTGTGTGTGTGTGTGTGTGCATAAGGAACTGCCAGCCTTCCTTTTATAAATATTCAGTTGCCAGATTTGTACTCTTGTATCTGAGTCAAGGATACATTTTGACAAGCCAGCAGCTGCTTCACAGACTAGCTAGGAGGATCATTCCTCATCAGCCTGTACCGAATGCCTCCTTCCCACCCCTGTAAGTCATAGCATCAACTGCTTATTGAATCTGAGTTAATAAAATTTCTTCAGTGGGTTCTAAAGTTATGAATGTCAAGAGGCTCAATTTCATGATGTTTATTAATATACTAACTTAGGTATCACATATTTCTACTAAAATTCTATTTTTATCTTCCAAGTAATGGAGTAAGTAACATGGGTGATATGTCTTTCAAACACCAGACACTTGAAAAAATAATTTCCCTCCAAACTGTCTCAACTTCATTTGGGAGTAAGCAAACTTTCCCTGTGAAATGATAAAATGACAATAAGAAATGAAATATTCTTCAGATTTAATGGGTAGAGAGATCCTTATAAGTTACTACTTAGAGCTCATTGTTAAGAATGTTAATGACATAAAGGTCAAGAGGCCCCTAAGGGCTGTAAGTTCTGCACAAACTGAAGCAGAAGAAACTGAAAAGCTAAACAAGAATCAACAGTATGTTGATGCCCTTAGGCTCCCTTCCTTCGCATCCAAGAGGCTAGCGGGGCAGTCTCCGCACAAGCCTAAGCAATGAACAGCAACTTGTTTCCTTTGCCAACTCAAACCCTTTGACTCCCAGACAGCCTATCTGGACATTATTAAGACGCTGCCTAAGACATTTCTCTTTCATGATTTTTGCCTGTACCTTGAAATGGGAAAGGGGGGAGGTAGGAAGATATGTGTAAAGATGCAGTGTTTGGGACTAAGATTAGATATGTGTACTAAAACGACTGAGTAACAAAATAAATCATCTGAAGAGCGCTGGTCTCAGTTAAGGTTTGATGAAGTGTTGGGATAAAATGCTGATTATCTGTAGCACATATGTATTCCTGAACTAGGTTTCTCTTGTCATCTGTCATATTTCTGGGCCATCTTCCCTCATCACCAGGTGATAAACGGTTAAGCAATGAATGACTTGCCTAATCAAAAAGAATATGATAAATACTTGTCAAAGCAAAAGTAACATAGCCATCACAATAGTGCCACACACACACACACACACACACACACACACACACACACATCCACACCCACCCCTAAACCCCCTCCAAACCAAGTGGTCTAAAGTCAACTCAACATACTTGAATTATATATCACTTTATTCACATGACTACTCCATTTTATTAAAGTCAAGAGTTGGCTCGACTTTGGGATGCAAGTTGAAGAAGTCTAAGAGATAAAGGGAAATATCTCAATAAAAGCAGTTGTTCAAAATGAAACAAAGTAAGCTCCAACTACCATTTTCAGTGATGCTAAAGCAGCCATATATACTGTATTACTAGAAATGCACCTAGTATGATACACCTAGACACTTGTTTTGTTTCTGTACATCCAGATCTTCATTTGGACTGTTTAAAATGCTGGAAATAGGAGAAGGAAAATTGGAGAATGAGACTAAAACTGCAGCAGAGTGATCCTGGGGCAAGGAGGAAGGAGAATGTAGTTGAATGCAGGTAAGAAAGTGCAGGGAAAGGGAAGTGGGGACTAGACAAGGGAGCTCTGGACTATGTGCATGTTTCCACACCCAGATTTCTTCTGGTCCTGAGATACGTGGATAATTATACAAGGCTCCATTATACTTCGGAAAGGATTTTCCTGGTGGGAAGTACTCTATTATTAATAGCACCTTACATTTGAATAACATTGATTTTTTTTAAAGCACCTTTATATTTAATATCCTCTCTACAATCCTGTGAACTAGTGAGAGAAAGAACAATTTCTTACAGATGAAAAACTGAGGTCCAGAGAGACTAATGATTTTCTGATCACAAACAGCAACAATGTTGTCTCTGCCAATGACTGAAGACAATTGATTTTCTTGCCTTTGTGTCTTAATTTTTCACATCTGTAAAATCCATAGAATTATTTCTATTTTTAATTTCTCCTCTCCTCTCTGGAATATTGTGAGAGAAAATACAATTCTTTATTAAGTACTTTGAGCCCTCTAGGGAAAAGGTTGCTATAAACTACTTTACTGTATTTTAAACTGTCTAAAAGAGGGGCCAGGTTTCTCAACCTTGCCTTGTACCTAATAAAAATCTGATTAATTCATAAGTCAGTAATTCTCAATTTGTGGCAAGGCTAGGTTGTTCATCTCTTTTGAACAAACTTAATGTAGAGCACAAATTAGTAGTGTAAACAATAATAACATAGAAGGAATGATTAAAATACTTGAGAACAAACTTTTTAAGTATTCCCCAAGTACTATTTACATTAAACCTGATCCCAGGAGTAACTTCTAAAGCTCCATTAGACTAATATGAGTTACTTTTTGTATTAAAAAAAATACCCACCCTCTATTTCAGACATTCTGCAGATACAGGCTGCCTTTTCTCCAGGCCTTAAACCTGGGACTTCTGACTCTTTCGAATCCTGTTTCTTCCATTGCACAGCACTGCCACTCATCTAAGTTCCAAACCCATTTAGCAGGGAATATAACCACACTTAGTGGGGATTCTTAATGTGCATTTGAGAATTCACACCTTCTTCTTTCAAAGGGTCCTGGCTTCCCACAAGGCACTGCAGGGCCAGGCCCCTGCCAAGCTCTTAATGCTTCTCAACACTAAGATGTACTTTTTTTTTTCTCTGTCTCATTTCCTCTTAGAATCTTCTAATTAATTGCAACCTGGTTGATCATTCCTCTACCTTTCAACCTCTCAGCAGTCATTCCCCTTGACTGTCTAAATGATACACTGTCCCTTTCAGTATAATCTGCACACAAAGGGTGCTCCATGAAAAGGTTGTTTTATATTCACAGTGGTTTTGCAGTTACTGCCTGATGTCACAAAGACATTGCTAGGGGTCTTCTCTGAAAAGATGGCAAGGACTGTTGAAATGATCTGTAAATTTGTTTTCCTGCTAAGAGACCATAGGGTTTTCCCACCTTCCAGCTTGCAGGTCAGATTCTTAGACGTAAAAAACTAGTGGGAGATGGAGTATATTGCATTTGCACAACCAATTCTCTCACTTACCTTTGGGACCTGCCAGTTGCTAAATGGATGAAACTTATACTCAAATGTCTTTAGACACAGAGGCTCAGACAACTAATTAAATCAAAGATTAGCTTGACCACACAAATTCCCTTAGCTTAGGAAGCAGCTGCTTATGTTGAGAAATTATCACAAAGAACATGAGACACATCACGTGCTTTTTAGTAATTTGCATTCACTTCATTGGTTTAATCCATAATAAAACATGAAGTCATTCAATAGCCACTAGACTCTGCTCCTCCAGAGGAATGGTATACTAATGGGTTAGATGAGAAATGATGGAAGTCACTACCCAAACAGTTCTCCAGATTCAACTATGAGTGATTTACTAAAAGAAACCCAGAGATATTAATTTCAGAAGCATGTGAGTCCTCCCCACTCAACTTTGGCAAAAAGGATGGGAGGAGGGATGAAAGGTCACGATAATGTTGGCCACTTTCAAGCCCGAGCACAAAGGGCAGGTTCAGGGCTGCCAGATAATGCCATGGATAGAGTGCTGGACTTGAGGGAGGAAAACCCAAGTCCAAATTCTGACATATTATGCTGAGGGACATATCATCCGTCAGACCAGGGCAAATCTAAACACCAGAATGATCCAAGACTCAACTTCTTCATATGTAAATGGGGATAATAAGTCTTGAACCACTAGTTACAAGGTCAAAGGGCTGCTGAAAGGCTCAAATGAAAACGTACTTGTAAGCACTGAACAAATAAAAGGCAGTTTAAGTGGAGTGGTGAGAGTACTGGTCTAGGGTCAGAAGACATCAGGTACAAGTCCAGGCTCCTCCTCTTTATTAGCTGTGTGGCCCTGGGAAAATCATTCAGTCTCTGAGCTTTAGCTTCTTCATCTGTAAGTGGGACAATCATACTGGCACTGTCTACTACGCTGCGCTGGTGGAAAGAAAGTTTTTAAACAAAGCTATGATGATTAGGATGGCCTGTTTTTAACCTCCTTAAAAACTGTAATTCACAACATCAGATGGGAATGTGTCCCAGGGTGGAAAAGGGATTAAAGGATCAGCAGGAAAAAGAAATAGAAGGAACCCTGGGGTAAAGGTTAGGAGAAAAGTCAAACAAGGGTATGCTGGGCATTTCAGATCTTTGTTCCTCAAAAGGTAAAACCACTGTTCGTAAAGCTGACTTGGGAATGAATGAAATAAATAAAATACATGGAGCATTTTGTATATCTGGAGAATGGGCTACTACACACATGTAGCTGCAAACTTTAGAGCTCTTCACCCAATTATTAGAGACTTTGTACTTTTGTTTCCCCACCTGACACACAAACACTGGTTGTAAATGGCCTCGTGGTGTGCTCTTGCTCCCAGTAGAGGGAGCTAGCGTAGCAAAATGAAAGGAGATTTCCATTCAGGAGATGAAATCCTTGCACAAGTTTCTAGTTCTTTTTCTTTAAAACAACATTTTTGGTATCCTCTTAATGAATATTTTGCTGGTGCTTTGAAAGTCAAGTTGATGAATATGTCTCCTCAGTTTAGACAGGTCAGGTTTATAGATAACGTAATAGAAGTCAGGACATTCTGGGTACACACAGTAAAGTTAATTACAAGTAAAATTTACTAACCCCTGGCTTTACTAACTTCAAAGCTGGTTGGTTTTTAACCTGTCACTTCCCACCTCAATGACTGAACCAAGGTCATAACTGTGCAACATAATGTTGGGCTTCAGAAAGTCAAGGAAAAACCTAAATTCAGGATAGTGGAAATCATATTGGGATGGTGTCTGAAATAGAATATCTCATTTACTGAGCATCACTCAGAAAAGCAGTGTTCTATATATACATTTTCCAGACAGCTGACTTACTCCTTTTTGTCCAAATCTCCTTATTCACCATATGTATGTATGTATGTGTGTATATATATATATATGTAGCCATATTTTATGAAAATCTAAGCAAAATATTATTATACACATTAAAGTATTCTTAAATAGAGAGGCAGAAATTTCCTTTTTTTTGATGACATAGGATGAGTATTGTGGGAAAAAATTATATCATGTTGTAAAGAAAATAAAGTCCAGGAGAAATCAGTATCTGTGTGGACAGTAATAGCTAATGTTTTTGTATAGGCTTTTCAGCATAGAATATACTTTTGTTTCCACATATGTGGTATATCACTTGTGAGCTGAAAATAATCTTGATTAGAAACAATCTCCAGCAAAACCAAGAGGAAAAAAATATTACTTCTTTCCAGCTGACTTCATAATTTTGTGTGGCTGTGGTTTTCTTTTTTTTTTGGTGGGGTGGAGAGAAGAGTGGGAGAGGGAAAGGGTGGGAGTTCCAACAGAAGAATGAGAGAAAGAGGTAGGCAGAAGAACAGTAGAACAAGGAGACAGGAGACCTTGCTCTAATTGCCAGCTCTTAGCTACTACCTAGATGTGTGACCGTGAGCAAATTCAGTAACATCTCTGGGACCTCAATTTTTTTTTTTTTTAATAAAAATGAGACTGTTAGATTAGATAGCATCTAAGATCCCTTTCAACTCCAAAATTCTGATTTATGAAGTACCATAGAGTTTCAGTCCATTCTCTCGATTTATAGACACTTTCCAGGATCCGGACTGGGGCTCAGAAAGTCTTAGGGATAGAGGTGTATTCACAGGCCTTTCTAAGGATATTAAGGAATTACTCTGAAGCTATCATGATGTTGATAGCCCTGCATAGTAAGGTCTGATCTCGGAGCCTACAGCTCTTTCTGTCACTACTACTCAGATTATTGTTGAACCACCTATGATTCCTCTCGCTCTTAGGGAATTCTCCAGGACTAGATTTAGGCTATACAGTAAGAGATTATATCTTGGGCTATTAATACCTTAATGTGCTCACTGACCATGCTGATTATCAGTACTGGAAAACTATGAGTACCCCATCAGGAATTCCTGTTACTGTTTAAAGAAAAAAATCTATCTCTACTGAAGAGACAACTAAATGAAAACCTGAGGGCTTTAGGTAAAGCAACAAAAGATCTGCTAATCATAAGAGTTGTTAACACTAGAAGAACCAGCTCTATCAAATGACTGTAAAACGTGCTTGGTCCTTCAAGGTATGGTAAATTTCAGCCATCCAACACTGGAACAGATTACTAAAAGAGATTTTAGTAATCCTTTATCAGCAGCTCTTTAAAAACAAGACCCAACTGTAATAAGTTAATGAGTTTACAGAACTCATCAATTCAAAGGCAGTACAAATGGATTAAAATGCATATGGAAAGGGATTCAAAGGTTATGAAAGCTGGAACCACAAAATGCCAATAAAGAGAAGTTGAAAAATTCTTAATCCTTAAGGCTGAAGTGAAGGGAGAACATGACCTCGCATAGGTCTTTGTTGTACGAGACTACCCTGGCTAGGCCAACCATGGTCTAAATTTGGCAGCTGCAAATACATCTGGAATGGCAGTGACTGTGCCTGCCTTTCTGCTAATCTTTTCTCTTCCCTACTTTTAGAGGGAAAAGGACCAGATAGTCTAGGACACAAACACTTATATCTTAGCTCTTGTGCCACATATGACTCTTTCACAAAGAGATTCTCTAAATCTCTATTGGACGATATTTAATTCTCTAAGGACACGGAGTCTCCTGGCTTTTTTGTCCTTCACAAATATGAGTCCAGAGATACCGAAATATGAAGAGCACTGATTTATGGACTCTAACAGCAGGAAGAGAAGGACACATGCTAAAGAACTCAACATAGGAGCAAAACATGGTTTATCAAAGACCCAGAATTTTCTGCCTGATCTTAGATTGATTTTCCCTGGAAGAAATGACAGAAAAGCAAAAGTGTACACATACCTTAATGCACTGTACCCTTGACATACGCTGACACAGCACAGGACTCTTTCTTGATTTGCCTGGGTTTCACCCAGGTATTTACACACGATGTTTCCACCCAGACTAAAGCCTACTACAACCAGTTGGGTCTGGGGATAAGTCTTCTTGATGTAGCTCACCATGGCTCCAAATTCCCAGGTACAGCCTAAAGCAGAGACCAGTTCACAAATCAGTTACGATGCAATGGATATGCAAAACACACTTTTGTTGGAAGCCTTCCAGTGAAGGGGAACCTATTGCCTCTTAAGACAGCCTATTTCACCTCTGGAGAGCTCTGCTAGGGAGTTTCTTTTTATCCTACACCTATATGTGCCTTTTTAGAACCTCTATCCCTTGCTGCCAGTTCTGCTGTCTGGGACTAAACAGAACAAATCTAATCCCTCTTCCATCCTGGCTGCTCTTCTCTGGATATACTCCAATTTATTAATATTTTGCCTATAATGTGGCAGCCAATACTAAAACACAAAACTACAGATGTGGGCTGGTCAGGGCAGAGCATAAAGGCATGATCATCTCTCTAGTCTTGAACCACCTGCCCCACGCCCCCCTTAATTTAGACTGCAGTGGCCTTCATGCTGCCATGTCACACTACTGACTCATACTGAGTTTGTAGTCCACTCAGTCCCCCAGAATCTTTTTCAGGCAGACTGCTCTTGAGATATGCTTCCCTGTCTGGTACTTGTGATTTTGATTTTTTAAACCAATTTTAAGACTTTACTGATATCCCTGTTAAATACAATTTTGTTCTTTTATATTACAGCCTTGAGAATAACTAAATAGGAGATTAGATATTTAAAAAATGATGCTCTGGTTTTGTTTTCTTTTTTTTTTTTTGACAGAAATTCCTAGCCATTACAGGAACTACTTAGGTACTAGAGTTTCTAAGCTTATTTATGCTGTAGATTGAAAAACATTGGTCTAACACTCTTTTAAAGGGTAACAAGGGAGATCTGCTCCATTTTCCATCACCAGAAAAGAATGTTCAGGTCATAAGTAAGAATACATATGAAGGTGAACACAAAATCTCTTGGGTCTTCATGGTGTTGAGAAAAGTATGAAGCATTATTTGCAGGACCCACTTAGAGAGGGTGGGAACAACAGAGGATGATCTTTAATCCAGAAGGAAGGCAGAGATGTTCTGTGCACTTAGGATAAAATGTTCTCTGTGATACAGTGGCAACTGCAGAGGGAAACAAACCAGTTCAGTAATCCAGAAGAGATGCTTCTGACAAAAAGGATGTTTGCCCCCCATTCTTACCAGGAAAGATGACATCAGCCTGCATCCAGGCCTTCACACAGGTCATCAACTAGAAAAGCTTCTTTAACAAGAGAAAATCAATCACAACACACTGAACTCCTCTAAGTCCTCAGGTTTGCCTTGGTGGGAACAGAGGTAAAAAAAAAAGCGCAGGATGACATTGCGGTAGGGGAGGGGATATTGGAAAGAGCTGCATAAGAAAGCACAAGAAAACTACTGATTTATGGTGAAGGTCCAGGTTTGCTGGTAGGCAAAACTCAGGAATTTTAAGCTAAGCAGCTCATCTCACAAAGAGAAGGCTGAGGGTAAGACCACCTTTTGTTTATCTTACATACATGCTTCCTCCCTGCAGCAAGCACTCAGCATCTGGCTACAGGAAGCATGCTCAGCCTACTGGGTCAGACCTTAAGTAACTTATTTATCTGCTTTTTTGAATTTGAAACCTATGCTACATGCTTCCCATCTGGGCAGCTGATTTTATCAGCACTAGAGCTGGATAGTTAAGGAGCCAACCTAGATTGCGCCATGTCTGGGTACACACTCACTCCTGAATACCAAAGCAAATGTTTTTTCCCTAGAAAGGATCTTCAGGATAGCATGAGTTTATCGTCTCTGACCTTCAGCTCTCTTGAGAAGGCATCCTCTTGATAAGCCCTCAAAGAACGGTAAAATTACTTGATTTTAATCCCTCCACTGAGGCAGATCAAAACCCCCATGGTGCCATAGTTGTTTTTGGGGTGTTGCTAAAGCTGAAAAAATTAGACACTTAGTGGCAAATTTTCTGGTGATGAGCCTACTCAAAAGTTACCTAGGTTGTCCTTTGGGCAATACCTGGAATTTCCTTTTCACAACATTGCCCAGTACCCTCCCCATCTCTGCCTTCCCTGTCCCTAGTAATAGATGGATACAGCAGCCTGGAGGGAGCTCAGGGTTATCGCTTTTAGGATTTAGATTCGGAAAGACCTTACTGATTGTCCAATTTATATCTCATTTTATAAATAAGGAAATTGTGGCTAATGAAGTTAAATGATTTGTCAGGATCACATCATAGCACAGCCAGGATTCTAAATCAGATCATCTCCCGTCTCTAGAACCAATGCTCTTTCCACTAAAACACAGTCACCCATGCAGGTTTAGGTTTCTTCCAGAATAGCTGAAGCATCTTCCTAAAGTTTTAAGTGAACAGCTTTTGTAATAGCACTACCCTAAACCAACCTCTCTGTAGGAATTAGCTCACAATAGCATTGCCTATACTAGGGAAAACAATTTTCTGATTGCACCCCTTCTTTTATCTGATGTTTTCTCTTTCCATTACACCAAATATCCAACAAATCATCATCTATCTTCTAGTAATCTTAAGGTTTCAACTATAGAGCAGAGTGATCTAGAAAAAAATCATAGAGATTAGAGGGTTGGTCTAGGAATCAGGAAGACCTGTCTGGGGAGTTTAAGTCCTATGCCTGACTCAAAATAGCTGTGCAACCATAAGCAAGGTCCTAAGTATTCCAGATAACTCCCTGACTTTTAGTTACAAACAACTCATAGATCTGCATCCAGGGAGGAAATTTATACAAGATAGTTCCATAGAGCAATGTAGTCATGAGATCCAGATGAAAAGAAAACAAAACACCAAACTAAAGTGAAATTCAGATTCAAGTGCCACTCTTTAGGTTTTGGTTTCCTCATCTGTAAAGTGAGGGATTGAACTCGATGGCACCTAAAGTTCCTTTAATTTTTGTATATTAGATCCTAATGTCATTAAAGCTAGAGGCTAATTAATTACGACTTCAGACAAGTATGGAGATATCACTAAGGTTGCTACAAAATTGATTTGCTATGGTACCAAGGATAGTTAGAGTGAAGCTAATTATATAGGTACTTAGGGATTGACAATTGAATTAAACTGAAACACATCTGATCTGAGCAATGGACCAGTTCTGTTTGTCTCCTGGCATATTGTCAGAGCTGCTTTCCAAGAACCTAGATTTCTCTTTAGGTACTGCCAGAACAGTCATACAATGAACTTTACACAGTTCCATCTCTGAGTCTTTCTCATGTGGGTAGATATTTCTTCCCAAGTTATGGCAAGTTAATGGGATGCTACAGGTTTCAATGACTTGGAGGAGCTCACAGCTCAAACAAGTGGGACCCATTTCCTTGGATTATTCCAATGCAAGTAATACAAATGTCAAAGAGACTCTAATCTACTTTCCAATATGAGAGAAATTCTTAATGAGATTCCACATATTTAATCCTTATGGGACGAGCATTGGTGGCACTGTTCAGATATCTAATCTAAAGTTACTGTAACAGAAATGAAATCTAGGGCACTGACTATATAGCTTTGCACAAAGAGGTGATTATTACCATTCAACACTTGAGGGCCAACAATGCTCAGAAGGGAAAGATGAATGATTCATTGCGAATGGGACGTTAAAAAAGGTGCTCCAGGCAAAATCTGCTTGTGATTCACTTCATTTTAGAAGAGAGTTTTCTCAAATGGGACCAAGAGGACTGAGAAGTTCAACATCCAGGATACAGAAATAAGAATACAGATTAAATTATATGGGTAAGGACAGTAGTGGCACGATAAAATAGAAGAATCAAGTCCAGGTTTTGATGTGTACTAGTTGTGATCCTTGTTAAGTCGGATTCTTTGACTCTCAATTTCCTCATCTGTGAAATGGGAATGATACAACTTGGAATAATCATACCAGGGCAGCTAAATGGTTCAGGGGATAGTGTGCTGGGCCTGGAGTTGAGGCTGAGTTCAAATCCATCCTCAGACACTCACTGGCTGTGAGTCACTTAACTTTGGTTTGCCTTAAAATACACTGGAAAAGGAAATGGCAAAACCACTCCAGAATATTTGCCAAGAAAACCACATGGGCAGTACTGGCATGCTATGGTCAATGGGGTCATGGAGAGTTAGGCACCACTAAACAACAAATACTTATATCTCACGAGGTAGCAGCAAGGGGAGTGGTGGGTAAATCAAGAAGGGCTATGTGAATGTAGGTTCTGATGTACATGGATATATATCTCCATAGTTCAGTGGTTTTGACATGGGTTTGAATACCAGCTCTACCAATTGCTAGCTGCATGACCCTGAGAAGGTCCCAATCTCCTGGGACTCAATTTTTTCATTTGGAAAATGAGTTGGGCTGAATGGTCTCTGTTTTAGCTCTTATGATCTATGTGTGTGTGTGTGTGCGTGTATATATATATATATATATATATATATATATATATATATATATATATATGTATAGCAGTTAACACATGTTTACTGAATGAATAAATGTACTATAAGTATGTGCATACATACTTAAATATATACCCATGTATACATGCAGTCAATACCCACGGACACACATATACATACATACATATATGGGGAAGCCAAAGAGCTTTTATAAGAGAGGGGAAGAGAAGAGAAATACACTTCTCTGTCAAGTCAAAGATCTGGAAAATTAAGACGGTGAAAATGACAAGATGACTTCATTCAGGTGGGTAGGAATCCTAGAAGACTTGTCATTCTCGGAGTAAAAATGTATAAGTCACTATTAGGTCACATCTACTTGCTATAGGGGAGTTGCAATAAGACTGAATAATTCAGTTAGAAAATAGCTGTAGAAATAAAACAAAATCCTAGGCCCAAAACATAACTATTGACACATCAGAAGAAATGGCATTGCAGAGAAGAAAATCTTTATACTTAAAGAGCTTCCATTTTCCTTTGCTCCTCCAGAGCAGTGACATTCTGGGGTCTTGAAGGACAGAATTGCCTTCAGGGATGTGAGGGCCTTCAGACTGCAAACTGCACCAATAGGGTTGCTGAATTTGACTCTTCCCCAAATCTAATGCTTTTTTGGAAGGAGAGATGCTTTCATTGGTGGGAATTGTGAGAAAGGAGAAGTTGTAGGGGGTTTATCCTAAAGGGATGGTAAGCTAGCTGCAGGGAGCAGCTTTCAGATTGCATTTCACAGTCACATGTAGTTTAAATAAATCCTTATGATGCTCCCACTTTTATAAGGGAACGGGTAGAAAGGATCATTTTTTTCTCCTGAGAGTTTTACGTGAAGGGAGGGAAGTTATGGAAACTACAGTTGAAGCTGAGCTTCACAGTATCACAGATTTCGAAAACAGAAGGGGTCTATCACAGGCTAAGTAACCGTTTGCAGGTGGGAAAAGTGTTATGGTCATCACTTTAACATGTGAGTGTCCTCAGTGACTGTGGATACTCTGGGTCCAAAATCTGGAGTACAAGACAACAGTGTCGGTGGCATATACAACCTGTAGGTACACATACAGATTTGGTAAGGCAAACCAAGAGGTAGTGGTGAATATCTAGGTGGGGGGAGTTAAGTATCATAGGCAAAACTGGAGAAGAAAAGTCATAAAATTTACAAAAAAATACAAAATTCAGTAAGACAAATATTTGTCAAATTGAATTAAACATAAAAGGAATAATCCTATTTCCTGGGCCATTTTCTTCTCTCAATAATGTTCCCCTCTTCTTTCAACTTCTGGTTTCCATTCCTACTGGATCCTTATAATCATTAATATTTTCATTTTCTATATGAAATCAGATATTTCTCCCCACTAGGTACCCTTTCCATCTCTGCTTCCATTCCAGTGCAAAAAAAAAAAAAATACCTCCTGGCCAGATAACTAAAGAGAATGGGCTGAAGGATTTAATCTATCATCTTTTGCTCCCTCAGACTACAAACACCCTCCTCCGCCCCCACCTCCCACCTCCCTGCCCCAGGTCAACAATTTCAAGGGTCCTGAATGCGTGGAAAAATCTCCTTCTTGAAATACCACCCATAAATACAGAAGTGAGTGAATACCCTTGAGGACAATTTCCCAAGGTCTATTTCTCTCTTGATTCTCAGCAATCAGCAGCTGGGCTACTTTGAGCTGAGTATATTTCTCCAGTTTTTCCCTCAACTTCTTCCCTCCTTTTCCTAAAGCTCATCTCCTATACTTTCCACATGAGAAGACCGCTCATCTCAAAAATCCATCAAGGCTTTGATGAAAGGAATGCAAGAAACATTCACACCCCACCCCCCCCATCCCACCCTCCCATGCTTAGTAACAAGTGGGACCAATCCATTCCTCTAAAGAAAGGGTAAAAAGCTATGGACTTGGGATCAGGATTCTGTCTCTTAGAAAAATAGGACCAGAACATGTTCAGTCTACTAATATCAGTTTGCAAAGGAAAAGCCTCCTCCAAGAGCCAGGGGGAATGGTAGCTTTAATTGTGGGCCTAGGGACAGTGGACAGATAATTTAGTTCTGGAGGGAAATGAGTCAGAGATTTAGGTGTATGCTTGTATATCTAGTTGGTTTGGGACTGTGTGTGTCAGTTTTAACCTCTTCAGTTCAGCTCAGGGAAGAAACTGAGGTTTGAGGAAGTTTGGGCACATGTGCTATATCTAGCAAGGGACTTCAAGCAGCAGGCTGATATAATTAATCTGGACTGTCCCTACACAAGTAACAGTACGCTATCATATTGGGCCAAATGAAACCTCTTTGAAAGGAAAACAATCTATGAGGAAACGAACACTGATTATAGGCCATGTCAGGTTTTATACAAGTCATGCCGTGGTGGGGGAGAAGTTGAAACATAAGATCATAGATTTAGAACCAGAAGGGACCTTCCAGACTATCTAGCTGAACCCCTTCACTTTAGAGATGAGAAAATTGAGGCCCAGGGAGGGCAAATTATTTGCTCAAAGTCATACAGGCAATAAGGGGGCAGAGCTAGTATTTGAACTAACCAACCATCTGAGATTTTTTTTTTTTAAAGACATTTACAAAGAGAAAGGCAAGGAAAAGAAGATGAACACCAAAGCACAGCACAGTCCTGTCAGGATTATGTCAGGAGTGATTAAACTTGGTAAGAGGTAGACAAGAGTCTAAGAACTGGTAGGGGAAATGGAGCATCACCAAACTTTTAAAAAGTAATATTGGAGAAAAGAAGGTAATCGAAGAAGTAGTAAGGCTGCTACTTAGGCTAGAAGAGACTGTGGTAACTGCCTAGGGAGAGAAGGCAGGGTTATTTACTTCTCACTTTGCTTCTGTTTTCTCTGCCAAAGAGAGTGATCTCTGGCCTGGAAAAGAGAGAAGCAAAACGGCTAAAAGCTCAATATGTACATTGTAAGGAAGATCTGAGCCTTACTCCCCCGAATCAGTCCAAGTTATCTGCTCTGGAAAAACTATATCCTGGGTTACGCTGCAAGAAATGACTGACATAATTGCTAAGTCCTTGTCATTGATCTCTGATAGATCACAGGGAATAGGAGAGGTGCCACTGAACTGGAAAAGGGCAAATGCTGCCCACTTTCCAAAAAAGGGAAAAGAATGGAGTATGGAAACTACAGGTCTGATTTTTGATTCTTGGCAAAATTCTAGAACATATTATTAAAGGGGATAAACGTCCAAAGAAGAAGAAGCCATGATTATAAAAGGCCAATGCGGTTTCCTCAAGATCAAGCCAAATTAACTTTTTTTTTTTTAAAGAATTCTTTAATTGGTAAGGTCCACATTATAGCGAATGCTGACCTCTCTCCTGCCATGCTTGTGGAAAACATGGAGAGATGTGGGCTAAACAATGAGGCAGTTAGAGGATTTGGAATTGTTTGCATGACTGTACCCAGAGAGTAGTCACTGGGGCTCCAGCAGGGAGGCCTTAGGGATGTGTGTTCAACCCTGGGATGAGTAACATTTTTAAGAATGACTTGCACATATCAATCCATAGATGACATGCTTATCAAATTTGCAGAATGACACAAAGCTAGCAAGATGATACTGGATTACAGAGTCAGGATTCAAAAAGATCTTGAAAGCCTAGAACACTGGATCACACAGAAGACGATGAAATTTAGTAAGAATTGAATCTGTTACAGTTAGGCTAAAAAAAAATTAACTTCACATATACAGGACAATGGAGGCATAGTTAGATGGCAATTTTTCTGAAAAAGATCTGGAGGTTTTAGTGGACCAGAAATTCAAGTATGAATCAACAATAGAAGATGGCAGACTTAACAAAGGCATAGCGTCAGGGCTGGGGAGGTCATAGTCTAGTTATCCTTTGCCCAGGTCAGGCTATAGCTGAAGTCCTGCTTTCAGGTCTGGGTATCACACTTCAAGAAGGACATCGATCAGCTGGATGGTGTTCAGCTGAGGGCATCCACAATGTTGAAGGGACTTAAGTCCATGCCATGTGAGGATCACTTGAGGCAACTGGGGACATTTAGCTTGGAGAAAATAAAACTTCAAAGTGAGATATGACAGCTGTTGTTAAATATCTGAAGGGTTGTCACTCAGCAGAAGGATCAGATTTCTTTTGCTTCTCTTCAAAAGGTAGGGCTAGGACCAATAGGTACAAGTGACAGATAAAAATTTAAGTTTGATGGAGGGAAAATCTTCCTTACAATTAAACCTAACAGAAATGCGTTGGGTTGTATTTGGGCTCCCCTTCACCCGAGGTCTTCAGGCAAAGACTGGATGATCACTTAGGGGACTGACTGCACTAGTTGGTTTCTGAAGTTCCATCCAACCCTGATATTTTGTGATTCTATTCTGACACTAAACCCAGCCTCTTTTCATTGTCCTTTTCTGCTGTTGTATAACGGGCCCCAGCCAACTAAGCAGACGATGGATAAGAGGTGGATAAGCATAGCTCATGCTTATCCCCCTGGAGTCCTTGCTATAAACCAAAAACTGGCAGGAATCAACAGGCCAGAAGCCATTAAAATGCCTAAGATACCAAGATGATAGTGAATCTGTTCATGATTTATTCATCTGCCTTAAAAAAAAAAAAGATTATGCTTTGGGAAATAGACTGAGAGGTCAAGGCAGTGTGGTAGTTCCTAAAATACCCTTTTGCAGAAACTTAAGCGTAAAATTCCTTCTCAAATCACATTAGTGATTTGAATAATGGCCTACATTGTAGAATTCTGGTGCTCAGTCTCACTCCCTGTTTTTTTTTTTTTAAATAATTAAAACACCACTGTTCCTGAAGGTCATAGAGCTTTATCAGTTTTATAGAGGAGACCCCTAAAGTAGGAAAAAGAAAAGTCAAAAAAGTCTAGTACTATGCTTGATGGGAGGTTGGAAAGACCCTCCAGCTACCAGAACAGAATACAGCCCTCCTGTCCACCTCTTATCAACTCTCTGACCCTGCCAGAACCTAAGAGCTTAGAAATAAGATTAGTAATGCCATTTAAATCCTGCAAAGTGCCTACATTAGCTTGGTAATTTGGTCAGAGACGGGCACAGCTAAGTACTTAATAGGTTCATAGTCTTAAGTGAAGTTATCCCTTTCAACATGATACATAAGGAAAGACAAGCTTCACTTCCCAGTTCCTTGAATCTAGACCAAACCTAGAAAGTCTCTGGTCACAGCTGGCATGTACAGTGACATCTTGCTTTCTCATTCCTAAAACTATAGAGGTCTTAAAGATAATTTAAGAAATCCAGATCCAATTATCCTAATAATCCACAATCTTGTTTACAGTTAACTTCTTTGACTCATGGATGTTTCTCAGCTCACCTTTAACCCTCATCAGAATATTAGACTTTTTGTATGAGGTATCTGGAGGAAAAAAAAACAGAACACATTCTTTATTTTCAGGGCCAATGATAGGAAATGCTGTACATTCCAAACACTGTCCAAGGTTTTAAAAACTAGATAAATTAAGCCCACATTTCTCTGCTGCTTTACTGTTCCTATGAAAGGCTATGTTATTTAATTTTTTTAAAAAAAATTTAATTAAAATCTCTCAGATTTTTCATAGCCTCTTTGTGTAGTCACGTGACCAACCCCATCTAGATGTTATTGAGATTTATATATACTTGTTCCTGACATGGCATTGCACATAATTGATTATTTCTTTGCTTTAATGATTGTTTTGGAAATCACACTGCAGTGGGCCTATTACTCATCTTGAGTTAGACTTTATTTTTAGTCTGCTCAACTTGCTTAGATCATGCAAGATGGGTTTTGGACTCACCATCTAATTCACAGAAATGATAAAAATCAAGAAGTAGCCTCGCTGAAAGAGTTAAGCAATTAACTAGTAGGAGATCAGATTGAGTGAGTGCTATTTCAAAAATAAACTGAAGCAAACCAACACTCCCACCAGCAAATGCAAGGTATAACAAAGAATGGAGAACCTGGATAGTCTGCTTTGGAGAGATATGACCCAAGCACAGGAGTAGCAGAACTTACTGGGATAAAAACAGTGAAGACCATGTTACCAGAAAGTCTATTCTAGTGGTTTGTTCAGTCATGTCCAACTCTTTGTGATCCTGTGGACCACTGCATACCCTGAGGTTTTCTTGGCATAGATACTGGAGTGGTTTGCCATTTCCTTCTCCAGTGGATTGAGGCAAATGGAGATTAAGTGACTTGCCCAGGGTCACACAGCTAGTAAATGTCTGAGGCTAATTTTGAACTTTGACTCTATGCTCTCTGCTCTAGCCACCAAGCTGCCTCATTCTGGTGATTTATCACCAGTCAAAACTCAGTTAAACAGAAACTCAGAGCAGGTACCTGTTTTGGTTGGCATGGGAAATGTGGGTTAGGAAACACAAAACCAAAAGAAGGAGGAGGAAGTAAATATTTTCCTTTCCCTCCCTTTAAATTCCATCATCAAATTCCTGGTCTCCTGTACACAGTACATCTTTTTATGGGTTAAGCCTTCACTGTGGCATGCATGATTATCTTGGATGGTTACTCAATGTGACACTTAGATATTCCATTGTTGGACACAGGTTGGACACAGACCATATATCTTGATTTTTCAAGTAAGTTTGTCATTTCTTCTTATTACAAAACTGAGAACAAGATCAGACTGAAGGTGTGATGGCAAGGGTACTATCCCCTGTAGCAGAAAACTTTGCCTAGTGATCTGTAAAAATTGTTCTTTTAAGGGCAACCTTAGAGGTAACCTTAATTGGAAAATATTAATTATGTTAAAGATCATTAGTATTTTATGCATTTAAAAACACTATTCTGAGAGATCTATAAGGCTTCAAGGCCTCACTAGACTGCCAACAGAGTCAATGACATAAAAAAGGTTAGGAATCCTCTTGCCCTAGAAATGCAGTACCTAGTAGAATGTCATAAGTCTCTAGTACTTCAGTTTGCACCATTTTGTGAAATATTTTAGCAATGACTTGAATGTTGGCATACTTCTCGAATTTATGGATAACATGAGACTTAGGAGGCTAGTTTACCCACTGAACGAGAGAACCGAGATCCAAGAAGTTCTTGACAAAGTACAACAGGCGAAATTTCATAAAATAAACTTTACCAGGGATTACTAAGATCACAGTTCCAAAGCACTTAAGTAAACATAAAGCAGGGCCTACACCTGAATAAAAAAACTCAATACCCAAGCAGAAGATGGGAGTTTTAGCAGACTGAATGCTCACTAGAATTCAACAATTTCCTACAGCTGTCAAAAAAAAAAATGCCTAACGAGATGCTAGGCTGCATTAATTACCACTCAGTGTCTAGAACAAAGAAAGTTATAGTCCTAGATTCTTTGAATGGACAGACTAGATCTGGAATATAATGATGTTTAATTCTGGGTACTGCACTTTAGGAAGGATACTGACATAGAACCACAGATTTAAAACTAGAAGGAAACTCAGAGGTCATCTAGTCCTACCACTTCATTTTAGAGATCAGGAAACCAAGGTCTAGACAAGTTAAGTGACTTGCCCAAGGTAACAGAGGTAGTCATTAGTAGAGGCAGGATTCCAACACAGCTTATATGAATGCAAATTCAGCATATTCTCTAATTCTTACCTTGCTTTCACATGTTTGAGTACATTTAGAAGAGGGAAATAAGATGGTGAAAGGATTGAAAATCATGTCATAGGAAGAGTGTCTGAACTTGTACCCTGTGACTGTTCTGACTTGTGTGCGCCTGCTGCAGCCAAATCTTCCTTCACTTCCTGGCCATTTGTCACCAGTTGCTACTTTTAACTCTAGAACCATAATTAAATCAATACTGACATTGCTTCCAGGAAGGGTGTGTCAATCTAGTCTATCTCTTCACTCATCATCCCAATAACTTTCTAAGTCACCATATCCCTCTCTGTCTACTGTTCTCCTTTATGTGTTCTAATATAAATTCCACTGAGAATATAAGTTCTTTGAGGACAGGGGCTATATTTGCTTTTGTATTTATACAACCAGAGCTTAGGACAGTATTTGACACATAGTAAGAATTAAAAAAAAAAGTTTCCATTAATTTATTTATTTGTGTTTAGAGAAGAATTCTTTGGATAGGAGGAGAAATGTCAGACATTTAAAAGATTATCAAGGGACAGAGGGCATTAGAGCCTTTTAAAACTTGGTCCTATGAGGCAAAACTAGGAATAAGGCAGAGAGATGGATGCTAGCTCAGTCTGGGGTTAGGGAGGTAAGAAGAACCTCATAATTAATGCTCTGGAGAAGTGGAATTTCTGAGACAGTGAACTCTCCCTAGGGTCACAGATTTAGAACTGAAAGGACCTTAAATAGCATGAGTCTAACACCCTAGTTTCACAGATGAGGAAACTAATGACCAGCAAGATTAAGTGACTGGTTCAATGTCATACAGGTGTTAAAGTAACATTACTAGGATATGAACTATCTCCCGAGATGTCGAGCAGAAAGTAGATAACAGCATCTTTGTCTGCCTGTCCCACCCTCCCTCCACCTGTCCATTTATATTACTTGATTTTCACAAGCCTGTGAGGTAGATACTATTAAGTATTCTTATCCTTATTTTAAGGATGAGAATACTGAAATTTGGCTGACTATTTGTCAGGGATTTTGTGAACGGATGCCTAATCAGATATAAGTGTGATTAGATGATCTCCAAGGAACTTTTACCTTTGAACTCTTGAGAGTCTATGATGCTATGGTCTTAAATTCATAGGTCTTGATCTCTTATAATGGAGTTTTAGAAAGCTCAGATCAAATGGGGACACAGTCACGTTTCATTTGCCTCAAATGTGGTCAGGAGTTTCCTAGGTTCAAGAGGTTCTCTGCCCAAGGTTGGCAGTTGATAATGTAATTCTTTAGAAATCTTATCCTGGAATTAAACACCTAGCTCTGGGCAGTAACTGGTTTTGCAATAAGCCATAGGTAGTGCCAAACAACCTAGAATTTTAGCCTCTGCTTTTGCTATAGGTTAGTAAGCTACATTACAAGGTGTGAACTCTACCTTTTTAATGGTGGTCGTTAAAAATGAAGGGAAAACTAAGCTATAGTCATGATGAGGATGGAATAGGAAGGCAAGTTCAAAGATCTCCTTAAGCAGCTACTTATAATGCACTGCTATTTGTCTCAATCCCCTCCCAAATACTGCAATTTATTTGGCTATGAAAGTCAGAAATGATTAAAGATATATTCCATCTACTGGTGGACAATGTGTCTCTACTGTTACTATTGCATAAGTTAGAATGGCAAGAATGAGAATTGGAAGAGTCATACTTGTGTTTTTGCTCTTACCATAAGTGAACATTCTAGGAGATGTCAACTCAATATTAGGTAGTGCTCCTAGGTGGTTCAGCACAGCACATCGATAGCCATTTTTCTGGGCATAGTCGACAAAGGTCCGGATGTATTGTTTCTCACTATGGTTGGCAATTCCAGGACAAATGACCATTGTGACATCGTCTAAAGGTGGAAGAAAGATATTCAAAGAGACCAGATCAACGATGATATACTAAATGGAAAAGCTAAAATTCAATTTTGTCAGGAAATGGGAGGATTTCCCTGGTTTCCAATCAAACAAAAGTCTTCATCACCTTGCCTGAGACAGAATTTACTTCCAAATGTCTTAGAAGGAGTAACTCTCCAAATGTTTTAGCCTAGGAATATATTAAAATATTACCCACCTTACACTATATAGTGCTTTATAGTTTAAACTTCGTGTATCATATATGTATATATGTATTATGCACATATATGTGTATACATGTATATATTCACACATACATACATATATGTATCTCTTGTGGGGCAGGCCAGGTAAATAATATTACTTCCAATTTGGAAATGAGGAAGCTGAGGTTGACCTGAGTGATTTGTCTAGTGTCAAATAGCTTGTAAGTAGTGGAATCGAAACTTTAAAGTCGATCTTCTCTTTCCACTATACTGCCCTGCCTCTCCACATGAGCAAGTTGTTAACCCTTTCATGTTGGACATGTGTTCCATTGGACTAGCAACAAGGGCTTTGTTTTTCAAATCTGACAAGAATTTTCTTTCCAAAAGTCAGAAAGAGCCGCTGCTTTTATCAGAGCTTTTTCTAGGATCTACATATTGACAACACCCTTGAATCATCTTCATCCTTTCCTAGGAAGAAATGGCAGGGAAATATAAGAGTTTTCAAAGGAATAAGTCATAACCAAACTTAGTATTTCTCATTTTTCCTGCCCCCTCACTGCTGGTTTTCTCTTGGCAAAGTAGGCTGGCTAAACCAAATTCTGCTCTTTAAGCAGAAAGTAAAATAAGGTAGGAAAGTAAAAATATGCCACAACTTGAGGACATGATTTCAAATTTCTCTCTTAGAGAAATAAACTACTAAAATATCATGCTAGCAAACTTATGGGCATGCAAAGCAAGCTTACAAAACGTGGGATCTGAAGTAAAGCTTCCTTTTCACTAACAAGACTGGTAACTAGAGAATTTCAATGACCTGGAGTCTTGGTATATTTGCTGTAATTTTCAATCTTAAATATTATAAGCACCCACAACAGATTCTAGAGTATAGGGCATACAAATGTCATTCTAAGAGATGAGACTATATATTCAAGAATATTATTCTTTCTAACTTATTCACAAAGGCTGCTACCATAATTAGAGGGGACACACGAAAATATGGCATCAAGAGATACTGGCAGGAGAAAGAGTACTCAAAATATTTGACTATTTTTTTCAGTTTTGCCTAGGTTTGGCCTTATCCTCATACTTGTATTCATCCACAAGGTCATACCCTCTTTTCCCCTGCTTCTCCAAACATCTATTTGGCTTAAATGTAACTCTTTTATTTGTAGGACTCAGAAAAAGGCAAATTGCTTTACATGCATTAAAGTATAATGGACATATACATACATCAACATGTGGCTGTCTTTATATGTGAGGGGATATTATTAGGAGACACATATCTACAGGCATATACATCAGATGTATGAGTATAAGGTGACTGAGATATATTAAGATCATGTAGAAATATGGTCAAGAGTATGATATGAATGGTTCTGCTCATAAAGTTATAGAGCTAGGAGGAATCTCTGAGGTTATATATACAGGTGAGAAAACTGGTTAAGTGACTTAAGAAAAGTCACATAATAACTAGATTATGGCAAAGTGGGGATTAGAGCCCAGGTCCAGACCTATGTTCTTTCTAGGATGCCATGTTGCTTTCCATAGCCATTGCTTCATCTCTACTAACAATACCAACATAAGCTCCTTAACAATTCATATGGGAAAACTTTCTGGACTTGCATAACACCATTTGAAAAGAGTTTTAGTATTTACACAGTGTCTTATACTTACCAAGTGATTTTTAACCATTTTTAAGATTCCTCATATAATCCTGGAGGACTTGTCAGCTTCCCTATCACAATATTTTCCATAAGAGACTTTTAGTTTGTAGCTACTAACTGCCTAGTAGGATATGTTAAAGTATTTTCTCTTGTTCAGTACCTATCCAAACTAACTTGGCTCACCTCCAATGCAGTGTTCAGCCAAAGGTTCAAAGAGGTCAAAGGTGGAAGTGGCTCCATCTGACATGGTGATGAACTTCCGGTGGCCATAAGGATGAGGTGACCTCACCCTTCCCATCTTCCCATACAAAGCAGTCTGGATATGTCCACTCTTCCCCCATATCAAGGGTGGAATATATCTAAGGAGGAAAAAAATATCGAGGATTACTTTTCCCCTATGTATCACAAGCTTTCAAAAGTCTTCAAAAGCACTAACCTTATAACCAATTTTATAACACTGGGGAAAACTCTCTGCACTGAACATAATTATATAAGACAAAATCTTAAGACATACATATATCATACTGTACTTTAGCTCCAAAGTGGCTAAAGAATGCCAACCACGATCTGCACATGTTGCAAATGTGAGTTGTTTTAAATAATTCACAAGTGTAGCTCCAAAGTGGCTAAAGAATGCCAACCATGATCTGCACATGTTGCAAATGTGAGTTGTTTTAAATAATTCACAAATGTGTAAGACCACACGTGTTAAAATCAGAAGGATCTTCAGAAGCTACTGAGTCTAATCCCCTCATTTTACAGATAAGGAAAGTGTGGCTCAAGGAGATTGACTGACCAAGATCACGTAGGCAGTAAGTGGCTGATCCCCAGGCCTCTGACTCCAGACCCCAAATTCTTTCTACTATACTACCCTATCTTTTGGCGTTTTTATAGACAAGTTAAAAAACAAATTTTTTTTGACCAGGCTTTATGGGCAAGTCACTGTGCTAACCCTAAATTTCATGTCTCTAAGTTCAAAGTGGACAATGACTAACAACAGATTCAGTAGCTTTTATTGCAAAGGATAATGACTAAGGCACAGAGCATTCGTGCAGTTGTCAGGATATGCAAATGCTGAGCTAGACAGGGAACGTAGGGAATGAAGGTACAACCAATTCGATCTGAACTTGCAGCTAACAACAAAACAGTACAAGGATAACTGCGGTAAGTTACTCTGCTAGCACTAGCTTTTTCTTCTAGAGCAATTAGCTGAAGACTGGTTTTCAGGGCGTGTCACACAGGTGAGGCACCAGAGGCACAGCATAAGGCGTGCATTTTCAGATGTGATCAATGTGGAGAATTGCTTTGCTTGACTGTACTTAGGACTGTGTTTGTGATGGAGATGAACGAAGGAAAAAAGGAAGAGAGAAGCATCAACGAAACATTAAAAATATATGCAGTACAAAAAGAAGTTTGCGACGGGGGCCCACAAAACAGGGCAATTTTGTTACTACTATGTTAAATACAAATATATTTTAAAAAACTAAAAAATAAACTGTACATAAATGAGGTTCAGTTTTATACATAAACCTTTTTTGTATATAGAAATGTTCATTTTTGTTGATTAAGTTCATAAAGAAAAAATCTAAAAAAAATTGTTCTTTAGAGTACAGAATCATAGTATTTTATAGCTGAAAGTGTTCTCAGCATTCATCTAACCCAATTTCTTCATTTTACAAATGGGGAAATTGAGACATGGAGAGATGACTTGAATAGCCCAAGTCATACAGCCAGTGTGGGGCAGAGATAGGTATGGAATTCATGTTTCTTAACCCCAAATCTGCTCACTTCCCACTGGAAAAGTAGAGGTGTTTAATATTTGTAATAAATATTACAGTAATATTTACAATAATTATTTGTAATCTATCGCAGGTAGGGCATTTATGAATACTCAAAAATGAGACCTACTAAGTCATATCTACTGCTTCCTTTAAAACTGTATTCAAATTAAACATCTCTAAGCAGCCCTTCTTAAAGTAACCTGACTCTGTTCTGTTCATGCCTTTATTCTACAGCCGCTACTATTTGGAAAAGCTATGACTAGGAATTTCTGCAGCTGGAAAGTACCACAAACTAAGCCCAGGGCCAGCCTAGTGAGTAACGGGTATTAGGGATCCAGACCAGTTGGAGGGGAGGAAGCACCGTCCGGCAGGCGCCTATTTTAATTAATTATTCTTGTTAAATATAGGGTAAGCCTTGTTGTGGCTATGATGTTGAAAGTCTACAAGTACTGTTCCAATTTCTAAATTATTTGGATTAAATTAATAATTTAAATTTATTTAATAAATTATATATAATACAATTATATAAGATATGAATAAATTTAAATTAAATTAATAATTTTAAAATAATTCAGCACATTAGGACAAAGCCCTGGTAGCCTTTTACACTTGGTATTATTTTCTACCAAATTAATATATATTTGTTCATATATTGTTTTATGTGTTCTCAAAGTCATGTTTGATATTTTATCATCTCTGCACCTGGAAAGTAAATGGAGAATGGGAACTGTGTAAATTATTTTTAGTAACGACAGGAGTAGCAATAATGACAATAGCTGACACTTATAAAGCACCTTGTGATTTACAAAATATTTTACTAAATTCTCCTTCGTGTCTTACCACAGTCCTCTGAGATAGGCAGCCTAAATGTAATTAATCATCACAGTGGCTAGCTGGTCCAGTACAATGCAATTCAATTCAATTAATATTCATTAGGTACCATGGTGGGCATGCAGCCAATGCTTTTTGAGTTATTCATTCTCTCCTTCAATACAGAAAATATTCAAAAATTAAAGTTGAGCACCTCCTTAACTTGTTGACTACCTGCTAAAACAAGCTGGATACTAAACAGGATATGGAATTAATCAGGTCTCTGCCCAATGGGCTTATTTATAATCACCACCCGGTTTTGATTACAAAATCATAGAACTTGAAAATGGGGTGGTTGTTTTGGAGGGGAAGAGATGGGGGTGGACAGGGGAGTGTCTAAAACATTCTGGAAAATAGTTATATATTGTTTTTTAAAACAACTGCAGGCACACCCAGAAAAAGAACTCTGGAGTCTAAATGCAGACTGAAGCACCCTATCTGCTCTCTTTTTTTTGTTCTTTCTTTCTTGTGGTTTCTCCCATTGGTTCTAATTCTTCTTTACAACATGACTAATGTGAAAAAAATGTTTAATATGAATGTATATGTAGAGCCTGTATCAGATTGCACACCATCTTAGGGTGGGGGAAGAGGAGGGATAGGGAGAAAACTTGGGATTCAAAATCTATGGAAGTAAATGGTGAAAACTAAAAATAAATTAATAAAAAAAGAACTTCAGAGATGGAGATTTCATAACTGCTCTTAGTAGCTCTTAAATTATTTACCAACACCCCTCTGTAAACTGGCCAATTTTTCTCAATACTAAGAATACATTCGATCATTAAAGGGAGGTAGCATAGTGCAAAGGAAACAGAAACTCCATTCAGGACTGGGAAATCTGGGTTCTAGTCCTAGCTCTACTACTAATTAGTAATATTACCTTGGGCAAATTTCTGAACCTCTCTGGTCCATGCTTTCTATAAAATGACAGGACTAGCCAGCCTAAATGATCTCAAGGACTTGAATTCCATAATTTTCTTCTGTTACAGGTTTCTGAGATAACACCAGAGGCAAGTAAGAAATTTAACTTTCCATATACCAGGCAGGATGGGTCAGGCAATGTCCCTCAAACACTCCTGCTTCCACACCTTTGCTGACTCTATTCAGAACATTGTTATGTATTTCCATCTGTGTCTCTCTTACCTATTTTTCAAAGCCCAGCTGGAGTTTCACCTCTTCAGTGAAGCTTAATCACTCTTGCCTCTTATATGTGTAGCACTTAAGTGTTTGCATCACTCATTTGACAGCTAAATACAGGGATGCTGAAACTTACATTATTTCAACGGATAGCACCCTAAGCTACAGTTTCCTCATGGAAACAATAGTAACGATAATAACCTTACCCAGCATTTATAGAGTACTTTACAGAACATTTTAAAAAATTATTTTTAAATTCTGAACTTAAACATCAAAAAAGGAACATTTCCATACAATCAGCAGACTACATAAAGGGGTTATATATGAAACGTGCATCTCCATTTCATACCACTTGCTTTTAACAAAGTAAACATACATTTCATGTTACTTTAAAAACGTCTGGCACCTAAGTGCTTCCTTCTGAATTTCACTTTGCTTTTTTCTGTGCATTTTAAAAATATTTGATGGCCCCCTTTTTGCCTGGCCTTACTATTTCCTTTTGGAGTTCCTTTAAGGAGGCGATTGGTGGATTCACACAGTGCCTTTGTACCCCCAAAGAGTGCCCACTGGAGTGTCTTGCATTTAGCAGACGCTCACCAAGTAGATTCTGATTGAAAATAGTGACTGGGACTTCAGAGCATCAGCATTTTGATTTGCGTCCGAGGCTGACAGCCAGCAGACATCCTCTTCACTACCAATTGGTTGAATTCTAAAAAGATAAGTTTTTTATATGTGTGTTTATAGGAGTGTTTTACATGTGGCCAACAGTGCTAGGGTAGAGGAAAATGTCAATGTCTCATAGATTTGCAAAACTATTCCATAAATTTTTTTCATCAGAAGTTCTCAGTACTAGGACTTTTTGTGTTAACAAAAACTGGACAGAATGGACCGTCATGAATTGGGGAACAGCTGAACAAACTGTGGCATATGAATGTAATCAAATAAGAAATGATGAATTGAAGGAATTCAGAAAGACAAACCCCTGTTTAACTGAAGCTGCCTGAGGCAATGGTTAGAGCACTATTTGAGATCAGCAGATCTATAGCACAGTCACTCCTCTTCTATAGAATGGTATGTAACCTTACACAAATGACTTACAACTTCTTGTGCCTCTGTTTCCTCATCTGTCAAGTGGGATAATTAGAGTGCTACTTTATCCAGAAAAGTCCTCTGAACATAAAAGACTTAATTAATACAAGTTTACTTAACTGAATGGAAGATAAAACAACCAATTTCCTAGTCAAGGTACTATTGCTCACTGGGGAGAGGTACTTCATAAAACACAAGGTAATATTTAACAGTAGTAAAGTTTTAAAAAAATCTCTCAAATTGACATTTGGTCATAATTCCAAGAATCGCACTACTTGTCGCCTCCTCCATCCCCCCATACCCCACAAAGCACTAGAAAATAGTGACCTTCAGTTAGTGCTGGGCAAGTTTTTTGTTTGTTTTTCCCTCTCAGAGAATGATCCTTTATATTACAGTTGGGGCAATAGAACCTACAATGACTCAGAGAAAAGAATGCACATACTCCACCAACTCATTCTGCAAGAACCTTTATTCAAGTACTTAGCTGATAAATGAAATTTTAAGAAATAATAATCAAAAACAAAAGAGTGAAAGAAACACATTAAAGAAAGTGGAAACATTGCCCTTAGTATAGTGAAATATATCTTTTAATTATTATATTAGGAAGTATACTGGGTCCAAGAACCAAAGCAAATAATTCTCCCAATCTGAGGCTCCTATCACACTAGATCCTAGTAGAAGGAAAGTCTACTTGCTAGAACTGGGTGAAGATGAAAAGAAACATGGTCATGCCCTTATTGCTAACTCCGTCACCTTGTGGAAACACTACTAATGATATATCATGAGACCCTATTGTCTCACAAAGCTCAGCTGCATTTTATCTGACTTATGGGACTGTAGGCTTCTAGGTAGGGGGCCTCAGGATATATATTCAATTCTTTTGGGCAAATAGTCAATTTACTAATTAGAAATTTTAAAACAATAGAAATGTAATGTAAGAAAATGGACAGGTCTTACAGTATTTCTTCACTACTTATTTCAGAAAAAAATCTTACTGTCTATACTTTTATACAATATGAAAGCAAAGTGAATTTTGGAGAGCTGCACAAAAATGATCTAGAAACAATTACTCCTGTCGCTTTCAGAAGGCCTCTTCACTTCTTTTTAATTCTAGAGCACTCATCATATTTTTAAAATCAATTAATTTTTAGTTTTTAACATTCACTTTTATAAGATTTTGAGTTTTAAATTTCCCCCTTCCTTCCATCCTCAAGATGGCATGTAATCTACAATCACATTAAACATATTTCCACATTAGTCATGTTGCGCAAGAAGAATCAGAACAAAAGGGAAAGACCAAGAGAAAGAAAAAAACAACAAAAAAAAGGAGAAAAAAAGAATGCTTCAATCTATATTCAGACTCCATAGTTCTTTCTCTCCATCCAGAGCCTTTTGGAATTGTCTTAGGTCATTGCATTGCTGAGAAGAGCTAACTGTACCAAAGGTGATCATAGTACAGTGTCGCTATGACTGTGCACAGTGTTCTAGTCTTTACAGGTTTTCCTGAAATCTGCCTGCTCATCACTTTTTATAGCACATGAGTATTCCATTATATGTATATACAATTTGTTCAGCTAGTTCCCAACTGAAGGCCATCCTCTCAATTTCTAATTCTTTGCCTCCACAAAGAGTTGCTATAAATATTTTTGTACATGTGGGTCATTTTCCCTTTTTTATAATCTCTTTGGGACATAACTGATAGTGGTACAGCTGGATCACAGAGTATGCACAGTTTGATTGCCCTTTTGGTATAATTCCACATGGCTCTCCAGAATGGTTGGACCAGTTCACAGCTCCATCAACAATAGATTAGTGTTCCAATTTCCCACATCTTCTTCAACATCTGTCATTTTCCGTTTTTGTCATATTAGCCAAAATGATAGGTGTGAAGTAGTACTTTAGATTTGTTTTAATTGAGCACTCATCATTAAAGGAATGCTCTTTTGAAAAAAAAAATGTTTCCAGAACTAGCTTAATGGAACCACTATAACCTTAATGAATAATATATTTTAAATTATTCAAGTTAAATGCTTTGAATGATAAAGATCATCATAAAGTAACATGACTAATTAAAAACACATTAGAATTTATATATTAAAATAAGTATTTTGGCTCTTTCAAAAGAGCCACCTTGGGATGTCAGATGAAACTGCCTGAAACATTTTCTAGACTCTTACCTTTGGAAGTGTTCATAGATTCTGAGGCATATTCTCTTGACCACCAACAATAGTGTTAAATTTTTATCCTTTGAAGGTGGATTTGATTTTTGGAAATGGCAAAAAGTAATTTTAATAATATCTGGTGAATGAGATAGGGAGGTGTAGTCAAGCTAGGCAATAACTACTTTTGTTTAAAAAAAAGAAGAGTTGCTATAAAGCAAAGGTATAAGACTGATTTTCTTATGTGGCTTACAGAATGGTTCTGAGGCAGTTCTATAAGTTCCCAAAACTGAGCAATGGCAACGTTGTTGGAATAAATGTTCAACTTCAAAGAAGTCTATTTTCAAGGACAATATTCATTTAGATTCATAAAAACCTGACGTCTCATTAAAAAATTAAATCTCATAACTTTATAGTCACAGTTTCTCTTAGGCATGAAATCACTCATTATCACTGACTTAGGTGGGGTTATTTTTTTTTTAGCACACAGAGGAAATTATAAGTTATTTCATATACCACAGCTGAGAATAGGGGGATGAATGGTGAGGGGAAAGGATAGAAAATACTTAATATCTGTGAAAAAAAAGGATGAGAAGGTCTGCATTTATGAAGATTTTCTTCCTCTTTCTTGCTCTCAACCTCCCCAAGGGCAGAGCTGGGCCTTGGCATGTGTATGCCTTAGGTAATGTTTGAAAAGTGAGCCCCTGGTGTATTACAGGTCACTGAGGGCTTTGAACCTTCACTGTAAAGCATGACTTGACTTATTACAAAATATCTTCATGCCATGGAGGTCTGGCAATAAAATACAACATCATAAAATGTAATTTTAAATATGTTCCTTGTTTGTGGTCCTGTGTGTCTTTTGCGCTGGGCCAGTCCATCCTTCATTCTGGCTCAGCACTCCCTCAACCCACTCCACCGCCAGATATAATCTCGTCTTCTTTTGATCTCCTAAAACATTTTGTTCTCCTTTATCACACTTAAATATTCTACCTTGTTATTTATAATATCTTTTCAAATCTACCATGATGTAACATCCCTAACAGACTGTTTTATTGCTGCTGGACACATAAGTAGGTATCTGACTCGTAGGTACACATTAAGTAACAATAAGAAGCAACAAATATCATCAAATTACATCACAATAAATTTGGGAGTGTCAACAGATCCATTCTCTGTTTTTAGGCTACTAGATTTTAATATCCTAGATATCCATAAAATGCTCTGAAGTTTTCAATAATAGGTACTCTGACAATATGATATAGTATGCCTTATATGAAAAATGAAAGATCACTGTATTTTTAAAAAGAAAGATCCTTATCAAACAGAGTTGAAATTCCCACTGAGTCAACTGGACATGATGCAGATAGCATAGTTCTTTATTCTGAAACAAGAAGAACTCATTATAAAACTCTGCACGATTTTGCAGACTAGCCAGAGGAAACAGATGTGGCTCCAAATCCTGTTGACCAAAAAAGAACATAATTTTTTCTCTGTGACAGGATAGGAAAGCTTGATTTGAAAACTAAGATGTTAAAATTTTTAAGAAGCCAGGATAGGTGATTTGAGTTCAACTGCCTGTTTTTAAAAAATCCCATTAGACTATCAAACTTTTAATAGCTTAATTGACTTTTTCTCTCTGGGGAAGGGTCAGGGAGGGAAAATGACAATCCAGATTCATCACAAAGATGCAACAGAAATACAGGAGCAAAGTAAAAGACCCTTAGAGATAAAGAAAAAACTCTAAAAAATTAAGTAAAAAGACAAAAGGGATCAAGTTTTTCAGGTTGAACTTGAAATTCTGACATTAAACCAGGTATCCAAATAGATCCCTGGAAGGTGAAGGCAGGATAGAGCCAATACTGGAATGTGGAGCAGAAAGGATCTCAGATAACTGTTCTAGCAAAAGAATAATCACTGTTCTGCTGTTAGGCTTAAAGGATCAGAGGCTTTTCCTGCTTTCTTCTTGGACAAAGGTCATCCTTCCTTCTTTACAATCTTCCTAGATCAGTGAGTGCTCAACAAAGGCTTGTTGACTACCTTACTTCTCTTAATTCCTATCACATTTGTCTATCACTTTCATTCTGAACGCTGAACTGAACTGGACTACAAGCACTGCACTACTTTATAACAGCCCTTGTGTTATACTGGATGCATTCTTGTTTTTTTCAACCTTTTCATCTTTTTTATCTTCTCAACTAGGCTGTAAGCTTCTTGAAGGCAGGAACCTGGTCTTACACTTTTTTGTATTTCCCCCATTGTACCTTGCAAAGAGTCCAGTGGTAGTTGATGATTTATCAACTAGACTTTGCTCTTAGGACTGTGGTCTTTCTCATTTACTTCTCTCCACTAACCCTACTCATTACTTGCCTCATCAGCAAAACAGAAAACCATTTTTTACCACAGTGTTAGAAAATACAATGACAAGGCAATTTATAAATTATAAAAATTCAATCTTTATCAAACTTGATGCAGCTTATCTCATTAGCTAGGCTCTTGACAACAAAATGTCATGATAATGTTTCATTCCCTGGTTTATTTAGCCTGTAGCCACAAAACCTTAGGTTATTCAGTTCTATCTTTGCTGACTTCTGGATCCTTCCCTCTGTTCCAGACTGATGATTTATTTTTCTATAGCTCTACCTTAGGAGGTCTATCCTATACTAGAATTTACCCAGTCCTTCGTTACTAAATCCTAAGATAAGGCACTTTATTATGTTTTACCCAGGTTCTTTGTATTTGGACAAATTTCCCTCATCAGGTGCTCCTTTGTTTTTTAATCTTTTCTTAGCTGACTTGCATCTGGTTAGTTAATGGGTTCTGCTTCTGATATGCACTGGAGGGTTGCAGATCATCTTCTTCTATCATCTAATTCTTTTAAAAAGCTTTCTTTTTCCCTTTATGCCTTCCCTCCCACTGCCAGGTCACCAGCCACTAGGATGAAACATACTCTTAGGTATTTTGAGGCCTCAGTAGCATCTTGAACCCCTGCAGTGACATTTTGGTTGTTCTTGTGCATCAGATTAGGGCACATTCTGTTCCACAGTATTTATGTGTGTATGTGTGTAAGGGAGGGGAATCAAAGAGGAAACTACAAGTTCTAACATCTAAAATGCTAGCCTATTCAAGTGTTTCCTTTATTATACCGTGGGTTCTGAAACTGTGGGACTTTGCCATGCTGCACTTTTCTACCGTAACAACATACAGTAAGAGAAGCCCAGAAATTTGGTCAACTGTGCCACAGCTGACTTTGTATCTGAAGAGTCAGCATTTTAAAGCTGAAAGTAGTTAAAATTTATATGGTGTGCGCCTCACAACATTCACATGTGGTGTTATTACCCTGATTTGATGAGGAAACTGAAGAGTAGAGAGATTAAATTATTCATTCAAGGTTTAAACAACTAGTAAGTATAGGAATTTGAAGTCAAGTTTGTCCTGACTTAATGTCAGCCCCCTTTCTATTTTACCCTCTTTATGCTGTTACAAGACGTAGCAATTCATTTAGTCCAACCCTGTCATCCTGCTATGGATGAAGAAACTGAGGTCTAAAGAGGTCGGAGGCCCAAAGTCATGCAACTAGTTAATGGGACAAGTGGGACAAGAACTCTGAGCTCCCAGTTTGCAGCCATTTCCATCATGCTATGACTGGGAGTCACCGTAAACCTATTTTTCCTCCAACACAGTTTCAATAGATAGGAGACAGCTATGAAAGTAGACATAAAGTACTAGGACTGGTAGGGACCTGAAAGATCATGGAGTCTATTATTTTATAGATTACAAAAACTAAGTAGTAAAGTGCCTTGCCTAATGCCACATCCTGGCTTAAGATCAGTTAAATCCACCATTTAAAAATCTTAGACGTGACGTTTTTAGATTGGACACTCTGGAATGTTGATTCTTAGGTTGTATATGAACACCTTAACCATATTCTTTTACCAACATGTGGCCATAGTATTGATACCCCCCTCCCCTCCCACACAAAATAATGTGGATTAAAAGAGACTAAATGGGGAAGAAAGAGCTTCAAAGGTTTATCATCAGTTGAGTCCACTGGACTAAAAAACTGTTAAGTAGATCTTATTTTCTATCTAAATCATACTTGCAGGAGACTAGTGGGTTTTTTTTGTTTTTTTTTTGTTTTTGCAGCTTTAAAAGGGCCAGTGCAGTTATTATTTCACAGGAATAAGAATTATATCATATAGGTACTGTGCCCTAAATTCTTGTGAAAAGGCTGGAGTATCAATGAAATCTTTCTATGTCAAGAAAACTTTAAAAAATGTCATACTGGCTTATATACAATTCAGTACTTTGTCTCTGACAGTGACATTGAGGAATATTCTGTTCCTGAAAGCACAGCTGTCTTCTATAATGTCAGCCTCAACAGTTTAGGTATTTATCTTGACTGTTTCTAACTTCTTTTTAATAATGTTAGAGATCTCTTCTCTCACCTAAGCATTTCTTTATTCATATCCTTCTTGAATGCATCACTTAATTATATATATAAACCAATGTAATACCTTATATGTTGGTATAGTACTTTACAGTTTTTCAGAGTACTTTCACATGTACTATCTCATTTAAGTGGGCAGAACTGGTATTATTTCCTCGTTTAAAAAATGAGGAAGATGGGGATGCAAGGGAGGGTGTATTAATAATGCTTTTTTTGTTTTGGTATAATCAAGCGCCTCTGACTAAATGTGATTAAAGAAGATCTGCCCCATCCATTAATGGATCTGCCCATTACGGAGCGTTTGATTAGGGAAGTGTGTAGGAAGGCCCACACCTTTTGTTAACAAGGCACTGGTTCTCAAAGGCTGTGCTGCCCTCTGGTTCTAAAACCATATATAAATACTCTGAGGTGAGGTCTTACTTTGACCCTTACTGACTGAAGCATTTGTTTGACCAGAGGAGACTCTGGGCAGCCACTTAGGAGCCCCTCGGCTTTGAAAACCCAGACGTGGCTTCTCCCTCTGGTAACTATGTATATATGTAATGGTCAGACAGCGGCATCTGTCTGTTGATCTGTGATGTATGTATTGCTTATGTCAGGCAGCTGGAAGCAGCATCTGTTGATCCTGATTTCTCTGTATTT
>CM053769.1:557894486-557956506 GCA_028658325.1 Potorous gilbertii
GTTTGTTTGACCAGAGGAGACTCTGGGCAGCCACTTAGGAGCCCCTCGGCTTTGAAAACCCAGACGTGGCTTCTCCCTCTGGTAACTATGTATATATGTAATGGTCAGACAGCGGCATCTGTCTGTTGATCTGTGATGTATGTATTGCTTATGTCAGGCAGCTGGAAGCAGCATCTGTTGATCCTGATTTCTCTGTATTTTCTCTGAAGTTCAGGGAGCTGGCTTTTTCCCCAAACTAAGTGAATGATATATGTACTTGATTAAAGTAATTGTTGACCCCTCAAAAGTTGCCTTTCTTTTTAGAAAAGCAGATCAAAGAAACTGCATAGCAGGCCCTCCTCTATATGTCAGGGTGCTTGCTTTTACAGAGGGTCATAGTAGTTAAGTGACTTGGTAATGGCCATTCAGAGGCAGGAATCAAACCCAGATCTGCTGGCACTAAGTTCGGTGCCTTTCACAGTATAAATCATTATATATACTGGGGAAAACATCTAGGTGTTTTCATTTCAGTGATTAATAGCTTCAAAAAAATTTTTTTTAAATCAACACTGTCAGATAGTAATGGAAATCTTAAAGTATTGTAGATCTGATGAAAAAATCTGTAGCTTAAAAAGAAGTTTTTTTTAGACCAGCAATTATATTTCTTTTCATAAGATTAAGATCTTCAGGAGCTGGAGGGCTTATTCACTATTTGCCGCCTACCAACCAGAGGTATTTCAGTAACTTAGCCTTTGAAACTATTTCAAATGCTGACTTGTTTAATGAGGACTAACTGAAAGGCATCCTGAAGTCAAAATGCTAGTAAAAGGGGGAATAAAGAAGAAACAGATAACCTGGAAGTGTGTGTGTTTTCAGAAGCCATCAATGCAATAATCATAGCAAGTGGTGACACTATAAACATAAACCTTCACTCATTTTTATTTCTCCCGTATCCAAAATATATTCAGATTCTGATTGCCTTAGAGAGGAAATATGACTAAGACCTGAATATGGAAAATTTTTAAAAGACATGATGAATAACTGCTTAAAACCCAGTATCATAGCACAGAAAAAGTTACCCCAGATCCTCATAATTTGAGAACTAACTCACAGCATGTCTTTAGCCAGCCACCTGGAACAGCTTAAAACCTTTAAACCTAGAACTCATTCATCTGATCTTTAAGGAAAAAGGGCATCTGATGATATGGGAATAATCTTTCTACAGGCTTTGTGGTTTTTTAAGATTTCATACTAGAACACCAATTATATTAGTGGTTTCACTAGGCAAAAACCACTTGTGAATCTAACCCTTGACTAGAAGTCAGGAAACCCTTGAGTGTATTCCTAACTTGATCTGTGAAATGGGTGAAGCCAGACAATTCATTTGCCTTCTCTGTCCCTTAGTTTCTCCTTTGTGAAAACATGTTACTAATAGAACACTACAAATATGTGGGGATGGGGAATGGATGGGACACATACTTCAGGTAAGATTGCAACAATCACTTCCCCTGTCTCCCACCTTACAAAGGACTCTTCTCAAGACTTCTAGTGCTTTGCCATAGAGCTGCATTCCCTTTTCCTGAAAGAGCTCATTCTTAAAAGCTGGCAAACAACTTAATTTCTTGGCCATAATGCTCAAATGTTGTAAAGCATTAACCAGGCTAATGTGTGTGGGACAAGCAGTTTAATGTGAAATGAGTCAGAAGAAATGGCTTTCATTCGCATCCCTTCTTTTCAGGGAGACTAGTTTGCTTTAACAGGGACTTGCATTCAACAGAGGCAAAATTTTAAGTCCTACAAGAAATGTTATCTTTTCACGAAGAAAAATAAAGATATCAAGGAGGCCTTTGTTCCTATAACGGAATTTATTTGTAGCCTTAAGATATGAATCTGGGATGACCAGCAAAGAGATCATAAGGTCACCAAATATAGAGCTAGAAGGGACCTTAAAGATCATCTAGCATCACTTTCATTTTATAGATGGAGTAATTGAGGCCCAGAAAGGTTAAGTGATTTGCCCATGGTCACATGTGATAACTGTCAAAGGCAGAACTAAAATCTAAGTTGTCTCTTTCCATTATACCTTGACAGCGAATTTGGCAGAGAGAGAGAGAGAGAGAGAGAGAGAGAGTTTAAAAAGCCAACCAGATACTGGGATTCATCCACATAATCTGTTCCTTCTTTCACATGATTCCATTTCTCTCAATCATCACAAATCCATATTCAGCGTTATTACTCCTTTCCAAAGAAAATCAGTTTGTGTTGTCTTTCTGAACATAAAGCCTGTCAGCAGGAAATACTACCAACAGGACAGGCTACAGGCTCACTTCTGCTCTGTTACATCATACTAGTAGTCTCTCAATACCAGTTTTATGACCACAACCAGATGATTTTAACCTGTATGAGGAAACCAGGTCTTTCTTTTCAGAGTCTGGGAAAACCTATATTGGGGCTTACTCGACCTGCTCAATAGGACTTCAGCCACAGAAGCCCTGTTTCCAGAGACTGATTTTACTTCCACATCACTGATTTTATAGGAAGAGCAGTTTCAATATGGCAGGTAGTTCCAGGTGGTTCTGGTTACCATATAGTGATGGAAGAAGGTCAGGGAATCTCAACTGGTTCCCAAGTCTTAATTCAGCCTTATGGTGTGCCCAGAACTATGATGGACTGAACAAACTGATATGAAGAGAGAAGTATACTTTGTGTCTGCTTCCTTTTATGGGGTTGCTATGCACTCCATACTTTACACAGCTCATCACATAGATCTAGAGTAAGGAGAGTCGCAGATAAGAAAATGTTGGATTTCTTATGGCAATTACATTTAGAATTAAACATTTCAGGCTCGCTGACATAATAAAGGTGCTCTGCTTTTCAGAATGTCTCCTAACAGGACAATCAGGGCTATCCTTTGAAAACAGCATCGTTCTTCACCAAACGCACAGATATTTCCACGGCTATGACACATTACAATGTCATTGCTCTTGCTGGATGCTATACAAGGCCCTTCTGTTCTCATGGGAACATTCCACTACAGAGAATTCCTTTCTCTGACTGATGAGACAAAAGTAGACCAAGGAAACTAAAAGAACTCTTCCTTGCCTAACATAACCTGGGTCTTGAAATATAAGCATTGGGCAAAATCTGTTCATATATAAGTCCTGTATTGTTTTCAACTGTACATGTTTTTAACTACAAATGTTTAAAAACAAGGAAACAGCCATATGATTTATTTCAGAGATGCAGTTATGGCTAAATTAAAATACTACAAAACTGAGAAAGCATAATTCTATAACATGAAACTTAAAGAAAGAAATTCAGTGTTACTATTATCTGAGCAAGTTGAACTCAATTTAACCAGGTCACCCAAGGTTTAACTCAGTATAAACTGATTTAGTTAAATCTCTGAGATCAGCATATCAAAATCTAAATTCAGTAAAACCTCATCATAAAGAACCTCAGTATTTCATGGACTCAGTTTCAGTGCCTGTCAAATCATGCTCCTATGGGCTGTACAATATATACTACCATATATATGTGTGTGTATATATAAATGCACATATACATAGATATACATATATACATATATATACACACACATACATAAACATATCTACATATCTACTTACAATACCAGATAAGATTATATAGGGAAAGGAGGAGAACAGGATGAGTTTGGCTGGACCATAGTGTTGATGAAAGGGAGTAACATGAAATAAGACTGAAAAGGCAGAGACAAGCAAGGTCAGATGATGAAAGATGGTGAATTCTTGATTAAGGAGTTTTTATTTTATCCTACAGGGAATTCAAAGACACTGAGAAGGGGAATGGTAAGCTCAGAATATTATAGTAGTGTATATGTTTGATAGGTTAACAAATTCAGAAATGATGTATAGTATACATACTACAATAAATCTGTGATCTCATTGATGTGGGTGTTATTTACCAATATAGCTCATCTGATGACTCATCCTGCATGATTCTTGACTGTATCGTCTCATAATTTCACCAGTGGGGGCCCTTCCAATGTGCTAAGGACCTTCCTAGCCTTTTATTGGCCTTACAAGGGTACATACCAATGAAGCATGTGGGCTACCTACTGGTGATCCCTTATTTTTTCACATTTCTTTGATGACATCTTTTGTACCACTTCTCTTTTGTAATTCTTTGTTGGGATGTGTTGCAGCCTGCATGTCATATCCACTGTATATGCCTCTCTGCTGCCCTTTGGGTAACCTTTCACATGACATTTCAGGCCTTATAAGTCACGGAACACAACAGTCTCCAAAGCATGTATATATAACATATATATATATATATATATATATACACATGCACACCTATATGTGGATTTAAACATATATACATATATATGTACACATAAATCAGTCAGTCAATAAACATCTGTGACTATGTGCCAGCCACTGTGCTAAGCCCTGGGAATACAAAGAAAGATAAAAAGACAATAACTGTTCTTGAGGAACTCACAACTACAAGCTATATACAGGATAAATTGGAAGTAATCAACAAAAGGAAGGCATTAGAATTAAGAGGGATTGGAAAAGGCTTCTTAGGTGGGATTTGAAGGAAGTCAGCAAAGTCAGGAGGCAGAGATGAGAAAGGAGAACATTGTACGAAGGGGGTGTTTCACAAATAACACACAGGAGGCACTAGATTTTTCGGACTCCAGTCTCTAAGACGTTCACTCGAGCTGGTCAGATAGGAAGACAGCTTTGGAGGGATTAATAATATCACTTTATTCTTCTCAAGAGGGAGTTGCTGATAACGGGAGCACCAGCTCCTACAGCATTCCCTAATCACCCTACTTGTAGGGGCCAGTGCGTGGCGGCAGCTATCCTTACATCTCCATGGGGTCAACGTGAGACAGGCACAGGCATATACACTCCCCTAATCCCCTCAAGCCTCAATGGGGGCTGGTCAAACACACACAGATTACCCACTCATTTACCAGTGCCCACTTATTTTATAGGGCAACAGACAAAGAAGGCATATTGCCAACAATGGTATCACAGGTTAACTTTAGCAATATCGTCATTTGACGCAAGTGTAGTAAATATCAATTATGTCACCCCCATATTTCATGGCATAGTCGCAACAGGACTATCCCTATGATTCTAGAAATTACTATCCAGGATCCTTGGGACTATTCTGGGAGTTATTGTCTAACACCTGAAAAGTAAACATTGCTATGGCCATGGATCCTGAGAAACTCAACTCTAAAAAGGATAACAAAATCCTCCTTATATGGGGTGGGGGGGCAGGGGAGAGAGAAAGAGCAGCCAGTGAAAATGGCTGAATTTAGGAGTCAAGAGTATCTTGTTTGAGGAACAACAAGGGGGCCAGTGTCACTGGATAAAAATGTACATGGGGGTGAGGAGAGAAGTATAAGGTATAAGAAGACTGGAAAGGTGGGAGGGGGCAGGATTTGAAGGGCATTGAATGAAAAAAGGGGGTGGTTACAACATTTATATTTCATGTAATTGGTTTCCTTTGTATTATTATATATTTTGTGAATTTAAAAATATTCTGAAAAGGGATATATAGGTTTTATCAAACTGCCAAAGTGTGTGTGGGGGGGGTTGGGGAGAGGGTCATGAACAAAAATGGTGAAGAAATCACTTGGAACAACTTTCTGGACAAGGGTGATTCTTAAGCTTCCTATTTAAAAGGAAGCTGGCCTGTTAAATTCTAAAAGGAACACAGTACCAAAAAACAGAAACAAGCTTCAACTGATGTGCTATGGTTTACCACAGCTGAAACAGAATACCTTTCCTATGGCATTCAAACAAAAAACAATTTTCTTAAAACTGTAAACACCAACATCTTCATCAAAACAATAGGACAAACATTCATGTTCAGTATATTCTTAACTTAGAGTAATAGCATGATACAAACCATCAAAAATTCTGGGAGGTTCTGCAGAGGGGCTATACGTCTATTCTAGTGTAAGGAAGCAACAGAAAGACTGATGTGTGTGTGTGTGTGTGTGTGTGAAAACAGGATCGTGAACAAAGGTGAGACACAGCCCTCAACTACAAGTCCAAAGATTGGTTTCTAGATCTGACACTGCTATTAATTAGCTCTGTGCCTCTAAAGCACGTTGGGCCTCAGTGTACTCACAATTAAATTGAAGGGACTGATCTACCTGATCTCCAAGGACTTCTCCAGTTTTATAACTGTGTTCTTCACCCTATTACTACCATTATTAAGGACAATGGGCTAGAAGAGTCAAGCCCTTGAAGGCAGGCCCAGGTCCTGCCTCTGACACATACGGGCTGAGTGTCACTGGGTACTGTTCTTAACAACTCAAGTGTCCCAGGCAATTCTCTAAGCCTAAAACATGCAGAGAGGGTGTAGAAGGAGATTCCTTGTTGGGAGTTCCTTATAACACTGAAAATACAGGTCTGAACAAAGAAAAAATGAGCAATATTAACAAATCAAACTCCAACAACAGGTATTCAAAAAGGATTCCTGCAGAAAGATTGTAGAAATTCTCTGCACACTGGAGGAAAGACTCAAGATGCATGTAAAGAATGGAGGAACAAGAGGTTTGGGAGAAGAGTCAAAGAGATGACAAGAAGAAAAAGTTGGTGGCTTCTAGCCAAGTGCTAAGAGTTTTTCATACAAACCAGGAGCTACTAAAGTCATTCCAATATAGTGCAATGCAGGGTGTTGTGGATCCTAAGACCAAACCCTGAAAAAGATGAGCTAGAGACTAAACTAACAGATGATGGGAAAAGCCAAGTCAGAGATTAGAAGACAATTGGAGAGATATTACCAATTGCTTTACAATGCAGTCCTCAATTCTAGTAATTTCTTAGAGTTATGAATTCTCTGGGAGGACTCTAAGATGGAAATGTCATCCAATGGAGGGTGGCTATAATTATTTCCTCACTAACCAGGGTAGAATGATAGACTCTTCTATGTTCTTTACATGCCTTTTAATAGGTCTGTGCTGTGTCAATGCCCTGGTTGCTTAAGTTGCTTGCAGTGGGGTCAAGATCTTGAGAGATATGAATTCCCCTAGGAATTCATCAAGATTGACCACAATCTATGTGAGCCCAGAGCTATTGTAATGTGCTGCAGATTACACTCACAGTTATGTATCCCTTTAAGGATTACAGCCCAACTTTGTCCAGGTAGTACCTTATACAAAACTTTTATATCTTTTGGTTGAGTGGCTTCTATGAAGAGGTAGTCAGATGGATGAGGTTATAATATAAAAAGAACAAGTTCTCCAACTATGTTATAGTATTAGAATAACAAGTTCTCTGACTGAATACAAATACTGGAGATCCCAAAGCAACTTTCTGTGTTACAATAATTTCCTATCTTGTAGTGCAAAGGTCAGAATAGTCTGATAGTGTCTATAATGATAGAGCACTATCACATCAGGATGTGTTTCTAAATCATACTCAATTAGGACTCATGTCATGTTCTGACAGCAAACGATATTAAACAATAAAATATGACTCCCAACACACTCATTCTTAACTCTGTGAATCACCTTCCCTCCCATTCAATGGAACTTCACAAACATTTGCTGAGTGTCAGCTCTGTCTCAGACACTGTGCTAAGATGAGGGTCAGGCAGAGAAACAAAAATGAAAAGTTTTTCCCTTTCCAGAGCTTACATACTACATTTATTGGAAAGACTGAAGCCAACCAGCATGGAAGTCTAAGTCTTTTCCCTCCAGTATCTTCCAAGCAAAGAAGAAGCTTTTATTTCATAGGCAATGGTGTCCATGTAAAGGTTTGGGGATATGGAGCAACGCAGCCTTCTAGGGGTTTAATCTAGTAGATAAAACAACTTGGGAGAAAAGTTGTTGAATGTGGTTTGTGAAAATAAGTTTGAGAAAATATGAGAAATATCCAATCTCCAGCTATGTTCTTATGTGTCACTTACTTTTAAGATTAGAGAAGTGGAGTTGCAGGGGCCCTTAGAGATCATGTATTGAAATTCCTTACTTTACAGAAGAAAAAAAAACAAGCTTGGGGAGCTGCAGGAACTTGGTCCAGGGCCTGTGGAGCAAGCTCTGAGCTGGGACTTAAATCTACCACTTTTAATCTCTCTGGACCTAAATATCCTCCTTTGTAAAACCAGGGGGTCTGAAGAGATACACTTAAGGTCACTTTCAGGTCTAAAGTTCTATGAGGAACATAAGCAATAAGTGCTTTAAGACCTCAGAGGAAGTAGGATTACAGATGGGCCTTCAAGGATTTAGATGATCCATAAAAAGCCTGTGTAAGAAAAAACACAGAAGTAGGTAAATGCTTCTGGGGACACTGAGTAGGCCAATTTGACTGGGGGGGAGGTTTAATAAATGGTCACTGAATTGGTTTTTCACACACACACAAAAACTCCACAGACATTTATATCTGGAGAATTAAACCTTTCCCTGTAACCCAAGTGTGTTTGTGAAGATGAGAGAGGCAAACCAGACACAAGGAGATTGTACTGGGTCAAAAGGTGTGGGGCATCATTTAGATTTAACAAACCTTTGTGAAGCTAGTCACTCCATGTTAATGACTGATCAACAACTTTAGTGATCTGGTTGGAAACAGCAGGGGCAGGATGTAGCCTCCCAATGAATCAGATTCAGAAGTAAATACTACTGAAGGAGTTACTCACTCACAACCAGTCTAGGAAGGTTGTGAAATTACTGTCCAACAGAAGACAAAGGTGCTAAGACTTCTATAGTAAAGCCACTGGTTTGGAGAATTAACCTTCTAAAAATATGGCAAAATGTATACGTTTGCTGAGTCTTCTTTTAATCAGGCAACAGATGGTTGCTGAATTCAACCACTGATCTTTGGAAGAAAGGGTATTTTAGTGCTGCATATTTCACATTTTTCAATGACTATCTCAGAAGGAAGATTTCTAAGGCTTTATGAAGCCCACAAGCTCTTACCTAATGACCCCTATAACTAGAGGTTAACACATACACTTGGAGTGTAAGGATGGTTTATTCTCTATAACAGCAATTGACTCATTTTCATTTTATGTCATAACACTTAACTCTGGGTAGCCAACTCTGGCTAGTTCTTTTAGTCAAAGACTCTTTCCTTAGCTCTCCCCTCTCTCCCTTGGTGAAATCATCAACTCCCTTGGTTGAAAAGATCGGTTCTATGTAGATGACTCACAAATATATCTATATCTTTATTCTCACCTGTATTGTGATGTTTAAAAAAGTTCGAGGGACATATTTTCTGGGTAATTTAATCATTTTATTAATAATGCTAGCACACTCTCAAATGCCAAAGCCACCTCATGGCGGTAGGCTCACAGTTTGGGGAAGAACAGGTGTTCCTGAGGGTGGCAAACAACTATGATAGCTTGACAATTAGTAAGAGAATGAATATTACAATGAGAGGTAGATGATATTCCAGTGAAGCTCTTGAGGGGTACATAACTTAGATCACTTAAGTCTAGGTCAGAGACTTGTCAATTTCCATTATCACCTGTCTGACAAAAGGGAGAGAGCACGTTTTCCCAGATCTGTCTGAGTAAACATGAGTAGGAATCCACATGCACCTAAACTTAGAATTTCTTTTATGGTCCAATTAGACCTTAGTCTGGGTAAGTCTTTGCCCAATATTTCCCACACTGGTTGATTTCTGGATGAGGAAGAAGAAAAGGGGAAAATCCTTGGTCCTGACTGAATAATTAGTTATTAATACAAGAGGAAAATAATAATTTCTCTCAAAATCTACACATAAACACCTCCATATCTCCCAGATTTCTCTCTTGTTTTAGTGCCACATTTCCAACTACCAACTTACATATACCTCAAATTCAACTGTCCAAAAGTGGAATCATTAGATTTCCCATCCTCCTAATGGCTTTATTTCTGCTGATGCTTGTTTCCATTCTCCAAGTTGCCTAGGCTTTAAAATACAAAATGTCTGTTTACTTTTCTGCTTCACCCTCTACATTCAATCAGTTGTCAACTCTGGTCAATTCTGTCTACAATTTCTCTCACATCTCTCACTTCTTCCCCACTCACGCTATCAGCACCAGATAAGAGGGTGGACATCTTTGCCTATCTTTTTTTTTTTAAAGTCTCTTAACTGGCCTTCTTGTCTTCAATCTCTCCCCTAATTGATCCTTCACACAAATGGCAAAATAATCTTCCTAATGTCTGACAACAGCATTCCCTACTCAAAACCATTTAGTGGCTCCATACTGCTTACAGGGAAAAACAAACTGCTAAGCTTGGTATTTAGGGTCATCTACGATATGGCTCTGACCTACTTTTTGGTCTTATTTTACACTAGTTCATTCCATGAGCTTGACATTCCAGCTAAACTGGCAGTTCCTTGATCTTATCTTACATTCTCCTTTCTCCATGCTTTCACAAAGGTTACATGCCTCCTCCTGGTCTCCCACCTTTTCCTCTATTCCTGGAATGTATTTTTATCTTTATCTGTAGATATCCCCCTCTTCAGAGCCAGTTTAAATCAGAAGCTACCTCACTATGAAGCTTTTCCTTTACTCCCCCTGCCAGAAGTAAGTCATTTCTCAAATTTTGTCAGAGTAGTTTGTCTAGATATTTTCTGCCCTTTTATTACGTTCTATTGTGTATCATTTTGTCGTTCAGTTGTTGCAGTCGTATCTGACCCTTTGTGACTCCATCCCATTTGGAGTGTTTTCTTTGGCAAAAATACTGGAGTGGTTTGCTATTTTCTTCTCCAACTCATTTTACAGATGAGGAAACTGAGGCAAACAGGCTTAAGTGACTTCCCAGGGTCATGCATCTAGGAAGTGTGTGAGGCCAAATCTGAACTCAGGTCTTCCTGATTCCAATTCGGGCACTCTATCCAACATGTTGCCTCACTGCCCATTGTGTCTCATACTTACATGTGTATGTCATATTACCCTCACCTTAAATTATAAACTCCTTCAGGGCAGGGTCTATATTTTTTCATCTTTGTATCCCCAGTATTTATCACAGTGCCTTACACATAATTGGTACTTAATAAATTTTCACTAAAATATAAGGTAGTGTGTGGAGTCCTGGGAAAGATTCTCTTTGAGCTGCTACCCAGGTTTTAGCAAACAATGTAAAAGTCATATCATCAACAAAATAATTCATAAAGAATCAAAGCTTTCTGAATCAGTGACAGCCACCAAAGCCCTTAAAGGAAGGCACATTTCCCTACCAATCCAGGGAAATGTGGCTTCCTGATATAAATATCACAACATGAAAGCAATTGTAATCCTAAGCCTGGTCACTAAACAATCTCTATTTTACACAGTGGGCATTTCCTGTTAAAAGGACCTACCTTTCAACATTCGGTTTCATCATACTGCTATTAAAAAAATACAAATTAGAATCAACTTTTACTTATCCCCCTACTTTCCTTAATATAGTGGCAGAAATAATCCCCAAAAGGAGGTAATCCAAAAATAATTTCTATATTTCTTTAGAATACATCAAGTTTATCCTTATAATTAGGAAGCTAAATTAATTGTATTTTTGCTAAGGCTTAATATTAAAATGAGTTTGTATTTCTTGAGTGTAAACCATACACTAACATGACAAAGGCAGAGCTGTGGCTGGTGCAGTGCCAAAGAGAAACTGGTCTAGGGCTAAAAACTAGATATAGACAATTCATAGAATAGGTATTCTCCACGTAGGTAAGAGAGTATTGACTATACTTAGAACTGTGATGCCCTTCTGGAAAAGTCCAAACTGTAATCTATAGGTTAAGTCCAGTTTTGAGTCAACCCTGGGGAAAGTTGGGAGGAAAAGAGGGCTGCTCTGATCCCAAGAGAATATTAACTCTTTCAGGGAAGGAATAGTTTCAATCTTGACTTTGTATACTCAGAACCTAGCACAGTGCTTTGTATTTATTACAAATAATATATTTTATTAATAAACATTTGTCATTAGTACATATTAATTATACGTTATATGTCAGGTTAATTAGTTTATTGGATTATATTCTAAAGAAGTTCTTTCCCCCAAAAATCTACCTGGTTCCAGGTCATCCTGTGTAAGGAAAGGTGTTTGGTACACTCAGTAAGTATATGTTGAATTGAATTGGTCAAAATGAACTAAGAAGGAAGCTTGATGATGCCTTAAAAACAATGGATTTAATGCAGGAATGGCCTTTAGAGGCTGAATTTAGAAGCTGTCTAACAGAATTTCCCATTTCTTCCTCTGCCATTTGACAGATGAGAAAGCTGATAACTAGAGAAGTTAGTTAAGTGACTCACTGAAAGTCTCACAGAGTCAGGATTTCAATTCAGGTATTCTTGACTCTAAATAAATCAGTGTGCTTTCCATAACACAAAGCTGAGCTGAACCTCAAAGCCACCCAGAAACTAAACAGGTCTCTCTCTTTTTCTTTAGGCTAGTAGCTAATATTCATTTGTCTTGGTTGTGATACTATTTGAGGGAAGGAGTATCAGAATTAGAAAAATTTATCTGTTTTGTTTTTAAAGTAAAAGAATTTTTAATTATAGGACATTACTATGGCTCATGTTGAACTCCATAGGTGAAATAAACAATAAATTGGCAACAAAAGTTTTGAGACCCTGAATTCATTTGAAAAAAAATAGTAGGAATAGTGAAGCAAAAAGATGTTTCCTTTATCTGCAGTAAGCAGGAGGCAATAATTGGCAATATAGATGGAAACTTTTATATCTTTTGGTGTTTGGAAAGGAATGTATGTACTTATGAACAGACTCACCTACCAGTGGCTTAGCAAAGAATCTCACTGAAATCTAGGAATGAGAGAACTGATAAATTGGCAGTTTACTTAGATTAGGCACAGTGATTTCAAAAAGTGGTTTCAGAGATGGTGTTACTATTGAGCAGTCGTTTTCTTTTCTTTCTGGCTTGGCTGGACTACTGAACTAGCTATCCAATACAGTAGATAAAACAAGCAAGCACGATCCAAAAAAAAGTTATTTTGAATTATGAGCAAAATAATTTGAACAAAACAACAATCATACATTTATTAACAATCTTACTACAAACAAACGATACGAAAACAGACGGGATCTGTGATTTTCATTGTTAGAGGGAAGTCCCAGGTAAGGAAATTTCTTTATCATAACAAATGATAGTGCCTAATCAAAACTTGACAGAAAAAAAGATAAGCATCTGAGACCATAAATCCAACTAACACCCTTATTTTTGAATTTTGTTTCCTATTCAGAATTCCCTTGTAATTCCTATGATAATGAAATAATCCCATTTTCTTGATAGGAACATTTGAAATATATGTGCATGTATATTATGTATACATACATAAATATATATATATGTGTAGGTATATAGTTAACCAATAGTACTCAATAAAGAACATACCACACAGTAAAGAGATGACATCAGGGCAGTGCTACAGTACAGAAAGGTGATTTGGTACAATGGAAATGGCACTGGATTTTGGGTCAGAAAACTGGGGTTCAAACCCCAGTTTTGTTCCCTGTGGGATCTTTTTTTTTTTTAATATAAAATTTTTTTTATTTTTCTTAAAGATCTTTCTCAGAAAAAAGAGAAGAACCCACACATACACATTGAAGTTGGTGATGCTGCTGCTTCTGCAGTCACCTGAGTGTTCTCCATCATGAGACCATTCTGACCTAGCTTGCTTCTTTCCCTTCTATCCTGTACTGCGTGTGGTCTTTTCTTTTTTTCTTTTTAATATTTTATTTATTTATAAATGTTCTACAATCACTTCCTTAAAATTAAGATTTTATACCCCCACACTTTCCCCCCCTCCCCCCCTCCCTCCCCATGACAGCATACAATTCTGTATAGGTTCGACATATACTTTACTATTGAGCATATTTTCACTATAGTGATGTTGTGTAGTCACACTGACATAAGTGGAAGAAATCCCTGTGGGATCTTTGTCAAGTTAACTAAACTATAAGCCTCAGTTTCCTCATATGTAAAAGAGGATCTAATACTACTCATACTGTTGTTGTGAAAATCAAATCAGAATAATTTAGAAGTTTCGAGGTTGTACAGTAAATAATTATATTTATGTAGTAAAGTGCCACATAAATATAAGCAATTTGGTCTCTTATCACAGCATAAATATCTCGTTTTCAGGAGATATGGTCCTGTGTCTTTCATCTCTTAAGAACTTGCTATTGATGTAGGTTTCCAGCTAAGCGAGTTCTTGAGGTTCAGGGCCCGTACAATCATATTGCTGTTTCCTAGATTACTTCATCAATGTTTAATATTATACTTCAAATATCCAAGTAAATATTTATACAACTCCTAAAAAAAGGATGGAACCAGTTCAAAGAAAAATGAGAGCTGATGCAATTACTACCCACCTAGAAAAAGGTCAAAGCCTTAGTGTTCAGTTTGAATGACAACAAATCAAAGAGTGAGGAGAAAATGTTCAAACCAATCCAGTTTGGAATGTCTCTGTGGGCATAGGAAAATTAAAAGGAATTTAAGCCCAAGGAAATAAAATTCTTCTATTCTTTAAAAAACATATATATCTATATATCTAACACTTTTCATGAGATACTGTGAAGGGTATGCTAGTAGGAAATGAGGGCAGGCATGTTGAGTTGTCTATGCTGTACTCCTTTGGAGATATTACATACTAAAATAGAAGACAAATATTCAATGGGTATTTTTTCTCTGTGATACACTGAATTTGATAAAGCAAAGTAGAAAGATGCCCTAATTTGAACATTCTCTTTGTATCCTCACATCCTCAGACCAGAGAAGTGCAAAATAGCATGTAAGATGTGAAGCCTAGCTCGTAAGGGCAAGGTCAGACAGAAAACTGATCTCACTGTTACAGGGCAGTTAAGAGGAGACAAAGAGGGGTAGGGAGGAGGTGATGTCTGGAACAAGAAATGCAAGCTGCCTTAAGAGAAATAATAATGAGATGAATTTGTAGGAAAGACATTACTAATCAGTATACACAGTCAAAACTGTAGCAGACAGGTACCACTATTGGCAAGAAATGAAATATGAGGGCTAATCAACACCAGAGCATCATATTTCAAAAGACTTACACAGAGCTTGAACACTTTGAAAAGAGAAAGAAGAAATGAATAAAACAATATGAAAAGGGAAACAGTCAAGATTAATAGAAATCAAAGGTTTTTCCATCATTCCATTATTAGGGAGGAGTAGGAAAACAGCCCTAATGGAAAAAGAAAAAGGCAGGGATGGCTGCATGGAATATTATACCTGCCATTACCACTGGCTCCTGTTGCACCCTTTCTGGACACCTGACCACAAGTGTCGGGTATCTGTTAGGTTCACAGGTAACAATAACATCCAGTGTTTCTTATTAACACAGCCAGCAGCTGCTCTGAAGAACGAACCGATTCTATTTTTTATCTCCCGGTGAAAGATGATCAAAAAAATAGGCTGCTAAGGGTTTTGATCATGAGAGCCCTGGCATGGCTCTCAATTGTTCCTTGAATCAAATTAAAATACATATAGGATCCTAAGCTTTTTGACTCTTCACCCACCTTTCCCAAGTGTCATCTATACAGCTGAGTCTCAGGCTGGGCAAATCAATTGCTCTGTATGTGCTTTGTCTTTCTCACCCCCAAGCCATCCCTCATGCCATTCTCTTTTTCTGGACAGCTTTCACTACTCCTTATATTCAACTCCCCACTCTCTCCATCTTTCCAAAGGCCTCTACGCCCTAGCTTTCTAAGACTAGCAGAATCTGGTTCCCATCAGTCCTAGCCCTAGAATATTTTATCTATGTGATACAATCTGTACCTGTGAAAGAAATCAACAAAGCATTTATCTGTTATGTTTATTCCTTCTCAAATTTTTAAAGCATGCAAAAACTTAACATCTTTCCCCTTTGCAGCTAGGATTGGCTGGCCCAAGCAAAAAGGAGAGTCAAAACGAATCATATTTGTCATATAATGACAATACTCACTAACTCTGAACCTCCATGTCTTAAAGAAAAGTTTCAACATTTTAATGTAGTATAAGTATCTAGGGACATGCTCCTGGGTAAGTCCTTTACTCAGTGCCCCAAACTTTTTTTAAGACACTGGTTCTTTATGTAGTGTTCACAGTCTCCCACAGCATCTAGGGATAGATTTCAAATAGTCTGTGAACTTGAAACTTTTATTATTTTGATAACTATATTTCGATGTAATTTGTTTCCTTCATAAAGTACATATTATATTTTATGCATTTAAAAATGTCATTCTAAGAGAGGGTCTATGGGCTTCACTAAATGCCAAAGGGGTCATTCTATGATCTTTCTATGCCTTTTTCTAAGGCTATAAATTGCAGAGCAGGTACCAATCTGCTTTAGTTGAAAGAATTCCCTCCTCAGGGCTTTTCTGCACTAATGAATTCAAAAGGTTAGGTCTAAAATACAGAGTCAAACCAATCATGGTGTAATTTTCTGCACACATGGCCCCTCCTCCTGCTCTCCAGTGTCTCTTTTTCTTCAGATTAGGGGACCTAACGGAGGAAGAAAGATTCCAAAGCAACACCTTTGTGGTATTGTGCCTGTGTCTGCCTTTCTGTGGCATTCCTATCATTAGATACATTTTCTCTTTTGTTACATTTCTAGAATGAACTTCTTCAAGGCTGGCATGACTGGACACTTCCTGAGTGTGGCATTTACTCTTCTATTTTTTTTTGACAACTGTACTAAAAAATCTCACCAAAGTGATCCCCTCCTTCCCGTATTTTGGAAATCTAGGGGAAGATAGAGGGGGGAGTGAACAGCGGGAAGAAGAAAAACCTGTTTCTTTATGATCAGCTTGGTACCACTACTCTCCACCTTTCAAGATATCTCCTTCCCGCTGTTAGTGATAAAACTCCTTGGAAAAGGAGGAGTCTCTATATTCACATTCTCAATTTCCTTACTACTCTCTCCTCGATCCCCTGCAATAATGCTTGTCTCCCACTCTGCCATGTAACCCTGAAATTGCTCCTTCCAAGGTCACCCGAGCCCTCCTAATTATGAAATCCAGTGGTCTCTTTTCAATCCTTGTCCTCAGTGTAAAGAGCATACACAACACTTGGGTCACAAGTTTGTTACTGATGTTCAGCCATTTCAGCTGTGCTCTACTCTCTGTGACTTCAAATGGGGTTTTCTTGGCAGAGACACTAGAGTGGTTTGCCATTTCCTTCTCCACTTCATTTTACCAAGGAGAAACTGAGGGAAAAAGCGTTAAGTGACTTGGCCCCAGGTCACAATGCTAATGAGTGTCTGAGGCCAGGTTTGAACTCAGGAAGCTGAATCTTCCTCATTTCCAGCCTGGTGCTCCATCCACTCACTGTACCACCTACCTGCCCCTGGAGTCAGAAGTCAAATCCCAAGGCAGAAATGGAAGGCCAGAGGGCTATCCTACACAAAAGATGGCAAAAATAACCTCTTTCCTCAAGGAGTGTACATTCTAATATATATGTATAGAAAAATAATATAAATAACAGTAACGACAACTCATATTTATGTAGCCCTTTAAGTTTCCAAAATGCTTCATATAGATTATCTCATTTGGTCTTTACAATACCCTGTGCTTTTATTATCCAGTTTACAGATGAGGAAACTGAGGCTAGAGGGGCGAAGTGACTTGGTCAGCTTCTAAGTGTCAGATTCAGAATTTGAATGAACGTCTTCCTGTTTCTGGGTCTAGTGGAATCCTCCATAACCTGCTGCCTCTCACTGGATTAATGCCACCCAAATATTGGGTTGAAACCTTAAGATTTTTTTTCTTGCCCCCCCAACCCCATTTAATAGCATTTTATTTTTTCTAATTACAAGCAAAGAGTTTTCAACATTCATTTTTATAAGATTTTAAGTTCCAAAATGTTCTCCCTTTCTCCCCTCCCTCCCTAAGAGGACAAGCAATCTGATATAGTTATACATGTACAATCATGATACATATATTTCCACATTAGTCATGTTATAAAAGAATCAGAACAAAAGGGAAAAACTACAAGAAAGAAAAAAACAACAAAAAAAGTGAAAACAGTCTGCTTCGCTCTGCATTCAGATTCCCTAGCTCTCTCTGGGTGTGGATGGCATTTTCCACCACGACTCTTTTGGAGGTGTCTTGGATCCTGTATTGCTGAGAAGAGCTCAGTCAATCACAGCCGACCACTGCAATGTCGCTATTACTGTGTACAGTCTTCTCCTGGTTCTGATCACTTCACTCACCATCAGTTCAGGAATGTTTTCCAGGTTTTTCTGAAGTCCTCCTGCTCATCATTTCTTATGGCAAAACAGGATTCCATTACATTCATATATCACAACTTTTCCATCCAGTCCCCAACGGATGGGCATCCCCTCAGTTTCCAATTCTTTGCCACCACAAAAAGAGCTGCTATAAGTATTTTTGTACATGTGTGTCCTTTCCCTATTTTTATGATCTCTCTGGGATACAGACCAAGTAGTGGTATTGCTGGATAAAAGGGTATGCAGAGTTTTACAGCTCTTTGAGCATAGTTCCAAATTGTTCTCCAGAACGGTTGGATCAGTTCACAACTTCCCCAACAATGCATTAGTGTTCCGATTTTCCCACATCTTCTCCAACATTTGTCATTTTCCTTTTATGTCATGTTAGTCAATCTGATGGGTGTGAGGTGGTACCTCTTGAGTTGTTTTAATTTGCATTTCTCTAATCAATAGTGATTTAGAGTATTTTTTCATATGATTAAAGATACCATTAATTTCTTCCATATCGTATCTTTTGACCACTTATCAGTTGGGGAATGACTTGTATTCTTATACATTTGACTCAATTCTCTATATATCTGAGAAATCAGAAACACCAGCTGGCTGTAAAAATTATTTTCTAATTTTTTCTGCATTTCTTCTAATCTTGGTTGCATTGGTTTTTTTTGTGCAAGGTAATTTTTTAAAAAAAGTTCCTCACCCTCAAAGCATTTCTAGTTATAGGAATGGAAATGTTCCAGATACAAGAAACTCCTAAGAGTTCTACTGATCAACACTGTTGTTTCACAGGCTGGATAACTGCACTGTATCCCTTTCCAAAGCAAACACAGCATTGCCAAAAGCAGACTAACACCTACAGCTATTTGTGGGACACAGTAGGCAGAAAGACACAGTTTTTAAAATGCAGCCCCCTAAGACGACCACCAAATGCACTGTTTGCTAAGTTGTGTGAGTACCAGCATCGATTCATTATTGAGCAAAATGTATAACTTAGAATAGCATGACCTTTGATAAGCTCAAAGAAGCCAGGTGATTAATTCAGCAATTATAAATACCAATGTATTTTATGCCTTAGTGCTAAAAAACCCCCAAAGCCATCGAGATACACTCTTGTGCTTTGCTATATCCTAACTAGAAAAGAAATGAAAGAACATCTAAGTGAAAGATCTAAGAGATCACCTAGTCCAATATGGTCATTTTATAAAAAAGGAAACCAAGACCCAAGGATGTAAAAGTGCTTTTGTACAAGGTCCTAGGGTAATAAGTTGAATTAATGGCTTCAGTTAGTTAGCCTACAAGCATATTTTGCATCTTGATTCATTTTTTAAATTAGTAGGCATTTATTTTCTTTCCTTCCTATGCATTCTAATTTAAAAGGAAAAAAGAAAAACAAAGTCCCTGCAACAAATATACATAGTCAAATGAAACAAATTCTTACAATGTCCAAGTCCAAAAATACATGTTTCATTCTACATTTCCAATCTATAACCTGTGTGTCAGGAGGTAAGCAACACAGATCACCACAGCTCTCTGGAATCAGCTGGAAATTGCGTTGATCAGAGTGCTTAAGTCTTTCAAAGTGCTTGCATTGTAAGTGCTTACAATGTGTGAGGCAGTAGGCATCTGAAAGTAGTGGCCTGGCTTTCCCTTTAATGACAAGAACAGTGGCATGTGTCCTCTAGAGACAAGGGAGTATCTATTGGGAACTCTCTAAGGCCTCTGTTCTGCATGCTGTAGCTGGCAGGCCAGGAACCTCCATTCCTTACCTAGAGAATGAACATTTCTTCAGGTGGCAGCTGAGCTAGACAGCTGTCCAGGCTTGGCCCACTCAGGGGTCCTCCCTTGCATCTACTGTTCTGAGCACATTTTATTGAATATTTTATTTTATGCACAATTTTGTGGCTTTACTGTTCTCCTTCTCAGCTAGTTGATAAATTCTAAGGTGGGTCAAAAATACTTCTCTAACGATATCTCTAACGATAAAATCACACTAAACTCAGAGGTAAAGATAAGTCAGTTGGGCTCACTTAAATCCTGTGTTTAGGTTCATACATGGCTCTTTCACCCCCAAAATAGCTATGGAAGCCTGAAGCAACAAAGACAACCACTTTTTTCCTCTTTTATTTCTTTTAAGGATCTGAATAGAATCTACCCTTGGGCACACCCAAGTTTCCTACAGCCATTACTATTCTCTGTGAACCCACCAGTTCCATTCAACTTGTGTCTTAGTGGGAAACCTTATGTTATCTTCATATCTGCTCAGTAACTTTTATATTAATAATGTCTCTAAAAGGAAGCAAGAGTGTAGATAAGTAGCTTTCTGCTGATATCTAATGAAACATGACATTACCAGGATCATGAAATCTTCAAGATGGAATAGACCTTTGAGATATTCTATTTAACAGATGGTGAAACTGAGGCCCAGAAAGATTAAGAGACAAGATCACACAGGGTTGAAACCAGACTCCTGGTCTCCTCATCATTGGCTCTTTATGCCACAATGCTGACAGATATTAAGGAATCTGTGTAACTATTAGGTTTTTTAAAAAATAATTTTAAGCTGAGTATTGGTCTGTTCATTCCAGACTAAAGTAAATACCTGAGAAGAAAAAATCAATTACTAAGTCTAAGTAAATATTTATCTGCTTCTACTAGGACAAGAGATTTATACCATTCCATTTAATCAGACTTTTTCACTTACCCATAAACTATTTCATTTGTAACTTAAACACTTTATCTTTCCCAAGCAGAGTCAAATTTTTAAAAAGTTTTCATGTCAAACATGAGAAATTTTAAACAAACTCTCTTCCAGTTTTTTTCCTTTCCTGTAGATTTCTTCTGAAATGAGGATGGTAATGAGGACATTCTTATTCAGTTCTTTACAACAATTTTAAGTGTCCTCACCACCATTTCACACTTGGAAGGGCATGCCTGCTCCTTCAGTAAGCCTCTTGTGATCTAGCTGTTGGACTGAGCACTTATGCTCACAACAGAAAAGCTTCCTGTCCTCATTTCAAAAAGCTGTCATGGCCTTAAGAATGTTACATGGAACATTATAAGAAGAAACTGGCTTTGGGCAAGCACCAGCCACATGAAGGAACATGAGATGAGAATCTAATTTGAAGGTTCATGCTCTGATCTAGGTCCTGCGCCAGACTCCAGAGCAGGCATAAGTTGGCCCTTAGTGGTCCCTATTCTCAAACTAGGCATCCCAACAATTCAATCCTAGTGTTCAAGGGAGCTAAGAGGATAAAGCAAGAAAAGGTAATACAGCTATTCTAAGATGTAAAGGGGTCAAAACTTCTTTTCCCTTTGGTCACTTTTTGCAAAATTCATGCTTGAGTATTAGAGATTTTTGGTTATTTTAATGCCATTCCACCATGCCACAAAGGTAAGACGATTAATCCAAAGGGACAGATCTTGAAAGTCAATTGTTATTAAGAGAGTTATTCATTAAATATATCCCTGAAACCATAGGCAACACCCAAGTGCAAATATTAGCCCAGTCGCAGATCCAGGGTAACACCCAAACCTGAGCCAACTTGGAGTTAAAATGGCAATTTGCCAGTAACTAGCCTGTTGCAATTGGTTCACATTCACTCTTTAAATATCTGTGTTGCTAAAGGGGATCCAAGGGATCAAAGGACACTTCCACATCAGATGGGGAGGTTATCTGAGGTAAGTTTCAACAGAGTTATCACAGATCACTAGAAACTATAGTAATCTTCTTCTTGTTGTGTTTGTCCTTCATTCTCCAAGAGGACCATGACATCAAGATGATGACATGACTTGCAGTTGACTTTGATTTGAGTGAGGGAGGGCTGTGCAGGTCACCAACCTCACTTTCCTCTCCTGAGCCATCAGGTTCCAGTGGTCTGATATTCATCAGGACAGCTGGAGATGGCTCAGGATGCAGTGGGAGACCTGAGGCCTCCTCTGCCTTTCAGGCCCATAAAACAGATGTGCCTGGAAAGGGGATAAACAAGAGAATTTACAGCATTTAAAACTTTTGTTTTAAATGGTGGGGGGGAGGGGGCAGTGCTGCTGGATGAAAGAAGCCTAATCAGCTTCCTTTACACTCTGAACAATTAATGACTAATCAAACCTTATGTGATATTTCACTGGAGACTGGGCAACAGCAGCTTTCCCCTAGCTTCCTCTAATTAGGTTATGAGTGAATGCTGTTGGAAATTAGCATTGATCTGCATATCTGTACAGAACTTTAAATACATTTATCTTTCTCTGGAAATGCGCCTATAAGGAGCTGGGTCTAGATGCTTCCTCTCCTTTCCCCCTTTAAGGGTATAACCATTTCCCATGCCAATCAGTCATGCTATGGACATGGAAGGCTGGGGATGGAGTGGGGGAATTTAAATAAACCAAAACTCCTCAAGTCTGATCTTTAGCACTGTCTCTGTAATTCATGAAGCAACATTCTTCAAATTGGGGAGGAAACCATCTAATATCATAATGAAGTAAGGCCATTGCATAGCACAATTAGCTTTAGGGTAAGATTTTAATTTGACATGCATTTTGAGTTGTTAAAATAAGCATTTTTAATGTCTTTAGCTTGATTTTTGCCTAACCTAATGTCTGGGTTGGTAAACTTGCCTTAATTCAGTATCTTTGGCAGGAACTATAACTTAACTCAATGTACTGTATATTATCCAAGTTCTATATGCTACACAATAGACATCAATATTCTGTACTAATATATCTGGTTACATTATTTTTTTGCACCGGTATTTTCTTGATACTTTAGTTTCAGAAGAAACTTCCTCACATCCCCCAAAATTAGATATGTTATGAAGACTATTAATAATCTTGAAGTACTTCACAGAGAACTAGGAATGACAAGGATTTATAAAATTAATTTTTTTCTTTATTTACAAGAAAAAAAAGACAGTGAATCATTGAATTCTCAGTTTCCTTTCAAAATGAAAACTGGAAAAAAATGGGATGAAAATTCTTATGGTAGAATCTGTCAGTGCGTTAGGAGGAAAAAAGGTTCCCAGAAGATTTACTCCTATGGCTTTTTAATTCTGGTCTCAGAGCTTGGTTTAGTACTAGCAACAGAAGATACAAATACCCAAAGCAAGTGAATTTTCCAGGAAAGTCACATGAGAGATCTTTATACACTGACCTCTAAAGGGATAAGATGTGTTTCCCACCAACTCATTTTCTAAAATAATATCCTGGCTGTTTATTTGTTAGACATTAAAACTCTCCTGATGCTCTATCTTAGCAGAGCTAGAAACTCTGGGAAGTCCTACAAAGCCTACTGGCTTTAAGTATGGGTCTGGTGACATACAGCTAGCCTGTCCTCTAAGTACCAGCCAAGCTAAATTCACATAGGTTCCTTACCAGAAGAGTGATGCCACGCTGTATCTCACTAAGACCACTATTAAAGCATACCAGAGTAATAACCTTGGTTGGCGGAGGAAGCAGAAATCTACAGACAAAATCACAGATCCTTACAGTGCTGAAGTAAACAGAAGAAAAAATGAAGAACTTTTCTTATTTGATCTCATACAACAATATGTTGTTCATGAGTCCCTTTTTTCTCATTAAAATTCTGCTTTTATTTTTAAAAGGTTAAAAAAATGAAATCATATAAAGAAAAGAGGGAAGAAAAGTAAGGCCAAAAGCACTATTTGGTTTTTTTTCAAAAAAATGAGTATTAAAGTGCCATTCTCATGTATTAGAAAAAAAAAAATTAAGCTTTAGATATAACAAGATTCTAATCACTAGACAGAGTCTAAGAAATTATTCAGGAAATAAAACCATTTTTATAAAGCAATTAGAAAACTTGTATTATGGTTACCATCTGAGCATGAACTGAGCCACCAAATGGGATTCACACAACTTGAATGCTAGCTCAAAAATCTCTGTTATTGGTCTGGAATTCAACCATCAACCTGCTTCTTATATCAACATTTCCACATCCAACACATAAATACACCAAATTCTACAGAATTTCTATCCAGAGGAAGGAAGTTGCATTGTTCTTCAAAGTTTTTAATAAATAATCAACCACAGAAAATGGCAGGCTCTTTTCTGTATGACTCATTCCCAAGGCTGCCTACAGCAGAGGCTCTAACCCAACCTCCTAATAATTTAAAGCATTCTCCCTTCTCTCCAAAATATAAATTAAAGGAAAAAGGGTTTAGTTCGTTTGGTGTCTTACCAAACCTGTCAGGATTTAAAAGCAAATGTTCTCATTAGCTAATGGAAGTTTGATACATTTTCCCATAAGGGAACTGGCAAGTCTCCAGTAGGTCTGTGCTTTTTTCTCATTCAAATACTTTGGGCCAACATGGCTTTTCTGCTCAGTATTTATGATCATTTCACCTATCTGGAATGGGAAATAGTGAACTTCATAAATGGATTTAAGACTGCCCTGGCTTTTCTTTGGCTCCTAAAGTACCACTGTTTTTGTTGTTTTGGTGAAGTCACTGGCACTAATGCTGCCACCTTGTTATAGGACAGATGAGGAGGAGAAAAGACTTCATTGCTTCTATTTCTACCTCAGGTGCTGCAATATTCAAATGCTGGTGCTACTGGGGCAGCTACCAGCCTCAACAAGCCCTGTATTTAAAATCACAGATAGTGCTCAACCCCTCCTGCTTTCTATAATATATAAATCAACTTAGTTTCAAAGCATAAGTGAACTAGGTTTAACTACAGTCTTCTCTCTGGAAATCCAAGCAACCCAAGTCAGGATAAAACTGAAGGAATCACTTACTCTTTGGTCAGGAGAGGACAGGACTTTAGCAGAAATCGAGATAGCCCAGAGTCCTGGAAGTAGAGGTCAGGTGGGGCTGTGGGGCTCTTGAGATTCAAGCATCTGACAATCACATAAAGCACAGCAGCCACAGCAGCTAACTTCACCCCGTCAAATACAGCAGGCAGCTCGGAAGTTTCTAACATTGCATTCATCTTGAGCCTGTGAAGAGAGGAGGTATGGACAGAATATTGGTATTTTCAGGCCACCATAAGAAAGGCACCAAGTTTTAATCTCACCAAAGAAGCATGGAGAGACCTCTTAGAGATTAACAACAGGGCCAGAAGAGTGACATAGGCCTATGCCAATGAGATAGTAGCAGTATCAATTTCAATGCCTCTTCATAGTCTTGCTCAGATCTCTCTGAATCCTAAAAAAGCCTCTTCCCTTGGCCTTTGTCTCCCATGAAACTATCATCCCTTTTTTTCCTTCCCCAATAATCACCAAACTTTTAGAAAAAGCTAACTTTATTCAACCCCTTCAACATTTTCCTCACAGACCTCTTTTCATCAGCTCCTTGTAATCCAGCTCCTACCCTCTCCACTCTGCTGAAATTGCAGCTTCGTCATGACCTCCTCATTGCCAAAGCAATGGTCTTTTCCCAGGCCTCCTTCTACTTCTTTGCAGCTTGTGACACTGCTGATTGGCCCCTCTTTCTAGACATGCACTCTTTTCTTGGTTTCTTTCAAAGCCTCTTTTCTGGCTTTCTTCCCAATGATACCTGGCATTTATACAACATCTATGGTTTATAAGGCACTTTACAACAAAACAGTAAGGTATGTACCTTAAGGTATTGTTATTGAGATGGAATATAATACAGTAAAAAGAATGTTGGACTTGAATTCAGAAGAGATCAGGGTTCAATCTTACACCTGCTGTGTAACCCTAGGCAAGTCACTTAATCTCCCCAAGCCTCAGTTTCCTCATCTACAAATTAAGATAATAACACCTACCTTACAGGGATGTTATAAAGAGCAAATATAGTAATAATATAAGGAAGGAACTTTACAAACCTTAAACCACCATATAAATGTCAACTATATTATAGTCCCTATTTTACAGATGAGGAAACAAGCTCAGAGAAATTACATGATTTAGCCCATAGTCATAGCTAATAAATCCCAGAGGTAGGATTTAGGGCAGCTAGGCTGTGCAATCAATACAGGGCCAGATGTGGTATCAAGAAGAACCATATTCGTGAATTCAAATATGGCCTCAGGCACTAACTGTGTGATCCTCAGCAAGTCACTTAACCTTGTTTGCCTTAGTCTTCTTATCTGTAAAACGAGCTGGAGAAGGAAATGGCAAACCACTCCAATATCTTTGCCAAGAAAACCCCAAAAGGTCACAAACAGTTGCATATAACTAAAAACGATTGAACAACAACAAAGGATTCAGACCTAGGTCTCTCCTGACTCTGTGTTGTTTTTCCCCCCATTTTGTCATACTCCCTCAAAAAGAGCTTGCGTCTATATGGCACTTAAGACATACAAACTGTGCCAGTCCAGGGAGGCATCATTAGCATGGGTTGTGGAGGTTTATGGGAACTATCCAATGGCAAGCTAGGGCTTTGATGCTTTTGAAATATTGTTGGTCTTCCTTATCTCCTGCACTTACACAATGCCAGTGTAACTGTACCTTATTCTCTTGGGCTTGGGAAGCTATTTGCACTGATCTATGCTATTTCTATTTGATTATTGCTGTGATTAACTCAAAGTGTATAAAAGGGCATAAAAGGCTTGCACCAGCCAGTGGGTCACTCCAAGCAGAATCAAGGCATTTTTAGGTTGCTGAAAACTCTGACAGCATTTGTGACACTGTATATTCCATATTCTAGGAGTACTAGTATTAGGACCACTGGCACTGGCACAGTCAAGAAAGGGCATATTTGTTCTTTCATATGTCCTTTATCCAATAAAATGCCAATCTGAATGCTAGCAAATAAGTGTTCCCTGTTTGTTGGTTCCAACTTCTGATGTCTTAGACAGGCTATGGACTTGAGTGATACAGGTGACATGGTGAAGTGCATATGCATTAGCTCTCTTTTGTTCTCCTCCTCACCCCCCAAGACAGTGTTCTCCCAAGGCTTTAGGGTCAAAGACTAACTTTTTTGTGTCTCTAGTTCTTAGCACATTATCTATCATGATAAATCCTTACTAAATGCTTTTTCATGCATTAATTAATTCATTCCTACTCTCTCCAAAGTTATTAATGATCTTTCAACTTGTCAAATCTGATATTTTCTCAGCTCTCATCCTTCTTGAAAACTGGAGCATCTGACACAGTTAACTACCTACCATCTTTCCTCCTGGATACTCTCTCCTCTCCTAGTTTTCATGACAATGTTTTCTCTCAATTTTCCCTCCTACATATCTGACTGTTTCTTCTCAGTCTCTTTTGCTGGATCATCATCCATGTCCCTGCACTAGCTATGGCTAGTACATCCATGGCTGTACATAGCTGTACATCCATGTACTAGCTATGGCTGTACCCCAAGGTTCTGTCTGGGGCTCTCTTTTCTTTACTTGGTTATCTCATGGTATACTATGATCTAAATGATCATTCGCACATAGATGACTATCAGATTTATATAGCCAGGCCTAATCTCTTTCCTGAGCTCCAGTCTCTCATCAACTGCCAATCAGACATTTTGAAATGAATACCCCATAGGAATCTAACATTCAACCTATCCAGAACAGAACTCACTGTCTTTCCCCCAGTATCCCTCTTCTTAGCTTCTTTATTACTGTTGATAATACTGAATATAAATTTTAGACTTTAAGGTCCAGAGCTCAAATTAAGCCTGGACCTAATAATATCTTTTCTCTGATGCAAACTCAGATAATGCCTCTTGCTATGTCAACAAAGCAAATGGGGCTGACTCAACATTCCTTATGAGACCTTTGACCTATGACACTATCTTGAATAATGGGATGTTTTCTGTATTTTAATATTTGTAGACATACGCTATGTTAGGGCATGTTAGTGGTAAAGAAAACACAGACATCTTGGGTTGTAATTTCAATTGAAACTTTGTCAAACTCTGTTATCTTATTGTATTTACAACCTATGTAATTAAGAAATTCCTTTCTAATGGTCTAAGTAATCACACTCGGAGACCATAAATCTGAAGGACACAGACCACTTTGGATTGCCTTAAAATGTATTTAAGTCTGATTATTCCTGTACTGAGTAGAGTCAGGTATAATCCTGGCCCCATAGATCTACTTACTGTTAATTCACAAGGAAATTAAATAATAAAATGTATGCATTTAGCCTGTTGCCTTATCTTTAACCAAACTTTCAGGTCAACACTGTCAAAGATACCACAATTCTTCTATTCATCCAAATCCACAATCTTGGTGTATACATCCAATTAGTTAGCAAATTGTGTCATTTTTATCTCTACAATATCTATTGCATTAATCTTCATTTCACTCACATGGTCAACTGCCCAAATTCATGCCTTCATTACCTATCTCTTAGACCTTTGGAATAGTTTTCTAATCAGTTTCCTTGTCACTGGCATCTCCCCACTCCAATCCATCTTCTACATAATTGCTAAGGCAGTTGCCTTCATTTTTGAAGAGACTGATGGTATCACTTCTCACCACCTTTCTTTTAATGAATTCTACTGCATTCCTATTACCTCTAGAACCATATATAAACTTTTCTGCCTGAGGGTTAAAGTTCTTTACAATCTGGCCCTTTCCAGCTTTCTTGACCATCACCCTCTTCAAACTCTCTATAGCACAGTTATATCGAACTTCTTGTTCCTCACACATATCATCTCTCATCTCAGTGGCTTTGCACAGTCTGTTCCTCATGTCTGGAATGATGTCCTTTCTCATGTCCACTTCTTGGAAGCTTTATTTTCCTTTAAGACTCCTTTCCTGGTCTGCTCAGCTGCTGATACCTTCTGGGAACCTTGGAAAGATTCCTTTGTATTTCACATAAATACATACGTAAATGTTTATTGTCTTCCTTGTTACAATGTAAGTTCCTTGAGGGCAGCTACTGTTTTGGTTTTGTCTTTGTATCCCCACCTAGAATAGATCCTAATACACAGGAGTTAACGTCTGGAGATGTGGTCACACTGGTAGCAAATAAGTAGTAGAGTTGAGATTTGAACGCATATTCTCTCCAAATCCAACGGCAATTCCACTGTACCACACTGCCTTTCAATGAAGATTTATTTAGAGGGAACCTAACAATAGGGTTAAAGAATTTAAAAGGCTGTCATGTGGGAGAGAGACTAATCTTGTTCTGTGTGACTCTAGAGAGCAGTACCCTGAACAAGGAAGGGGGTTGCAAAGAGTCAAGTTTAGGCTTATAGTCAGGAAAACCTTTCTAACAATTGGAGAAGTTCTGAAGTAGAATTAGCTACCTTGGGAAGTAGTTGATTCCTTGTTTCAAGGAGGTCTTCAGCAGAGTTTAGATGATCACCTGTAGTCATCTAATATATATGCTATATTGGCAGTTCCTTCTGAGTATAGGTTGAACTAGATGTCTACTGAGGTCCCTTCAAATGCCAATATTATGTGGAAAATTTTTAGATTTTAGCTAATACCAATAGATCATATCAAAGAAACAGTGGGAAATTCACTTTGGGCAAGAAAATCAAGACAAACTATAAACAAAGGAATAGAAGAAGGGGGATCTGTCCTACCAGATTATACAATATGTGAGTGCTCATATCTTGGAGCAGGAGTAACATTTTGCTACCACTACCAGCTTGCAGAATGTAGGCAGGGTATGAGCTTCTGTTCACAGATATGCAAAACAGCCTTAAGTAACAGGTGTTTGCTAAGTGTGCACCCTGAAAAAATGTCTTTGAAAATGCCAAAAGAAATAAAGTGCTTTTACTGACAGGTATAAGTTTACTGCCTGAGATATTCCAGCCCCCCATATAATTAGTTTAAAATTAGACAACAACTATACAGTCTTTGTCTGTTCTCTGTGATGTTTCATAGCATATCTCCTGTATTTAGAGGAAAATTCAGATTCCCAGGCCCATTTAATTCTCTTTCTCTTTATGATTTCTGGGAGAAAGGAATTGAACGCTTGCCAAATTTTCCCAGGGGATATCCAGAATGTAAGGATATTTTGATTATGTCCACTTATCTAGCCCAAATTCAAAATAAAAAGAGATTGGAATACAGAAATATATGTTTGTATCTGGTTATTTCCAGAATCTGAATCTCCTATTCTACTGTTTTTTGAAGTTGTTCCAACCTGTATGAAATGATAATGTTTTCTCCTTCTAGCAAGCATAAAAATTAGAAAAATATCAGTTCAATAGCAAGGCAGCTATGGCACTAGGTTTCCATGGAATGAATGGTTTACCATTAGGCTAATATTTTACTTCAAGAAAACTTACCATAATTGAATAATGACAAGAGGACTGACTTTTCCAAAATCTCAGACAAGACTCAATTCAAGACAGATCGTACAGCAAAGACGAGTAAAAAGGGAAAAGAAATCCTTCGACCAATAGCGAGAGCGCAACAGAACTAAACATTTAGTTATACTCAGCTATCCTAATAAGAAAGCTCAGCTCACTGAGAGAAGCAGGACAGACTCTGTCTCAGATTTAACCAATTTTTCAGACCATGAATGTGGAAAGCAGAACTTTTCACTCTCTGGTACATTTGGGAACCAATGATGGCATTGGTGTGGATATTCTGTCCTCCTAATGCAACTCCTTGACCCCTTCTTATCCTGGGCAACTCCAAAAATGTTAATGATGGATGTGGCTTAGCTCCTTCATTAGTACATCAACTCTTTGGTTACTGAACAATGTGAACAACTGTAAATAGCACCACCAGCTAATTAAGGGCTATGTGATTCTTAGCACTGTTAGCTCCTCTTTCTCTCAACCAACTGTTTTCATTCTGGAAGTTGGAGGGGGTCACATGGTCATTTTGTATTTCAACCTATGTCATCACTTGCTATGGCCAAAAACAATTTTCCCCCACCTAAATCTTTAATTTAATTCAAGATGCAGATGTTCTTTTTGATTACATCAACTGCTGGTGCCCTCCATCCCTCTCTCACTAACTACCTGGTCTTTAACTACCTTATATTTTTATTTTATATTTAGTCTGTATATATTTATTCTGTCTAGATGTATGTAAGTATGTTTCCTCCCATCAGAATATAAGCTCCTTCAGTGAGGATTGTTTCACTTATGTCTTTACATCCCAACTTCTTAGCAAGGAGCTTGGTATGTAGTAGGAACTTAATAAATGTTCGGTGATTTAGTGATAATAGGTCATCCTCCAGGTGATAAACACATTTATACTTAGCTAGACTGAACAAAAGCCCATACTTTCAAGCCTTTCCAGATGGAGAATCCATTAGAACTTGTGCTCCATTAACACAGCTTCCGAGAACCTGGGGTTAACTACACCACAATGACAGCTGAAGTAAGACTTCAGTAGAAGATGCTCTGGAATGTCACTTAAAAACTCAGGATGAACCCTAGATAATTTTATCACATATATCCTTTAAACTTCTTAAAAGGATAACATTTTCTCCTTAAACTTACTAGGCACTAATGGCATGTCTTAAGTCCCTTTCCATAAAACTACATTCATTCAATTGAATTTTCAACTCATCCTAGACTTCTTTCTTCTTCTTCCAACAACTGCCCCATTCATTAGCTGCTAAATCTTGTAGGAGCCTACCTGGACAATATCTTTCATATCCATCCCTTTTCTTTATTCCCATAGCCAGCACCCTAGGGTCAGGCCTCTAGTTTATTACCTCTTACCCTGTCTACTATAATATGCTCCTTAATTGCTTTTCTTATTTCCAATCAATCTTCCATACCACTCCTAAAATAATCTCACTAAAGCACAGGTCTCACCATGTTACTGTCCTACTAAAACACTTGTGGTTTTGGGCATTATGAAAAATCACAAACTCACTAATTGGGCTCCTAATTACTCTTGCAGCCTAATTTCACACTGCTCCATCACATATTCCATGTTCCAGCCAAAATAAACTACCAGCTGTTCCTGAATTCAGCATTCCCGTTTCCTTCTTCCATTTGTGGAATATCGTGATCCCTCCAACTCTGCCTCTGAAAAGCCTTTGCTTCCTTCCAGGTTTAGGTCAGATGTCACCTTTCCATGAAGACTTCCTTAATCCCCTCCGATATCATGCTCTCTCCTTTATCAAATTAATTTAATTTCTTCATCTATATACCTGTTTGATACCTTCATCTCCTCCATCCCTCCAATCATAGTTGAATGAAACCTCTCTGAAGACAGGGGCTATGTCATTTTCTGTGTTTGCAGCTCCAGTGAACAGCTAGGACACAGAAGGTAGCCCATGAATATTTGCTGTATTAAACTGAACTAAACCAAAAGCAAGCAGTTTCCTCTTGACCCTTTTCTGTTTGGAAGAGAACAGATCTAGTCCAATGGGCTTTGATGCTCCTCATCCTATTTTATAAAGCAAATAAGTAATAAGCACAGATTCTCAAATCAATACTTTACCAGATCAATATGGTGTTGAGAAACACTAGGAAAGGGGGGAAATACTCTTAGCAAAAGAATCTTACCGATGTTATTTGTTCCTTGATGGTAAGAATTCTTGAATATCGTCCTTAGACAAGCTGTTGAGCTGAGATAGAGCAGTCAAATTATCCTAAAAGACAAAGAGATATTATATTGTTTTCATGAATGTAAAAGAGGCAGCTTAATCAAAACACACACAAAAGAGCCTAGAAGTATTTCTTTTCTAAAGGGCCAAAAAAGATTATTGTAAGGACTTGTGTACAGAAGCAATGACCACATCCCTTTGTGTGAGTGCTCATGAGCAGTGCTTCCTGATCTGTCCCATTCAAATGCTAAAGACACTAAGAGCTACTTCATGGACAGAATAGGTGAACTACTTGTTTTTCTTTTTAAGTATTATAGTGCCCAAACAAATCAGTATTTTTTCTTCAAAGAAATGGAGCAACAAGGTTTAGGGGCAAAAAAATCTAACTTGCCAGTATGAGATTTTAAGGATGAGCCCCTGAGAAGATAAGTTGTGTTCTTCCTGCTACTAATTTTAACTACCTTCAAAGATATCATCAGATCAGAAACTGTGGGAATGGGCGGAGAAGACTTTTTTTTCAGATGGCTTTAAAAGAAAAAAAGAAACACAACACCTGTTGACAAGGTAGAAACTGTATATTCAAAAGCTCTATGTCTATCTTCTCATGAATCTACTGTACGGAATACCTAAATAGCAAAGAAAGGCTTTACTACAATAAAAACCTTATCATTACACATCATGATCCTCTGTTGTGGGCCCCTATGTTGTGCTCGGTCCTTTGAGGGATACAGAAATAGATGACAGTCTTTGCCTTGGTGAAATTCAGGGCCTACGTAAGGATTTAAGAAGAATGTTGGTGAAACAACTAGTGAATAATATATGGCAAGAGAGGAACCTAAAGTGAGATATTCTGTGCTCTACACTCTAAATTTGCCACAGATATGTGAAGAAGAGACAGAGATTAGAGGGGAGAATTTTACACCCAAGACTTCATGAAGGATGCAGGTCTTGAACTAAGCCTTGAAAAAAGCATGGGATTTAGGGAGGTGGACAATACAGTCTCTAAGGTTCCTTCTAGCTCTACTCTCAAAAACCTTCAGGAGTTCCCTCTTGTCTCTAGGATAAAATAAGAAATACTTAGACTGGCATTAAAGCCTGGTTACCTTTCTTGTTTTTTCTCATTTCATTTCCCTTCTCCTTCATGTTCTTTCCTCTTCTCTAGTCGGACTGGTTTATCCCTTCTACACAAGGCAACTGCTTCCATGCCCTTGGGCAACAGGTCCCCTTGTCTGGCCTGCATTTCTTCCTCACCTCTGCCTAGGAGAATTCTCTATCTTCCTTCAAGGCATAGCTTGGGTGCTACCTCCTACAAGAGGTCTTTCCTGGCCTTTCCAGGTAGTAGTAGGCTTTTTGAAATGAAATGATTTCAGATCACTTTTTCCTTCTATTTGCATCCCACTGAACGTAACTGCTTTAAGTGAGGGACCATTTCTTGAGGAGAGGAACTATTTCATTTTTGTTTTTCAATGAAGTTCAGTTCAAGAAATGTTCATTTAGTTTCTACTATCTAGCTCCTCTATGCCTAGCATAGGATTGTATACATAGCAGGCACTAATAAATGTTTGAAATTAAATGAATTTTGTGATTTAAACTGGCAGAAAAAAGAGAACACCCCATGTACTAGAAATTTAGGGGTGAAAAAGCAACTCTGTGATTTATGCTATTTCTGGATTTATGTCCTCAGTGTTACTTTAGCTTATCTCTGTACTGCTCTGATATACTGCTCTGATATACCAGTTCCTATCTTATTTGCTATCCCCCTATACGCTCTGGCATTAAACCACAATCTGTCATTAAGTCCAGTGTTCTACACCATACTTCAGACAGAACACTTTCGTACTTTGTCTATGTAATTTTGCTGGAGACCCTCCCTCCTATCATTTATTTCTTGACTTCTGTTTTCCCATATCTTCCATGTCACCTATCAACATGCAGTAGGGCACTCTCTATGGATAGTTAACTAAAACAATAAATAAACAGAAGTTAATTCTTAACTCCAGGAATATCTAAAAGCAACTGTCCTTGAACACAGAATATTGATATTTATACTCATCCTAAAACATTCTTTTTAACTACTTTATTTTTATAGCTTCAAACAAAAAAAGTTTGCTTTTAAAATCAGCCTGAAAAATGAGATACTGCTTCAGATAAGAAATTTGAACCTTTTCTCAATGGAATTAAAAAATACAAACAACAAAGATATGTCTCCAATATTTATCTGTTGTTCAGAAACGCTTATGCTTCAAATACCCACAGACTTCTAAGTCACTGCTTAGTTCTTTCATATTAGAAGATACTGCCACTGATGGTATTTGTTCAAAGCCACAGAAGATCCACTGTATGCAAATAATAGTCATAAGTGGTATTATCTTCCAATACAAAGGACAAATGAATAAAGTAAAACTCATTTCTGAAATATCTGCGCAATTGCTTACTTTGGGCTCTGGGGAACCAGGGTCATTCTAAAAGCAGTTCATCTCATGTTCCTCTCCCTATGTTTTTATACAGATAAAATCAAGTTAAAAATCATATTAAGGACAGCTTTGCAAAAGAAAAGAAGCCACAGAATACTATGGAATGGTATTCTTAAAGTCATGATGTGAAGGGAGCAATCCTATATATTAATTATATGGTGAGGAATATTGAGCTGCTTATATATGTGAGGGTCAAGTACTTTTTGAACTATTTCTTGGAGCTCTTTCCTTCTTTCCTACGTACAGCCTCCTCCTTGAGGTGTCATCTTCCAGAGGCTAGCACAAGTCTTACACATTATTAGCTATGTAGTAGGCACTTAGAATTTTAAAGAAAAATTAGTGAAAAGGCAAAAGGGTAGGGAGGGGCAGAGGGTATGAAGGAAAACATAGCCATCAGCCTTTTTCATTTGTCAAGATAATATGGATAATTTAGGGTATGTTTTCTAGTCTCTTTTGTAAGTGGGATGGATAATAAAATTCATAAAGAAGGGGCAGTAGTTCAAACAGATCATATTACTAAAGGATGCTGCTGTCTCATTAGCAACCAAAGGACCTACATCTAGGGCGTTCAAAAGAGGAACTTTTGGTGTTCTCTTGAATGGGCCATACATGTGTGACTGGTTCTTCCAGCACCTAAATGCCACCTAAATTGCCCAGAGTATCTCCTATGGCTAATAACATGAATTGAAAGACATCCACTGAGGATAAAGATAGCATCCCTTAGCCATGGAATAGGAGATCTCTGCATCTCCTTGAGCAATGTTACTTTATGTGTTACTTTGCTTGGTACAATGTTGATGAATGATACACTGAAATTCAAAGTACAAGCTCCTGGGAAGATCTGTTTTTCCTGATAACTAGAATTTTTCTAAGAAATAAAAATGCTGCTTTTTCTTTTCTTTTGATATTTACACCAGTAATGCTGACATTTTGCCTGCCTGATACACCACTGATTTCAGGTAAGTCATAATATTACTGTTCACAAGTAATACAGAAGGATTAAGAGTACTTGATTTGGGAGAAATAAATAAGTAAATACTGTGTTCCACAAACTTGGGGGGAAAACCCCAACTAATGTGGTACATATCTTTATAGGCAGCTGGCAGAGGCCCCAAGCAAAGATCTTCTGCCTTCAGTTTTTGTCAATCTTTATTCTCATTATGCATTAATTCAATTCTTTTGTTGCCAAGATCCTGCAGAAATTGTACTTAATTTGTCCCTTTATAAACCTGGATGGGTAGTTGACAAATATGCCACTTTGTTATGATAAGCTCTAAAAACTGAACCAAAACACAACTAGATGATTGACTCAAACTGCTACCAGTCTACTCACCTAAAAGACTGACCTACCAAATGCTAACTGGATCATTTCAAATTCATTATCAATTACATTTCTTTATCTATGAAATCTAGTTGTCAGAATCATCCTTGCCTTTCCATTTTAATTATTAGCACAATTATTTGCTTAATAATAATAATTTGTTCAATAAACATTTATCAACTGAATGAATGACTTCCTCTAACCTTTAGACCTCAGTTTCTTCATCTGTGCAATGAGGGGGGAAGAGATGGGTAAATTACCTCTTCCTATCCAGCTTTAAATCCTTTGCTCCCATGATCCTTTTCTTCCACTCTTAAGGATCTTTAATACTTAAGGACCTCCACTATCTTTCCAGATTGAACACCTACTATATGGAGGGTACTGTGGCAGGTTCTGTGCATATAAAGATAAAAATTACTATTGTCTTGGACCTCAAAGAGCTTAAAGGCAGAGTCATGCCAAGGACCCAAATAAGTATGACAAAAGTAGAATGGCATTAAGGACAAAGAAGAGAACCAGACAAGCTGCTAAAAAATTCTCTGAGGAAGAAGGATTCAAATTCATTTTGGGGGCAGGAGGGTGGGGGAAGAGACAGTGGGAGGTCAGAGAAGGTTTCATGGAAGAGCTGACCCATAAAGGAGGAAGGGAATGCTAGGCAAGGGAGATGAGCTGTACAAACACATGGAGGCTGGAAAGTGCAGGATAAGACTGAGGAATAGGGTCAGAAGGCGATTCGTGTGAAATACAGTTGAATAGAGTCAGATCATGAAGAGATTTAGATGCCTGCCTAAGGAGTTTGTATTTTATATTCTAGGAAACAGGGAGAAGGTTTCTAAGCAGGGGAATGAACATACTCAAACCTTATTATTATGCAGGTACAACCTGTTTAACCTATCCCTAATGCTATTATCTTCCAATTGCTCCAGTACACTTGCATACCTATTCCAAGAGAATTCTGCATCACCTGGACCAATTACCTGAAATCTATTCAATACAAAGGGAGAAAAATTTTCCCTCCATCCTTTGATTCATAAGCAAACTATGGCATATTCATATTATAGCCTATCACATTCCTTAACACTTTTATGTATGCTGCCAAGTCAAAAAATGGTTCAGAAAAAAAAATAAAAATAAAAACTAAACAGAGACAGATTCCCACCAGATTTTCTTCCTTCTTTTTGAACTCCACTTCTGATTTGGGAAAAGACATGGCTTTCAATTAGGTTATACTAAACTTTCCTTACACTGAATCAATAAATTCCATCAAACAGAAATAAGCCATGACAGATTCGTGTTCCTGAATGACACAAATACTTTGGTTAATAAGCTTTCCTTCCAGCACCAGCTTCAACAAAGTCAAAATTAATTCCAGGGAATGAAGGCTTCTGTACATTGTACCATAAAGCTACACCAGACAATCTAAAGGACAGCAAAGTGCCAAGTCTGGTGTTCTTACTTTGCTGGTCCTGAGAGAGCTGCCATAGGATGTTACTCAGATCCCAAAGATGTCCTTGAAGTGGGAACTTGAATTGAGGGAAAGTGAGTCCTGGCTCTAGGTAGCTGGAGCAGTCATGTGCTGAGTCACTGTTTAATTTCCAGTGTGAGCATTAACCTTGGAAATTAGCAAAGAGCTACAAATCAGGACTTGAATTAGTGTTTTGTTCTAGACAAGGTAATCTTAAGTCTAAATTTTAAACGTTAATAACGTTAAAAATATGTCAAAATGTTAATGCATTTTCAACTTAAAAATGTGTCATGGGCACTTTTTTTGGGAGGGGCTTATTGTTAAATTATTTACCTGCATACTCCTGAGCCAGAATCCCCAAAGCTCCTGCTTGAAAGAGTTCTTTGATTCTACAAAATACACAATGATTCTCATCCCCATCCTAACCGTAGGGGGAAAAATGTCTATTAGACAAATACATACTTGCCCTGTAGACTATTCCCACTTGACAACCACTTTGTCTTTAGTGTCCTGCTATAGAGTTGCCTCTGTCAGTACAGAGCTTCATTTTAAACTGGATTTGTTAAGGTACAGGGAAGGTGTCAGGAGAAAAGGGGTATGACAGAGTACAGTATGTAAAAGAAAAACAGGGGCCAAGGAAACCTTACTTTCTCCTGGTTTTGAACTTGCAGCCTTTCCACTTGTTACTTAAAAGTGTTCATACAATGCAATGCCTTGGAAAGGTAGAGAGCAGAGGGAAAACACTAAGTTTCACTTGTTTCTCCTTTTAGGTGTCATTCAACTGATGAAGTCATTGCTACCATGTGGAGTAGGGTGCTGATAGACAAGAGAGAACAATTTGTTATGAGGAATGGGACAGGAAACAAGAATTAGGAGATGTTATAAGAAAGATAGGGCCAATGTGTTGATTTGTTTTGCATTATCATACTTATTTGTTGTAGGGGAAAGTTTATTGGTCGCTACTAGGGGAGAGACTCATTGGGAAGTGATGGAGATGGAAAAAAAAGTATTACATGGGAAAGACTATGCAAGGGTTAAAGATGAAATGCTGAGTTAGGGGAACAGCAATTAAAGTGACAGAAACATAGGAGAGTAGCATGAAATAAAATTAGCAAAGCAGATCAGAGATGGGTGGTAAAGGGTTAAATTCCAAGAAGCAGTAAGATATTGCTGAAGATTTTTGAACAAGGAAATGCCACAGTCTAACTTAGATTTTAAGAAGATTATTTGGGCTTTTATGTAGGGGATAGATTAGAGAAGGAAGAGATTAAAAACAGGAAGACTAATGAGCTTATTATTTCAGCAGTTTAAATGATGAGTGCCTAAACTACAGTGATAGCTCTGAAAGCAAAGAGAATGGGGAATATGGGAGATATGTCTTTGGAGGTAGAATCAACAAGACAGTTATGGATATGAAAGGTGAAAGAGAAGGAAGAGTTACGAACAATTCTGTGGTTATTCTCAGAAACAATGACTTTCAGAGTCTTACATAGGAATAGGGAAATTTGAAGGAGGGACAGATTTAGTTGACAAAGGTAATGAGTTCCATTCTATTTTAGACAAATTGAGTTTGAGATACCTCAGTACACAGATGGAGATGTCCAGCAGGCAGATGGCCAGAAAGGCCAGAACTCATGAGAGTGATTATAGTTGGACATTTGTATAAAAATGATAATGGAACCCCATCAAAAAAGACTTTTCACTCAGTGATTAGAGGGTATAGAGGGAAAAGAGAAGAGGGTTGGGGAAAGAGCCTTGGAAGACATAGATGATTAGAAGCAGAACTAGAATGAATGGATGGAGGGATGGATGAATGAAAAAGCACTAATTAAGTGCTTAATATGTGAAAGGCCCTATGCTAGGTGCTGAGGATATAAACAAATACAAGTCAGACAGGCCCTGTCCTCAAGTAGTTTACATTTTAATAGGGGAAGACTGGAAGACAGGACTGGAAAGGGGGGTAAAGCGATGAAGAGCAGTCAGATATATATAGTTTAGAGTTGGACAGGAAGTGGTATGGGAAAGATAAGGTGAAAGCTTATCTATTAGAGTCGAGGGCCCCAGAGACAAGACTCTGAACTCTAATAGGAAGAGGAGGAATGCCAGAGCAGGATGGGCATGGATGGTAATTCAGCAACAGAGAATGAGGAGAAATGGTCAGAAAGGAAGGAGGATAATCAAGAGAAAAACGTGTTGTAAGAGAAGAAAATATCCAGAAGGTGATTAACATTGTCAAAAGCTGAAGGGAGGTCAAAAAAGATGACAAGTGACAAAAGACCATCTGATTTAGCAAGCAGTGAAGTACTCAGTAACCTTAAGGAGAATAGTTTCTATCATTGTTGTCAAATGGTGGAATAGTAAGCAGGGATACAAGACCTAGAGAGAAGCAAGTGGAAGAAGTACAAGTAGAGAGTGAAGACAGCATTTTTTAAAAAGAAATTTGGCTATGAAAGAGAAGAGAGTTAAAGGTTAATAGTGTGAGAGGACGGCAGTATCATGGGAAGGGTTTTTTTTTGGTTGTTTTAAGGATAGTTGAGATCTGAGCCTATTTAGAAGCAAGAGAGAAGGGAACAGCAAATAATAACAATGGAGAGAGGAGGTGGTTGAAGGGATTCCTTGACAAGGAGAAAGACCACCTCTTCATTAAAGACTGGAGCAAAGGAGAACAGAATGTGGCAGGATACTGAAGAGTTTTGATATAGGAGATGAGCAGAAAAGGAAGTTCAGAATAGATGGCTTATTTTTTTCAGTAAAGTAGGAGGTGAGAAGCTCCACAGAAGAAAGGGGTGGAGGAAAGAATGGTATAACTTGAGGAGAGAAGACAAAGTTTGAAACAGCTGCTGTTGGGAATGAGATCCTCTTGTGCAGCAACGAGGGCATAGCTGAGATTAGGTAACTACTCTGCAGTGGACCCAGTGATCACAGTTATATGACTTGCTCCGGTGGCATTCCATAGGACATAAGTAGGAGTGGAGAATGGTTAGGGGTAAACCAGGGTTATAGTTTGGTGTGGTTTGAGTGATGACAGAAAAAGATGGCAAGGAATTCAAGAGAAGAAGACAATGCATAAGTGAAAGAGGTAATGACAGGGTCAAGATTGTGAAGGGAAGAAAGTCAGGAAAGAACAGGGTGATGGCCTGGGAAAGCAATGGAGTGACAAAAAGTTGAGGCAAGAATGAAAAATAGTTTGAAGAGGAATCAAACACAGGGAGAGATGGAAAGACAGAAGCCTATGATCAGAAAAGAAATGTTAAAGTTTGGGATTCTGGGAGTAGTATAGTTCTGGATAATTATGGCATTTGGCCAGGGTCAGGATGTTTGAAGGGACACCTACATGTACACTGAAGTCCTCAAATATTGAGAAAGAGGCTGAAACAGAAAGGAAGAATATGAGTCAGCTACCAACTCCTTGAAAAAGGAAGGGGAATGACCTATAGCAAAGAGAGGACAGTAACAAGGAGATAGATAAGAAAGAGAAGTTGCTGAGTTAGAGTGGGTATGTTAAGGGTGTGAACCAAAAAAATATTAACATCTTGATGAAATGAGTCACGAGTTAAAATATTTATGTACATATATGTGTACATACATAATGTATGTGATATGTATACAAATATAATGTATATATGTACATATATAAAATTGGAGACTTTTTAATATACACCTATTAAAAAGTAAAAGAGGAAATGGACTTTTTTTTAGATGGATAAACAACCCTGTGGAAAAACTAAAGTACTTTCTAAACTATAATAGGGAAAATTTAAAACTTTCCAGAAAACAAATTTATTCTCTTACACAGAGAAACCCTTCATTTTTTTCAGGCAGAAAACAACCTGGGTGGTTCCCCTAGGCAATTCCTGAAGTTTTAAAGCCAATGGTTACTTTACTGAAAGATGACAGATCAAAACATCTTATTTAAATATCTATAATGTACTTACCGAATATAGAAATTCAGTAAAATCTCAGCCAGAATTTCTAATTAACTGGAATTTACTAACACATACTTAATATTTGAGATTAAGAGAAATTTTTTAAAAATCACCTCATATCAGAGATTTATTCTACAAAGAAACTTCCTGGATTTATCTTGAGGTTAGTAGACTCAACTCTTCACCATCTAAAGAATAATAATGTTCAGGATGATGACACTGAGGCAGGACAAGATGTTTCAATTAATAAGCTTCACTTTTTATCAGTATACTAAAGCTGGAAAACACAGTTAAGAACTGCCAGAATGAAAGAATGTAACAAAAAGAAGTGACCTCGTGGCAATCTAGCCGAACCCATATTCAAGAGGAGTCATTACTGTGTATGACACAATTGACAAGTATTTGTGCAGTTTTTGCTTTAAGATCTCTCAGGAAGGGGGTTTTACCCATGTAGAGGCAGCCCATTTCACTCTAGGACATCTCTAATTGTTATAAAGGTTTTCCTGCCATCAAATCTCTGTAAATTTTCCTCAATAGAGGTGCTTTACTATGTTGCAAAGGGAGTTTATAAGCTATTTAACTTGAAAATTAAAATACCTATAATAGCCCACTTGGAATTGCTTAACTGAAATAATACTGTTATAGTCAACATAATCACAGACTTAAGAGATAGAAGGAATTTTAAAGCTCATCCAGTGTAATGGTGTCAAATTCAAATATAAACCCATCTCTGCTGGCAAAATGTTGACTTAGGAAATGGCAAATTAACATGATCTGTGTTGCATTTTTATTTGTTTGTTAACCATTTCTTTACATTTTAATCTAGTTCAGGCTGTACTTGGGAGTTTTACACAGCAAGTAAAACAGCCCGTTAAGAAGTTGACATTTCTAATCCCCTTATTTTATAAGTGAAGAAACTGAGGCCCAGGGCAATTTAGTACAAATTACTAGCAGAGAAGGACCTTTAGGTCTCCCAATTCCTGGTTCAGTGCTTTTTAAAAATTTTTTAAATTAAAGCATGCCTTGGCTTCTTAAAACACAGAATTAATTAATAGAATACAAAGATCAAAGCAATTTTCCCCCTATAAAACCATATAATTTAAAAATCCAAGTATTTTAATGAGAACAAACTTGTTTCAGTGATAACATGCAATCAGTGATAATCTGGCTACCCTCTTGGAATTCAAAGTCTGTCCAAAAAAGGAACAAATAACTAGTTTTACAAGCAGATAAGACTACCTGGCAAAGTTATCCAACAAAAATATCCTCTTCCTTGAGTCTGCTCTGCCCAACTTTTCAGACTACAAAAGGATGAAGAGATAGCTGACTGTATTTTTCACTTTAGAATATTTTGGTTATTTTATTATTTCAATAGTTAACAGTGGTTCTCTTACAATTCTAAACCATATAATATTTTTAAATTTGCTAAAAATAAGTCTTTGGCTTAGAACCCTAAGATCAGAGGATCATAATAAATAACAAATTTAGAGCTAGAGGGGACCTTGAGGTCTTCCAGTTTAACCTTCATTTTTTATAGATGAGGAAACTGAGGCCCAGAATGGTAAAGTAACTTGGCCAAGATCATCCAAAGAGTATTTGAACTCAGGCCCATGGATTACAAATTCAGAACTCTGTTCCACTACATCTACACTGCTTCCACTATCCTAAACCAATAACAACAATTGAGTGAGCAGATATGGAGGGCAAGTTTATATGCAACCACTTTAAGAAATAACCTTAAAAAAATGGGACCCATTGACTTCTTAAAAAGTATTTTATAAAACAGTAGGTTTGGAGTTTATAGGATCATATATTTAGGAATGGAAAGCACTTAGAGATTTACTGAGCCAACCCCTTCATTTTACAGAAGAGGAAACTGAGGCCTATTCAATGATTTGCCCAAGATCACAGACTCTACAAGTGGCAGAGTCAGGGTTTGAACCTTGGTACTCTAGATTCCAAATCTTATCCTTTTCTCATTGCACCATTGTGAGATGAATCAGGGTTCAATTGTACTGAATATTTAATACCTAAGACTAGTACAAGAAGGCTAACAATAGTTTGCTTTAGTTAAGAAGGTTTGTAAATAAAGTCCAAATGATTTGTGACAGTGTACCCTCTGGATGGAGAAATTTGCACATGATCGTTGTTCATCTGTAAAAAGAATCTCACTTAGGTTTCCAATGAAAACTTGTCATTACCTTCCTTAATTTTCAAGACAACACATCATCATAGTTACTCAATTAATAAGCATGTATCAGGTGCCTATTAAGTGTCAGGCACTGTGCTAACGGGTGGGGGATGGTTACCAAAAAAGACAGTCTCTGCCCTCAAGGAGCTTCTTATCAAATGAGGGAGACAATGCCCAACTAAACCTGTACAAATACAATACATACAAGATAAACAGGAAATAATTAAGAGAGGGAAGGCACATAAATGGCAAACATTACTATGCTGCCTGTTTAGGGAATTACAGAACAGCCATAGCTGGCATGTTCCCCAACTAAGAAGTAAATATGGCTGAGAACTGTGCGCCCAGCCCTGTTAACTTCTAGTCCCAAGGACTCCACGCTGAAGGGGCTTTGTGAGTTGTGTTAATGACATGCCCAAGGAATAGAGTTTTCCATCCTATTTCTACCTCCACTTCATTTGCTACCAGGGGCAAAAGGTAATTGTCCTCACCCATACAAATTGTAAATTGAAACATGTCAGCCCATCAGCTGACTTTGGACTTAGCTTATGCACACCCTTCTCTTCCTTGTTCCTGGTTCTGCCAAAACAAATGGGAATAATCCTTTCTACAGAAATATGACTTCTAAAATTCTTTGATGAAAGTTATATTCTATTGTAATTGAATAATATAGTGGGTATTTTTCAATATTATTGGAAGTATTTTAGTTAGAGATTCTAATATGTAGAACACATTTTGTGCAGGGGACCATAGGATAATTCAGAATTCAATCTCAGCACCTTCCTCTTCAGGGAAGAAAAGATTCCCAAATAACGGAAAGGCTGAGGCTTGGTTGTAAAACACAAAGATCCTCAGAAATCCAAGCTCGTGCCAAATCCCAAATGTTGTATGCCGTGGAAGTGGGTAGGTGGGGGAAGAGTGGGGGAGCAGGGATTAGGATAGAGAACAGGTCACGGACATGATATGAACTCAAGACAGTTCACTGGCACAGGGTCCTTATCCCCCTGCTAGGGAGAACAGGAACATTAGGTGTTGGACAAATGACTTACCCTATCTTGCGTTTCATTTTCTGCATCTAAAAATTGAATAGTTTAGACCAAACGACCTCCGATGTTCCTTTCTATCTCTAATCCATACTCCTATCCTATTGCCAAAATAAGGATGAGTAACAGTAACTATCAACCTACATATATCACCTACTTTCTCACTTTTCAAAAAATCATCAAGAGAATAATCTATATAAATTTCAAAGGCAGGCTTTAGTTTAAGAAAGGAAGTGGCAGGCTTTCCCTAATGATATTCTATAGCAGACCACTGCTTTAGAATTGTCTGAAAAATGTCAACAGAAAATTTCACTGTGCTTTATTATTTGCTAACTTTTAAATTGCTGACCTCAGTTCCTTTTTTGGAAATGAAAGGGTCGGACTAGATAACTCCAAAGTCCCTTCTTACTAAAAATCTATTATCCAATGAGCCTATTAAAAAAATGGACTCTGTATAACAAAATAATGCCTTAAAGGTTCTCTACGACAAAGTGTTTCCTATGCATGTCAAAATTTTAAAATGTAATAAAAGTATCAAAAAACTCTGATGATAAATACAAGAAAGAAATAAAACAAAGTTATAAATATGCTAGCCAAAAGTGTTTGCACCATCATGGAGGATCTCTTGTGTAGAGAACCAACTGAAGGGTGACTCCTGGTGAACTGAGGTACCACAGATGCTCCTGGCTTTAGAATGCTATGGTGTTAACTGAATCAAACTCTAGAACACAGAAGCAGCTCTGAAATGAGAGAAATAATCACTGAAAAGAGTTTGGCTTAACCCTTTGGCAGCATAGAATAACGAATAAAGAGCAGAGTCTTTTGAGTCAGCAGGGTTCAATTCCTTTCTTTGTCATTTAGTATCTATGTGACCCTGGGCCTCAGTTTCTTCGTTTGTAAATTGAGGGTGTCGGACTCAATGGTCTCTAAATCTAAAATCTGGTGATCAATCAGCAAGCATTTATTAAGCTCCTATGTGTCAAGCAATGTGTTATGCACTGATGATATAAAAACAAAATGTCACCCCCAGGGAACTTAAGACCAAGGAATTTAGCCCCTCAGCATTCATTACCAACTACCTAAATTCTTATGGAGATATTCCACTGAAGGGTTTAGAAGTCAACAGCTTTGGTGATGAAGGGATAGAAAGCCTGAGGGCCTGAAAGCCTTGGAGTGGGACAGGAAGAAATTAAAGATATCTATAATCATATGAAAAAATGAATAAATCATTTTTGATTAAAGAGATGCAAATCAAAACAACTCTGAGGTACCACATCACACCTATAAAATTGGCAAACATGTCAGAACAAGAAAATGATAACTGTTAGAGAAGATGTGGTAGAGTTGGAACACTTAATTCATTGTTGCTGTGAGCGCATCCAACCACTGTGGAGAGCAATTTGGAACTAGCCCAAAGGGCTACAAAAATGTGTGTACCCTTTGACCCAACAATATTGCTACTAGGACTGTATCCCCAAAAGATCATAAAAATGGAAAAGGGTCCCACAGGTACAAAAATATTTATAGCAGCGTTCTTTGTAGGGGCCAAAAACTGGAAGTCAAGGGGATGCCCATTAATTGGGGAATGGTTGAATAAATTATGGTATATGAATGTAATGGTGTACTATTGCGCCATAAGAAATGATAAACAAGAAGACTTCAGGGAGGCCTGGAAGGACTTATATGATCTGATGCTGAGCGAAAGGAGAAGAACCAGGAGAACTTTGTGAATAGCAGTGACCACAGTATGAGAGAGTTTTTTCTGGTAGACTTGCAACTTTGTAATAATGCAAGAACTTAAAAAAAAAATCCCCATGGTTTTCTAAGGCAAAATGCCTTCCACACTCAAAGAAAGAACTATGGAATTCATTCGCAGAATGTAGCAGAGATCATGTTTGTGTGAGTGTGTTTGTGTATTATGTTTTGATTTGTTATATGATTTCTTCCATTTATTTTAGTTCATCTACATAGCATGACTATAGTGAAAACGTATTCAATAGGAAAGTATATGTAGATCCTATATAGAACTGTATGCCGTCTTGGGGAAGGAAGGAGATAGTGAGGGGTAGGTGTGGGGGGGTTAAAATCTAAATTTTATGGTAGTGATTGTAGAACATTAAAAAAAAATAAATTAAATTTAAAAAAAAAAAAGAAAAGAACTCCGAGGCAATCCTGGAAATGTGCACTAAATTTAGGTGTACACTTGTACACCTAAACCTGAGAGGGAGACATCTAAAACGGAAAATAAAAGCAGCAGGGGAGGTAGAAGGCCATTACTACATTATTTGTTGCCCCACAGACTGGGATACACAGCAGATTAAATCATATCCTTCCAAAAAGCCACACAGAGTAAAAGTATGTTATAGAATTGTTAGCATCTGGGACAGTCACTATTTTGGCTGATGTGAAGTTGATAGTGCACATTTTATGAGGGTGATTCACTTGGGGTTTTTCCCTAGGCACACCAATGTGTTGGTCCTCAGTCAATCCAAGCTCTTGCCAAATCCCACTTGTTATCCACAAGCGGGATAGACTGTCTAGGGAGGGGCTGGCTGTCTTCCTCACTGGAAGTATCTAAGCAAAGGCTGAATGACCACTTGTGGGCTTGGACATGCAGGGAAAGGGCATGACAACCAACTCCACAGGGGTTCCATTCCTCATTCCTCTGATGTCCCAGACCAAAAGAGCCTTCTCTAGCTACTGCTCTCTTATGTGTCCCTCCATTAGAATGTCAGTTCCTTGAGGACAGGGGACTGTCTAGTTTATTGCTTAGCACAGTGCCTGTTGTATTAGTAAACACAATGGTTTTTAATCATTCGTTCATAGAGGGAATTGCTGTTTTAAGTTCATATTGAACTAAATTACCTTAAGATTCTTTCCACCTCTGAGATACTCTGATTCTGAAAAAAAAAAAAAAGATCCTGAAGGTGGCCTCTGTCAAATTCCTCATAAATTTGTCAACCCTATTAAAAATGCTTCAGTACATCGCCTTCCCACATGCCAGAGAATAGGGCATGGTGTAAGACAACCATTCAAAAGCATCTACATCTGTAATGCAGAAGCAATACAGGCCATTTCGTTTGGGGTTACTGCCAAAGAAGTTGTTTTTCCCAAAGCAAAGAGAAAAAAATTCTACATGTATAAAATCAGTTTTCTTACTTTCCTCATAATTCCAATACCAAGTTTACATTATGTCACCCATTCTTTTCTGCAGAACACTACTCACTTGTCTCAGCAAGTTTTCTAGGCCTTCATTAAAACTCAAAGGTAACTCCAATCTGCTGCTACCCACTTCTCCCATGGGCACACTTCTGTTCATGCTATGTGTCTAAACAGTGTGCTCTCTGAGCAAGAAGCAGCTCTTCCTTCTGAACAACAGGCCACAGGTGCTCTATAAAGGGGCAGTACTAGGTAATAAAGCTGCCTAAAGACAGGTGTGGTGCAACATAAAACAAATACATTAGGGGGTAATTATTTGTGTTATAGAAGGATTCTTTTTTTATTAAACTTTCATGGCATTCGTTTACAGATCAATAATTACCAAAGGTGTATGGAGGTTAGAGAACAGGAATTGGGGATTTAGGAGGGACAGAAGCAGGGCTCACAGCTAAAGTCCTGTCACTGCTTTTTTAAGATCACTCTATCAAGAATTAAGACAGTACATTTCTGATATAATGTAGAGAACATGTTTCAATTTGCCAAAGTGCTTTATCCAACTTTAGCAGGCATCTATTACATAAAGTAAAGTATTCCTGGAGACAGCTGGGAGGCTCAGTAGATAGAGAGCTGGGTCTGGAGTCAGGAAGACCTGAGTTCAAATTTGACCTCAGAAATTTACTAGGTATGTGACCCTGGGCAAGTCACTTAAGTGTTTGCCTTAATCCACTGAAGAAGGAAATGGCAAACCACCCCAGCACAAAACCTCATGAACAGTATGGTCCATGGGGTCATGAAGAGTCGATATGACTGAACAATAACACCAAAAAAAAGTACACCTGCATATTTCATTCATCAGCACCAGGGGGGCAATCTTTACAAGTTAAAAAGTCAAACTGTATAGAAATTACAAACAAATGCTCCACGTACCAGTTTAAAAATCATCATTTGCACAACTGAAAATATTATAAATTAATAATGATATTGGCATGATGATTAATACTGGGATAATATAATATTGGTTGACTGGTCAATTGAATGATTAAAATTGGTATAATTGATTAAGAATATAACACTATATTCATAGACATTATTTGATAACATTAAAATTGAATGGGAATATTGTCTCTTGGTTTTCATTCATTTCTTGGCTGACAGCACAACTCCTTCACTCTTCTTCCCTTCATCCTTCTTCTACCCCTGACTCTCTCTTTTCCATCCCTGCTTTGCAGTCATGAGGCACAACCACCAATCCTCTACCCTCATACTTAGTAAAATGAGTAGAAAAAGGAAGCTGAAAGGGTTCTCAAAGAATGTGATAAGGAAGAAAGGTTTATGGTTCCCAATAACCCTTGCTTTGATGACGATTTTTAAAAATTTCCAAATTGTTTTAAGTTATGCATATTTGGAGAATGACAATATCTGGCTAGCAAGTTATTAATTCATTAAACATTATTATTAAGTGCCTAATGAACAATGCATTGAGTTAAAGGAGTAGATAATAAAATAAAATAAATAAAACATGGTCACCATCCTCAAGGAGCCATTGTGTTACACTTATACCACCACTTCACAATCAAACAACAGATACATAGTGAATGCCTACTCCCCCAGGCCAGACTCTATTAGATTATATTTTTGTGTGTTGGGGGGAGGTAGAGAAGAGAAGAGTTGGGTTAACATGAAGAAACAAACAAAAAAAAAAGTTGACTGAACTTTTCCGCAGGGACTTTTATAATTTGATTAAGGAGGTCGTACACAACGAAAATACAATTAGAAAACAACTTAAGAGCAAATAATTAAGTATTAAATGTTATAGTATAAGAGTATAATAACTGTTGAAATTCAAGTGAGTGACTTGGGAATGAGTCATGAAGGGTAAGACTTGAGCTGATGCTCGATGGATTAGTAAGATTTAGATGAGGGAAGGGGTATTGAGGTAGGGGAAAAGTTATGGGATTCCAGGAAGGACAGCAGCTGAACCAAGTCATGCATGACTGGAATGAGCATGATCTACTCAGGACATGGCGATAAAGAATGGCCTGATGAAAGAGAAGCGTTCAAGCTGAGGAGTAATGGAAAATAGAAACATATTATGTCAAGATCCCAGGATATCCCTTACCATTTAAATTCCTGCAGGCCTCTTGGGAACTAGAATACAGTGTACTGTGTTTAGGCAATACACTTAAAATATTACTTTTATTCATAAGTGTGCCTTCCTGTGTGGGGCTGATGAAAGGCTGAGAAAATAGGAAGTGTTCATTTTGTTACTTGGAGCCCAACCCATTATATCAGAAATATGCACTGTCACTTGCCAATTTTATTATATGAGCACCCTGCTGACATCCAAGCAGAAGAATATAATCTTCTTTCAAACATGAGGTTTGTATGTATAGCTCCTTTTGAAGAAAACTGCTTTCTCTATCAGCTATATATCCTCTTCAAGATTCTAAAATTCTTCAATTCTTCTCTTTTGTAGCTTGCCACTGTCCTTTACGGGGACAGACATTTTCTAGTGACATACACAGATCTCAAGTTTGCTTTAAAAGTAATTCAAAATCTATGCCTTTACACATACCCTGATGGAAATGTAAGTCAGTGCCTTTTTGATGAGGCCCTCATATTAGTAATATAGCATGCCTCATTTCTAGGGCAATACTCCTTTAAAAAAGCTGAAATTATATCAGTAGTCACCTAGTAGACTCTCAGAAAATACCTGTTGAAACTAAGGAAAGAGAATGATCCTAAGAAATTTCTGCTCTAGCTAGTCTCTACCTAAAAATTTCCTTATCATTAATTCATCATATTAAACTCAGAGTAGAATGGGTCTATTATGAATTATTTCTAAGAGGTAATGACTCCAGTCCTTCTCTGATACTTCCTCATGGCCCAAAGATGATCCTGGGTTCCTGAAGGCTATGCTGGAGTGCAACGTGAACTCTAGCAGACCTCTACATCAAGCTAAAAAAGCTTCAAGTACAGGCTGGGAGACAGGGAAATTTCTGTTGTTTGCAGCTCAGCTTAGTTAAGCTTGGAGAAGGCTGGTCACCACCACTTTTTATTTTTTAGTTACAAGAGTTCATCACCATACACCAATTCAGGCTGTAATTTGTGTTAAAGGGCCCATAACCTGCAAACCAGAGCTCTTTGAAATGTTGAAGTATTTGTGAATAACAATGAAAGGGTTGTAACATCCTGAGAGGTTCAAAGGCTTACTACCTGGACGGCTACTTCTGCTGCTGGATAGAGCACTGGGCCTCGAATCAGTTAGGTCTGAGTTCCAATCTAACTCAGATACTAGCTGTGTGTGATCCTGGCTAAGTCCCTTAAGCTCTGTTTCTTTTAGTTTCCTCAATTGTAAAATGGGTCTAATAATAGTATCCACCTCCCAAAGTTGTTATGAGGACCAAACGGGATAATATTCGTAAAAGTGCTCAGCACAGTGCCGGGCACATAATAAGAGCTAGGTAAATGCTTAGTTCCCTTTCCTTGCCCTTACTTTCCCTTTTAACTAAGGGAGTATACCCAATAGATTTATTTTATCCTACTGAAAGTCTCAACACTGAGATTAGTCATCACAACCTTTCCACAATTTTCATCTGTTTCAGAGATACCAGCCTGGGTTTGAATCTGAAATATGCAAATTTGTTTTAGGAAGGCAGAAGCATACTGTTGAGCTGCAGAAGGCAGTAAGGGACAAAGACTAGAAACCACACCCAAATCTAGGAACAGAATACCAGTTGTTTATAAAAACAGTTGAATGGGAAAGACTTCATTTCTTCTTTTTGTTCCAAATCATTTCCCTACTTATAATACTCTGGTTGTCTATCTGTATATCCCTATCTCTCAATATTAACCATGGCCTTCAGAGTTCTACCTTAGGTGTGTCCACTCTATGGCCTGTTTTAACCTGTTTACATTCTTAAGTCCAACTAAGATTGCTCTTCTCCTGACTCACTCTGACTGTACCAGGAGTGGTAGCCTTACCTTGTACCCCAACCACGTCCTACCTTTCAAGTGCAATTGAACACTCTCCTGATTGATTGAGGAAATGTCAACACAAAGCCAAACAGATAGATACAATAATCACATGAGTCCACTGGGATAGCAGGAGGTCAAAGATTATACTGGTGAGTTAGAGGACAGAATAAAGGGAAATGGCATGCTCCTTGACAGCAAGGATTCTGTCCTCTACTGATCTGTGTGTTTTCTAGCACCTAACAGGGTTCAATCTACAGCAGGCAAATGTTACATATACTAGAAACAAGATGAATTCATTTTTTAAGAAGGGATTTTTTAGAAAGCATTTTCCCCCCTTTTTTGTAGCAGTGGCAAGACTATGGGTGTGGGAAACTGCATATATTCTCAGACTCAATTGACATGTCAGTTAAATTGCTAAACTGATTTTTTTCTGTTTCTTTTTTATTCTTTGTTATAAAGACTGAGATCTCTCTGGGGAAAGAAAAAAGGATGTATTTGGAAATGAAGGTGATGTAAAAAAAAAATCAATAAAACTTTTTTTTTAAAGGACTAGAGAGCTATAAACCCTCTGGGTGCTTAATAAACACCTGTTGAGTCATGTGTTTAAAGAACTTCTTTAAGAATGTATGTGTAGAACCCAAATAAGATTGCACACCCCTATCTAGGGGAAGGAGAGTGAAGGAAGTGGAGAGAGGGGGAGAAAATCTAAGGTTTATGGAAGTGATTGTGGAAAACTGAAAACAAATTAAAAAAAAAAGAGCATCTAACTCAGTTGTATGTGATTTAACAGGCATCAAAGTGAACCACCACCATCAATACACGGTGATCTTACCATGGATACCAATGGAAACACCTGAATACTCATCTAATTCTATGACCTCACTTCTCTTTCTAAAACTACCTCTAACAAATGATAACCACCTCCATTTACAGAATGCTTTAGGGGTCTCAAAGTACTTTCCTTACAATAAGCATATGACATAATAGTACAAGCATTATCATCTCCATTTTATAGATCAACTAAGTGACTTGCCTATGATCATATAGCTAGTAAATTCTAGAGCCAGCATTTACTCCCAGGTCTTTTTAACTTCAAGTTCAAGCCTTGTTAAATGATAATACTGTGTATTTCTGCCCAGTTTAAAAATTGTGACAATTATCTACAGGCTGGAGAAGATCAATAGATACATGAATTGTATATATGAAATAATATTAAGTGAAAAAAGGCAGAATCTAGACATTTCATACATATGATTTCATGTATCTACATATTCAATATATTTTCCATTTTTAAATAAGTATCTAGTATTCTATCATGTTACTAGGTATGTGGCTCAGTGGATAGAGAGGCTGGGTTCAGGAAGACCTGAGTCCTGGCCAGCCTCTGAACCTCTGCCTCAGTTTCCTTATCTGTGAAAGGGGGGCAGTAATAATTTAGCCCTCAGGCTTGTTACAAGGAACATTCTGACGTCTGTACAGCCTCTGACAGACTTGAAAGCACCACATAAATGCCGACAACTATTTCTACTACTAGTACTGTTATAATTATAATGACGCAAACATATCATAAATTGTTAAGTTGGGCCCTTTATTGTGGGACATGAAGAATATTCTGCTCCCTTTTCTCTTTCAAAAATAGCATTTCTATGAACATCTGCACAAATAATCTCCCCTTTTGTTTATTTCATAAAGCTACAGAACGTTAAAAGCTGAAAGGAACCTTGAAGATCATTTAGGCCCCCCCTTCCCTACTGGCAGATTTATAGTCTCAAAAGTAGGATTATCTTGTCAAAAGTAAGAAAAACCAAATAGTTTATTAACCCTTAAAAACATTCTATAAAAATACAGAGCATACTTAATTTAGGAATGAATCAGCTAGAGCATGTATGGTTTTAGTAACGTCCCAGTGAGTCAGCAGTAGAGTCACAGCAATAATGCCAACAATGTTCCAATCACGACAGCCTTAAAAGAACAGACTATCTGATCAATAAAATAATAGATGGCACCTCTTGTTTACCCTAAAGAATATATATTTTAATATATGCCCTTACTCTGTAATATGTTATTTATGGGTTAACCCAGAAATTAAACAAGAATTTGGTAAAATATAAATTGTCATCAGTTGATTTTTCCATGATTCAAGAAAAAAAGGAAAATGCTTCCCTAAATATTTCAGTATTTTCATAATCTCTTTGAGTTAAATAGACCAGAGCAATTAGCTTAAGGTAGAATCTTCTGGCTCATCAAAATGACTTTCTGAGAGGTAAGAAAGAGGTGAGTAGAAGGTAAGATTAAAAATAAACTACCAGGTCAAAATCATTTTAAAAAATCATTTTAGCATTTTTCATCCTCTGCTATTACTAGTTAGACCAGCCAGTTAATAAACATTTATTAAGCACCTACTATGTGCTAGCTGGACAATGAACAAAGCAGTGAGGATACAAAGAAAGGCAAGACGGTTCCTCTTCTCAAGCAGCTCACAGTCTAATGGGAGAGACAACATATAAGCAACTGTGCGATGAAGTCAATGAGTTAGCAATCTCTAATTTTCTGATTTTTAGGCTACATGCTTCTCAACCCTACTGCCATTTCTGCACTTAATACAGTATGTTGTTCATAAAAGGGGCTCAATAAAGAGAAAAAAATCATATTTTGGTCAAAAATGTGCACAAGTAGTGACAATGGTGACATGGAACTCAGCATAAGCTTGGGCTGTATATGGCCTAGTAATATTTGGTAAATAGGATCATCTCTCTATAAATGACAGTTTTAAAGTATTACCTATATAAATTTATTTTATCAAAAGTCATTGAGCCCTCATTACCCCAGAGTAATTCTTTTGTTCTTTTTTATTGCCTCCCCCTCCATTTTTTCATAGCTACTGTTCCAAAATAGGTGTCACAGTGGATAAAGCTCCAGGCCTGGAGTTAGGAAGAAACTGAGTTTAAATTCAGCCTCTGATTACACTAACCTGAATTTTCTGCATGACATTGTTGAGCATCTTATCCTTCTGGAAATTCTTGCTTCCTTCAGTTTCTGTGACACTGTATTTTCATAATGTTCCTCTTATCACTCTGCCTCCTCACCACCCACCCACCTCGGCCCTCTTTTCTCTCAATACTTTCTCCCAGAATGCAGAGGATGATTGATCATATTTACTCCCATAGCCTTAACCTCTGGTGTGGATCACTATTGAATCTATAGCTCCAGATCTAACCTTTCCCCAACGCACCAACGTATCCAACTCTTTCTGGATAGCTCCACTTAGGTGCCCTTAAATTAATTACCTTAAATTCAACCTTTCTAAAGACAGTTCTCCTTTTAAAATCTGTCCCTAAATTCCCTATTTCTATTGATGGTACGTACCACCACTATGCTTCCCAGGTACTCAAGCGAAAACCTCAATTACTTGCAATTGTTCCTCTCCCTCAGCCCTCCACTCCCAGCCATTATGTTGCCAAATCTGTCCTCTGCTTTTCATTCCTGTTGTAACTGGCTTAATCTAAGTGCTCATCAAGGCTTACTGAGACTACAGTAATAGGCACCTAGACTGCTCATTTTCCCTTTCCATCTCTCCTTTCTTTAGTTCATCCTTTATATCACTACCTAACTAACCTTCCTACTTTGCCTTTCTAAGCTCCTCTCCCTCCAATCAACAATGTTCCATGGTTTTCCATTGCCTACTGAATAAAAACAATATTTCTGTCATTCGAGGCCCTCCATGACATGACTTCAATGTAGCAGCTTACAGGCTTATCTCATCCTCTTCCCCTTCATTAATACGTTTTAACAATCACTTACTAAGTGACTACTATGCATCAGGCATGAGGGACAAAGACAGAAAGTAAATTATCTTTGCCCCAAAGAGCTAGTACTCTGTTGGGGTAAACACTATATACTCTATTGTCCAGATAAACAAGGCTTCTTATCCTCCGCCATTCCTTTTGTACTCTCTGAGACTTCCATGCCTATACAATATTTTTCTACAATCTCCCCCCTCACCCACCCTTGTCTGGAGTAGATCGTCAGCATCCTCTCTCTCATATCCAGGCCTCTCCCCAACTCACCTACAAATCTCAAACCCTGAAATACTTTCCTTCCTTCTTTCAAGGCCCAGTTCAGGTATTGACATATCCATGTACTTGTCCTTTTCCTTTCTAATTAGGCATCTCTTCCTCAAGTTTCTCATGGTATTTGAGTCCACCTTTTCCATTCAACTCAACAAGCACTTATTAAAGATTTAGTACAGCATGACACATATTTGTATTGTGGTTATTTATATAAATATTTTGGTTGTAAGTTTCTTAATGACTGGGGTTATAGCTTTTCTTTGTATCCCTAGTAATTAGCATAGTGCCTTGCATATGGTAGATGCTTAATAAAAATATTTGTGAATTAGATTTCATATTCCTTTGATAAACTTTTTGTCTCCACTAAAGTTCTACTGTGATGCCTCAATGTGGCATGGAGGTGAGCCTGGGTTCTTGAAGACTATATGCTAATAGATTTCAAACTCCCACAGGACTTAACTAAATAGGAAAGGCTTTGAGTGACAGACTGCACCTACAATGTCCAGAAATCAGGTTAGTCTCATTTGGAGAGGTACATCATCAGTGTGGTCAAAGAGTGATGAAATTTTGAATTATGTAAGCTCTTAAACACTAAGGCCTAGAAGAAGGTACAATTTATATTACCGAAGAGATGCCTACACTGATGAAGTTACAAGTTAATTAACAAATAAGTGCTTTGATAGAATGATGTGTCATGTCCACTGAATGTACTGTATGATACCTAGCATATGGCATGCATTCAATAAATATATTAGTTGATGATAATGATGACAGGCTAGGAAATGTGTCTTATGAAGCTTTTTAAATAAGGAAAATATTATTGGGAATAATTTATCGGGCATTTTCCATTATGTCACTATTTTAAAAGGGTGATTTTTTCAATGTCATTGACAACAGTGAGCACTTGATTTACATGACTGGAATGGAGAATGGAACTGTAGTTGGTGTATTTCCTACCTTAGAAGCAAAGGGTATCTGGCACATAATCATCAAATTGAAATGAGATGTGAGGTGCTAGAAATAACGATTCCATTTATACTGAGTTTATATCAGAAATGCAGCATCAGGATCAGGACTGTTGGGCTCCTGTCATAATAAAAATCAGTCACAAGAAACAGGAAGCCCAAATCACCACAAATATCTAGTTATACTTTATTTATCTCAGTTTTTTGGTAGGATTAATGCCAAAATCAGGTCACTATTGAAAGCCAATAGAATTCTCAGCAATTCACAAGGAAATGGGCTCAATTATACCAATAGTCAGCAAAGAGAGCAGTTCGGAAACAACTGTCACCTATAGTCAGATCCAAGTTTTACTTTTTGTGGCAAATGGATAATCCCAGCATGCTTTGGGCTGCTTCCTGGCACTATCAGTTACTGAACGAATTAAGGAATATAAATTTTACAGTTAGACAAAGTAAAACATAATGAAGAGGGCAAATATGTTCTTCTAAACATATATAATACATTTTAAAGAGAAAGTTTCCCTTTGTTAATGTTGATAGACACAATTGCCCTCCAATAGAAATGCTGTCAGCGATGTTGGAATGTCTGCTTTGGGCTGGAGGATGGACTAGATGAAGTGCCTTTGCAACTCTTAAGGTTCTGTAAAGCCCCATACTCAGGCCATGATGGTAGACAGTAATCATGGTACATCTATGTGGAAGAAAAAAACCAATCTGAATAAAAAGCAACGATCTGAACTATTAACAATTTTCTGTCTGGAAATGAATTTCACAAACTTAATTAAGCCCATATATCCAGACAACCAGCCAGAGAACACTGCCCAAATGATATCAAATTCAGAGCTGTAGATCAAAACTATGGCTTCTTTCTAACTTCCTAGCTCAGGTGTTAGAGTCATCACCTCAGGAGATAGAAGAATCTTTTGTAAACACATTGCTGATAATTTCAGATTTCAGTTTCATACAATATTTAAAAATAGAAATATTTAATTTTTCTGCATGTTGTATAAAACTAACAGATCTTTTTTTAACTGACTAGAGAAGACTGCAAATTATCCCTATATAAGTCCTAGGAAAACTGAAAATTCTCAAGTGGACTACATCATTTGTCCAAAGTCACACTTCAAAAGTAGGCAAGGAGAAATGGCCAAAAGATATGGATGGTTTTCAAAATAAGACTGGCGGACAGAAAAATGACCCTATGGAAAAGGTTCCAAAATAACAAGAAATGCAAATTAAAATGACTGAGATTTTCACCTCATTAAACTAGTAAAGATAATAAAAAACCAAAACAGTAGTGTGTGGGAAGACAGGTACACTAATATACAACTGAAAGAGGTGTGACTTTATCTGACCATTCTGGAAAGGGTTTGGGAATTCAAGAAAAGAATCATTAACACTTTGTAGATCTCTCCCCTTTGAAACTGTTCATATGCTTTGATGTAATCATCCCACTACAGGACATGTGCGTAGGAAGTTAAAGAGAAATGTGTGTGTATGTGTGTGTATGTGTGTGTGTGTGTGTGTGTGTGTGTACTATTAAGTATCTGAGGCCATATTAAACTCAGCTCCTATTGACTCCAGTGCTACTATTCTATCCACTGTACTACCCACCTGCCCCGAATCTCAACTATATTAAGATATTCAAAGCAACACAAAGAAACAAAGTCGGTGCCCATCAACTGAGAAATTACTAACCAAAATGTGACATGTACTGGTTCCACGGCATAGGTGATAAAAGGTACATCCCTCAAGTGAAGGAAGGAGGATGCCAAGAGTTACATATGCTCTTAGATGAAGTCATTGTGTCAACTTGTTTTGCTTTACTGTTTTTCTTGGTTACAAGGAAGGTTTCTATGGAAGCCATTACTGGGAAGGGAGGTACTGGGAAATAACCATGATATCAAAAACAAAAGGCAAGAACAAAATTTTTCTTTTAAAGGCATATATGCTGAAAGAAAAATGTAAAAATCTTCCTCCAATGGATGCACATTTGCATGTTCGGGTAAACACTGTACAAACACATAAATCATACAGTTATACTTTAGTATTAAACTTTCTCTGAGCTCGTTCCTTTTTTTTTCTACCAGGATAAAAAGAAAGAGAAAAACTGGTAATGTTAATTTAGATTGCTTCATATTTCACTTTAGTAACAATTCTGTAATAACAGAGTAGTTTGGTTGAACAGCTTTAGAACATGGACCAGAAATCAAAGGCTCTAGATGGGATCAAGTATCCATCATCTTGAAGAACCAGATTAAAGTTCAAGATGACTGTAAATTGGAGACAGGCAGATTTAATCAGGATGAAATTTGATAGGGATAGTGATAAGAGTAATTCACCCAGGGGAGAACACAGCAACATCCACTGAAAATAGAACTGGTGCTGGAAAAGCATGGCAACATATGATGTAGGGGGTCAGAGTAGACCACAAGAAATTGAGTACTATAGCTTTAAAGAACACGCACATGATGGTATGATATGTAAACAGGAGTATGGTATATAGTTCTTTTATGCTTAATAGTAAAGTTTTTATTAGCATGCTGTATTTAATTTCAGACCATGCAATTAAACTGTGACCTGGAGAACTCAGGAAGGCTTCAAAGGAAAACTGCAAAAATGATTTAAAGGCTTTGGAAAATAGGCCTCAAAAAAAAAAAAAGGCTAAAGTGATTGACTTTTAGTCAATAAGCAAATGAAAGAAAATATATGGAAAATGTTTGGCAAATATTAAAGCTGTATCAGTGCTGGCTATTAGGATTATTAATGATAATTTAAAGATGAGTAGCTAAAGCATGTGTACTAGAAAGCTTCCAAAAACATAAAGGAATAATATGACCAGGGTCTCTCCTATTCTTTTCATGGCAGGCAAGTAGACACCAGATCACCTTGTAGCACAGTGGATAAAGCAAAAAAAGCTCTTACGTTAACCAGTTCATTCAACATATGTTAATAGCCTCATTATTAAGCTCTGTGGGGAAACAAAAAGAAGACATAACCCTTACCCTTACGGCATGGACAGTCTCAAAGCAGAAGGACCTAAAAAAACAACTATCACTTTTTTTAAAGTAAACTTTTAAATTATTATAAGTACCGTGTAAATTAATAGGAAGTGGAGACTACTTTAGCCAAGAGAGTTAGAGAGGGGAACTCAGGACGGGCTTCCTGAAGGAAGTGCCTTTTGAAAAAAAAAAATTAATAATAACCTCACATTTATACTGTGCTGTAAGGTTTACAAATGCTGGAGGTAAGTGCCGGGGGGGGGGGGGGGTGTCCTTTCTGGAGATTAAGAACAAAATCAAAGTTACCCTTTCTGTGCAGTTGCTCAAGGCCCATTCCAGCTCTGTGTTTCTTAGATACCCTCACTAATTCATAATACAACCTTGAGAAGTTGTACTACCCGGATTTGCTTAGATCCTATTTATACTCCATAGAAAAAGAATAAAATTTGCCAGCAGGACTGAAGTGCTTTAATTCACAAAGCCAGCTGAACACAATGGCTGATTTGTAAGAACACTAAAAACAGAAAAGGTTAAGTTTCAAAGCTTGAACTAGGCAGCCATCAATTGAGCAACTCTGCCTGTTTGAAGTCAATCTTCTAGCTAAAAAAGCACCATTAAAATAACTAGTAACTAAAATAACTAATTCTGAGCCTCCATTTAGAGAAAATCCAAGAAACACATACACCTGGGAAAATCCAAGGGTGTCAATGCTCCAATTCCCTAACAAGCTGTTTACTTATCAGCTCTTTTATCGGTGAAGGAGAACGCAGAATGAGCCTTCTTCCAGCTGCTAATTTATACAAACAGGGCACCCAGCTGTGTCACTACAGCAAGATGTCCCCAACCTCAAGCAAAGACATGAGTCAGATAATTTCATACTCATGATTTTTATGAAAAGAAAGCTTTAAATATGAGAACATAATGCCTCTGAGTTCAGAGTACTAAAGGAGGCAGCTGCCTGTCATTTACCTAGCTGTATGACCTTGACAAAGACACTTAACCCCTCGTAGATCTCTTTCCTTAACTACAGAAGGAGGGCCTGTAGTAGAAGATCTAAGACTGGGTTATTTGAGTTTTGAGTTAAAAAAATACCAGTAAAATATAAACTCTGAGAGCAAAGATAAAGGGTTTTTTCCCCCTTTCTTTCTCTCTTTTTTCCCTGTTTTCCTAGTGCTTAACACGGCCTGACACAGTAGGAGCTTAATAAATGGTTACTGAAAGAATTATTAGATTGCCTAAAAATCTAGCTCAATGTGCTAACCAACCATGATCTGTTCTTAAGGACTGATGAAGAACCCCAATGCCCACCTCCTGGAAGAGGGGAGAAAGTCTTAAGATGAAGGGTTTGGTATAAACCTTTAGTCATGCCTAATGCAGAAATCTGTTTTGCTGATTACTCATATTTATTACAAGGACCTTGTTTTTGTTTTATGGCGGGGGTGAGGAGGTGAAGGGGAGAGGAAAATAAGTGCTTGTTAATTGAAAAAAAGAAATAAAATAAGTTACATAAAATAAAAAAGAAAGCACCCTAAAGGAAGAAAGTACTATTAGGCTATCAATAAGAAAACTGAAAAACACTCCCCCAAGTACGCTGAGAACATTTAGGAAGCTACAAAAAACACAAAACTATAAACATAAACATATCCATCCATAAACAGTATGATCTTCCTGAAAGAGGCTACTTCTGCACCAATGGAAACAGCAAGGCTTTCAACATCTTGTATTATAATCTCTTAATCCATGAATTCAGTTTCAATAAGGCCCAGAGACATTGCCACAAAACACCCCATGCCAATTCATTCTTCGCAGTGGCAGATAGTGCTGGCTAAAATGACAGCTCAGTGAAAACAGGCATGAATCCAGCAGTCATGTCATG
>CM053769.1:557957006-557984357 GCA_028658325.1 Potorous gilbertii
AATATATGATTGGAAAATGGTAAGGAAACAAAACATAATTTATCAGGTTTGCATGACCTCTCAGTGCTTTAGGCAACACACTAAGACAAGAAGTTGAAGAGAATGAGAATACCAACCTTCACTGGTAGAGTTTCCTTTTTCATCAAGGAGTTCTCTATGCTAATAAAATCACAGGTCCATTCCCTATCCTTATCCCTCTGGGGAAAACACTTGAATCTATAAGTAAAAATCAGGATAACATTTAATGGACCAGAGTGATAATGAGACAAACACTAGGCAAGATCCTGGGTGGAGGAGAGGACAAAATTCAGCAGCAAAAAAAAAAAAAAAATCAAAACCATAAACAAATATAATCCAAACATCACAAGAGAGTAAAGAGTAGAAAGAAAAGCAGAAAGAGAATTGTGATATATATATATATATATATGTACACACACACACACACACATATATGTATATGCATATGTGCTATGTCCTCATGGACTGTGAATGAGGAGATCCAAGTTCTACTCCTGAGTTTCCCAGTAACTAGAATGTGTACACAACTTTGGATACAAGTCAAAACCTTTCTGGGCCCCAATTTGGTCATCATTTTATAAAATGAGAGATCTGGACTAAATGATCACTAAGGTTCTTTCTGGCTCTAAACTTTGATTACTGTAATAAATAGAGGGTGAGGAGTGGTTCCAAATGTATTATCCACAGCATGATAAAGCTGGCAGGAGGGGAGAAGACCACAAGAAATTTTATGATTCACTCCCCCTATCAGTCAGACACCCTAAAATCCAATATTCTACTGCATTTGTTACCTGATTTATCACTGTCAATTCAACCACAAGTTACAAAAGAGTATCCTTCAGAAGACAAAGTTTCTTTTTTCATTTAAGGTTTTTTCAGAATAGACTGGGGTGGCAGAAGAACTGGGACAGATTTTTCTTTCATTCTTTTGGCTCTTTAATTTGGATATGATGAAATGTTGCAGGAGCTCAGAAATCCTATTTAATCTGACAAACATACAGCCTGCCTTTCAATGTGTTTCTTCTGAGCCTAAACTTAGAAGATTACCTTTGATTCTGGTTAGTAGAATGCCAGGATGATCCAGGGAAACTAGAAATACTATCAAAATTAAAGGGTCGGAGGGATCAACGTAGGAGGGAAGACTGATGGCTAGATATGTCCAGTTCACATATGGACGGTTCGCTTCCACAGTAGTTTACAAACTCCCGTCTCTGGGGGTATGATCCACATTCTTTGCTAACACAGCTGAGGGCCCTCAATTCACCAAGGTCCATTTCCACGCTCACTAGCCATCCCTTGCATTCGAAATCTTGGAGGCCACAGAACCCAAAGACTAGGACGGGGGCTCGGAGGTCATCCAACCCAATATCCCAATGACCAGTCCAAGGGCTCCTTGGGCAGCCTCTCTGGTAGCCTCTGCTTGAGCACTTCCAAGGATGGGGCGCTCCATTCTTGGATGAAGAACTGACCTTTCCACTGCTGGACGGCTCAAAACGTAACCAAGTTGGGCTCAGGTTAAGCCTAACGTGCCTCCCTCCAGAACTTAGCCTTTCGGTCCCAGCTCTGACCTTTGGCATGACAGGGAGCAGGGCTCTACGCTGCCTCTGGCACATGACAGCCATTCAAGCATTTATCACGCACCTCCCGAGGTCTTCCCTTTTCCGGGGTACACATCTCCCGGCTTCCTCCAACGGCGCCTCCTCATGGGAGCTGATTTCCAGACACCCCGGTGGCCCTCCCCCAGGGGATGGGAGGGGGTGCTGGGCACGGGCATGGATGCCAAGGAGCTCGGGGGCAGGGAGAGAAAGAAGGGAAGGGGACAAAGGACTAACAGTTACACGGCAGGACACCCCCTCGCTCCAGGTCCAGCTCCAGGGAGCCCCCCCCGGGGCTGAGGACAGGCAGGCCCCCGGGAAGGAGGAGAGAAGCGGAAGGCTGGAGGGGCTCGGCTCCGGGGCAAGGCCTCGGGATGGGGCAGGGTACCGGGCGGGAGACGGCTCCGCCAAGGAAGCGCCTCCACAGGGACCAGCTCCCGGAGCGACGCTCTCGGGAGACACCCGGAGCGGGGGCGGAGGAAGCTCGGGAGGGACGAGGTGCGGGGCTGGAGGAGAAGAGCCGGCGGGACGAGGCGAGGAGAGGCGGCCCACAGGGCCGGGAAGGCGGCGGGGGGATCCGCCGCCCTGGGCTCCGGGGGGAGAGGGATGGATGGGGGAATCCACGGAGGGGGATGGGGAAGGCACCCGGAGACGAGGAGCGCCCGCCGAGTCCCAGCCTGGGCTCGCGGCCCTTACCTGCCGCTGGCTGGCGATGGCGACGGGATGTCTCTCCCCGGTTCGGTTCCAGTTCTTCCGCTGTTGCCGGCTGCTCTCATGGAAATGCCGCCGGAACCCCAAACCGGTGCCGCGCAGCTCCCGCCGCTACCGGCCCCTCCCGGGCAACCAACGCCACGCCCCCTAGCGACCAGCTTCGCCACGCCCCCAAACTCGGGCCTACGGTTCCTCCATTGGGCCGCACGCCCGCTACTCTACCAGCCCCGAGCTCTCATTGCATCTGTGCCGCCCACTCCTGGGGTCTTCAGCTCATTGGTCCAATTAGCCGCTCGTCAAGTGGAGGGTTGGGCCCCAGGCTGAGTACCCCTTGGTAATTGGCCTCCTTTGACATCTTCGGCCAATTGGAGGCTGCTGTTTGAGGGAAGGCACGAGAGGAGGCCGATAAGGGTGGGGGCCATTGTGACCGAGCGGGGGAGGGCAGGGCTGTGCAGCGTCTGGCGGGAGCGCCGACGGGCTAAGGCGGAATACCGGGGTAAAACCGTAGAGCCGGAGGCAGGAGGTATCCGGGCAGTTTTCCCGGAAGCAGGAGAACCCCCGGAGGCGGTCAGCACGCGGCCTGGGGTGCGCTCCTGCTGCCGCCGGCCGTGGGGCGCGCCATCCAGGAGGGGGCCGCCCGAGGGGCCCGGGGTCACGTGAGAGCCGCGGCTGAGGGCACCCCAGGCCCCGCGCCGCCGGCCTAAGACTTTTCCCACGTTCCTCGGACCTCCAAGGAGCCCAGCTCTGCCCGTGCGGGACCCCGCCCGAGATCACCGAGAGGTTATCAAATAAGACCACAGGCAGAACTGAAGATGCAGCCCAGATCCCCTTGGGTGACTTGCGGCAGGCAGGATTTGAACCCACATCCAACAACTCAGGGCCAGCCAGTATACCAACCCGCACCGCAGCTGCCCCTCCAAATCCTTGGAAATGGTGTTTTATCTATTTCCTTGGCGTACTGAGCAAGATTGGAGCCTCAGGATCTACTTCACTGGCTTCTGAAAGGCAGCCAAGTGGGAAAAAGTCCCAGTACATGAAATAAGGCTGGAAGAATGAGTTGCAGCGATCCGGAGCTACTATGATGCCAGAGATACCCGAGAAGCCAACCCAGAAGTGCAGAAGGATTCCAAAATACCTGGGAAGTTAAGCCTTGAAGGAAAACACTGAAGTTTGACTCCCAGGTCGACTAGGATCCCTAGAAGAAAATAGTAAAGAACGTAAAATGTTACTAATGAAATGAGAAAATAACCAGAAGTGGACGGATTATGGCTCTAAGGAATTCAGGAGGATGCTGTGCTATGACAGGATGGGCTCAAAGTGTCTTATCTTCAATGTCTGTGGAGGAAAGTCGTGTTGTAGAAGGTCTTTTCTAGCTCTAACATTCTGTAATTTTATAGAATTTACTTTCATCATTCTATGTATAAGGACAGGGTTGAAATCACCCCACCCCATTTTGTACTTTGATACCTTAACTCATTGAGAACACATTCCAGTCAATCTAATCGCTATCATAGACCTCAGAGGAGGGATTGTTAACTTTGTTGTGTGTCATAGACTCCTTTGCCAGTCTGGTAAAGAAAGGACTACTCAGAATAATATTTTAAAATGTATAAAATAAAATATGATACACAGAATTGCAAAAGAAAGCAATTATTTTGAATAGATATACTTTTAAAAAAAGTTTAGTGACCCAAATTAAGAACCTCTGAAGGCTTATAAAAGGTCTTCCAAGTAGAGTGATGTTGCACTAGAATCTTGTTAGGATTTTTATTTAGTCCTGACTCTTCATGATCCCATTTGAGATTTTTTCTGAAAAGATAACGGAGTGATTTGCCGGTTCCTTCTCCAGTTCATTTTACAGATGAGGAAACAGGCAAACAGGGTTAAGTGACATGCCCAGAATCACACAGCTACTAAGTGTCTGAGGCCAGATTTAAGTTCAGGAAGACAAGTCTTCCTGACTCCAGACCTGACCCTCTTATCTGTTGTGCCACCTAACTGCAACTGGTTAGGATAGACAGAGATAATCTATAAATTAGCAAGTGGGTTGGAAAGGCATGAAATTCTAAAAATTGCAACAAGTGTTCTTCAAGCATATCCTTGAGGAGGAATGGGAAAGAGGGGTAGGGCCCTAGTTTGACTCCAGCCAGGTCTCCTTCCCCTTTCCAGCCTTTGCCAGGAGAAGGACCTTTCAAATCCAAACAGGTCTAGAAGATTTTGGACTTCTCATCTTATTGGTATCCTTAGCACCATTCCCTTCCCCCTCTTCATTCCCTAATGTATCAGCTAAAGGCAGTATCTGCATTGGAATCAAGGATAGATGGATATATATTTATCATGTTTAAGGGAAACTAATTTTCTTTATACCTTGAGAATGAGAGAAAAAATTAACGACCAGGAGCTTTAAGTTATCCCTTTGCTCTGTGGACTCTAAGCTTAAACCCACTTTCCCCTAAACTCTAGAAGAGTTTCTTCTACTTTAGTAGAAGAAAGTATCACTAACTTTTGGAATGATGTTTGTACCATTTTTTTTCTATAGAAACACTGTTTATTCCAATGGACAGGGTCGAAGCTGCAATGAGAGGGTGGCCATGCAGCAGCGAGGCAGACGGGTGGGGAGGGAACATTTTTTTTTTTTACTATAACAACTTAATAAATAACTTTTTCTAAAAACTCCTTAAGGCTGACTTAGTTGACTACATGACTGGGAAGGGGGGCAGGGATGCATACCAGTGGGGGAGTCAATTTTATGACAGAGATAATCTCCCCTCACTTCTTCAGGTTGGCCCAAGAGCTTTGAGAAGGACATGTAGCCATGGTCTAGGTTCCAAATGATCACGGTGGGTCAGAGTTGCAATCAGGATCCTCAGAGATTACATGGATTTATTATGTAGCTGTGATTTCATCAATATGGCTATATCCTTCAATAGTACAGGTCTGAGTGCATCCATGCCTACCTATAATGTGTGACCCTTGTCCATGTTTTCCCATAATCCTTCACAAAGTGGGGTCCAAATACTTGCTGAAGTGCTTTCTCTAGATCTCTTGACATTCCAACAGTGGAGGAAATGTGGCTTCCCTATTGCTCTTGCCCCATCTTTTTTTTTTTCCACCAGGCACACATTTGTCTGATTTACTTCTGAGAAATTCTTGGATTATAATGTATGGGAGCTAAGTAGTTCTTTCTAAAACTTGGACTAACTTAATTGTTTGAAAATATCTCTTGGAAGTTGTCTAATTATAAAATAGTAGCCACTATACTAAGTTGATATGATAAAGAACATTTAGCTACTCTTTTTCTTGTATAGATGCAACTACTCCCTTGAGGTAATATCTAGGATTGTTTCAAAATGGACTGAAATCCATGTGTATTCAAATATACCCTGTCTTGCAGATACAAGATGATAAACCTCTTAGTTATGTGCTAGTCTAGACCTGTACCCACAAGCCTATTCCAGAAATGAAAGGAGCAAAAACATAATTTGGCCTAATTTTCATTGAAATTACTTTAATTGTCATACAACTGAATAACTATTCTTTTTTTGATAAATTTGTCTTCAGGTTCTCTTTTGGAAAAGGTGAATCTATGCCTTAGTAATAAATACATTTATCCAGATTTTAATGAAGGTGCCTAAGGGAATAGATCTGTGATTTTTATCAACCCTGGGTGTAGGTGTAGGAACTTCTTACAGATGTTATCAAAATCCATACTTAGTTTATGAGTCCTGAAGAGTTGCCTGGGGGACTGACAAGCAAAGATGTCAGACTAGAAGGAAGCCCCTAAGGTCCAAGTCTTCCAAAAACTACTCCAACAAAGATCTAAAAAGAGCACCATGTTGAATAGTGATCAGGAAATCCAAGAAGAAATGGTAGTGAGTCACTTAACTCAGGGAAGTACAAGGGCAGAAACTGTTGAACAAAGATAGTTCAGAATCATGTCCTCCGTCCCTGGGCTCAAAACAGCTATGCAGTGTTGTTGATCTGACCTTGAGTGGGATCTTAGACCCAATTCATGGGCTTGGAACAGGAGCAACAGGCAACAGTACCACTCTAAACCTGAAGAAATTTTCAGCTAGCTAACAGGACCTACAATGTGTACACTAGAGTCCCATCCAGGGGCAGGTCTGTCACCGTTGCCTAGACCCAAACTGAGAGCTTGCAAAGTCCAGGATAGCATCCATCAAACCACACTGTAGATCAGATGTCATAGGATCCACTGAAAGTTTATAGCTTTCTGGCCTAAGCCACCCCTACGACTACTGAAGGAGAACATAGTTTTAGGACCCCAGATAAGATAAGCCAGGACTATACAAAGCCACAACAGTCTTGTTAGAAGTGTGCAGAGCCTAGACTTAACACGAAGTCCCAATATGTGAAATAAGGCTAGAAGAATGAGTTGCGATGATCAAGAGCTATTGTGATAACAAAGATACCCAAGAAGCAAACCTGGAAGTGCAGAATAATTTCCAAAAACCTGTAAGTGAAGCCTTAAAGGAAAATATGAAGCTTGACTACCAGGTCAACTACAGTCCCTAGAAGAAAGTAATAAAGAACTTAAAATGTCACTAATGAAATGAGAGTGCTAAAGAAAATTGGAAAATACACAAGAGTTTTGGGGGGAAAATTTGGAAAGAGAATTAATAGCATAGTTCAAGAGGTACAAAACTTTACTTAAATAGACTTTTGAAAACTAGAATGCTTCCAACAGAAGCATGAGATGAGTAAAAGAAAGCCAAAAGACTACAAAAAGTAGCAGAAAATTAAAATATTTCTTGCTAAAAAATGGACTTTCAAGGCAAACCAAGGGAGATAGATAACTTAAGAATCATTAGGCTACCTGAAAACTATGAATAAAAAAAGAGCCTGGATATCCTATTTCAGAAAATGATGAAAGAAAATTGCCGAGACCTAGTAGAATCATGGGCAATGAAAATCCAAAGAATCCAGTTTACTTTCTGAAAGAAATTCCAAAATAAAAACTCCTGGGAACATTTTAGCAAAAATTCAGAGCTTCCAGGTCAAAGAAAAAAAAATACTGAAAGCAGACAAAAATATTTCAAATCCCAAAGAATGAGAGCATCACCCAAGATTTACCCCTGTAAAGAAACAGAAAGCATGGAATATAAAACTCCAAAAGGCAAAAGATACTAAGAAAATATCCTCAGCAAAGTTTACTATAGTCCTATAGGAAGGGAAAAAAGACTTCTTAGCATTCTGGATGAAAAGGCCAGAGCTGAGTAGAAACTTTGAGATACAAATATAGGAGTTAAAAGAAACACAAAAAGGCAAATATAAGTGAACAGGAAGGACTATATAAAGATGAAATACTTACATTCTAATGTGGAGTGAGTGGGTATTAAAAAAAGTGTCTCTTCAGAAACCAGAGGTCACAGAGAGAGCCAAATAAGTTAGAGGGCCAGAGAGTGGTTCTGTTATATTTGGGTGATCTTAAAATATAAAAAAGAAAGGGAAGTGGAGGGTCAGAAGAAAGGCAAGAAAAAGTAGGGAAATTTGTCTTACATAACCAAGGTATAAAAGTGAAGTCTTTATAAATTAGGAAGTGGTAAGGGCAGTGGGTTTCACTTGAACCTAACTTTCATCTGAATCAGTTGAAGGAAGATAGAAAACACACACACACACACACACACACACATACACACACTCACAAAAGAGAAAGTAGTGGGAAAAATAAGATGGAAGGCAGATACAGGGAGAGATTAGTCATGAACAAAATAAATATAAGAGGATAGACCCTGAAGATGGGTTTAAAAGGTAAGAATCTATGAATGAGTTCTGAGTGAAGGGCAGAGAGGGAGCAAAAGCCAACTTGCCTTGGGCACTGATTTTGAACACATTCCTTTTCCTGATTGTTTTCACTTCCCTCTCTTCAACTCCAACAAGTCTCAAGTTTCTCTGAAAATATTTTCTTTGTAATTTTCCACAGCACAATAGCATTTCATTAGATTCATGTATATAATGACTTTTTCAACCATTCTCTAATTGATGGGCACCTCTTTAATTTCCAACTGTCACTACAAAAATTATTGGAAATATATTTGTACATGTAGTTATTTTTCTTTGATTTACTTTAAGTTTAATAAAGCTAGTAATGGTATTTCTGGGTCAAAGGGTATTCACAGCTTAGTAATTTCTGGGGCATAATTCCAAATTACTTTCTGGAATAGCTGGACCACTTCACAGCTCCACAAGCATAAGTATGCTTATTTTATAGCAGCACCTCCCATATTTGTCATTTTCTTTCTTTCTTAACTTTTTTCTTTTTCTTTCTCTCCTTCCTTCCTCCATTTTTTTCTTTTTTACTATGTCTCTAGACCATATTTGTAGAAGAGAAGGAATTTGTTGGTTCTTGCTTTTGCAAAGTTTGTATAATTTTGGAATTCATTGTTCTTGGGATGTCTGATAGAATTCCCTTCCATTTGGTCCTAGGTTTTTTGTCTTTATTTTTTCCTTCTTAAATAGAACTATAGAATAATAACTCTAATAAACACTGATGCAAAAAAAAAGGTGGCAAAGAGTCTGTAGCAAAACATCACAAAGACTTCTGAAGTCAGAAATGACAAGATGTGACAAATGATTGCCTATGGGAAGTAAGACAGAGTGAGTAGTCAAGAATGACACAGCTTGCAAAATTGGGTAATGGAGAGTGATAGTTCCTTCTATAGTAAAGGGAAAATTTAGAAGAGAGAAAGCTTGAGAGGAAAAGAGTTCTGTTTTGAACATGTTGAGTTTGAGATGCTGAGGGGATATTAAGTTTGAGATATGCAAAAAGGATTTAGTGATGAAGGACTGTACTCAAGAGAAAGATGAAGGTTGGATATATAGATCTGGGAATCATTTGCATAGGAGTGAGAATTGAACACACGGGAACTCTTGCGATCACCAAGTGAGGAAGTATAGAGGAAGAGAAAAGAGGGTAGAAAAGAGCCTTAGAGGTGTTGATATCCAAGGTTAGTGGCTATGACCTGGGTTAAGAACCAGCAATGGAGACAGGAGCAATCAGCTGTAAGGAAAACCAAGAGAGTGCAACGTCATAAAAACCTGAGGAGGAGAGAATTCATCGAAGAAGGTGATCAAGTGTCAACTATCCCAGAGAGATTAAAAATGGGTGAGGTTGAGAAAAGTTGATTAGATTTGGCAATTAAGAAATAAGTTGAGTTTGTAATGGTTTTGTTTTATATTGCTTAATGGGAAGAGGAGGTGGGAGAAAGAGAATCTGGAGCTCAAAAAGTAAAATTGATTTTTTAAACAGCTTATTAATATTTTTGGAGAGAAAGCAATTTCAGATGAATGTTAAGATCAGAAACCAGATTGCTGAGAGTTTAAATGACTGAGAGAAGTGCAAGCAGCTAGTGTAGATGGCTAACAGGAATGCTAGGCTCAAATGTTGTTTCTTTAAGGTTGGGAATTTGTAGGCTGCAGGCCAGGAGCCAAAATATAGGGAGCGGCTGAAGATGAGGGAGAGAGTGGAAAAAATATTGGGGATAATCTTCTATAGGAATGAGGAGGGGTTGGATTCAAGGGCACATGTAGATGTGTTTGCTTTGGCAAGAAGAGTTATCTCTTCATTGGAGACTAAAATGATAGAGAACTAAGTGGAAGATAATGTCAGAGGGATGTGAAATGAGAAGGGGAGAAGAGGAAACTTTTGATGAATCATTTCCTTTTTTTCAAAGACATACTGCCAGGTTCTTAGCAGAAGGTGGAAGTTGGGGTGCTATGGGAGGTTTGAGGAGAGATGAGGGTTGCAACAGATGCTGTGTTGAGTGGCATAGAGAACTCCTGAGACAATCATAGAATTGTAGAATGATAGTTAGAAGGGACCTCTAGTGGACATCTAATCCAGCCCTATAACATACCAAATAAGTGATTGTCCAGCCTCTTCTTGAAGACTGCCAAAGAGGGTGAACCTACCACCTCTGCAACCAGGAACCACTTTTGAATAGCTGAAATTGTTAGGAAGCAGGTCTAGTTTCAAGCTTGCCTAGGCAAATGCATGTTCTTGTTGCCCTGCATGCATAGTCACTTTTGCCTCAGGGTAATTGAATCCCAAGCAACCAGCTTGGTAGTTCACTTAGTGGGAGACTTTTCGTCACCTAGTCACTAATCAACTTAGATTCAACTCGTAGTCTTGAGAACCAAACAGAAGCTACTGTGAATACTTTTAGCAAAAGGTCAGAGCATGTAGCCTGCAAGGGGCAGAATAGATGCTCCTGCCCATCACTGGTTATATCAATAAGTGGGAGAGGCAGAATTTGATCCCAGGTCTCATTCCTGAATCCAGGACTCAATCTACAAGGCTAGGTTGCCAGTGTGTGAAGAAGAAACATATTACTTTGGAATTTTATATTTTTAACAGATTGTGGCCTTATAATGGAAGATCTTAATGTTTCCATTTTCTTGGTTATTTTTGTATCTTAAGAGTTATAGCTACAATTTCCTTGTTGCTGTGTCTTTAAATAGTGTTTCTCAGTTGTCCTACACATGTCTGCACATGTGCTAGTCAAACAGTTCCAGTCCAATGAGAGTTAGCTTCTTCCTTTGCTTAGGGAAACATTACTTGGTGGGTAAAGAAAAACATGAAATGGCTTGTGGAGATCAGGCAAGACTTTTCTCAAAACTTGATGCAGAGCCACAAAAGCAGCGGAATCCAGATGGGTTCACAATTTGCAGATTCAGTTTTCTCCACCAGGGAAGCAAGATTCAGCCAAAAGTTCCAGAAAGGGACCATCTTTCCAGTTTAGGAATTCTCAAAACATAGTTATGTGAAAGCAACTCAAAATGAGATGTGGGAGAAAGCACAGCAGAGGAGGAGTCGTGAAAGGACAGAAAAATCTCTTCTTTGTGGCTCCTTGTTGCCCTGAGCAGCCTTCCAGTATCACTTCCAGATAGAAACATCTGTTTTCTCCTTTGTCTTTGGGCTCCTGTTTTTTCCCCTCTCTGTGGGTTCTTATTCTTTTCTATTTAAACATGCTGTTTCAGTTCTATAAAACATTTCCATTGGAAATCATTTATGAGATGACTTGTCAATTGTTTGCCTTTGATTTTAATAGCTTCTTAGAGTTCAATATTCTGATAGTTCATTATGACTACATTACATGTAGGAGTAATAGGACAGTTAAGAAATATTTATTAAGTGTTCATTATGTGCCAAGTACTATGCTAAGTGCTGGAGATAGAAAAGCAAAAAATAGTTCCTTTCCTTTAAGAGTGTACATCCTAATGGGAGAGACAACTAGGTACATAAAAAATTTATATAGTATTGATTGAAGGTAGTATGGGAGGAGTAGGCACTAGCATTTAAGGAACTGGGAATAGCATCTTGCAGAGGTGAGACATGAGCTCTGTTTTTAAGGAAACCAGAGAAGCCAGGATGCAGAAATGTAAAGGCAGAACATTTAGGCATGGGACAGACAATGCAAAGTTGAGAAATTGAGGGTCTTTTTCAAAGAACAGCTCACAGGACAGCTTTGCCGAATTATAGAGCATGTGAGGGAGAACGAAATATAAAAAGAAGAAAGTTATAAAGGGGCCAGTTTACAAAGCAATTTTAAGAAGCAACATTCTTCCTCGTGAAGATAATAGAAAAGAGGGTTGCACCTACCCACATCTGGTACAGGCATAGCTCTAGTTGTTTGCCAAAGTTGAACTGGCTCCTATCTTGACTAGGATGCTCATTTCTCAGTCCTGTGAAGATCTATTTATACAATAGGCTGCTAAGGCAATATGGTGCAGAAGCAGGAGCAAACTCCCTTCACTTCTCTGTGTTCTTTCTATGACTGAAAAAAATTGCTTGTTCTTTCAGTTTCCATGGAATTAATTTTTACTCACCTACGTACCTCAATTACACTAGGGTAGTAAGGCACTTCTGCTATAGTGACATTTGTGTTCCTAAAAATTACCCCTTTTGCAAAATTCACACAATAAAAACCACAGGGCTGATTGGGAAAACAGTGTTATGGACAAAACACTCAAATTTGGCCCCAAGGGAAACCACTGTGACTGTTACATAAGGAAACCCTATAATGGTCTTTGGGTTACTGACAAGGCCAGTTACTGCCCAGTGAGGGGATGTGATCACACCATGGATGAACTTTGGTATGAACTCTTCTATGAGATTTCCCAGGGGACCCTGTCCACATACAGTTCTGGGCCTAATTTCACTGAGGAACACCCCTACCATCTCTGATCAGACTTTCCCCTGGGCAGGTGGCTTGGCAGTGATAGGGTGAAAGGGGGTTGGGTCATTAGCTCATTTATTCTGGGGTAGGGATGCGGAGCAGATTGAGGGTATTCCTGACTTCCTTTTTCTTCCCTGCTTGTCTCTCCTGGCCTCAACCTCTTGTTCCTCCTATGTGCAACCGCCCCAGAAGCTCTCATTGTATCCAGGGTCACAGATCTCTTTGTTGAAGCCAGACCTCTCCTCTTCCCACAGGCTCTACTGCATACTGGCAGTGTCTCTCTCGAGCCCAACCCTAGAGATTAACCCCTTGATGCTCTCCTTGACATTGAGTACAGATTTTTTTATGATGGAAATCTAATGTAAGCAAACACAAAATTCACGTTAGGCTCAAATTGTTCTTTAAATTGTGTTGGAACAAATCCAAGTTTTCATAACATGCATTGTATCAGAATTATCTATGTTCTGTATGTTGGGTACATCAGTAGTTCCTGTAACTAATATTTATGGATTTGGGATAGTTTTTTCCTAATAATATTTGCTTTCCATGTCAAGTGTCAGAAATATCCTTTTCCTTATGAGTTACCTACATAAGGTAGATTCAGAAGATTCTCTAGTTAAGGATTTTGAGAGTTAAGTACTAAGTGGTAGGAAAATGATAAAGAATATAATTTAGTAAATGACATGTAACAGAGAAACTCATGATATGACATTAAAGTAATAGTCAATTTTCATATGTAGCCTGTGAAATCAGTATCATTATGTCATAATCTCGCCTTGTCAGAGCTAAGCAGTGGATTCAGAGGGTCTCAGTCTGATCTCCATGCTAGCCTCATTTTAATTATGAACTCAGGGGTTCTTAATAGACTAGTGGGAGGAAGGGAGGAGAAAGATAAGACATCATTTATGCCTAGCTCTGGCCTTCCAAATTCAAGAGCAAGACGACCTAAAATAAAATCATAGACCTACAATGACAGTGCCCATAAGAAATCAAAATGTTTAAAAGCATCTCACCATCAGATATAATAGGCAGTGTTGGAAAGGTGAATAACTTAAAATGGTTCCTTTTATTCACCATATATATTTCTTCTTAAAGTCACTTTTAATTCCAATGATAAAAATCAAGTTCCTACTTCTCTGAATCCTAAGATAGAGTTACTGCCCAGGTAGTTAATGCTCAAGTCATTAGAACATTTGGCCCCTAGCCTTTCTGTTGTAGTATCCCATCACTGGGCTGTTATCAGACCATTCAACTTTAAATCTCCTTGTGCAGATGCTCTTTCTGTTTCAGATCCATATTGAACATATAATATGTAAAAAATTCACTGTGTTCAGCACTAATGGATATAATGGGCATTAGATACTATCCCTAGTTCAAAAAGCTTATTCTCTAATTGGAATGAACAGAAAAAGCATTTATTAAACACTTACTATGTGCTAAGGATGGGGATTCCACACTAAGTCAAATATAATCCCTCCCCTTGATAAGATTACTTTCTAGTGTGAGGAGACCAACATACATGGTATCAGGGAAGCGGAGGAGACCCAGAAAAGCTAGGAAGGGGCCTACCCTCTCCAGTCTTGAAAGTTACAGGGATGGAGGGTGGAGTCATTGGCAAGAATACTTACACACTGCTTCCAGGAGCAATGGCAAAATCAATCTTATCCTGGTTCCAGAACTGTAGGGGGAAGGGAAGGCAGCATTGGAAAAAAATATTGTGTAACACATATATCCCTATGAAAAGATAATCAATAATATCTTTCAGTAAAGATAAATGCTGAAAAGATGGTAAAGAAAATACGGACAGTAAGTAGAAAAGCTTACTTCCCACTGGGATGACCAGGGAAGGGTTGGGATGTAAGCTAGACCTTGAGGATGAGGAGAACTTAGGTATATAATTAAAAGATTCAGCAGTAGAATAATTAGGCTGAAGTGGGGGATTTCTTTAGGGAATTGACTTGACTTGCACTTGACTTTGTTTTGAGTGAGGGAGGGCTGTGCAGGTCACCAGCCTCACTTCTCCTTCAGAGTCATCTGAATCCAATTACCAGATATTCATCAGGATGACTGGAGATGACTCAGGATGAAGCAGTTGGGGTTAAGTGACTTGCCCAAGGTCACAAAGCTAGTGAGTGTCAAGTGTCTGAGGTGAGATTTGAACTCAGCTCCTCCTGACTCCTGCACTGGTGCTCTACCCACTGCACCACCTAGCTATCCTTTAGGGGATTAGTAAGATATATGATTCAAAAGGTAGTTTAATTTAGATCATGAAGGGCCTTGAATGGCAGGCTAAGGAGTTTTGACTTTTCCTATAGACAGTGAAAATCCATGAAAGTTATAGAAGCAGGTTAGTGACATGATAAAAGTGGTATTTTACAAGATCAGAATAGTGAGATACTAAACGCAGAATGAAATCTTTCTAAGGAGTCAACTAGTCCCAAGCCACATTTTTTTGAAAGATAAAATGTGTGAAGTATCATCCTAGCTCATGAAGGAGATTAGTAGTTTTAAATAAGAGATCGTTCCCACTGTCACAAAAATAATGAGTCTAATTGGGACATGAAGTACTAACATAGATCTATAACATCCAGTATATTACATGATAGGCAGTGGGGTACAGAGAATAGGAGTCATAAAGACCTTGGTTCAAATCCTGCCCAACACTTAACAGATGTACTTTAGCTCTCAGCATCTCTTCAGGCAGCTCCCAGATACTAAATGATAAGTTACAGACAGGTTGCATCTAAAGTAGTCCAGGGAGTTGCCACAGGCTGAAGAGATCACATATTTTTTATGCATATGACAAATGATTTAGGAAATTACAAAACAAAGCATTCTATGAATTCCAAGTGGGAAGATCCTTGCTAATCAATAGGTCCAAGGAAGGTTTCATGGAAGAGAAATTTGAGTAAGGTTATAAAAGAGTGGTAAGAATTGGAAACAAAAATTCCTGGCATAGGTTCAAGATGAGGAAAGCCTCAGTAAGTAGAAAGTATTCCAGTTAGCTGAAGTATAGTGTGCTTGGAAAGAAGTAACATGATATAAGACTGCAGATGGAAGGTGGTGGCAGATTACAGAGGTATTAGAATTTCTATTCAGATGACTGTATCTTAAGCTCTACCCTCTCTTTTGACCCCCTGTCTTCATCTCCACCTGCTCATCTTTACCTGGATGTCCCAGAGGCATCTCAAACTCAGTATGTTCAGAACCAAGCTTATTGTCCCCTCCCTAAACCTGATCTCTCTTCTTCCTTCACTATTTCTGTCTGGTGTACCCTCTGGTCTCCCGTGTTCTCCACCCTGAGATCATCTTTGACTTTTCTCCTTTTTATCACTTCTCACATCCATTCTGTACTGATTCCATCTCTGTCCCATCTCTCACAAAAGTCATGCTCTCTCTAACCTCATTATTATTAGTCTAGTTTGGACTTTCATTACCTCCTACCTAGACTATTATAGAAGCCTCCTTACAGATTTTTCCCAAATCTATTTTCTCCTCAGTCTAATTCTTCATATTAATAGCTAGATACACTTTCTTAATGAAGTTTGATTGTGTCAGTCTTCTACTCAAAAGCCTTCAGTGGTTTTCTATTTCTTTGCAAATAAATTCAAATTGCTCTTCAAGGTCCCTTACTCACCCTACTTTTTCAGCCTTATCTCATTTTGCTTCATTACACATACTCTTCATTCCAACCAAACTGGACACTTCTCTCTCTTGCAAACGTACATTGCATTCTTTGTTCAACCTGTTCTCAATACTTGGAATATCCTTCTTCCCTGTCTTTACCTGTTGAACTCTTCACTGTCTTTAGAGTTTCAATCAAATGCCACATAAAAAGTCTTCCCTTATCACCCCAATTAAAAATGAACATCTATCATAGGCTTCACATTGCGCTGTGCTTTGTAATTTTCTTTTTTCTTTAACAAATTATCTTTTGTGTTCACATCACCTTAATTTCCCAGCATACACTACTCCTCTTTCCTACTCATAAAGCCATCACTTATATCAAAGAATAAAAAAGAAAGAATTCAGCAATATAAAATTTAAAACGCATTTCAGCAAAACTAACCATCATTTTAACCAATTCCATCAGTATTTGAAATGTACTGCACTAATTTTTGGAAAGAAAAGAGGGACACCCATTTTTATACCTCTCCTTTGGATCCAAGTTTGGTCATTGTAATTAGTGTTCAGTTTTGAGGATTGTTATTCTTTCCATTTACATTGTTGGAGTCATTATGTACATTGTTTTCCTGGTTCTGATTTCTTAATTTCACATCGGTTCATAGAAGTCTTCCCGTCCCTCCCTGTATTCTTCTAATTCATAGTTTCTTTGGCATAGTAATAATCCCTCATATTCATGTACTTTAATTTATTTAACCATTTCCCAATTGAATCATAGGATCATAGATATAGAGTTAGACAGTACTTTAGAATTTATTCAGTCCAACTACTTCAGTTTACAGATGAGAAATATGAGACACGAAGTGGTTAATTGACTTATTCATGTTCAAAATACAGTAAGTGTCAAAGCTATTATTTGAACCCAAATCTGCTGACTGCAAACTCTGTACTCTTTCTGCTACACTTTGCTTTTTGTCCTCTGTTACTTTAAGAAGTAATACTATTGTTGATTTGGAGAGTCTTAACTAGTTCTTTGTAGAATGTCTTCCAGTTTACCCTCAGTAAATGCTATTGGCATGTAAGATGCAAATATATTCTTGGTGGTTTTTGACAAATATTTTTTTACTGCAATATGTAATGGTCAACTGTCTCATAAAATAATGTGTCTTGTAGCTAGCCCTAAGGCATATACCATTCTACCAAGTCCTGTCACTTCTCCAGGGAATACACATTAACTATCCTTCTATTTAGCTGCAACTTCCTTCTCTCTTCGGTTTTGTTTATAGTAAGAGTGGATAAATTTATCAGTAATATAAATATGGCCTTGAGTTTATTTTCTGAGGAATAACCTAACTAATTACAAATAAGGACATAGCCTTTTGGCTGGCCGCCAGGGGAAATTTTTTTGCTATTGTTCATGGAAACCCATGAAATAAAGAAAAATAAAAACAGCCCTCAGTCCTATGTTGTCCATTTCCACTCCTACAGTGATAGTGACAAAATGGCAGAGTTATGGGGATGGGACCAAAAATGTTAATAAGAATTACAGTTTTTAGAGTGTAAGACATTTCACTTTGACTGTTATTACTCCTAAATACAAGATCCTTTGTTAATGACCAATAATTGGACATGTTGCCAGAGAAGCTAAATCTTGATATTATTGCTATAAATTGCGGAGAAAATTGCAGCTAAATGGGAGGTTGGTTTTGAGGTAGCTAGATGACTTACTGAATAAATTGCTGGGCCTGGAATCAGGAAGACCTGAATTCAAATCTGGCCTCAGACACTTACTAGCTATGTGACCCTTGGGAAGTCACTTAACCCTGTTTGCCTTCGTCCACTGGAGAAGAAAATGGCAAATCACTCTAGTGTCTTTGCCAAGAAAACCCCATGGATAGTAAAGTCCACAGGGTCATCAAGAGTCAGATATAACTGAATGACTGAACAGCAATAACAGGAGGTTGGTTATCATGTATTCTGTAGAGAAGCAAAGAAAGTTATTGGTGGAGTGGTATAGATACACAGAGTAGGAGAACCATTATTTCACTGAACATGTCCTCACATATCGCAGTACAGATGTTAAGTATTTGCCAAAAGATCACTATGAATATAGTTGAAGCACACATACTATTAATTGTTGAGGTCGAAGTAGAAGAAGAACTTAAGTTTTAATGACTAAGACTTTTGGAACGTCCTATACGGGGGGAAATATTGCTTAGGAAAAATTAATTAGAAAGACCAAAGACTTGGGGATTACTCAAAAACCTGATATGCCTATATCATGAACACTTTATTTAAAAAAAGTTTTCAGCCCCGAATAAGCACCAGACTTATAAAGAACAAAATAGATCATATTTTATTAGATAGGAAAAGGTTTTTTGTTGATGTGAGAGTTATCCCTGGGTGAGCTGTGTACAGTCAGATCATTGAGTCATTAGAAGTAACACTAGAATTTGTAACAAAAACCAGGAAGAAAAATATGAAAGAGATATGATATATTATTAAAATAATTTAACTCTCAATTACTTTGAAAATTTATTGAAAAATAAAAATAGGAAATGAATTAAAGTGTCATGACCACTAACTATGATACTTTCACCTAGAAGTTTAATCTACACAAATTAATTGTTACAAGAAGACCAGAAGAACCCAGAAAGAGATTTACTATATTAGTAGTAATATTTCTTAAGGCCCTGACTGGGCTAGACTAGCTCTTCTTAAGGTCTTATCTCACACAGGCTAGGCTACTTTTTTCCTTAGAAGGCACTGAAACTATCCTTGAGACTTAATTGATCCAGGGAACTAAGGCTGGAACCATTGGTGTAACTTTGTCCTAGCCTAAATACAAAAAGCAGTAGTCTTCCAATTGTTGGTGGACCAGCATGGCCAGACAGGGGAGGGCATCCAAATAAATCAATGCTGTCTTTTTGCTGAATATCTTTTCCAAGCTGTGGCTAGTTAAAGAAACTTCCTTTTGTTAACTGTTAGATAGACTATTAATATTTCATTTCATTCTGGTCCCAAACCTGAGTCTCCAAGCTAATCTGAATAAGGCAGGGTCAAGAACTATCACCAAATATTTGACTTACTTTTCCAGTGAAAAGAAATGACTTCCAACCATTCTGGAGAGCAATTTGGAACTATACCCTTTGACCCAGCAATATTGCTTCTAGGACTGTATCCCAAAGAGATCATAAAAATGGGCAAAGGTCTCCCATATACAAAATATTTATGGCAGCTCTCTTTGTGGTGGCCAAGAACTGGAAATCAGGGGGATGGCCATCAATTGGGGAATGACTGAACAAGTTGTAGAATTATGAATGTAATGGAATACTATTGTGCTATAAGAAATGATGAACAGAAGGACTTCAGAGAAGCCTGGAAGGACGGATATGAACTGATGCTGAGTGAAATGAGCAGAACCAGGAGAACATTGCACATAGTATCAGCCAAAGTGTGTGAGGACTGTTTCTGATAGACTTAGCCCTTCACAACAATGCAAGGATTTAAAACAGTCCCAAAGGACTGTTGAGGCAAAATGTCAACCACATCCAGAGAAAGAACTATGGAATTAGAATACAGAATTAAGTAGACTATTTTGTCTTGTGTTATATTTTGTTTTGGTTTTTCTCTTGGTTTCTTCCATTCATTTTAATTCTTCTATGTAACATGACTAATGTGAAAATGTGTTTAATAAGAATGTTTATGTAGAACCCATATAAGATTGCATGCCATCTCAGGGAGGGAGAGGAGAGGAAGGGGAAGAAAATTTAAGATCTATTTGTCCATCTATCATCTATCTCTCTCTATCAATCTATCTGTCTATCTATTTATCTACCAGTCATCTCTATCTATCTATATAATCTATCATCTCTGTCTATCTATATGATCTATCTATTCATCTATCAATATCATCTATCTCTATCATCTCTATCTGATCTATCTCTCTGTCATCTCTGTCTGTCTATCTATCTATCTGTCTGTCTTAAGTGATTGCTGAAAACTGAAAACAAATAAGTTAATTTATAAAAAAAAGAAATGGCTGTCAAAGGCAATATGGAGCTAGATGATTTCCATTATAAAAGAAAGAATGATGATGGATGATTTGGAGCAGTATCATCTTGTAAAGCAAATCAGTGGAAGGTAAAGCCAGTTTTAAAAAAGATCGGCAATATATCCAACTAAACAAAATCATCCCAAGAGCATTCAGGGATCATCCAATCAACAAGCAGTTATAAAATGCCTATAATGTGCCAGACCCTGGAGATATAAGTACAATAAATGAAGCAATCTCTACTCATAAAGAACTTACATTTTATTGGGGGAGACAACCAGGGTATCAAAATGGAAGAAGTATTATACACACACACACACACACACACACACACACACACACACACACACAAGAAGGGCAAAATAAAAGGCCATTTTAACAAACTTCTCCATCAAGGTTTGTGGAACCACTATACTTGGTCCCTAATTACAGTCCCTGATGAGCTTATAGAGGAGGAAAAAGAAACCTAAAGATGGGGAAAGCAACCAGATTTGGATGAAGTATGTATAAAGGAGATTTGTGTCAGGAACAACAAAATTGTAGGGACATTAAGGAATCAATATGTAAGGAATCTGGAAGAGAGAAACGTAGTGAAGCTATGGAAAAAATTTAGACCTCATTAATACAAAAAAAAGTGACTGGGAGAACACCATTGCTGCAGAAATAAACCTATGATGTTGTAAACATGCACGTGTTTGTTGTCACAGAGAGGAAATGTTTGTAACATAATAGAGTAATAATTGTTGCTTAAGATACCATTAAATAATTTTAAGCATGAACTCCTTTGGTTACAAATCCTTAAGGGGTTCTCAAACCATTAAATGGGAACCACTGGTCTAACACTACAAGTCTCATTTGTTGAGGGTGTTTCCTCATCTGCACATTCTCTATGCTAATTAAACCACGTTTATTCCCTATCTTTATCCTAGATTTTGTTTCAGCCTCCAGCCTACTAAGATCATTTTCATTACTGGCTCTGTCACCCAGCTTGGTATATTATTTATGCTTTCACCAAAGTACACATTGATTTAAAAAATATCACACAGTACCAGGGGCAAAACAAATGCTTGAGACACTCCACTAGAAATATGCCACCAGGCTGACATTGATTAATTAATGATGATTCTTTGGGTCTGGTCAACTTTCAAGAAAGGGAAGAAACAGTCACCAGTCAATAGATTAAAAAAAAACTTGCAAAGGAGATGTACACAGAAAAAATATATTTAGGTTTTTCTATAGGATTTCTTTCGTAAAGAGAATCAACATCAAAATAAATGCTTACTCTATTCTGATTGGATACACTAATAAGATACAGAAATACATGGAAACAGAGAAAAACAAACTCACAGTTAAGAAACATCTGTTTTGCACGACATAGGTGATATGTGGCACAGACAATTAACTATAATAGAAAGAAACATCTGTTCAAACAGGATGCAGAGCATAAGGACCTTTGGGTGTTTTTTTTTCAGCTAAATATTGTTATACTTTTGTTTTTCCCAATAAAGTATAGCAGTCCTGTTATCACTTAAAATCAAGGTAGATTTATTTAGGTTCAGTGTTAGTGAAGCTCTGTTGCAACAGGATCACCAAACTTGAATCAAAAGTATATTACACAGTGAATAAAAGTAAGGAAAACCTGAGTTCAAATTCCACCTCTAACACTTAATAAATTCTCTCATGCTACAATGGAAAATAGGGGTTAAATAATAATAGAAGTAGTTAGATTTATAAACTACTTGAATGGCCAAATTCAAAGAACAATCATGAATGAATCTATGTCAGCTGTGAGGGAGGTTTCTAGTAGAGTGTTCTAGGGGTCTCTATTTGTTGGATAAAGTCATAGATTAAATGCTTATCAAATTTTCAGAAGATACAAAGTTGGATGGGAGAATTAACATATTGAATGACAAGGGTCAGGATTCAAAATAATCTTGACAGACTACAAGCATGGGTTTCCTTGCTCAGGTTCTTCTTAAGTGGCCAGGTAACCAATACTCTAAGACTTTCCTAAAATTTGGTTTTACTTTCACAAACATTTCTTATCTCTCCTTCCCAAGATTTCCCACTCCATTGAACAATTTAAAAAAGTGCTTGGAATAGACAAATGTAGTCCAACAAAACAAATTTCCACAATAGCCATGTACAACAATACATGCTTCATTCTGAATTTTAGGCCTATTGCCTCTCTGACAAGAGATGGGTGGAGTGATTCATCTTTAGTTTTCTGGTTTCTGGTTGATTATTGCAGTAATCAGAGTTCTAAAGTCTTTTGAAGTTGTTTTTCCTCCATAGTGTTGTTGTCATTGTGTAAATTGTTCATGTTCACCAGATTCTAAAGATCTTCCTGATTTCCTCTGAAACTGTCCATTGTATCATTTCTCATGGAAAAATATTTAATTACATTAATATACTACAATTTATTTAGTCATTCTATAATTAGTGGGTTTCTTCTTAGTTTTCAGTTTTGTTTTGTTTTATGAAAAGAGCTGCTATAAATATTTTTTGCCTATGGATTTTCTTTAATCTGAATCTAGTAGTGGTATTGCTTACTTAGTCAAAGGATATGCACAATTTAATGACTCTTGGGGCATAGTTCCAAATTGCTTTCCAGACTAACTAGACTAATTTATAGTTACCAGCAATTATATATTAGTGTTCCTGTTTTCCCACAGCCCCTCCAACATTTGTCGTTTTCCTCTTTTATTAACTTTCAGAGTTTTTGGGAATTATGAACTTTTAAAAATCCTACTCATGATCCTCTTGATCCAGAGAGGAAGCGTTGTCTTTCTTCAAATTCTTTTCTCTCCAAGAGTGGAGAATGTCCTTACCACGTTCTCTTCATGAGTTGTGGGAATATTTTCTAGAAAGTTTTTCCTATCCACATCAAAGATCTAAGAGGGAAGTGAAAATGATAGGGAGAGATAATGAAATTAATTTTGCTGGACTACATGTGTCTATTATAAGCATTTTTTTAAAAAAATTGCTCAGTGCAGTGGGAAATCATGGGAGAGAGAGAGATAATAAATGTTTGTAAAAGTAAAAAACTTTCATTTGGGCATAGGAATGCCTTGGCTATTTTTCTTTTCATTTAATTCTATGTATAATAAACTGCCATGGTTACATACATGGTTAAATTTATGGGTACTGAGGGAAGAGAACTGAGAAAATAAATTACCTAAAAAATTGTGTAGGTCAAGGTAAAACTATCCTTATAGTAAATTTGTATTTTAGTATTTTTATAAATATTTCATCTCCTAGACTGTAGTTAGGACAACAGATGTTATGGTGCTTCTTAGTCAAAAGGAAATTGATACTGGCATAAATGGAAAAGTAGCTAAGAATTTTGCAGGTTTGAGTACCCAGTTGACCCTCTAAGGGATAATTACTCCAAGTAAACCCACTGGAGACACTGCAGTCTGTGAGGAGCTATCTAGCCCACCATAATCATCCTACAGCAGAACTGGAGTCATGGGAACTCCTGTGGAGGACTACTTTTCGTCACCTCTCAATTCAATCTCTTAACCAAATTTTTGTCTATGTTACAGAATCTATGAACTTACTCCAAATGAATAATCCACATATATGTCCCATTGAATGTGTGTTATTGTTGCAAGATCCAGAAAGGTATATCAGAATCTCCAAGATAGTGATGATGGTCACTATGATGGGAGTAGGGAGGGTTGGAGAGTAACTGAGGAGTTAAAATTCACCAAGAAATTTATAAAGAAAGGAATGAAGAAGTTTAGAGATGAGCAGTAGCTTAGCTAAGAGGAGAGGAACATGGTATGGTATATTCTGAAAAGAGAAAATGTTAGCTTATAGAAATTCTGTGAGTCAAGTTCAAAGATGTGATAGAATGGTGATTTGGGTGGCTCCTAGGTAAGCAGTTACTTCTTAAAAACAATATAACCTGGGCTCAAACATACATAATTCTGGTTCCTCAGTGACCAAAGGAGGTTTGATGAAGAATCCATTGAAAGACACAACTCTTGGTCAGTCAATTTAACCCATTAGAATTTACTGATGTGACAACCAAATGCTACTAAATATTAAATATGTGTGTATATCTATATATCTATGTATATATGTGTGTGTGTGTGTGTGTGTAACATGTAACATTCAAAGTACAGCCTCTCTTGGTCCATAATGGGACCTAATCCTAACATAGACTGCAAAACGCAGCAAAGAAAATCTGTACTCTTAGTTTTAGTAGAAATTCATCTGAGATAATTTATTATTATACACACATTCCAGGTTAGAGAGAGATCCAAAAGGGTCATTTCCCCCTCATAAATGGAATTCTTCCTGACCTAAGCAACATACATTTATAGTAGTCATAAAACAAAAGACAAAAATTCACAAGATAAAAGAGAAGCATATAGTTTAGGTTTAGGGTTTTTAATCTGCTTACACAGAACAATGTTAATGTCAGTATCTATATACACTTGTAGAAATGTCTTATTGAAAACAATCTCTTTTTTTTTAACTACCCTCCTTTCAAACTGGTCAAGAGTGAACAAAGAAATATTTTTTAAAAATTGGATTTAGGAAAAAAAAGTCATTCCCACTCTTAGTTTGGTCACTATGGATGTTGTTTTTTATTCTCAAAGAGGACCAAAATGAAATCACCACACTGGGGAACAATATATCTGATTTGGCTGATCAGACCAATACAAGCTCAGAAGGCTCTACCACAGGTAAGACACAGGTAAGACATATGGACATTTGGAGTGGAGATGTCTAAATTTGTGCTTCTTATGTTTCTTTTGAGCTACTGTAATTCTGCTTTGCTCGTAGAACACAGAGTGTTCTTTGACGTGAGCATGCCATGCTGGTGGTCCCGTGCTAGTGTTTCCCACGTCTTACAATCAATTCCAAAGTCCTTCAGAGAGACCTTCAGAATATCCTTGTATTGTTTCTTCTGACGTCCATGTTAGCACTTGCCTTGAGTGAGTTCTCCATAAAATAGTCTTTTAGGCAAACATCGATTTGGCATTCAAACAATGTGGTTGGTACATTGGAGTTGTGCTCTCTGCAATAGATTCTCTTAGTCTTAGGAAATTAAGAGCCTTCTCTGAAATTGATTGTCTTTTATCAGGGAAGACTGATTAACTCTTCGATTTGATCTTCAAACTAGGGCACTGTCTACATGTTATTTCTTAATATCTCATAACACAGTTTGACAAGATGGCACATGTCCTTAATCTCAGTTGCCTAGTAGGTTGAGGACAGTGGATTTCTTGAGTTCCATATTCTGATCTCCACTGGACTTTTGTCAATCAGATCTCCACACTAAGTTTGGCCTTAGTATAGTGAACCTCCAAGAAGGGAGTTGGAGCTGTAGAACTAGGTTGACTAAGGAGGGACATACCAGCCCAGGTCAGAAATGGAGCAACTTCAAGCTCCCATTCTGATAGATATGGGGATCAAGCTTATGAGAAGCCCCTGTTTTTCCAGCTGGATAAGACACATTCTTTAAAACAAAAATTATTATGATACATGACAATAATATGGACAGATCCAGGAATTCGAATCCTTTTTGTATTTAGAAATGAATAAACAAGTCAAATATGCTTTTACAAATGCAACAGTCATGGGTAAACCAGTCCCCATGTCCTTTTAAAGAATGTATCAATCATAAGAAAGCCAAACATGAAAGTACTTCTGGATTGGTACAATTTTCTTTGATGCCTTATGCCTGAATATTATGAATTCATCAGTCATCTTGGCTGCTCCAAATATGACTTGCCTGCATCAGGAGATTAAAGAAATAGTTTTGATCTTGGGTGAAAGGTTGGAAGTAATAGATACAAGAATGAGGCTGATTGACTTACTAAAGCAAATAATACCATGGTCTGATACCTTAACAAGGTGAGGATAAATCTCAATCAGTTGATCAATTAGTTAATCATAAGCTTTAGATTAGGTACAAAAAGAAGAAAAATACTTGGAAATGGAAAGTCTTACACATTTAGATAGGCTGAGGAAACTAGGTCATGTCCTGGGGCTCATTTATAAATGATCAAGATAGTTGAGAACTAGAGTCATTCCAGAAATTCAGATTTCAACGTAGTGACTAAAGAATGAGTGGTTCAGCTAAACTCCCTGAGAAGGAACCACTTAGTAGGGAAGTGGAGGCCTTGGCTTTGGCCTAAGTTTGGTTTCTTTCCCCACGTTTTGCTTTATCTACAGGATGAATTCCAAAGGCTCTAGAGAATTTATGACTTCTTATCTTTGCCTAGACTTTCTAATAGACAGCCTCAGATCAGTTGATGGTAGCACCTGAGTTGGATTCTGTCCTATCCGTAAAGTCATAGCTCCAGAAAGAGCCTAGCCTCTAAGCAGAACTTCTTGAGCACCACACAAAGGGGAAAAAAGAATTTTCAGCAAATAGAAACTATGAGTTTACATCTTTGCTACATAGGCTCTCTAAGTCTGAGCACACTTTCCCCAAGACTAGGTATGTATTGAAGGGAGAATGTCATAGACCTAGGAGGATATTTTATATCAACTCATCTTACTATATCACCTTAGTAAATATCCCTTTCTAAAAGTTACTAAAGTCTATCTGACTAAATTGATTAATTAATAATCTTGCAGAGAAGCACTATAAGCAACTGTAAAGAAAAACCCCAAGACCCTCCAGGGTACCCTTGTGGGCTTAACTGGGAGTTAGGATAGTTACCTGAGAGAACATTAGAAAGAACTAGCCTGAAAGCACAATATTTAGGTAACTATAATGACCAAGCTTGGTTGCAGAAAAGAGTTGAGAAAATTCCTTTGGAACCCAGACTTCTAAACTTGGCTCATTTTATATATCATTTTATATATCACTGACTCCTAATTGGTAGAGATAATGCTGATGCCAGGATGCATTCTTGTGGAGTGGGATTGGTTCAAGAACTTTTGGGAGAGACGTGTAGTGAAAGACATTCTCTGAGGCTAAATCCAGGGGAAAGAAAAACTTTAGAAACTGCAGGTGTATGGGGCAATCTGACTATTCAACATGTCCCTGATTCCTAGATTGTCTTTCTAGCAACTTCTGAGAGAGAATTTCCCTTCGGGTAAGATTGAGATCTCTCTCTTGGTTTGAACTGAGATCTTATCTTGTACTCATCAGAAGAATTCACTTTTGTATTTTTTGGGG
>CM053769.1:557984857-558003269 GCA_028658325.1 Potorous gilbertii
CCTCGGATATTTTTTAGCTGTGTGATCCTTAACCCTGTTTGCTTCAGTTTCCTTATCTGTAAAATAAGTTGGAGAAGGAAATGGCAAACCACTCCATTATCTTTGCCAAGAAAATCTAAAATGGGGTCACAAAGAGTCAGATACGACTGAAAAAATGACTGAACGACAACTGATATATTTCATTGCATTTTGGAGAGGATGATAGGGAGGTGGGATTTAGCTGGTGTGGGGGAAAGGTGTTCCTCTTTCTGAATAGGTAGTTTTGACAATAGTCTGTGCCTGAGGTGAGCAGCATACAAGCAGTGGAGTAAATCCTCCCTAACCGACTTCTGGAGCACATGTGGCCATATGCATGGTTAGTCTAGTGGGACACAGACAAAAACAAAGATGCCAAAGACAGAAACTCCATAGTACACAAAGTGAGAGATATGTAGGGGAAGGTAATTCAGCCTGCAAGCTAAGGAGGAAAGACAAATGGTTTCCCATGTGTTTTGCTGTTTCCCCAAGAGTGCAGCTGCTTGGCAGCTCTTCCTACTCTGATTCCCCAGCCTTCCTCCATTAGTGTTTATTTCCAGAGAGGGAAGCAAAAGACATTTCTTTTGCTTGGGCCTGGTGTTTAGGAAAGCCGCAGCTGTTATGAGAGCCACAAAGAGAAGTTTTTAATGAAAGCTTGGGTTCAGAAGTAGAAGGGAGGGAGCTATGAAAAACAACACTACCTACCAGACCTGACCTTGGCCTCGCAGGACTAGTCAGGGCTACACTGGCTGTCTAGTAGCACCCCCAACTCCAAGATATAACTCCAGCCCCAGTTTTTATTTTCTCCTGGGCCTGAAATTCTACTAATTAGACTTTCATTTAATTTAACATGAATGGTCTTTAAAAATAAAGAAAAGCAAATTCCTATGGGAAGAGATCTGTCAGTAGTACCTAAGCTAAAGCATCTAAGTAAATTGTTTACCTTATACCCTTTCAACTTAAACTAAGGAGTTCTTAACTTGGGGGTTCATAAATTTATTTTTTAAATAATATTTTGTTAACTTTATTTCAATATACTGGTTTCCTTTGTAATCCTATGTATTTTATTTTTTTCCATTTTTCTTTCAAGAAGAGGTCTGTAGGCTTTAATAGACTGCCAAAGGTGTTCATGACCCTCAGAAAGCTCAAGAACTTCTGATTAGAGAATGGAAGTTTTCACTAGAGATTTTGGTAGGGGAAGGAGAAGTAGGTAATTTTAGATATTGGAACATTTAAGGTGGTGATACAGGGAAAGGAGGTGTGATAGAGTAAGAAGCTTAGGGCAGCATGAGGTCACTGGACAACGGAGGCCTAGGGATGGTACCCAAAAGTGGGAAAGGAATATAGAAAAGAGGGTGGGAAAATTTAAAAAGAACACTTTTGCCTGTAGTGATTGCAGTCCTATTTCACAGGCTTGTTGTAATGCACATTAATGTAGTGGAAAGATCTGGAGTCAGATAACCTAGGCTTAAATTCCAATTCTGCCACATAATTATAATGTGAGCTTATTATGAGTTACCAAGCCTCTCTGGTCCTTAGTTCCCTCTTCATAAAATGAGGGGAGTTGAACTAGACGGTCTCTGAGAAAAGATCTATGTTCCTGTTGAAGCAACTGTTACTTTGAAATGTTGCTTGGGGGGCGGCAGGGGAGGAGGGAAGAAATTCTTCCTTTTCCTAGTCCTACCTTTACACCTGGATTGAGAACTCAGTCCAATACTCTTACTATATATAGTTAAACTCCATTATAGGTTAAACGGGCTTGTCAACTATCCTAGAAATCTAGCCATGATATATATACCATTGTTTCTGTGAGAAAACATCAATTTGCAAATGATGCCTTTGAAGTGGAGATCATAGGCTTTGTCACCACACCCTAAGGAGCATAGGACCTTTCTGTCTGACTTGCAGATGAAACCTTCTACATGCATTGTCTATGTAAGTTCTTTGAAAGAAGGGGCTATCTTGTTTTTCTATTGTATTCTCTAGGCTTAGCACAATGCTTTACACATAGTATGCAAATATTTAATAAGTATTTTAAAATGTATTAACTCGTAGAATATCATAGCCAGAAATCATTGTTTTTGTTGTTCAGTTGTGCCCAACTCTTTGAGACCCCATGAACCATAGCACACCAGACTCTTCTATCTTCCACTTTTTCCCAGTCTGTCTAAACTCATTTCTTTGCTTCCATGATACTATCTATTCAACTCTGCCATACCCTTCTCTTTTTGCCTTCAATCTTTCCCAACATTCAGGTCTTTCCCAGTGAGTCTGGTTTTCTCAGTATGTGGTCAAAGTATTTAAGCTTCAATTTCAGTATTTGTCTTTCCTATGAGTAATCTAAATTAATTTCTTTAAATATTGATTTGATCTCCTTGCTATTCGATTCTCAAAAGCTTTTTCCTACACCTTCATTGATTCTATAGTGCTCAATTTCCTTACAGTTCAACTCTCAGTCATATATTACTACTGGAAAAATCATAGCTTTGACTACATGGACCTTTGTCAGCAAGGTGATGGCTCTGCCATAACTTTTCTTACATACAGGGAGCAAGCAAGGGTCTTTTAATTTCAAGGCTGCAGTCATCGTCTACAGTGATCTCTGAGCCCAAGAATATAAAATCTGACCCTGCTTCCATTTCTTCTCCCTGTATTTGCCAAGATATGGTGGGACCAGTTGCCATGATCTTAAGACTATGGAGATCATCTATCCCAAACCTCTCATTTGACAGATGAGGAAATGGAAATCTAGAGATATTCAGGAGTCTCACAGGACTCATATATCTATCATTCTCTTTTCTATTGCTTAGGTGACTAAAAGAGTGGTATGTCCCCTCTTTGTAGCCTTTTTCTTGTTGTAGATTTCTATGTCATCTATTTTACCTTATTTACCTTCAGGTAGCATTCATTTCTTCCACTCATTTTTCTCCCAACTTCTCATGCACTGTCTTCTAAGCTCTTCCAAATTACTCAGTAATCGATTGCCAGGATATATGACCATTGCTGCCATGGAATGCCCTTTTGGGTTCCACATGAAACTGAGAAAGCATGTGGCAGGGTCTGATCATTTAGGAACTGCTCTCTTGTGTCATCTTGAAAGAGCAACACATTCCTTTGGTATCTCCTCCTTGTTCCCTACTCCCTAGAAGATGGAACCCAGTGAATCTTTGGACTTCTCCTGGTCTAGCAAGAGTAGTGGATATCCAAGACAACCAAGAAGAAAGATCTATAGCTAATGCTGTGTTGTAAAGTTTAAAAAATTAATCTCATTTATTTCATGTAAATATTCTGTGACTAAAGAGCTATCTCCATTTTACAGATATGGAAACTGAGGCTGAGAGGTTAAATGACTTGTTTAAGATCACTTGATTTGGAAATGTCTGAGGTAGAATTTGAACTCGGATCTTCCTGACTCTGTCTTGGGTTCTACTATGCTACCTAGTGGTCTACCTGGAACTTCCAATGTAAAACAAATTATAGATTCCTTCTTCCTTCCCCATCCCTCCATTCCTCACCCTTTGTAGATACTCGACTTTTCCATATTTGGGATCTAAAGAAGGATAAGAACTCTAGTGCAATGCCAAGATCCATGCAGAACATACTGGAGAGACTACCTTCCTGTCCTGTACTGCCTGATCCTACCGCATTCTGTTCTGTCTCACTGTCTCTTAGACCTTGGGTCACCTTATCTATAAAATGGGGATAAAGATAGCACTTACCCCCATCATTGTGAGGATCAATGAGATAATATATGTAAAGTGTTTTGCAAACCTTAAAGTACTCTATAAATGCTAGCTATTTTTATTAGTAGTAATAAATAAAAACAAACAAATACATTGCGCCATTTATCTGACCCCTCACTTCTTTAATTTTCTCTTCCTTCCATATTTAATGGATAATTTAATGGACTGATAGCATATGGATCATTACCAGTTTTAATCCATGGAATTAAAATAAAATAAAACAAAGAAGCCTTTTGCTAGCTCCCATGTCCTTCCTTTTTTCTCGCCTCATCTTCTGTATGTAGGAAGTCCCCAATCGTATTTGAAGCTCACAGTAGATGGGAAGAGGGGAAGGAATTTCTTATTTATTAGAGACAAGAGAATGGAGAAGAAGCAAAATTTCTTTCTCAGGCGCATGCATCAGATCTCCAGCAGGACTTATGGCTGACTACTGTCCACAACAAGCCCTGGACAAGAGATGAGAGTAGAATCTTTTCCCCACTTGGTCTGGGTTGGCTCCTAGTTGCTCCTACGTGGTTATCCTTGTCTCTTGACTGTGCCCAGAAAAAAGTTATAAATTATAGTCATGCCCCTGCCCCTGCCTCTATTTTGGAGTGATTTAGAATGACCTTGGGTGGTCTTATTTTAGGTAGAAAAATGTCAGAATTTTCCCAGACTTACTCTCAAGAATTCCAGGCCAGTGAAAAGGAAGAGATGATGAAGGGAATATCCCTTAGGTGACATAGGTAACTTAACCAGTAAGTCAGCCAACATTTAATTGGTACCTACTATTGTGCAATGCACCGTGCTTGATGCTGGTGATACAAACCCCAAGAAAGAGATAATCTCTACTCTCAAAGAGTTTACATTGTTTTAGAGGAAACAACATCTGCATATATAGTATATACTGAATAAATACACATGGAATAAATAGAAATTTATTAAAATATGACATTAATATTAATAAATGTATATGTTAATAATATATGTAAAATGGCTATCTGAGAAATGTGTGTGTGTTCGTCCTTCTTTGCCGAACAAGACCATGCCATCAGAGAAATGATGACATGACTTTCACTTGACTTTGTTTTGAGGGAGGGAGGGCTGTGCAGGTCACCAGCCTCACTTCTCCTGCAGAGCCATCTGAATCCAGTGACCAGGTATTCATCAGGATGACTGGAGATGACCCAGGATGAGGCAATTGGGGTTAAGTGACTTGCCCAAGGTCACACAGCTAGTGAGTGTCAAGTGTCTGAGGTGAGATTTGACCTCAGGTCCTCCTGACTCCGCACTGGTGCTCTATCCACTGCACCACCTAGCTGTCCTTTAGGGAAGTAAGGCACTAGTAATTGGAAGGTGTCAGGGAAGGCTTGATGTAGACGATGGTACTGTTGAATAAAGGGAGGTATTCTATGAGGTAGAGGTGAAAAGTATTCCTGAAAGACAAGGGGGAGGGGGACACTAATACAATGACAGAGATGGGAGATGGAGAGCTACATGTGAACAGAGAGAGGACCTATTTGGCTGTGCCATGTGATGCGGAAAAGAGAGTAAAACATATAATGTGTCTGGAAAGAGAAACTGAGGTGAAGTTGTGAAGGGTTTTAAAAAGCTCTAAAGGTTTAATTAAGGTGGCAGCTCTCATAGAAACAGCAGCCCAGCTCCTGTACATTTGCTCTAGCAAAAAAAAAACCCACTCAATTGGACTAGACTGAATAACGATCAAGAAATCCACTGAGAAACTACAGTGATTTCTTCAACCCCATAAAAGTCTTCCAGAAGCCCACAGGCAATAGGAAAAGGGGCCACATCAGAAAAGCCAGCACTAGCTTATGCAGTCAGATAGCACAGTGGATTGAGCACTGGATCTGGAGCTGGGAAAACGACATCAAATCCAACCATAGACACTAGTTGTGTGATCCTAGGCAAATTACTTAACATCTGTCTGCCTCAGTTTCCTCAGCTGTAACAGGAATAATAATAGGTCATACCTACCTCCCAGAGCTGTTATGAGAATAAAATCAGATATTTGTAAAGCACTTAGCACAGCTCCTGACACATAGCAGATGCTTAAGAGATGCTTCTTCTCTTCCCCTCCCTAGGCAAACATGAAGATAGATTGGAGAGACAGGGCAGGGACGCATGTATGTAGTATGCAAGTCACTTTACCTGGAGGCAGCAAGAGCAGAAAGCCTCAGGGTGGCTGGAAACCCACAGCATGGATTTTGGCATCAATCAGGGACTGCAGTTCACAACAATACATCACAAGCCCAAGGTTTTCAAGGTCCCTAGCACTCTGTGCTGAAATGATATAGATCTCAAAAATGAGGGTGGTCGGGAGGGGTACTAAAAATATCCATGATTATATTGTGGGTTCACCCTAGAAGGTGAACATCAACATAAAAATCCAGGTTAAGACCCAGCAGGACCTCTACCACACCAACCAAATATTCAGCAGGGATATGTTGGTGGGATTTATACCCGGAATGCAGGACGGATTCAATGTTAGGAAAACATATCAGCATTACTGACCATATCAATAAAATGATAAACAGAAATCATATGATTATGTCAATAGATGCAAAAAAAGGCTTTGACAAAATACAACGCAATAAAAACACTAGACAATATGAGAATGAATGGAGCTTATCGTAAAATGATAAGTAATATTTATCTTAAACCATCAGTAAGCATTATCCGTGATGGGAATAAGCCAGTAGCCTTCCAGTACAATCAATGGTGAAACAAAGATGCCCATTATCACCTCTATTATTTAATATAGTACTAGAAATTCTAGTTACAGCAATAAGAGAAGAAAAAGAAATGGAAGGAGTTAATGAGGAAACAAAGCTACCACTCTTTGCAGATGATATCAATTAAAAAGCTACTTGAAATTATTAACAACTTTTAGCAGTTGCAGGACACAAAATAAACCCAAATAAATCATCAGCATTTCTATATATTACCAACAAAATTCCACAGCAAAAGATAGAAAGAGAAATTCCATTTACAATAAGTGTAGACAATATAAAATACTTGGGAGTCTATCTGCCAAGATAAACCCAGGAACCATATGAACACAACTATAAAATACTTTTCACATAAAATGTCAGATCTGAACAATTGGAAAAATATTAATTGCTCATGGGCAAGCTGAGTCAATATAATAAAAATGACTCTACCTAAATTAATCTATTTAATCAGTGCCATACTAATCAAACTATCAAATTATTTTATAGAACTAGAAAAATAATAACAAAATTCTTCTTGAAGAACAAAAGCTCAAGGTTATCAAAGGAATCAATTAAAAAATGTGAAAGAAGGTGGTTTAGTTATACCAGATCTCAAACTGTATTATAAAGCAGTAATGTTGGCTAAGAAATAGCGTGGTGGATCAGTGGAACAGATTAGTCACAAATTATATTATAGCAAATGACCATAGTAATCTAGTAGGCAATAAACCCAAGGACCCATATTTTTAGAACAAAAACCTCATTATTTGACAAACTGTGCTGGAAAAAATGGAAAACAGTATGATAGAAACTAGGTATAGATTAATATCTCACACTATGGACAGTCAAAATAGCTACGTGATTTGTACATGATATGTGATACCATAAGGAAATTAAGAGAACGTGGAAGAGTTTATCTGTCAGATGTATGGAAAGGGGAAGAATTTAGGATCAAAGAAGATATAGAGAGCATTACAAAGTATAAAATAGATATTTTTGATTATTTAAAATTAAAAAGTTTTTGCATAAACAAAACCAATGCAGCCAAAATTAGAAGGAAAGCAGAGATTGGGAAAAGTTTTTGCAAAAAGTATCTGGGATAAAAGTCTTATTTCTCAAATATATAGAGAACTGAGGCATATTTATAAGAATACAAGCCATTCCCCAATTGCTAACTGATCATAGGATATGAACATACAGTTTTTTAGACAAAGAAATCAAAGCTATCTATTGTTATGAAAAAAAATGCTCTAAATTACTCTTGATCAGAGAAATGCAAATTAAAACAACTCCGAGATATCACCTCACACCTAACAGAGTGACTAATATGACAAAAAAGGAAAATATTGGATGTTGGAGGGGATATGGGAAAACTGGAACATTAATGCATTATTGGTAGAGTTGTGAACTAATCCAACCACCCTGGAGAGCAATTTGAAACTATGCCCAAAGGGCTATCAAACTGTGCATATCCTTTGATCCAGAAATAACACTGCTAGGTCTATATCCCAAAACCATCCAAAAATGGAAAAGGACTTATTTGTACAAAAGTATTTATAACAGCTCTTTTTATGGTGGCTAAGAACCAGAAATCAAAAGGATGCCCATCAGTTGGGGAATGGCTAAACAAGCTATGGCATATGATTGTAATGGAATATTATTGTACTCTAAGAAATGAAAAGCAAGATGATTAAAAAAAACCCTGGAAAGATTTACATGAACTGATGCATAGTGAAGTGAACAGAACCAGGAGAACTACACAGTAACAGCAACATTTTTTGATGAAAAATTGTGAATGACTTAGCTTTTCTCAGCAGTACAACGATCCAAGACAATGCCAAAGGACTAATGATGAAGCATACTCTCCACCTCCAGAGAAAGAACTGATATTGATTGAATACATATGGAACATACTATTTTTCACTTTTTTTCTTTTATTCAAATCTTCTTGTACAAAATGACTAATAAGGAAATGCTTTACATAGTTGCACATGTATAACCCACACCTGCCATCTAAGGGAGTAGGGAAGGAAAGGAGGGATAGAATTTGGAACTGAAAACCTTAAATAAAAATGTTAAAATTTTTTTAAAAATACAGCAGAGAGTAGACATCAGATGACCTTCACCCTCAATGGACTTGAACAAAGGAGGGTTGAACACACAAATTTACATATAAATATAAAATTTGGTTTGGAAATATATCAATTTCAATAAGGAAAGAAGAATGGATAAGAAAAGGAGATTAAGAGAGAGGAACATTTTGGAGAGCAAAATTGACTTCAGCTTTGTAGGGTAGTTCCTGAAGAAGGAATTAAAAAATACAAAGTATAATCTGGAAATTAAGAGAGGGACCATAAATTGTGAAAACTGTGGAATAGCTAAAGCAAATGTGGTATGTGAACGTGATGGAGTATTGTTGAACCGTAAGAAATGGTGAAAGACTTTTTTAGAGGATCTTGGGAAGACTTTTATGGAATGATGCAGAGATGTAAATGGAACCAAGAAAATCATGTAAAGACATGGTAAAGACAATGTTAAAAGACTTAAAAACTAATCAGTGCAATGACCATTCTCAATTCCATACTACCTGTGATAAAACTTGTAACTTATCTTGTGACAAAGCCGTGATAGAATAAAAATGCAGAATAAGACATACATTTTTGGACATGGACAAATTAGGAATTTATTTTGTTTGACTATGTATATTTATTAGAAGTGGTTCCACCCCTTTTGTAAATGTGTGGAGTATAATATGGGGAACAATTGATAGGACTGTCAAAAAAAAGAAAGAAAATAGTTTCATTGAAGCATTTTTTAAAAATAATGCACAAAAGAAAGGACAGAAAGAATCACAAATAGGCCAGTTTTGAAAATTATATTTTGAATTTATCATATACTTAAAAAGAAAAGCAAGCTACACATAACAGATTTTCACCATTTCACATATAATCCTCTTTTTCTATTCTGTTATATATATGGTAATTCTAGTTTTTATTCAGTACAGAAAAAAGTAAGGTTTTTATTTTATTGTGTGATTTTTTTTTAAAAAAGAAGAAAACGAGATTTGTTTCCTATATAATCCTCTTTTTATGTTCTACTTTGTATCTGGAAATGCTCATTATTTTCTTAGTGTTTGTTAAATTTTGAATCTTTTTTAAGCCAAATAAAGTAGTTTGTTTAATTCCAGAGTCAATAGGACACAGTGTTCAACATTACTATAAACCAAGATTTGTTCATGCTAGGACTGGATTCATGTAGGTTGATAATGTCATCCTTGTTCACTGGACTTTCAAATGCCTTTGAGATCCTATCAGATAAGAAGTGATCAAAGAGTGCGCTGCCTTTTGGGTCCCCACTGTCTTTATCCCAGCTCTACTGCCTCTTTCCCAGCTCTGAAGCTAGATTCAATCCTACTGCTGCCTCCATCACTCTCTGCTCACTTCCCTGATCCCTTCTGAAGAAAGGATTGAAGACAAAAAGCCCCTTTCCTCTTAATTCAGCTGAGACAAAGGATCCTTTTTATCCAAAGAACTAAAAGCACAAAGCCACAAGAACATAATCATCAGAGGAGTTTCACAGAATATAGATGTCTGATCTTAGACAGAAGGTTTTCCTGGCTCTTTCCCTCACCTTCACTTTGCCTGAAGTTAGCCCCAGTATCTTCCTGGGGCATCTTCCTTTTCCTATTCCTTTCTCTTCCAGGCTCAAAGGTGGGAGTTCAGGGCAGGGAATGGCGCAGAACCTCTGACCACATCACTTAGCCTGGTAGTTCAAGAGACTATTCATTGATTAATAGTTGTACCCCACTTGTTATATATATTATTGAATAAGTCATGATAGAGTGGCAACTCACATAGCTTGGTTTTTATAGTTGTCGTTTCAGCTCCAGAAGGTCCGAACTCCAGGATCTCCTTTAGAACCGAGACCATGTTTAACCTCAAAATCAACCTTTACTAAATGCATACCCTCTTGGAGTTATTCCCGGAGCAAGCCACCAGAGGGCACATGTCAGGAATGGCATTGTATTGCTTTTAGAAAGAGACTCAGAGTACGGTACTAGTATTAAGAAAAGGATTATGAGATCATAGGTTTAGAAACTCTAATGTACCAATTTTACAGATGAGGAAAATGAGGCCTGGGAACTATGTGGCAGAACAAACATTTAAACCCAGGTCCTCTAACTCCAAATAAGCTGTTTTTTTCTCTAGACTAATATCATTATTCACTTTCTCTGCCTCCCTCTCTCCCTCTCATTGACTCTAACCTCTTCATTGTTTTTTTGGGGGGTGCTACATGGTTACAATCACCAGTGTGGTTCAATGAAGAATATTTTATTTGGAATCAGAGGGTTTTGTTTCAAATCCCGTGTTGGACACACTGCCCGTGTGACTTTAGGAAACTAATTTCACCTCTTTTGTGCCTCATTTTCCTTATCTGCAAAATGAGAGAGTTGAACTAAATACATTATAAGGTTTCTTCTAGCCAGAGGTGTTCTGCTAAATATTTAACAATGAGCTTTCTAGGGGGACATAGTGTCTGCTTGACACACTTTTAAGTTTAACCTGCATTATTAACATCTATGTGGCAAAATGGATAAACTGCCGGGTCTAGACTCAGGAAGGCTCCTCTTTTTGAGTTCAAATCTGGCTTCAGACATTTACTAGCTGTGTGATCCTGGGCAAGTCACTTAACCCTGTTTGCCTCAGTTTTCTTATTTGTAAAGTAAGTTGGAAAAGGAAATGGTAAACTATTCCAGTATCTTTGCCAAGAAAACCCCAAATTGTGTCCCAAAGAGATGGACACGACTGAAATGATTGAAAAATAACGTTATCCATTTTCCATCACTTTCTTAGTCTAGACAATCTGTAAAATGATAAATCAAGCCCTGATTGGTAGCATTTGAGGATTTCCCTGTTCTATATACTATGGTCCTCCTTTAAAATCTCATTCATTTAAGTTTTCCCTTTCTCTCCTCTCCCTATATTTATTTAGTGACCTAGCTCTGTTGCTTTTTCCATTATACTATTACAGTCATTTTTCTTTCTTATTCCCACTGCCATCTATAACTATAACTAGGGCAAGGCAACTGAGGATTTGTCCCAGAGTGCTGAAATCTTAGGGTCGGGGTGGAGATGACTGACTGGTTCTCCATCCAAGGGAGGGTAGAGGAGAGGAGTGAAACTTATCCAGTCAGTCAATGGATAAATAGCAGATGGAGGGGGCATCCCCTGGAGAGATGCTGTTTATCTAGACCAGCTGTGGTCCTAGACAGAAGGGCAGTACAGTTCCCAGACACAGCAGTCTGAGAAGTCCCTCTGACCACAAAGTACCTGTGGAGATTGAGTCTTTTTTTAGTTAAGGCTTTGCTATCACACAAATTCAAGGGCTTATTGCCTCACACCTAAATTGTTGCTATGGCCTTTTAATATGTTATCCCATTTCTTACCTCTCATTCCTTCAAACCATCTTGTATTTTCAGATGAATATTTCTACTATTTCTACAGAACTACTTTGATGTCACATCCTCAAACTCTTTCAATGAGTTCCCTATTCCTTATGCTATAAAATTGAGGTTCCTTAGCTGATCATTCAAGGATCTTCATGGTCTTTCTCCAATCTTGATCCACTTGTCCTTGACTCCCTACTTTCCTCCAGAAATCCTTAGCTTGCACTTGGCTGGTATTTTGCACATTCATAGAATGAATTTCAATTCTTCAAGGAGCAGTGATATTCTATAGGTACTCCCTCTCCCTACATAGATTATAATTCCTTTATGCCTTACCATGGCTGGAAATTAATGACCCAGTGACCAACCTTCTAGGGATAAGTGTTCCCATACATAGCTAGTTAGACTTACTCTTGGAGGGCAGACATTTATTGAACTATGTCTTTCTAAGTTGTATAAGTTTTTGGAGAGAGGTTGAATCTGTAAAGCTGATGAAATCAACAAGCAAAATAGGAAAAAGACTCCCAGGACATAGCCTTGGGAGTCACCCACATTTAACAGGTATGACCTGGATGAAGATATAGCAAAGGAGACTGAGGAGTGGGACAGATGGGAAAGGAGAATCATGATAGATTAATGTTATGAAAACCAAGAGAGAAGGGAATACATAGAAGAAGAGGATGACTGAAAGAGTCAAAGTCTTCAGAAAGGTCAAGAAGGATGAGGGTTGAGGACAGGCCATTAAATCAGGCAATTCAGAGATCATTGAAACTGTGGAGAGAATGATTTCAGCTGAGAGATGAAGTTGGAAGACAGACATTAGAGAGTTAGAAGAAAGTGGAGAAAAGGAAGTAGAGGCACTTTTTGTAGATGACATTTTCAAGGAGCGTAGTCACAAAAGAGAAAAGAGATATGGAAGACTGCCTAGCAGGGATGGATGGGTCAAGGAAGGTACTTTTGAAGATGAGGAAGCATGGGTTTTATAGAAAATAGGAAAGGCAGCCAGAGGATGGGGAGAAATTGAGAACTGGTGATAGAGGAGTGATGAGAGAATGAGATATGTGCTGGAGAAGACAGTATGGAGTGAGATCATCTGTATATGTAAATGGGTTTGTCTTGGCAAAGAGAAGGGGCACTTCTTTAGGAACAAGTGGAGTGAAGGAGAAGATAATGGTGGAAGGCATCTGAGTGAAGTGAGATGAGGAGGAGAGTACAAGAAGGAGCTCTTGGTGAATGGTCTTAATTTTTTTCTATGAAATGTAGGCAAGGTTCTTAACTGAGAGGGTAATGGAGAGGTAACCATGGGAGATTTGGGTATGGATATTGGAGCATGAGATTTGAGTTTGGAAGAGCTACTGTGGTGAGGGAAGTAGTAAGTTGATTAGGGAAGTATAAAAGGCTCTTAATAATTGCTTGTTGAATGAATGAATGAATGAATGCCATTGGGTAACAGCCTTTCCTCTATCTCTTTTAAAGACTAGGGAAATAAATGCCTTGGACATACATAAAAGGTTCTCAATGTTCATGAAATGATAATGACATCATTAGAAGAATCTATTAACTGGAAGCATTAGAAAGTTTCAATTATGCAGTGATTGATTATCATCAGTAGGAACAAACAAGCCACAGAAAGTCTACTTCAGATGGATGTCAAGGTCACTTTGGAACTGAATTCCTCTTGTCAGAAATTCAGTGTCAGAAGTCAAAAGCTAAAAGAAAGCCTGATCCCTGATATGCTCCAGGGGCTTTAACTTGTGTCCTTTGTGGCATAGAAAACTCTGGGTTCTCTGGTCAGGCATTGTAAAAAATGAGCCTGTCACCATGGGTTAGAAAATGAAACTGACCTTGTTGGCTGATCCAGAAAACCTTAAAACAGAACTAAGTAGAGGTTGAAAGGGGGTCTGGGCTGGCTAGCAACTCACTTGTCCCTGGACTATTTCCTGAACAGACATAATGAAAACTAAGCAAGGAAAAGCAAGGTTCTGAGAGATCCAGGAGAAAAGTAGGAACTCGAGGAAATGATGTTGATTGATATCCAGGACAGAGTATTTACCCCAGATGAGAAAGAAGCTGAGGTCCCACTTAGGCACTAGAGGGAGCTGAGTAGCAAGAAATTATAAAGTTAAACAAACAGTAGTGAATTCTCTGGAAAATCTCAAAACTCAGGAATCAATGACCCTTGCCTTTTAGGTGGAGAAACCAAATGTCATGTCCAATGGCTGATGACATAAAGCATTATCTAAAATGTTTTGCCATCCAATTTAACGCTTTATTCATGGACCATCTCCCTTTTCATAGTTTTTGTCACTCAGACTCATAGTTTAAAGGTCATCAATCAATTAACCATCAATCATTTATTAAGCATTTATTGTGTCAGGCATTGTGCTGAGCACTTGGGAACCAACAAAAGACAAACCCCTTACCCCCAAAAAACCAAACCCACACCAACTAATCACTACCTGCAAAGAGCTTACATCCTAATGGGGTTAGCAGCATGTGAATAAACAGGTATATATAAGATATATGTAGAATAGAGGGAAGGCTTAATTACTTAGAGGGGAAAACTTTTAGTCTTTAATGAAATCAGGTGTTCTAAGAGATAGTGATGAGGAGGGAGAGCATCCCAGTCATGGGGCCAATGAAACAGCAAAGAGCCAGAGATTTAGTAATGTGTACAAGTAACATAAATAGAACAATATGGCTGGATTGTAGATTACCTGTAGCCTAGTGGGGTGTAAGAAAATTGGAAGGATAGGAAGGGACCAGTTTGTGAAAGACTTTATATTCTATGCTGGAGATAGTAGGGGACTACTGGAGTTTTATTACAGAGTGTAAACATGTCAGACCTAAGGTTTAGTAAGATCATGCTGGCAGTTACTTGGTGGATGGATGGATTGGAAAAGCAAAAGATGTAAGGCAAGGAGAAGAAGTAGAATGCTATTGCAGTAGTCAAAGTGAGAGATGGTGAGGACCCTAAACCAAGATGGCAGCTGTGTGAGGGTAGAGAGAAAGGGGACATATATGAGGTCATCTAGTTCAATGTTGTTATTGCAAAAATGAGGAAATGGAGGACCAGGAAGTGAATGACACAAAGAAGGGTTAGGACTCAAATCCAGGTTCTTGGGCTTCAAGTATAAGAGATGGAAGGCAGAGATAACCTGGAGTCTGGTGATACTTCACACAATAATCAAAATGAGATTCTGACCTTTTTTGAGGAGGTAGAGGAGGTTTGGACTTGTGATCTCATCAATGAGGGGAGCTGGCATAGAAAAACTCTCATTACAATAACCACTGTATCTTCTCATTTCTGGACAAATTTAAGTCTATGTGTCAAACCCTTTTGTCAGTCTAATGATGCTTGTGGAGCCCTGAAGGTTTTTAAATACATAAAATAAAGCACATAAGCTTACAAAAGAAAACAAATCTTAAAATAAATAATTAAAATTTCCCATTCATGTTCACGGACCCCCCTGAAATCCGTTCATGACACCCAAATTAAACATTTCTGCTCTAGATAATGAAATGAGTGGTTAGAGAACTTTATTCTACCAGGGTCTTTTCTCTGTACTACATGGAAGTGGAACCATCAACTATGTGGAACAAATGAAAATTTTCCTTTAGAGAATGATTTCTCATTCCTTCCCTCCCCCCTTTCCCTGCTCTCAACTGCACAAAATTTGACTACAGAGAAGCTAAGGAAAAATTAGGGTCTGATTCAGAAAATGGCAGCCTTAATTGGTCTCTGAGACCACAAAGGTATTTACAACCAATGGACTTGGTGTTTTTTTTTCCAAGTTCCCTAAGATGTTGAAATTGGCAAGAGGATAGGAGTATGACAGAGAGCAGGGACCATGTGGCCTGCTTCCTGCTTGTTAAAAAAAAAACATTTCAAATAAATGAGACCAGGACCAAAGCTTAAGATTCACAGACAGACTATTGTCTGGATTGAGCAAAGGAAGCAAAGGGAAGTTTCAGAAGCGTGGAGAAAATTGCCTGAGGTACTAAGTGTGACAGTGATTTGCCCATAGTCACACACCTTTATGTGTTGGAGGAAGAATTTTACCCCAGTTCTTGCTGACTCCAAAGCCAGTCCTTCTATTCATGATGCTGTGTTGCATATGTTCTTTTTTTATTTATTTAAAGTTTTCAACATTCATTTCCACAAAATTTTAAGTTCCAAATTTTCTCCCCCTCTCTCCCCTCCCCCCACCCCAAAACACTGAGCATTCTGATTACCCCTTCCACCAATCTGCTCTCCCTTCTAACACCCCTCCCTTCCCTTATCCCCATCTTCTCTCTTGTCCTGTAGGGTGACATAAATTTCTATACCCTATTACCTGTATTTCTTATTTCCCAGTTGTATGCAAAAACAATTCTCAACATTCATTCCTAAAACTTTGAGTTGAGTTCCAACTTCTCTTCCTTCCTTCCTCCCCACCTATCCCTACTGAGAAGACAAGCAGTTCAATATAGGCTATATACGTGTAATTTGCAAATGACTTCCATAATAGTCATGTTGTGCAAGACTTAACTGTATTTTCCTCCTATCCTGCTCCCTGTTTCTTCTATTCTCTCTTTTGACCTTGTCCCTCTCCAATAGTGTTTACTTCTAATTGGACCCTCCTCCCATTTGCCCTCCTTTCCATCATCCCCCCTAACCTGCTTATCTTCTCCCCTACTTTCCTGTAGTGTAAGATAAGGTTTTCATATCAAATTGAGTGTGTATGTTATTTCTCCCTTGAGCCAAATGTGATGAGAGTAAGCTTCACTTTTTCCCTCTCACCTCCCCCCTCTTCCCCTCCACTGAAAAAGCTTTTTCTTGTCTCTTTTATGAGAAATAATTTTCCCCATTTCATTTCTTCCTTTCTCCTCCCAATATATTTCTCTCTCACTCCTTAATTTTATTTTTTTAGATATGATCCCTTTCTATTTAACTCACCCTGTGTACTCTCTCTCTCTCTCCCTCCCTATATGTGTGTGTGTGTGTGTGTGTGTGTGTGTGTGTGTGTGTGTGTGTGTATAATCCCTCCAACTGCCCAGATACTAAAAAAAGTTTCAAGAGTTATAAATATTATCTTTCCATGTAGGACTGTAAACAGTTCAACTTTAGTAAGTCCCTTGTGATTTCTCTTTCCTGTTTACCTTTTCATGCTTCTCTTGATTCTTGTGTTTGAAAGTTAAATTTTCTTTTCAACTTTAGTCTTTTCTTCAAGAATGCTTGAAAGTCTTCTATTTCATTGAATGACCATTTTTTTCCCCTGAAGTATTATACTCAGTTTTCCTGGGTAGGTGATTCTTGGCTTTAATCCTAGATCCTTTGACTTCTGGAATATCATATTCCAAGCCCTTTGATCCCTTAAAGTAGAAGATGCTAGATCTTATGCTATCCTGATTGTATTTCCACAGTACTCAAATTGTTTCTTTTTGCCTGCTTGAAATATTTTCTCCTTGACCTGGGAACTCTGGAATTTGGCTACAATATTCCTAGGAGTTTCTCTTTTTGGATCTCTTTCAGGCTGTGATCTGTGGATTCTTTCAATATTTATTTCGTCCTCTGATTCTAGAATATCAGGGCAGTTTTCCTTGATAATTTCATGACAGATGATGTTTTTTTTGTTCCTGGCTTTCAAGTAGTCCCATAATTTTTAAATTGTCTCTCCTGGATCTATTTTCCAGATCAGTTGTTTCTCTAATAAGATATTTCGCATTATCTTCCATTTTTTATTCTTTTGGTTTTGTTTTGTAATTTCTTAGTTTCTTATAAAGTCATTAGCCTCCATCTGTTCCATTCTAATTTTTAAAGAAGTATTTTATTCAGTGAGTTTTTTTTTAATTTATTTTTAACACAATTTATAACAGATAAAGCAATTCAAACTTTTGGTTAGGTGATACATGTTTTTAAAGCATTTATAATATGTACCACAAAAGAAATTTTTTAAAAACATTAACCAAAACACAGATAATATTTATGTTGCTAACTTCACAAGCTCTTGACCTACTTGTATCTACAGTATTACTAAGAATTAAAGGACCTTAACTCAGTGTTGTTAGTCTAAAGTCCTATGCCTAATAGTTTAATTTTAGACACCCTCAGATGTTCCCCTACCTATGATCTATGATTGAATAGACCTGATATTAAGCTTATAAACCTTTTGACTATAGGAAATTGCCACCAATAATAAGGACATTGCCGGGATACAATATCTCCCCAACCTCATGTCAACCCCAAGCAGGATTAGACTATCCACTTGCATTCAGTCAGGCTAAAAGTCTGCCAAGTGTCAGTGGGAAAATTGAGTCACAGTATAATCCTAAGGTGGGGTGGATTGGCAGAGACCTTCATTGACACACTACTTTTTCATTTTGGATTTCTTTTCATTGAGGCTAGATGGTCCCTTGTTGCAAATATTGTATTAGAACTTCTTAGTCAGGTTGGACTAGATGATCCTGAAGGTCTCTTCCAACTCTAAAATTCTTTGAGCCTGTATGATTAACTA
>CM053769.1:558003769-558074776 GCA_028658325.1 Potorous gilbertii
GGCTCCGTTCCCATCTGGTGTGCAATGGACCTTTGGGGTCGGTTTTTCAGGGCTGTCTGGAACAGAAATCTCCTTCACCCCGTTACTGCACAGCTTCTACTGTTCCAGAATTTGTTGGGAGTTCTTTTTATAGATAATTATGGGCTGTGGGTTCGGAGCTAGCATATGTGAGTCTTTCTACTCTGCCATCTTGGCTCCACCCCCCTGAATAATATATTCTTGATAGAAATGAGAAAGTTAGGAAAGGGAGTTGGTTTAGGAGAAGGAGATATGGTAAATTAATGGACATGGTAAATTTGAGATCCTTAGAGTTGGAAATGTCCAGTGGACAATTGGTTACTCAGGGATTGGAGCTAAGTCTGTTAAGTAGAGATATGGGAATCATTGGCATTGAGGAGATAATTGGTGGATGGATGAAATCACAGAACCAGTATGCTGAGACAGTAGAAACCCAGGACAGGGATTTGGGGGTGCAACCTAGTCCTGTGACATTTCTATTCTCCATGATCTTTCAAAGATAACCTAGAGTGACTCAGCAATCTCCTCTTCATATTCTTTCAGCACCTTTGGATATATTTTATCTTGACTTGGAATCAAATTGATTTGAATTCATTAATCTGAGTCTTCTCTTATTAGCATCTTACTTATCCTTGATTTCAATTTCTTATTTTTGTTCTTGGCAGAGAAAACAAACTCAATATGAGTTAAATAGGTCTGCCATCTTTGCATCATCTATTACCATCTCTCATCCAGTTTGACCTGTAGTTCCATGTCTTCTTTCAAAGGATCATACATTTAGAATTAGAAGGGAACTTAGAAGTCATCTACTCCAAACCCTTTATTTTATAAGGAGGAAACTACCAGCAAAGTTAAGGGACGTATCAAAGGTTACACAGGGAGTAAATAATAGTGTCAGAATTTGAATCTAAGACCATTGACTCTTTCCACTCTATCACAAAGAACTCTTTAAGTCTCTTATTTTCCTTAGAATAACAACCACCAAAGTATTTAGGTTTACAAGGTACTTTACATATTTTAACTCAATTGATATGTACAACAACCCAATGGAGTATTTATGGGGTACTGTTTTAGGTACTATTATCCCCATTTTACAGATGAGAAAACTAAAATACAGAGATTCAGTAAATTGCCCAGGGTCACTGTTGCAAGATGGGGGAAAGGGAGAGAAGAAGGAGAAAATTTGGAATTCAAAATGTTATAAAAAATGAATGTTGAAAACCATGTTTACATGAAATGGGAAGAAATGAAATATTATTTATTTAAAAAAATAATTTTATTCCAAGGAATCTTGGCTATCTTTTCTCTGAATCTTTCAAAATACTATTTCCCAGAAGCTAGCCTAGGCACATGGTGGACTGCTCAACTCTCCTCTCTTCTGCCACAAATTCCAAAATGGAAGTAATTTCTCCCCAAAATTCTCATAATTGCTACATCAGCAATCTTTTTGGTCAGAATTAGGTACAGAATAGTAGTTTCTTTCGGCAATTTCTCTACTTTATGTCACATAAAAGTATTAAGGCAAGTCTAGAATGTATCAGTCACTCTGCTTTTGGCAAAGGGAAAACAGATAATTGAATTCTCTATCATTGAAATATTATGCCTCCGTGTTAGGCTTGTAATGTGTTTCCCAAATTCTTCATCTATTTTTTCTTCTATCTAGTTGATTGATAATATATTCTAATCAAAATATTGCCTCTTTTTCTCCCTCCTTTTATCTTCATCCAAAAATTCTCTCCCAGACCTATCCCCTTTGACTCCTTTTCCTCACATTAATATATCTCCTTAATTTGCTAGGCTATTCAGTCCCTCCTGCACTTATATCTATGCTTTTGATTGAAATACATTCTTCTAGGGGTAGATTCCTGTAGTACCATCTCATCAAGTCTTAGTTATACCTATAAAGTAAAATCTGCCTCCATGATTTAAGACTTCTAATTTTCCTGGCTTTTTCCCCTTATGCATTTGTATACACATATCCAAAACCATGGTTTTTATTTTTGTCTTATTTTCTTAAATTTTGTCCTGTATGAATTACTGGACAGTACTACTTCTAATCTTACTATGCTGTGAGACTAATCTCTATAGCAGGGTTCTTAGCCTTGTTTTTGTTTTTTGCATTATGGACACCTTTGGCAGTCTGGTGAAGGCAATGGGTCTGTTTACTGTTCACAGAATAACAATTGAAAAATTCATTAGATAAAATATATAGGATTAGAAAGGAAACCAAATGAATTGAAATATAATTATCAAAATATTTGTAAAAAGAATTTGAGGGACCCTAGGTTAACCTCCTACCAATAATATCTAGGTAGGTAGATATATGTAGACAATTTTTTCCCTCTTCCTTCCTTTTTTGTTTAAAGCCATTTTGAGGTATAAGAAGAGAAAGGTGGTCAGATAGCAGATAAGCCAAGACCACTGAATTCCAGTAAGAAAATCACCTGATGGGCAGTTATTGAAAATTAACCAGAAATGAATGCATTTTTGACCATCATAACCCAAATTTAATACAAATTTGTTTCTAAAACACTACAAATCTGTAACATCCCAATACTATATTCAAATTAGCCCTCTCTTTTATGTCATAGCTATGATACTCTATCAATATATAATGAACTTGAAATTGTACTGACTTAAAATTAAGTATGTATTAACTATGTCAAAGCTATGACATAAAGCGAATTCAATCTCATTCTATACTAATAGAAATATGGTATCTAGTACTTAAGAATTAATAATCCCAGGCAGCTAGGGTGGCACAGTGGATAGAGCTCCAGGCCTGGAGCTTCAGGAGACCCGAGTTCAAATCTGACCTCAGATACTTACCAGCTGTGTAACCCTGGGGAAATCACTGCATCTTGTTTGCCCCTGTTTCCTCATTTATAAAATGAGATGGAGAAAGAAATATCAAACCACTCTAGGATCTCTGCCAACAAAAATCCAAATGGGGTCAAAGTGAGTTAGACGCTACTGAAAAATGATTAAATAACAAGAATTAATAATCTCACTGTACTCTGTAAATGTCAGGCAATATCTGGAGTATTGTAAGGATAGATCTTCTCGGCATCATTTTTCAAGAGTGACATTGACAAACTGGAACAGATTAAGAGGAGGGGTCAGGACAGTGAAAGAACTGAAAACCATGTCATATATTACTATTACTACTACTCCTACCTAGCACGTATAAAATACTTTAGTAGCTGAAAGCAGCCAGGTAGCACATTGGGGAGAACACCAGACCTAGAATCAGGAAGAAGCTCAAATCTTGCCTCAGACAGCTGTGGGTAAGTCACTTTACCCTGTTTGCCACTGTTCCTCAACTGTAAAATAAACTGGAGAAGGAAATGGCAAACCATTCCAGTATCTCTGCCAAGAAAACCCCAAATGGGGTCACAAAGAGTTGGACATAACTAAAATGACTCAACCACAGTTTAAGGGTTGCAAAGAACTTTACAAATAATCTAATTTTATCTTCACAATAACTCTATTATTTCCATTTTATAGATAAGGAAACCAAGGAAGACAGAATGATTTGCTCAGGGTCACACAGTTAGCAAATATATGAAGGAGGATTACAACTCAGGTTCAGTGCTCTATCAATTGTTCTACCTAACTGTCATACAATGAGTGATTGTAGGAACTAGAGATGTTTTGCTTGGAGAAGAAACAAGAGGGGATATGAAGGCATCTTCATATATTTGTAGAGCTCTCATATGGAAGGGAGATTATAAGAACTTTATAATGCTTTGGGGGTAAAATGAGGATGATAGATGGAAAATATAGGAAGGCAGAGATAGTTTCACTTTAATGAAGAACTGTCTAATAATATAAAGAATGTTTGATAACAAACTTCCTGTCGCTGGAGGTGTTCATGAAGAAAGTGGATGACCGTCTTTCAGAGATGTTTTTAGCAGGGCTTTTGTTTTTGGGTAGAGAGGGCTAGACTAGGTAACCATCAAAATCCCTTCTAACTTTAAGATCTCAGGAGTTTGTGGTTTTCATCTGGTTGTTCTCACTAAGAGAGACTGTCCTAGGAACAGATAATAGACTTTCCATTTATATAATTATTTCATTCTTTTTCCAAATACTACCAAGACAATATGGCAGATACTTTTTTTTCTGTTTCCACATGTGTCCTTCAGGCTGGGCATATTTTCCCTTTCAAAATTGCTTTGGATGTTCATTTTAATATTTGAAAATGTTAGATGGGAGTGATCCTATCTCCTAGGATCACACTGCTGCCCCCTTGGTTTAGCTATTTATTGTTCAGCTCTATTTAACAAATGTGGCCTTGGACCTTATGGTGTTTCCTCATGAGGCACTGCATTTTCCAGTTTATGTTACTGGCTACTGGTTAATGATGGTGTTTCTGATCTCTTTGCACTCAATCAGTGAGTACTGGGTCATGGATCACATTTGGTCCAAACCTCTGAGGGTCAAGATAGTTCTAATTCCTTGTGCCACTGTGGGAATAATATTCAATGTTAATTTCTGGGTGATCTGCAGAAATCTCTCACAGGGGGTTTCCTCTCTGGAAATAAAAGATAATCTTATTTCCTCTTTAAGACAATCCTAACTGACTGAAGGAAATTCTAGAAATTTCCCAGTATCCTGGGAACCACTGGATGGGTACAAGCACAGGACTACTGTTGTGAGAAACCGTCTAAAATTACACCTCGATTTTGGCTCTGGGGACCACCCTATTGACCTAAGCACTGACCCAGGCTCCGGGCTTCAAGGAAGGCTAGCCATAAGGACAGTTTTCGTTCCTGTGGTTTTTTTGTTTCAGGTTTTTTTTTTTTGCCAGCACTAACATGTATTTTGCCAGCACTAACATCTGATTTATTTGATCAACTAGACAGAACATAGGTCATGCTATGGCCTGGTAGAATGCCTAATTCCATATATCTTTCTCTCATCTTGTGTCAGTTTTTCTCTAAGCTTGTTCAGGGAGACCCAGACAGGAAATTCCTATTTCTGGTTCTGATCAGTTTTACTGTGTTTTGTTATTTGGATGGACTCAAGATGGAATTCCAGGAACTCCCAAATGAAGGGATTGATTTCAGAGAAATGAGAACTTTAGGAACATGAGGAAAGGGCTTGGGATCTTTTGGGATTAGATAGAAAGGTACAGAGTTTTCTCATTAGTCCCATGTTTTTATTGAAGGACCTGAGTTTCTTGTTCAGTCATTCAACCCCTTCTCCATCCTGTAATCTATTGCACACGAATTCAAATACATGGACCATGACATAATTTTTTTAAAAAAGAAATACTGGCCTAGAACCTTCTATCTGAAGATTTCAATTGTGCCTTAATTTATAAAATTTCTGAAAAAAAAGAATTTTTGAAAATAAGATGAAAATTTAAATTGCCCTAGAAAGATCTTGCTATAAACAATTTTGTAAAATTATACTTAAGTATAATATATTTTTTGAAGTTTGGATAAAGTCAGCTGGATTTTCTTAAAGGGGAAATATCTTTAAGTTTAGAGTGGAACAAATGCTAACACCCCTAAATTCTATGTAGGAAAATGGAAATCCACCTAAGAGAAACAACTTTCTTACTATCATATGATGAGTTGGAAATAGACTAGAACCAAGGAGTCTGGAAGCCTGGTTCTTTAGAATGTACCTATTTGTTTATATCTTGTCTTTCTGATCAGTCTTTAAGCTTCCTGAGGGTAGGGACAGTTTTTTCTATTTCTGCCTTTTTTGTATTCCCAGCACTTAGCAAAGTGCCTGACACATTGTGTTTGCTAAATATCATCTTGTTAATTGATTGAGGGTAGATTCAGGAAATCTCAAAGGGGTTCCATTTTCATTCCATTCTAGTCTTCTCTATGGAACTGAAGCAGAATGAAATAAGTGGCATTTAGAATTTGATTTCTAGTCTTTCAGACAGTCTTAGACTAGTTTTGGAACATGGCAGGGTAAGAAAGCAGAGGCCAGTAAACCCCAGAGGAGGAATTTCCTTTTTTTTTAAATAAAAAGTTTGAAGCTATTGACTTAACCCATCAAATAAGAACAGAAGTTTGTACATAAAGTTATAAGTTTCATCAGTTTGTTTTAAAATATGCGTATTAAATTTAACAAAGTAGTTAAAAAATCATCCTATTTCCTTTCATGTCCTTTCCTCCTTTGAATTTCTTTTCCTTCTGTGTATTTTTCTAGACTTTGTTTTTATTTTATTATTATTTACAGAATGGTGGTCAATAGCAAGTGAAATGATATCTGTAATTGTTGTTGACCTGTAGAACTGTGTCATCTCTAAAATATTTATTACAACCATCTATGCACATATAGACTTTCTCAAGAGTCTTAGTACTCAAGAATTTTAAGCTAAGTCTTCATTGAAAGCATCCTTAATGAAAGCATGAAAAGTAAAGAGACAGATTTTCATAAATGAAAATTTTATGTCAGGCTGCATCTTCCCAGTCAAATGACTGACTGAAAAATGCAGAGAACATTAGCTCCTACTGTGTTCATTATTTGTTAATTATTTAGAAAAAGCATTTGCAACCTTATGGATTCACCTCTATCAAGATGTTGCTATATATATACATATATATATATATATATATATATATATATATATATATATATATATATATACACACACACACACGTGTGTGTGTGTATACACACACACACATATATATATATATATATGTGCATACACACATATGTGTAACCTCTATCCCAAAGCTCACTGGCATGGGACCCTATTGGTGGAGATAAAGGCCCTGCCCCATATGGAGGGTGGGATGGTGTTAGAGCTTCAGTCTCAGCCAGTCCCCACTTTGGGGACTCCTCAAGAGACCATGATGACTTCTAGCTTCTAGAGGCAAGATGAAAGAGAGTAACCCCAATTTGGGTTGTTGACAGAAAACACTCTGGAAAGACATGAGGAGTGGGCAGTTTTCATCATGTACTTTTCTCCAGGTTGCTCCCCTAGAGACTTTGGGGAGTCTTCCCCCTGGGTGAGATCCAGGACCCTCTCTCTTGGTTGAGCTGAGTTATCTTGCTTCTAATGGTAGAGCTCCTTCATTCTCTATTATCTGGTATGTAGTCTCTTATGTATAGCTTCTTTGTTTTCTGTTGGACTATGATTTAGATAAATGGACTTCTCTGCTATTTGTTATATGTGTTCATTGTGAAACTCATATTAGGTAGGGGAAGAGACCAAGCCTTGTATATAGAACTTGGGATCCTTCTTGTCCCTAAAATGACAAAGTGATCAGAAGTTAAATGAAACCTAATCCTATTCCCTAGACTAATAATGTTTAAGGGAGCAGATAGATATAATTCGTCTGGTATTCCCCTTTCCCTCTGAGGAGAGCAGAGAGTTGGCCTTTGTCCTTGACCTTTTGCTTCCCCTCTTGGAAGGAATGAAAGTCTCCCTTGGAGAAGTGTGGGGGGAGAAAGAAGCAAAAGATGTCTAATCTACCTCTCTTTGAGCCACACACAATGACAGGCCCTCATAACATGTGGAACCTCTTTATACACATGGTGTTCCTCTCTCTCCTCTACTGATACATACATATATACATATATGTTCACACACATATGATTCTTCAATAGATTTCCAAATAGAAAAATTAAGAGTGGTATTAAAATGGGAACCTATATGCTTACCAAAGCTATTTGCCATTGTCATAGAGAGTGTCCAGTACAGAATCTAAATGGAAGAGAGATTCCAGATAGATAGTGAGATCTTCCAGATGCTCCAAATTTGTGAATTACAGTAAGTCCTGGAACACTACTAGAAATTATATCCACAGCCACTCAAAAGAATTCAACTTAAAATGTAACCAAGAGATAAAGAATGTCTCTTATCTTGAGTATGATATGCAGTTGAATAAATATGCTATGGAACTCATCTATCTGTGTATACAGGCAACTAGGTAATGCAGTGAAATAGAGTTCCAGTCCTGGAATCAGTAAGACTCATCTGCTGGAGTTCAAATCTGACCTCAGACACTTACTAGCTGTATGACCCTGGGCAAGTCACTTAACCCTGTTTGCCTCCGTTTTCTCATCTGTAAAATGAGCTGGAGAAGAAAGTGGCAAACCACTCCAGTATCTTTGCCAAGAAACCCTCAAATGAGGCCATTAAGAGTTGGACACGACTGAAAAACACTGATCAACAATAACATCTGTGTATATATTTATTTTAGACAAGGGATTCTTAAACTGGGGCCTACAAACTTATTTTTAAAACTTTTTCATAACTGTTTCAACACATTTGATTTCCTCTGTAATCTTATGTATTCTTATTTTTGCACTTCAAAACATCATTTTGAGGAGTCCAAAGACTGCATCAGATTTCCACGAGTTCCATGGCACCAAAAAGATTAAGACAGCCCCTGTTGTAGGCAGACACTGGAAATCATGAGTCAGGGACTAGAATTGCATAGAGAGAAAGTGTACTGGGTTACTTTGGAGAATATAGCATGGTGCTTTCCATGAGCCCAAACAGATTCCTAAAACAAACAAAGCCCTCCACGTCTTTTCCAATCCAATAATCTTCTGGTGGTGTTATATAACTGCAAATCATAGACTAGCACGATCCCCAAGAAATCACAAATGCAAGTGACCCAAAAGGCAATGGAAACATAATGGGCACAAAAAGGCTGCTGCATGCCACCAACAATGACCTACTTGTAAGAAATGGTGCAGAAGGTATGATCCTGGAAATGTTTGCTGGGAAAAGATAGCGGGCTGATCATACAGAAAGCTTACACATAGCTTGAGACAACAGATAGCCCATGTGTTAAACCTGAAGCCACATAACTTTCATTGACCTAAAAAAGACCTCCAGGCCATTTGGAATCTCATGGAGGATTTATGAGAAGACAACACAAGAGTTGCATGGGATGTAAAGATGTGGATAGGTTGTTTAAATGAATCAACTCAATTACTGGAAGCAATGGCCAAATCAATGAGCTTGTATGTCGGAGTATGCGCATTGGTATATTATTGCTTTGTTTTCATTTTCTTCATTGAATCATTTTATATTTGTCACTTTTTGGTGGAGTATTCAGACCTATGATTTCATCAGTCTGGGGAACTCCCAAGGTGGATACTCCCTTCACAGATGGAGGGCAGCAACTTATCTGTAACATATGGTCACAGCTTCCTGTGTTACTGAAAGGTTATGTCATTTGTTCATTATTACAGTTAGTATGTATTAGAGGAAGGATTTGAATCTAGGCTAGAACATCTTCTGTGCCCTACTCTGTGATATCTCTTGTAATTTATTATGTTATAAGAATATTTATAGAATCATAATTTAGAGTTGGAAAGAGACCATAGGAATAATCTAATTCAACTTCCTCACTTTACAGATAAGTAAACTGAGGCCCATGGAGAGGAAATGATTTTCCCAATGTCACATAAGTAGTAAATGGAAGAATCAGGATTTGAACCCAGGTCTCTGGAAACCCTAATCCAACATTTTTTCCATTGCACCATTCTATTACATTTACATGCCCAAGTTTTTCAGACGTCATAACTATTGGACTCATGGGTTATTTTCAACTTTTAGAATGATTCTATTATGAATAAGGCTGCTGGAAATACTTTTGTACAGATAGATCCCTCTACCACCACATCCTTAGGGTATAGTACAAGAAGTGAGATCATTGGGTCAGAGGGTATGAACACTCTTAACTTTTATTGTATAATTCCATATGACTTTCAAAAGATCTAACATCAATTGCAAGCTCTATTAGCAATGTATTAGCTTGTCTGCTTGAACAATATTTTCTGAGATTTTCTTGCTTGTTATCAGCCAGAAATTAGTGGTCAGGGGAGGTTCTGGACAGAGTGATCACAGCTGCTGACTTCTGAACATAGACGTGGGCAGGCACATCCTGTTGTCCTGCAGGCAGTGATAGAGATGAATTCTCCAAAGACTGGAGATCTCTACTCTGAAGTTTCCTGACAAGACTCCTCCTGATGTTCTAATTTTCTTTTCTCCCTGTCCTGGAAAAACACTCTGGAGACCTAGATAATAGGTTAGTCAACACAGGACTCACTAGGTGCTTTGATTTCACCTGTTGTATTGAAACCAGAAAAGAATGTGGATGCCATGTGGGCATTGGAGGGGAGGGGACACATGCAGAACTCAGAAAGAAGCTGGACAGTTTGAAGAAAGTTTTTAAGAAGGGAGGTGATGAAGCTGAGTGGAGGTCAATGTTATCAAGATGGCAAGAGTTCCAGGTCAGAAGTTAACACTCCCAGTGCTTTCCATATTCAAATACAAACCAAGAAAGTGCTTATTGAGTATACAATTGGCAGATTCTAGGCACAGGATCCCCTGCTCCTTGTCCCATTGTCTTCTTGTCTTTTAATTAGTTTCTCTGTCTCTATATCCCCCTAGAAATCCATTTTCAATACCAGTGGCATCAGACTAAAATAGAAATGATCCTCATGGGCTGCTTATTGATTTAGAAAACTACAAATTAGCATTATGTATGTTGTATTGCCTTTTTATTTATTTTGTTAAACATTCCCAGTCACATTTTAATCTGGGTCACTCTTGGGAATTTTCCCTTCTTTATTTGGGACTAGTTAGTTGCTCTGGTGGTTAAGAGTATGGCACTTCTGTTCTACTCTTCTGACAGGTTAGTGTCTTCCTAAAGCACTACCTACATGTCACCCCTCCTCAAAAATCTTCAGTGGCTCCCCATTGCCCATGGGATAAAATTCCTTAGCCCAGAATTCAAAGTCACTCACATAGGGTCCCAACTCAACTTTTGAATTTTATCTCCTATTTTTCATCTCTGAAAAATACCATATCACCTTTGCATTTCCTATCCCCCTTACTTAGAGTACATTTCCTACTCTTCTTGTCTAATTCAAAGTTTTATTTGAACGCCTAACCAATGATATGCTGGTAAATGTTTAACAACCAGCTCTCCAGGAAAACAAATGTATTCATGAAATACTTTAAAGTTTAATCTGCTTTATTAATCTTTTCTCCATAATTTTATTAGGGCTAGAAATCAACAAAACAATATATCAAGCCTGGTTTGTAGTACATAAATATTCAAACTGAAAATTTAACAATAGGATCCTGTGAGCCAGTATGAGCTGACTCCAGCATACCTCTAGCCACAGTTCAAGTCCTGCCTAATCTGTGAGGCCTTCCTGGTCTTTCTTGGTTCTCAACCATCTCTTCTTCTTCTGAAAGTCTGGAGTATTCATCGTCTGTAGCAGTCATGGGCACTTAGCGCAAGCTTCCTTGTGTTACTGTTGACCACTTCTGGCATATATCCTTTCTCCCCAACTAGGCTGTAAGCTGATCAAGGGAAGGGACTGGCTCTTAATAAGAGTTTTGTATTACTAATGGCTCACATAGTACGTGGTCCTCAATAAATGATGGTACTGTTGATAATGATGGGAAGAGATTATCTTGGAAAAGCAAAGGGACAATCAACCAATAAGCTTCTTGTTAATTGATTAGGGATATATATATATATGTTTATACACATATATATATGTATGTATACCTACACACATACTATGTATGTATGTATTGTATGTACAGATACACACGTGTGTGTGTCTGTGTGTGTATAATTGTATGTGGAAAGCCATTCATGTGGGATCCATCTCTAGATGATGAAGTAATGGAGGACTAGGGGATTAACCTGGAGGAGAGCGTCAGAAAACTTGTATGAAAGGAATCTGCTTATGGTATTAATTGACTCTACTGGGAGTTGAGCGAGCCCATAGGATTATTTATGGCCAGCCTCAGGTGTCATCATGCCAATACCTCATCCCTTTTCAGGATTTCTTGCTTCCCAAAAGCTCCACCTCTCCATTGTTCTCACTAATCTTGAATGTCAGACGAGTTACTTTTCATTGGGAGCTTGTTTACAATTAAGATATTTATATGATCTATTTCTATAAATATTCCCTGGATCCTGGGAGTTGGGAGGGGAGAGGGGCTCTGTCATTTATTATGTTATCTTGGGCAAATAATTTAATGTCACTGAGTCTCAGTTTCCTTATCTGTAAAATGGATGACAATATCTGCTCTGTCTACCTAACAGAGTCTTGAGAATCAAATAAGAGGTACTTTAAAAATCTGTCAGCCTTTTATAGGATAGAACAACAACTCTATACATGTAAGATGACGGTAGTGGTGGTGTGTAAAGAAGGAGAAACTCAAGCCTAGCAAACATAGTCAGCTCATCTCAGTTACCTAATAAATCTACAGGGGATGTGGGACAAGCATCCATAGCAAATTTAACTCTTTATTTAGGGGTAACTCCTTGATAGGTCTTGGGTAAGCTCTGGTCCCTAGATCGCACAGTGCCAAGGGAAGGTGGCACAGATTTGACCAATGGTTTGGCTCAGTAGTGGGCTTGGGGACCCAGAGAAAGAGGGCTTTGTTCCCTCCCTCCCCCTATGGTTGGCAGGAGCAGGACTGCCTGGCTGTGCCTTTCTCTTTCCTCTGCATAAGAGCAAAAAGGAACTCTCTGCCAAGCCCTGATGCCAGTCCTGTCCAGTTGGTATTCCCCTCCAAGGAACTGGCTCTTAGGCCTCCTTTTTGTTCATGCTGGGAGAAGGACAGCTGGGGAAGACCCCTGCCAGGGGGCAAAGGAAGCCTTCCCTCTCAGTGAATGCTCATCTGCTCCTCAAGCTGGATGTAATTGCTGCTCTGGGAAAGACCCATTGTACCCAGCCTTCAAACCAGGTCCTCTGAGAGCTTAGCAGCTACGATGTGTTAATGCATGGGATGGGGGCTGCTCAGCTCTGACTAATTAGGAGATTGCATTTGTAGTGACATTTTTTTAATTTATGCTTTCCCCAGCAATGAGCCTCATTTTTGGCTTTCCTATCATCCTACTTTTCTCATTAGCAGCTCAGGCTGAATGACCACCTGTAATGCCCAAGTCTGCTGTCTGAGCTGAACTCCTCTACTAACAAGTTCTGTCTTTGGGGGGAAACATTCACAAATCCAAAAATTCTGCCTTAACCACATATGTATATCATGCTCTAGGAAGAGATCTTTTCCAAACATTGTCTCTCGTGAACATTCCCATAGACTGACAGTCATTTAATTTCTATATAGGAACAACTTTTTTTATAAAAAAAATCCATTTAAAAATTAATTAAAATTTAATTTAAAAATCAATTAAATTATACTTTAAAATCACTTTTAAAATTTCAGTTACTTGCTCCATAAGCTGTTATGTATTTATTGTAGTGAATTAAAATGAATCTGGTACTGAGGGACAGAAGACCTCGGTTCTAGTTCCAGCTATGACATTTATTAGTTGTATGACTTTGTATGGATCCTTCACCACTCTGCATCTCAGTTTCCTTACCTATCCAATAAAGGAATTTGAATAGATGACCCCAAAGGTCCTTTATGACTCTAACTCTTCATGTCTATTACACTAGTATCATTGCAGAATGGAATGAAAGACAGTGGAAAGAGTGTTGGTTTTGGGGTCCAAGGATTTGGATAGCTCTGCCGCTTACTACCTATGGGACCTTAAAAGTCACTTCACCTTTGTGGGTTTCAGTCTCCTCATCTGTAAAAATGAGAGTGTTGGAATAGATGATATCCATGGTCCCTTCTTGCTCTAACATTTTAAGATTCTGTCATTCTATTATACAATATTCTATGCTGCTGTGATTGAAGGATGGAGAGAGGTACTATGGAAAGAGTACAGAATTTGGAGTCAAAGGATGTGGGTTCAAACCCTAGCTCTGCCATTTTCTACTCATGTGACCTTGGAAAGTTACTTTACCTCTGTGGACCTGTTTCCCCATCTGTAAAAAATGAGGGAATTGGACTAGATGAACCCCTTTGAGGTTGAAATGTTATGATTCCATAATCCTCTATGTCTATACTAGAAGCAGCATGCGAATGGAAGGAACATTGCTATTGGAGTCTCAGGTGTGTCACTTGCTTACACAGCCTATCTCATGGAACCTCAGGGTTGGAAGGGACCTTGGAACCATCCAGTTTAAGTCATTCTATCTGAATATCCTTTTATAGCACCCTCAACAAGTGGGGAATCCAGCCTCACCTTAAAGTCTATCAAAAAAGAATACACGAGTTCTCTTGGCAGACCATTCTATTTTTGAGTATTAGGATTATTTTGAGAAAAGTACTCTGTAAACCTTAAAGCTCTTTATAAAAGTGAGCAGTTACTATGATCATGACTTCCAAACTTTTCCTCAACCAGACTCAATTATACTGAATATATGCAATACATTCCCTAGAGGGCCTAATGCAACCCACCATAGTTTTATGCACTTAAAAGACTCAAACTGAATCACTGGATTTTAAAAAGTGTGTCTTCTAGGCCCCATGCTTAGAACTTACGGGGCATGATGGCAGTAGAATGAGTTTGTAGTCAGATGCGTGGATTTGAATCTTCTTCCTGCCATTTACTATCTATGTGACTTTAGGCAAGTCATTAAATCTCTCTGGATTCTCAGTTTCATGCTCTGTAAAATGAGAGAGAATAGATCATCTCTAAGATCAGTTCAGATATCACTTACTAGCCATATGACCCTGGGCAAGCCAGCCTCTGAGTGTCTCAATTTCCTCATCTGTAAAATGGGTGGCTATAATATAACACTTGAAGGATCAAATGAGATAATATTTGTAAAGCACTTAGCTCAGTGTTGGTACATAGTAGGTGCTTAATAAATGCTTGCTTGCTTTCTTCCTATTATCTCATTACTGAGCCTCCACTGAGTCAGCTTCCCTTGTCTTGATTTAGGCTGCTGACTCATTGCCAGTTGGAGAAACCAAAGGTTGTGTGCTTTTGAAGCTCTCCTACTCACAGAAGTATCAACAAGACCTTCTCCACCCTCTTTCTTTCATTCCTCCATCAGGCCAAATTTGCCCTCAATTTTCTCTGTACAAGGGAGTTACCTCTTTTAGCTTGTTTCCAATTAGAATGACTTCATTCATATTTTCTTTTCTGATTTCACAATGATCTATTGATTTTAATTTTGATATTGATGTTTTATCATATATTGAATAACTGTCAAGACAAACATTCAAATAAATGTGTCCCAGCAGGACTAGAGTGGGAACATTCAGCTCCAAGGCAAGAGCCCTAGTCCAGTAGATCATAGGGTTCCCCTATTAGACAATCATATTTTAAAAGCAAATCATATAAAAAATAAAAAACTCCAAGCTATAGTCAATTTGATTTTTAAGACATAAATACATTTATTAAAATAATAACCAAACATTTTGTTTACTCTTTTGCCCAGTGATGGCTTTCTTTTCTGCTGTTTCAGATTTCATTCCTGTTTTTCAATATTTATTTTTTGAGTTCCTACATCAGGAATTACTTGGAGGTGCAAAGAAGTTCAAGACATGGCTTTTATCTGGTATTCTCAGTTTCTGAAACATGGTGAGTGCTTAATAAATTCTTGTTAAACTGAATCAAAAAGAACTGACAATTTGATTCAAAGGACATAAAATCCTAGGACCATAGATTTAAAGTTGGACAGGATTCTAGAGGTCAGAGAATCCAAGCGTCTAATTTTACAGATGAAGAAACTGACTCCTAGGAAATCGTAGCTGAAAGGGACCTGAAAGGTCATCTAGGAGGAACACTTCATTTTATAGAGAAGGAAAACTGAGACCCAGGAAGATTAGTCATTGATTTATTGCTGAAAAGTCCTTTACTCCTTAGAGGTCATTTAGGTCAAATTCTTCATTTTACAAATAAGGAAACAGAGGTCCAGAGAAATGAAAGAACTTGTTCAAGATCATGGAGGCAGCAAGTGGACGAACAGGGACTCATCAAGGTCCTATGAGTCCAAATCTCTTATTATTTCTACTGTACCCTTCTAACTAAAAATTAGAAGGCATGTTGGACATGTATGCAATAAATGTCCTAAAGTGTTATAGAACTTTAAAGGGGGAGGAGAGAGAGAAAGAGGGAGAGGAGAGTGGGAGAATGAGAGAGAAAGAAAAACAGAGACAGAGACAGGGAGACAGAGATGGGGTGGGGAAGAGAATGGGGAGACAGAAAGAGAGAGAGAGAGGGAGGGAGGGAGGGAGAGAGCGCACTTCTGGCTGGTTTGGTTGTGAGGGCTCCCTGGAGTAGAAGGAATTTGAACCAGACCAGTTTTCAACCATTAAGGGAAAAAAAATAGCACGTAAGCTGCCTAGCTGTAATGGAAATTAGAGGGAGCTGGAGGGAGTGTGGGCTAGATTGTTATAAACTGCTTTATAAATTCTGCCTCTATACTTTCAAGAGTCACAGTTTTGCAACTATGTAAGTACTTGTTAGGAATTACTATCTATAATAACTTCGTGGCTGCCTATGCATACCAGGTTGTTTATCTAGTTTTTAAATTCAAGGAAGACAGAGAACAACCTGATTGGAAGTTTCAACTGGGTCAAGGGTTTAGGTCTGTGCCCTTGAGTCCTGACTTGGGAGTTTCTGAAAAGGGGCTGCTATAAATGCCATTCTCCCCCTCCACCCCTAGACAGACATTCAATCAAACTTGGATAAGGAGATAACAATTTAAATTTTTTAACATTTGCTGATAATAAAGATCCCTCCTTGCCAGCAAAGCTGTCTCTGAAGGGGCACATGAATTCTGATAATATGGGAACTGGGAAATGGATTCTGGGAGGTGGGTGCTTCCCATGCTGCCTTCTCTAATAAGATTCAGCCATTTGGTTTCTTTTCCAATTTAACCTGCTTGGAGTCTCCAGACAACTTATTCCACAGTTGTTAGCACAATGTCTGGCACACAATTGGCACTTAATAAATGTCTATGGGATTCGATTTAGATATTTGTCCTGGTGGGAGGCAGGGAGGATGAAAAAGCTGTTTTCTTGATCCAGGTAATAGAATTTGGAAAACTAAACTCAGGAGATTTGTGGATCCATTGATTGAGAGAGAAGGGGCAGTTGTGTGTGTGTGTGTGTGTGTGTGTGTATAAGACTTCTTGTAAAACCAGGCATAAATATCTGAGGTCCAGAAGGCCTGGTGTCTGGAGCTTGGACAGTAGTATTCAGAACTGAACAATTTCTTGGTGAGACTTATTCTAAATTGTATACAGCAGGATTTTTGTTATCAATGCTGTATCCAAAGCAATGAAGAGTGTTGGATACCCTGTCAAGATGTGGAATCAGAAGGACTTGAGTGAAGTCCTGCCTCATATACTTACTTATTGTAGCTTCAGTAATATAGGGAACTCATAGAAAAGGGACATAATTTCTTCTGTCAATGCAAGTCTGGTACATTCTCTGCAACTTTTTAGTCATTTGGAGTTGTTTGGAACATTGGGAGGATCATCAAGCATGTGTCAAAGGTAGATCTTAAACCATGGTCTTCCTGTTTGCAATGCCTGCTCTAGAATCTCAGTCTCTGTCTGTCTGTCTCTGTCTGTCTGTCTGTCTCTCTCTGTGTCTCTGTCTCTCTCTCTCTGTCTCTCTCTCACCCTTCCCCTCCGCCTCCCTCCTCCCTTCACCCCCCTCCCCGATTGTTACGATAGTAAAAATGATTGGTTGGTTGCTGACCTTCGTTTTCAAATAGGACCAAAATGACATCAACATGATAAAGTCAAGTTTCAATGTGTCCAACTGTGACTGATCAGACCAATATGAGCTTGGAATGTTCTACCACAGATTGGGCACAGATAGTCTGTGTGAACATTTGGAGTGGATACTCCAAATTTGTGCATCCTATGTTTCTTTTGTGCTGTTTCAATTCTGCTTTGCTCACAGAGCACAGCACCCTTTCTGACATGGGCACGCCATGCTGAGCAGTGCTGTGCCAGTGTCTCCCACACTGCACAATCAAATCCAAAGTTCTTGAGAGAGACCTTGAGTAAAAATGATGTGATGTCCATAAAATGCTATAGAAATGCTCACTGTTATTTTGAAGTGTTGCAATCATCTGTACATAATTTTCATCCTGATCAGTCTTCGTATCAACAAAAACAAACAAAAAGCTTCTGTGTATTCTAGACAATCAAATTGGGCATGTCACATTACTGATGCTGTAGGGGAAAGAAGGAATGCAGGCAGGAGAACCGGAGGACTAGAAACTTTTTCCAAGGCCATAGATCACAAGTGAGGGGGTGGAAGAAATGAGTTTAGGCTCTTGTAAATGGTTCTTTGTAAATGAGTGTCACTTGTTGTTTTTTACTCATTTCAGTCGTGTCCTACTCTCCATGACCCCATTTGTGTTTTGTTTTGTTTTCTTTTTTTGGCAAAGATACTAGAGTGGCTTTGCTATTTCCTTTTCCAGATCACTTTACAGACGAGGAAACTGGGGCAAACAGGGTTAAGTGACTTGCCTAGGGTCACATAGTTAGAAAGGGTCCGAGATCATATTTGAACTCAGGCCTTCCAAACTCCAGGCCCAGCACTCTTTCCACTGTGCTACCTAGCTGTCCAAATGTCATTTACAAGGAATCAAAGAATTGTGATTTTCAAACTAGATGTTAAGGCACCCTAGACTCAGGGTCCAGAAATCATAGGGCCACAGTTTAGTATTGACTAATAGGTTTATATTTGTTTTTTTGACACGATACATATACATAATACTTGCACACAAATACAGACATTCATATAATTACTTCATTGAATTTTTAACTTACCAATTACTTTATATTTCTTTTTGTTGTCATCTATTAATTTTGTTCCATTTTTACTTCATAAGAAGTACATTGTGTCAGAAATGTACGATCAGCAAAGATGGGCTGATCATGTAATCTGGGCAATGGATCACACATGGATGGCCACAGAGTTGTACTGGTATTTGTCAAATGTTAAAGCCATAGTAAAGGAAGGCCATTTTCTGGGCAGCTTCCCTATGGAACACTTAAGGGAGAAGGACATGAATGGAACTGGACAGGCTGAGGTATGTAGATATGTTACAGTGTATACTTTAAGGGAACATCCACAGCTTATGAGATCATGCCTCTACTCAAGCACTGACATTCACTTTGTGAGATAAATACTTTTGCTAACCCTGTTTTTACAGTCCTATTTTTCCCATCACATGGAAAATTAAGGGAGGTGCTCTAGTCTTAGAGCAAATTATTGGCAGAATTAGAACAACGCAGATTCTGAAAATCCACTTTCTTGGGTTCAGTCAACCTAAAGGAAAAAGGCATGAGAAGAACTGAAATGAATCTCAGCCGATGATTCTCCAGCAAGCTGGGCAAGATGTCACTTATTCTCCATTCTGATTCTTGGTCTCGTAGTGCCCTATTCTCTAAACTGTACTAAAACCCACTTTGACTTTCTTTAGGTCTATGAAATGAGAGTGGGTATGCACGGGTATAATGGCTATCCTGAGGGGTCCCCATGCAAATTATAGCTCATATTTATGCAAAGTTTTACAATTTACTCACAGACTTATCCTCACTCTAAGTACCTCCAATGCCTTTCACTTGGTTTGTCACTCCCTTCACCACACCCAGAAACCTAGGCCCCAGTCCCAAACTTTATTTTTTTTAAATACATAGACGAAAGGATCTCTCTAAACCTCTTCCAAGGCTGTGATCTTTTGAAGGGACTTGGATTTCTTTCCAAACGGCTTCTCTGAAGGCTGCAGTAGCCAAATGAATTTTCCAGATGTCCACCTGGCCATGTTAGAGGGCCTCTGACCAAGAAACTTCCAAAAATAGATTTAAAAACAAATCTGTCCCATATTACTTTTAACTCTTCAGACTAGTTTCTCCTATGCATAACCTATGAGGTTATGCATTTTCCTGTTCTATAGCTAATGGTAACTTCTGTAGAAACTTTGAATGCCAAATTAGGTTTTTTTTTAGTGTAAATGAATAAAATCTAATACATTGTTCTGTATTCAGTAGGTACCAGGTCTTCTTAAATATAGTACAATTTTGGATTAGAAGAAATGACATGAATTAATGTCTGGGTGACTTGGCACAAACCATTTTACCTGTCCAGTAGTCAGTCAACAAGTATTTATGAAATGCCTACTATATACCAGTGACTATGCTAAGCACGAGGATACAAAGAAAGATCCCAAACAAAAACAAATAGTCCCTGCTCTCAAGGAGCTCACAGTCTAAGGGGGAGACAGTATGCAAACATCTAGGTGCAAATAAAATTTAGACAGGATAAATTAGAAATTATTAACTGAAGAAAGGCACTAGTATTAGAAGGGATCAAGAAAGGTTTCTTATAGAAGGTAGGATTTATCGTTTATCCTTAGTTTTTCAAGAAGATCAATGACACCACCAATGGTATCTCGACATGTGTGTGAATTGGATTTAAGTGAAACAGAGTTGCGCAAAGTCGTCAGCCTCACTCTTCCAGAGTGATTGAAATCTAGGGGTAAGAAAGAATCAAGATGACTGCAGTATCCCAGGATGCAATGTAACCTTGCTGTCTTCGATGTCTGACCACTCCACAGTGCCTGTTTTACCCATTGTCATGCATATGGAATTTTAGCTGGGGCTTGAGGGAAGCCAGGGTGGTCAGGATGTAAAAATGATGAGGAAGAGCATTCCAGATATGAGAGGCAGCCAGTGAAAATGCAAGGAGCTGGGTGTTCTGGGAACAGCAAGGAGACAGTGTCACTGGATCCTAGAGTCTTTAGAATGAGGTGTGAGAAGACTGAAAAGGTAGGAAGGGGCCAGGTTATGAAGGGTTTTAGCAGCCAAATGGAGGATTTCATATTTGGGTCCTGGAAGTGAAAGGGAGCCACAGGAGTTTATCAGATAGGGTGAGGAAGGGGGTAACATGGTTCAGAACTATGCTTTAGAAAGATCAATTTGATAGCTGAGTGGAGGATATACTCTAGCAGAAAAGACTGAAGCAGGGAGACCAACAAGTAGGCTATTGCAATAATGTAGGCATGAGGTGGTAAGAGCCTAGTGCTGGCAGCATCAGAGGAGAGGAGATGTATATAAGAAACATTTCAAAGATAAAATTAACAGGACTTGACACCTGATTGGAAGTGGATGGGGGGCAGTGGAAGAGTGTGAGGAGTTGAGGATGATGCCTAGTTTGTGAGCCTCGGTGGTTGGAAGGATGGTGATGCCCTGGACAAAAACAGGGGAATTAGGAATAAAGGGCTTGAGGGTGGTATGGGGAGGAAGATAATGACTTCAGTTTGGGACATGTCTATGGGGAATCTGGCTGGAGATGTCCAATAGGCAATTAGAGATAGGACTCTGGAGATCAGAAAAGAAGTTAGGGCTGGCTAAGTATATCTGGAAATCATCAACATAGAGATGATCATTGGATTCATGGAAGCTGACGAATTCACCAAGTGATATAGTATATAGGGAGAATAGAGGAGGGCCCAGGGCAGAGCCTTGGGGACCATCCATAGCCATGACCTGGATAAAGATCCACCAAAGGAGACTGAAAAGGAGCAATCTGACAGGTAGGAATTTTTGGGATTGAAATTAAAGTAAACTGAAGTAACAAAACTTTGAGCACATTCAATTTATTGTAAGGCTAGCAGTTAACAATAAAAGGTATGTTTAGCTCTTCAGCAAACCAAAAGACCCCCAATGAAGACTGACAAACCATTTTTAATAGACAAAATTAAGAACCATCCAAAAATTAGAAGGCAGCATCACAGATGGGGAAAACAATATGACTGGCTACAAAGTCAGAAGCATTATGGTTATGGGGGACAATATGATTAAGTTGAAATTGGGAATGCAGGGCTAGTGACAACCTGTCCTTCCTGTGGCTAGGAAATTCTAGATGATTTAGTCCACCTGAAAGAATAACTAATAGTATATAGATAATAGATTTCCTGTAATTGTATAAGGACAGCTAGTAATATAGAGATAACAGGTTTCTTTTAATTAAAGTGATTTGTAGGGAAAGTGAACTTTTAAACAACTCAGAGAGGAAGACTGAACTTCTGAGCCTGGAAACTTTTGAACTGAATTCAAAGACCAAGCAACATGACTTGAGCAGTTATACAAAATATCGGGAGTGATACAGAACAGACTCAATTACAAATTCTGATTTTTTCAGAATCTTGGTCTCATTTTTCAAATCTCTAAAATGAGACTACTGAATTATATGATGTCCAAGACTCCTTCCAATATTAATAGTCAATTCAATAAGCATTTATTAAACATCTGTTATATACAGGACATTATACAAAGTAGCTGTAGGATCCAAAAACTGTCTGTACTCTTAAGAAGCATATGTATTACTGGGGACACAACATTTACATAGATAAGTAAGTGCCATGAGGAGGGAAAGAGCATGGACAACCAGGAGATAAAGAATAACCCAATGGAACCTTAGCCACTATTGCTATCCAACAGCCAACAGAGGCAGTACTCTGCTTTGAGGGGGGGCTTGACTATTTTTTACCACCTGCCCTATCTCCCCATACTCCATTGACTTCTTGGGAAAATTTACATCTCTAGGCTCTACTTTTAATATGTCTTACTCAGCATGCACTACGAAATAATCCAATACATGTTGGATAGTCAGAAACTTTCTTTCATCAAAGTCTAGTTTGATCTTAATATTCTCCATTTCTTTGTCCCCCAAGTATATATGTCAAATCTCCAAGTATAAGCTGACTCCTAAACTGTACAACCTCTGGGGGCATCTACCTTAAATGCCTACTATCCTATGATAATCCTGGTGGGCCAAATATTGTGAGTCATGTTCTGGGTTATAGAACTTGTTTCACTTTTATATATTTTTGTGAGTGAATTCCCTTCTTCCTCCAATGTATTATTTGGAAACCCTCCCTTCTCTGCCTCCCCCATTCTATATTATAAAGGGAGAGAGATAAATTAATAATGACACTATCAATCAACCAAATAAACAATAGTTATTTGTTGGGCATTGTATGTAAGGTGAATTTTAGTGGAAGTAAGGTGGATTTTAGGGTGCTTAAAGTGAATTTTTGTTATCATTTCTCAGAGATCAGTTTCCCAGGATCCATAGCCATAACAATCTCCTGTTCCCAGGTGCTAGATATGAGTTCCCACAGTTATGGTTCCAAACATCTCTACCACGCTTGTGCAGAGTTATATAATAGTAAATAATATAAGCATCCACTGTGGCTGCTCAGTGAGATACAGGGATGAGGTGATGTAAACTTGTGAGTCTATGGCTGGCAATATGCCTTCTTTGTCTGTTGGCCTACAAAACAGGTGGTCACTAAACAGTGAATAGGGAACCCTTAGGGTTGCATTCACAAAGGCTGTGTGTGCCTCAACTGGCCCCCATTGAGGCTGGAGTGGATTTAAGGGAAGCACAAGTTCTGCTTGTCTCGAAGGACCCTATCGAGATGTAGGGGTAGCTGGCCTCCCTTCTTGCCAGCCCCTGAGAGAAGGGTGATTAAGGAATGCTGTCAGAGTTTGTGCTGCCATTATCAGCAACTTTCTTCTGAGAAAACTAGAGTAGAATAAAGTAAGATTATTAACCCCTTCTTAGTGTCTTTCCTCAAGAGTGAAGCTGTGCTAGCAGACCTCAAGTGTGCTGTGTTTATGTCACACAAGCGTAGAGTATGATTATTTAGACATAGAGAAATTAATACATAAAGTTTATATAGTCTTTGAGGAGGCAAGACCAACAACAGATGATTCAAGACAGCATTTAAGTAACTGCTGAATTGTGTATAGAATAAAAATTGTGGGAAAACGTTGATAAATTATGTCTAGGGAAGGCAGGAAAAATACAGGCTGAGATTATTGCAGGGAAAGTGAAATTAGGGTGCCTAAATAAATAATTAATTAACTGACATGGATTCTGGTTGAAAAAATCTTTAAAATCAAGGAAACAAATATTTATTCTTTGTAAAGCAAATCTTTAGCCCATGTTTTCTGTATCTGGAACAAAAAAGAAGCTGTCTGGTAATGAGTTTACATATTTGCTTGTGAATTAATATGTGTACTGCCAGGGTATGGTTTTGGGTGAGTAGTGCTGTATTTATGGTGTTAGAAAGTGTATGCTTATATGTTAAAGCTCATGGGATGAATGCTTTCATTTAAACTAGAGGAAGCTGGGAGGAAGGAGAGAGAAAGGGAAAATTCAGTTTGATTCAATTCAATAAAAATGTGTTAACATTTGAAAGTGGAGTACCTGGAAGGTCTCACTCAGTTCTACTCAGTTCCTTTCCTCTCCTATGGAGTTGGTTAAACTTGAAATAGAATCTCAGAGTTGAAAAGAGAACTTAGTGAATCTCTCACCTAATATAAGGATTCCCTCTACAATATTCTTGATGGATAGGGTACCATGTAGTCTCGGCTCAAATGCTTCTGGGGATAGTAAGTCCACTACCTCAAATGGAATTTCATTTCATTCTTGTGAGAAAATTTTCTGTTATATAGAGCTAAAACTCACCTCCCTGGATTTTAACCCATTGTCAGAGCTACATGGAAATCAAAATCCTCTTATACCCAAAGTTCTTCAAACATTTCACAACCCTTGAGTCCCTTCCCACCAAAGTATTTTATTCTCTAGGCTAAACTTCACCAATTTCTTCATTCCTTATTTGATGTGATTTCCTAAACTTTTGTAATTTTAGTCATGATCCTCTAGACATGTGGCAATTTCTTAATATCCCTCTTAAAGTGAGGTACCCGAATCAGAACTTGGTATCTGAGATGTAGTCTTATTGATGCAGAATACAGAGGGTCTACTACTGTCCATGAACGAGGCAGATCATGAGGTTAGAATTGAAAGGGAATTTAGGGATGATTTAATCTGATTCTTTCATTTTGTAGGTGAGGGAAATGAAGCCCAGTTTAAGACATTAGCCCAAGTGGTTGATAAAGAGTGGGACTAGGATTCGTAGCTAAATCCTCTGACTCAAAAGTCCACTCCAGCACCACCTATCAGAGGTTTAACTATATGATTCCTTCTAACGCTAAATCCTATGATTGATCCTATAATCTGGCATGGGACCCTCTAGGTGCTCTTCTTTCAAATCTTAAGAAATTTTGGTTGAAATGAATCAAATTGAATTTTCCCTTTCTCCCTCCTATCAATCTTTTCTAGTATCAAGAAAAGTATTTTTCACATGCACTTTTAGCATAAAAGCACAGTTTCTCAAATATCTCAAATGCATGACTATTTACCCAAGGCTGGACAAGTAATAACAACAAACTTTAATGGTAATACTGTCCCAAGACTTTTGGAACACCATTTATTTCTAGTAATACAATTGGAGATTTCAATAACTTTTTTGGAAGAGGGGGAAGGCATTTTTATCACTTTGTTGACATATATTGCATTCGGTTTCATTTAATAAAAACATACTTAAAAAAACAGATGAAATGTTTTATTAATGCCTTTATATCAAAATCATTTCTTACCCCTGTCCTCCACTGAACCCTTTCTTATGAAGAAGAGAGGTGTTGGTGTTACAGAGTCAGGTCTGACTCATGACCCCATTCAGGATTTTCTTGGCAAAGGTACTGGAGTGGTTTGACATTTCCTTCTCTAGCTCATTTTACACATGAAGAAGCTGAGGCAAACAGGTGTAATGGGAATTAAAAATCTTCCCCACCCATCAATAGGCCTCAGGTAGGGCTATTAAGATGGGGAAGTTTGCTTGCTTGAAAGCTTTCACACCATTTGTAATTAGGTACTGAAGCACATGGGTTGTGAGGCCTTCTGGCTCTCTATATACTCTGAGGTGAGGTTTTGCTTTAGGGTTCAATCACTGGGAGAGTGTTCATGTGATCAGGCCAGATGAGACTCTGGGAAGCCTCTAAGGAGCCACCCTAGCTTTGAAAACCCAGATGTTAGTGCTTGTCTCTCTGGTAACTATATACGTATGTAATGGTCAGACAGTTGGATCTCTCTGTTGATCTGTGTTGTATGTATTGCCTATGGTCAGACAGTTGGAAGCCCTGTCTGTTGGTCTCTCTATTGGTATATGTGTTTGATTAAAGTAGTTGTTGACCCCTTAAAAGTTGCTTTCTAAAGTAGATCTAAGAACCTGTACCAGCCTACCATCCTAGGTTTGTCAGGGTGCTTGCTGTTACAACAGGGTTAAGTGACTTGCCCAGGGTCACATAGTTTGAACTCAGGAATGTGAGTATTTCTGACCCTGGGCCTAGCATTCTATTCACTGCACCACCTAGCTGCCCTTGAAAAAGAAAGACAATAAAGCAAAAAAATCTTGTCTGGCAATGGATATAATGTTCTGTCCTAGTAGTCCCTGACCTCTCCTTCATAAAGGAGGAGCTATATTCTATTTTTTTACACTTGAAAGACCTGGACAATTGCAATGTCTTGCAGTTCCGTCTCCTTCCCTCAAGTATTTCCCTACTGCAGTCCATCCTCCACTCAGCTGCCAAACTGATCTTCTAAAGCATAGTTCTGAACATGTTACCCCCATCTCACCTCATTCAATAAATTCCTGTGGCTCCTATCCCTTCCAGGATCCAAACATAAAATCTTCCATTTAGCTGCTAAAACCCTTCATAACATGACCCCTTTTTCCGGTCTTCTTAACCTCCTACTCTGGGACTGATCTAGTGACACTAGTTTCCTTGTTATTCCTTCCACAGGATATACTCTGTCTTCCGACGCTATACAGTTTCACTGATGGTCCCTCATATCTAGAATGCTGTTCCTCTTCCTCTTTGCTTTCTGTCCACCTTGACTTCCTTTATGTCCCACCTCAAATCTTACCTTTTACAAGAAGTCTTTTCTGATCCCTTTAATGCTAATGTCTTCCCTTGGTTGACCACTTCCAATTTATCCTTTATATATTTTGGTTGTGCGTAGATGTCTGCATGTTATCTCTTCTATGGAACTGTGAATTTCTTGCAAGATCAGGGATCATTTTTTGTTTTGTTTTTTCTTATCTTGCTTTGTATTCCCAATGTTTAGCACAGTCTGGTAAATCGTAGGCGCTTAGTAAATGCTGTTAATGACTTGATTTGACTTGACTTTTTCAGGAATTAATATTAAACTATGTCTCCCACCTCGTATATAGGTAACTTTTTGAAACTAAAAGCAGAACCTTATATTTACTGCTGCTAAATTTCACCCTGTTAACTTGGAGTCAGCATTCTAGCCTATGAGACGTTTACGAATCTTAATTTTTCTGTTTAACATATGAGTGAGGCCCCCAGCTTTGTGTTTTCCACAAAAATGATAAGAATGACTTAGGACTTTCTCCAAGGCTGGTGAAAACTGGCAACCCTGAGCCAAGAACAGAGACTCTGCCTTCTTTCTTTTTTCCCCAGTTATCTTAATTCCCTGCCTCTATAAGGCCTAGTTTAAATTCTGTGTCCTCTGGGAAGCCTCTGATCATCTCCAGCCCACAGAGTAATCTTTAACTTTTATGCCCCTCATTGCTACTGATTCACTGCTTTGTATTGTGAACTTGTCATCTCAATGAGGCTCCAAACTCCTTAAGGGCTGAGACTAGATTTTCTCCTTCTTGTTCTTCTCCGTGGTACCTAGAAAAGTGCCTTGCCCATAGGAAGCACTCAGTAAATCTGTACCAGTAGAGAGGTACGTTTATAGTTAGGTAAATAATAGTTAAGGCATAGAAGAAAATGGGTGAGAAATCTTAAACTGAACTCCTGAGGGGCCACACTCATGGGCAGGGATCAGTTAGCCGAAGACCCCCTCTTTAGAGGACTTGCCCATCCTTTCCCAATCTACTCTCTTCAGGACCCTCCTAGCCAGGACTATTGTTTCGAGTCATGCCCAGAAGTGGGCATCAGCAGGGAGGGGGTGGGTACCCATGACTGGACTACCAGAGGACCTTGGTCCCAAGCAGAGGGGTCCGGCTGATTTCTGTCCTAGCACAGAACTTTCCTCCCCGCCTGAGTGCCCCCACTCCTCCCGACCCTGGCCGCTCCCGGAGCCCGGGAGCTTAGCTCAGCAGGCGCAGCACCAGTGGGGCGTGCCCCCACCCTGCCCCCACAGCCGCAGCCCGTCCAGCCCCTCCAGCTGGCTAGCCCATCCTAGCAGCTCCCTCCAGCCATTGGCCCATCCAGGGAGGAGGCGGGCCCGGGGGCCCTATAATATTCAGGCTTAGCGCTCGGGAGGGGAGGGAGTAGCCGGTTGACTGAGTCATACTGTGGCTCCCGTCCCCGGAGAAGAAGTCAAAACACAAACAGGCTAGAAGAGCTTGCAGAGTCAGCCCAGTGGGGCCACGGCGCACAAGCCCAGGCAAGAGCTCCCCTCTCAGCTCTGGCAGATAGCATGAAGGGCCCCAGCCTGCTCCAGACACTTTGGAGACTCCTGTTCTCCCTGTCTGTGGTCTTGGCTGCCTCTGGTGAGTTGGATCGCTCTCTTCTCCCCTTCCCTCCGGGTCTGCAATGTCCCGGACTTCTGGACGGTTCGGAGACTCTCAAGGAAAACAGCTGCCACTTGGGGAGTCGGGGGTGGGATGAAAGTGGGGCGCTTGGCTGTCGATCTCTCATCCCAGCTGCTTTTCAGCCTGGACTGTTTCCCCCACCCACCTTCCTTCCCCACCATGTCTTACCCAGAGAGGACAGAGGGGTTTACGCGGTGCAGCGCCCCTGGTTTTCTTTCCTAGTATGATTTTTTTTTTCTAATGAGAAGGGATGTGCCATGTATGGTCTTTTCCAATTTATATTTCTCAAGAGAAGAGTGACTCAGACTGAGTCTGTTTCAGCTCTACTCCAGGGTTTTCCATTTCCCCCATCCAGAACTCGGGACAGAGATGGGTCTGTTGGGCTGTGGGCGCAGTCAAGCAGGGCATGATCCAGGGACTTGGCAGAGCAAGGGGTGAAGCCCATGTCGAGGGAGCGGGGATCCTGAGCTGGGACCCTAGAAGCAGAAGGAGGTCCTGGATGGGAGGCTGACTCAGATCAGAGGAAGCTCGTGTTCCGATTTACTTTCTGGGTGATTTGGGGCAGCCTCTCTCTCTTTCCAGAGCTTTGCCTCCACTACCAAAAGGACAGGGAGTTGTCTGGTCCCAGTACTGCTAGGCAGACGCAGAAGGTGTGAGTGAGGCTCCTTTTCCTCCTCTTTTTTTTTTCTTTTTGGGCTGCTCGGTATATGGTTGTACTCAGATGGATGGTAGAGGTCAGCCCATTGTTTGAGAAACGTGTGGGAGGTGAGGAACTGGAGAGCTAGAGGAGGAAGGGGAGAAGGGAGGCAAGAGTTCCAATCACCAGCTCATTCCTTTCTGAGTGAAATGGTTATAATAAGAGCTCTAAAATTTGCAATATATTTTACATAGGTTTTCTCATTTGATCCTGTTGACAGCCCTGTGAGGAGAGTGCTGTTTATCACTCTCATTTTACAGATCAAGAACTCGAGTCTGAGAAATTATGACTGGCCCACTATGCCTGCCACACAGTTAGTAAACAGCCAAGGCAAGAATCAAACTCAGAACTTCCTGACTTCAAGATTCTGGTCAATATGCCCAGCTGCTTCCCAGTGAGATAGGAGGGAGCTGAGTCTGGCTTCAGACCAGCCTTGTCTAAGTCATGGGAAGGTCTCAGGCTTTAGTCTGGTCCCCAAGGCCTGAAAAATAGCAGCAGAACAGAAGCAATGGATGTTCCAATCCTTGTGAACCATTTTTAGGAAGGATTTGGGTTGGGGGAGGGGAGGAAGTACTAGACTGTAATTCTTTTTCTTCTGTGGTAGTTCACCAGTGAAGGTGGCATCTGAATTTAGGAGCTCTTGGTCCTAGTATCTATTCTCCTCTGATTAATCTAGAATGAATATATGACCCTGGAAAATAAACTAGGAAGTGAGGAACCTCTGTGACCTTGAGTTAAAAATTTAAAGTATTTTCATGGTTTCAAGAGCCAGAAAGGAGCCTTAGAGATCATCTAACCCAGTGTTATCATTTTATAAACAAGCTGTATAGAAATGAATTGACTTGCCCAAAGTTGTAGAGTTAGTGGGGTTTCATTGCCAGCCAAAAGAGGAGAGATGAAAAATCCGGACCAGTGATTCTTTCCCATAGTTTAGTAGGTCAGAAGAAAGAGCCCCTTTTATTTAATGCCCCTCTTTCTTTTTTACTAGAAAAGGCAAGAACCTTTAGGTCATCTGCTTGGAAGAAAGAGGCCAGATCAAGTGCATTTCCTTCTCAGCTATATGGTTTAGGTGTACTAGAAATCTTTCTCTTTCACTTTCATTACCTGTGCCTTTGCCCTCGGGCTAAGGTATTTGAGGAACACTTGGGATTGGGTTGGTCACACTGCCTTGGTATAAACAGTAAGGCTCTCTTTGGTCACCTTACTAGTCTCTTTATAGTCTAGCCCATCTGCCACAGACTCAGCCCTCTGGAGGGTCAGGGAAGGATTAACCTGCTATTTAAAGAACAATGACTAATAGCTCGTTAAGAGTTGACTTAAGCTCAATGCCCTGTAAGTTAGAGCTGGCAAAGTTCAATTCCTCCTCTACTCCTCTCATTCCAAGGACAGACCCTCTTTCTGGGATCCTTGAAAATATGGAAGGTCCTACCAGCCTTGGATAGAGTGAATTTGGAAACTGGGCTTGAAAAATTACATAATGTTAGAGCTACTAGGGTCCTTAAAAATCAGCTCATCCAAAGTGTTCCTTTTATAGCCGAGGAAACCCAGATCTAGAGGGAAGAGCCTGGTCCAAGCCATTTAGCAAATTGAGATTTCTTATCACCAAGTCACTGTTTTGAATCCAGCTTCAATGTGAAATTTGTGCAGCTCCCCTAGGTGAATTCATGCGAGTGGCCTCAAAGCAATACTTTATGAGTCTATGACATGTTAAAAAGCAGCTATCAGGTAACTCTTTACCTGGTACACATCTTGAACTATTAACTTGTAGGCGCAGAGCAGAGGGGAAAACGGGCAATGATAATTTGAACTATTGGGAATCCCCGTATGCAGGAAATAGATTTCATGGAAGGTCTTGTTTCAAAACCACTGCTTAGGAAGTTGTCTCTAACAGCTAATTTTCATTCCAGGTGAGGATTGTGATCCCAGTCTGTGTCTGAATGGAGGTACCTGCCTAAATGGAAGCGAGAGCTCTACTTTCTACTGCCTCTGTCCTGAAGGATTCACCGGGCAGAACTGCAATGAGACTGAGCAAGGTAACCTGTCAGGGGGGTGACTGGCTGAATTTAGACCCAGGTTTTGAGAGTTCTAAAGGGTAGGGCAACTTCCTCAGGTGAGACTGGCGTACTGGTCATTAGATTATAAACTCCTTGAGGGCTCAGGCTGTCTTTTGATTCTCTGTATCCCTAGCACATAGCATGGTACCTGTACATAGTAGATACTTAATAACTGTAGATAGATTGATTGATTGGGGGTCAGGCTCACTATCTAAGTGGTGAAAATTAGTTGGGGAGGTAGCATTTGTAATCTATTTGTTGTAGGTGCTTCATTGAATGGTCAAGCTCCTTCCCTCAAGCCATGTTAACATCAACCCTGCTGACTTCATCTGACTCCCAACCTTTTTTCTAAGGGGCTGGGGGACACCTTAGTCCTATTTTCTGGGCCAGGTGCTGAGATACTTGAGGTGGTGTAGGATCTTCTTAGGAAAAGTGTGCTTTTATTTCTATTATTTCGTCAGTCTTCTGATTGTTCCTAGATCATTGGGGTTCTCCTGCTTTCTTTTTAGGGCCTTGCACCCCAAATCCCTGCCTAAACAATGGCCAGTGCCGAGTGGTGACTGAGTCCCGTCGAGGAGATGTCTTTGCCCAGTATGTCTGTGATTGTCCTGAAGGATATGAGGGCCCTCATTGCCAAAGAGCAAGCAGTTCCAGTGAGTATCATTAGGGTTGTTGGTAGGGGAGTGGGAAGGATCAAAGGGTATCCCTATATTTTGGGTAATGATGCTGATCCCTGCACTGGGTGGATTCTAGGTAAGTCTTCCAGGGAGATGGCAGAGACTTGGTTCGATTTTACCAGAAGCTGGTAGTAGCAGAGAGAGGGGTCATGGTCACCAGTTTTTTTATAAAGTACTTACTTTAGCCAGGCACTATGCTAAGATAAAAACCAGGCTTTGCCCTTGAGCAGCTCCAAGTCCAATGGAGGAAACAACATGTAAACTGCTATGTATAGTCACAGATTAAATTAGAAGTAATCTCAGATGGAAGGTGCTAGTATTGGGGGATGGGGTGGGGTAGAATTAGGTTGAGTCTTGAAAGAATCTAGGGAAGCCAGGATGTAGAGGAGATGGGGAAGCAGTCACAGTGACACTATTCAGATATTTTAAAGGCTTTCCTTGGACCTGGTTAGTTTACTCATACTTTGGGAGGCTTAGTGGTTGAGTTTCTTTATTTAGCCAGGTTTCCCATTCAATTAAATCTTTTCTCTTTGAGGTAACTCTCTCATAGGCTTATTCCCTGTCTCTAGGCAGCAGGCCAATTCCTGTACCCAGGTGAGTTGCCTTGGAGACACATGAAGTCATTGGAAGCTCTGTATAGGTCTATTCTAGAAAGAAGTAAGGTTGATGTAGCCCAAGGCCAAGTCATCAGAATGAGGGTTAATTCTCTTGGAGTTTTCCACTGGAGGCAGGAATGAAAACCAATGCTAAATCTTGCTGGGTCCAAGGGGACCATAAATCAAAGCTCCAGGCTTAGGGCCCAGAGGAGGAATTTGTGACTTCCTTGTCATGGGAACATGATAAGGGGAGAAGATGACTGTGGAAAGCAAGCTGCAATTAAATTTTCTAGTTATTCTATCTTTATGAATTCATTGCATGTTTATATACTTTTTTCCCCCATCTTCAGTAGTGTTGGGATATGTAGTAGTCTTGTCTTTGACTATGATCAGACCCTGCTGATGAGAACAGTTATCTCCATAGCCTGCCTTCTCTCCCACCTTAGTAAAAATATTCCCACTTTAAAATATCACCACCTTAGCCCAGGGATTCCTTCTCCCTGACTACAGAGTTGGATGGTTGACACCAGTCCTAGAGGTCACATGGAGCATAGAATATACCTTGGACTCCTTTCTTTGTGGCAGTTGGAGAGACACCTTTAACCTTTGGTGGACTGATAACTCTTCAGCATCCCAAGGGAGGAAACCTTCTTCAACAGGACGACTACATAGGGAAAGCAATTTGGAAAGCTCCATTTTCCTTCCCATGGGGAAAAGTTAGGCTGTGGAGCAGTGCTCAGGAGCTGAGGATCCTCTAGTTTGACTTGTTACGAGATCCAGGGTAGTCCTGGAAACTCTTACAGAAGCATATTTTTTGCTAAAGGCTATTTACTGAGTCCAAGAAGGGGCCCTAGATTCAGAAAACTGGGTTCAAATCTTGCTTCTGCTACTTACTGCCCAAGTGACCTGGATTTGGAGACCTGAGTTCAAATTTTGTCCCTGATATTTATTGGCAAGCACAACCTGTGGCCCTGAATTGTAAAATAAGTGACTTAGACTAAATGAGCTCTGTGGTCTCATCATCCCTAACTCTTGTAATCTGTTCTGGATGGCCTTTGTAGATAAGGTAGGAGGCTGGCTTCTGATTTCCATTGTCTCCTCCCCTGAGGAAGATGGGACAGCAGAGGATAACCTGTGCAGGGAGTCCCTGGCAGTGTATCTCTGTTCATGAAAATCCCTATTCATTCCCTGGGTCTCTCTGGGGACTTCCCAGAGGAAGTGGTTCTGGACAAAGCACTTAGAGATGGAGGACAGAGATCTGGCTGCACAGGCAGTGACTTGTTAGGTCTCAGTGAGGTACCTCAGCACCCCTCCTTCCTATATGCCCTCCCTCCTTTTTCTGTTGTGTATTTTTGGGGGTTGGCTAATATATGAAGGCATGTGCAGTTGTGTTCCTCTAGGGCCTTCCATGAAAACTCTAGGAACTCTTTCTCCACAAGTAGGGAAGCAAAAATGGTACCATGGTAGATTGGTGGGTGCATATCTTAGCTCTGATATTTATGAATTCTGTGACATTGGGCAAGTCCTTCATCCCCTGGAGCCCCATTGACTCATAGAAAATAAGGGAGTCAGACTGAGTAGCCTCTTGTGAATCGCTTCTGGTTCTGATCTATAATCCTATGAACCACAAACAACTAGGCTTTAATTAGGCAACTGTTGAAGTTACAATGAGGTATATATTTAAGATGTTGTCTTTTAAAAATGTAGGTATTTTTAATTCCAAGGAATTTTCGATCTCATAGCTCTTATTCCCATTTATAAGTGATGAGGTAGTTCCAAGTCACTGTCGATCTAGCATATGGTGGGCCTCAAGATTTATTTTGTGAATCACCTATCTCACCTTTGGGGGTATAGAACAAATAATATGCCATTGATATCCTTGCCAATATTTGTTCAATGTGTTCTAATCTAGGTGAGGCCTACTAGACGGTTGAAAGAGAACCAAACTGCTGTTGTAGCCCCTTTTAATGGAAAATTATAAATATAAATTTATTTTGAAAATATTTACTATTACATGTTCATGACATCTAATGAAACTTTATTCTTCCAAATTCCCAGATAAACGAGTTAAAATTGGGTTCTTGTAATGTAGGAAAGCCAACATGTTGGACTCCAAAAGTGTGTTTCTAATCAGTGAAGGGGGCAACTAAGTGGTGCAGTGGCTAGAGTTCTGGGCCTAGAAACAGGAAGACTCATCTTCCACACATTAGCTGTGTGACCCTGGGCAAGTCACATCACCCTGTTTCCCTCAGTTTCCTCATCTATAAAATGAGCTGGAGAAGGAAATGTCAAACCACTCCAGTATCTCTGCCAAGAAAATCCCAAATACAGTCACCAAGAGTCAGACACAACTGAAATGACTGAACAACAAACCAATGGAGGAGGACTCCTCCCTGGTAGGAAGTAGAGCTGAGTCAATTGTGTTCTCTTCCCCCAACCCATCTATTCCTGAGCAGTGAATGAGTGCAACACACAGCCTTGCAAGAACGGTGGCACCTGCTTTGACCAGGATGAAGGCTACATCTGCAAGTGTCCTTTCCCGTTCATGGGAAAGTCTTGCCAGTCCCGTAAGTGCTTGACTGGCATTGATCTCTTTTGTCCCAGTTGTTTTTCCTGTCCTACAGCCTTAAACCCTCCTTTATCCTGAAGGAAGACTTAGGTGGGCATCAGTGAGCCTGGGGCCTAGAAAGAGTCTAAATTCAACTAGAATAAGGGAGCGGGGGTTGGGTGATAGTGAATAAACCGAATAAAAATTATAAGTATCTTCTTTTTCTCAATATTGTTTCCTCTTTTTTGCCTTCTCAGCCCCCTGCCCATTATTTTCCTATTATTATGCTTTCCTATTGGAATGCCTTCTTCTCAACTCTCCTGACCAATCTGTCCTTGATTTTAGATTTCTACTACCTTGAGGTCACATCTAATTAATTCCACCCAACACTGATTGGTTAGGCCATTTATTTGGTGTCCTGTTCCTACTTCTAAATTAATTTGCACTATTTTATATGTTTTTATATTATTTTATATATATATGTATGTATGTATGTATGTATGTATGTATGTGTATCATCTTCCTTGATTATACTATATGTTCTTTGAGAGTAGGCCAGGGAAAATGTTTCATGTTTTGGAATGTTGTCCCATTCAACTCTTTAGTATTGACTGTTTGTTTTTTCTTACCCCAGCTTGCAACATGCCACTGGGCATGGAGGGAGGTGCCATCGCTGATTTCCAGATTTCAGCTTCATCTGTACATTACAGCTTTTTGGGAATGCAGCGTTGGGGGCCAGAGTTGGCCCGGCTCAATGCTAGAGGAATTGTCAATGCTTGGACTGCCAGCAACTATGACAAGAACCCCTGGATACAGGTGCTGGGGAATACCAGGGGCTCCTGGGTAGTCATTAGCTAGGTATGGGGGCCCGATGCCAGAGTTGAGGGAAAAGTGTTTGGGGGTAGCATTCATGAGTCAATATGATTAAAGTGGAAGTTGGGAGTTGTTTGTTTGTTTGGTTTTTTGTCAGTCCTTCCTGCACATTTAAGGGACTATTAATAGTTGTTTCTTGCCTTGGGAATCTGTGCCAGGAGCTACCTACTTTCTATAAGTTAGGGGAGGTATCTGCATAATGAACTCAAGAAACATTTATTAGCATGTAGTGTGTAGAAGGCGCTGGTTATAGAGCTGGTGCTCCATGGATGAAATGGGATGTACTGCATGCCCTCAAGGGTCTTGTAGTCTAATTTGGTGAAGGAGGGAGAGCTGGAGTAGGATGCATTTATGAAGAACTTTGATGCCAGGCAGAATGTAGGTAAAAGTGAGGTCCAAGATGTGCTTTTAGAAATAGGAGGATGAAGAGATTGTGTGTATGTGTGTATGTGTGTGTATATGTGTGTGTATGTGTGCATGTGTGTGAAAATGTAGGTTGGTGCCAGATTGCGGAGGGCCTTAAATGTCAGGAAAAGGAATTTCTACTTTATTTGGAACCATTGAAAGTTTTTTGTATAGAGGAATGACATTAGGAAGAATGAACAAGTAATTTGGAAGATGGACTAGAGAAGGGATGGATTGGAGTTGGAAAAATAGGCCAAGGGAGAAGGAGTTACAGTCAGAACTGGAGTAGTAGTGGTGGGATCAAACGGAAGGAACAGATGTTAGAGAAACTATGGAAATAGAATCAATAGAATTTATTAACTGATTGGATGTGGGGGATGAGAAGGAATCGGATGTTTTTGAACTTGAGTCCTGGGATAATGGTAGTGCAATCAACAGAAATGGAGACATTAAGAGGAGCAACAGGTATTCAAGGTGGAGGAAAAAGAGAAAAGATGATTGGTCCCATTTGGAGCCTGTTGAATTTGCTCTGTCAACATAACATGAATATAACCATGCATAAACAGCAAATTCAACAATAGTTAATGTGATGCTGGAGGTCTGGTGAGAGAACAGGGCTGGAGATATGTGTCTTTACAGAAGTGGTAACTGAGCCCAAAGCAGCACATTAGATTATTGAGCAGAGTATTGAAAGGGGCAGTTAGGTGGGACAGTGAATAGAGGACCAGTGCAGGAGTCAGGAGGATCTGAGTTCAAATCTCACCTCAGACACTTGGCACTGACTAGCTGTATGACCTTGGGCAAGTCACATAACCCCAATTGCCTCATCCTGGGTCATCTCCAGTCATCCTGATGAACATCTGGTCACTGGATTCAGATGATTCTGGAGGAGAAGTGAGGCTGGTGACCTGCACAGCCCTCCCTCACTCAAAACAAAGTCAAGTGCAAGTCATGTCATTATTTCTCTGATGGCATGGTCTTCTTCGGCAATGAAGGACGAACACACACACAGAGTATTGAAAAGAAGATCAAAGACAGAACTTTGGGAGACATTCATGTGTGAGAAGTGGGTTGAAGATGAGGACCCAGTGAAGGAGACAAGAAGGGAATTAAGAGATGTAGGAATTCAACCATGACAATGTAGGGTCATGGAATCCAAGAAAGGAAGGTAAATCAAGGAGGGGTGGAAAACAATGTGAACTACAATGAAGTAAAGCAGGATTAAGACTTAAAGACCATTGACTTTGGTGGTAAGAAGGTGACTAGTGACCTTGAAGTACTTTCTGTACAGTATTATTAGGATGGTGCCAGATCAGAAGGGATCGAGGAAAGGGTGGATCATGAGGAAGTAGTGACTGCTAATGCGAACTAGTTTTTCTTGAAGTTCTGTAGTGAAAGGGAGGAGAATCACAGGATTACGGCTTCAGAGAGAAGCAGGGCCAAGGAAAGGAGGGTTTTGTTTTGTCTTATTCAGGCTGAGCATGTGTATAGACTATATGGGAAGAAGTCAGTAGCCATCAAAGATGCATGAAATAGGGGCAATGGATAAAACCAGATTGTCAAAATTATTGAAAGGACTAGGATGAAGATAGTCCTTTTGACTATTATAAATACCCAAATTAATTATAAAGGACATAGGAAGAAAGATGCTATCTGCATCCAGAGAAAGAACTGATAAATAGAAGTAGATTTTACACACACACACATACACACACACACACACATTTGTGTCTAAGGATAACCATCTCTAGGGCAGAAATTTACATAATAACGTTATATATTTAAAATAGTAACTTGCACACAATTGATTTGCAATCATCTTTTTTATTATGTTATGAAAATGCCTGTTTTATTCCATAAGCTAAAAATAAAATAAATAAATATTTTAAAAAAAGAATACAGAAGGAGAGCTACTTCTTCCTGAGATTAGAGGGTAGGAGAAGAGTTGTATGAGATACAGAGAGGTATTGGGGTTAGTGCTATATTTGATTAATCAAACATTAAAGCACCTACTGTGTTCAAAGTATTATTTTATACCCTAGTGATACAATGAAACTTCTTTCGAGTAGCTCACATGCTACCAGGGGAAAAAACTGTTTCACAGATGAGTAAATGTAAAATATTTTGAAGAGAGAGAGCACTAGCTTGGGAAAAAAAGGGGAATCTTCATAGTAGAGATGGTTGAGAAAGAGAAGGTTCTGGAAGGAAAAGATGCCTATGGGATATTTTCTAGGCTGCAGGGACAATACAATCTTTATGCAAAATGCATAAAGATGAAAGATGAAATGTTAACTTTGAGGAAATGGCTAGCAATTCAGTATGGCTGGAACATAGTATGTGTGTAAGAGTGTCAAATGAAATAATCTTGGAAAGTAAGTGGGAGCCAAATTGTGGAACCCTAAAAACTGTGTTTCTCTTTTATCTTAGAGGCAATAGGGACTCACAGAAGGCTTTTTGGATTGGGGAGTGACATGATCAGAACTACTGTAGTTTAGGAAGATTATGGCCTTAATCTCAGTTAAGTAGCAGTCAGTGCCATCTGCTCAGAATAAAGGGTGATGGTAGTGGATCTGGGGGCTGCAGGACTAAGATGAAGATTTGAAACACCATAATGGACAGTGTGAGAGTCCCTAAAAGAATTCTAAAAGGATTGTGGTATATTCATTAGAGCCAGATTGAGGTGAGATAGTAAGTATTTTCATGACTTCTTCTGTAGTTGTTTAGGAATAAGATAAAAGAGGTAGATTCTAATAATTACTCAGTGTTTAGAGTTTAGAGTGGAAATGGTGGGGAATTCAAGGGTGGAGGAGAATGTATGATCAACCTAGGTGACAGAGAGGGAAATGAGGTCCAAAAGGGCTTGATAAATTGGCACAGTAAGTTAGAACCCTGGATTCTAACGCAATTTGATGATGCACTTCAACACATAAAACCCATACTCTGGTTGAGCTTTTGAAAGCTATACTTATATATATATAACTATAAGATAAACTAATACAAAAGTGGATTTGAAAGGGACAGAAAAGTGCTCCTGCATGATATTGGAGTCTGGTGGATGAGGAAAGTTCCTGATAGACTTGGATAGAAGACTTTGTGGAGGATATGACATCTGACTTGAGTTTTTAAACATGAGTAGAAATGACATGAAAGGTAGGGGAAGGAGGCTATTCATAGCTTATGGAACAAGTGAGAAAAATATGGAGGTGGGAATGAGAAAGCTGTATCCAGGGGAATATAGAAGAGTGAATTTTGACTGGGCTATGGGATTTGTAGGGGAAAATGGTATGAGATGTGGCTAGAAAGGTAGGGTGGTAGCATATTGTAGAGAGTCTTGAAGCCATGCAAAAGTCTGAACTTGACTCATCACCTAGTCTTAGAGAACAACTTGGGATTTTTGAGCAGAAGAGACACATGACTAGACCTATGAATGCTGAAAATTAGTCTGGTGGTGGTAAGAAGAATGGTGGATGGAAGAGAGGACCAGTGGAATCAAGGAAGCCTATTAGAAAATTTTTACAGTGTTCCATGGACTGCTATGTGGCCTAGTGGACAGAATACTGAACTTGGAATCTTCATGAGTTTAAATCCAGCCTCAGAGACTTGCTAGCTGTATGACCCTGGGCAAATCACTTCAACCTGTTTACCTTATTCCTCATCTGTAAAATGAGCTGGAGAAGGAAATGGTAGACTACTCTACTTTTTGCCAAGAAAACCTCAAATGGAATCACAAAGAGTTAGACATAACTAAATAATAGGCAGCAGCAGTGTTCCGTGTGGATAGTAATAAAAGCCTGAAGGAGGGTGGTGACAATAGAAAAAGAGAGGAAAGGACAAATGCAAGAGATATTTTAAAGACAGACTCACCAGGATTGGTAACTGATTGGATATGGGAAGTCTAGGAGACAGGAGGATCAAATCTAACACTAAAATTACATTAGTAAGAGATGAATTAATGACTATGCTACCAACAGAAATTGTAGTCAGAGGAAGGGGCAGCTTTAAGGGGAAAAATACCAAGCCTTGCTTTAGACTTGTTAAGCCTCAGGCATTGTTTGGACATATCGGAGTGGTTAGAGTGGTGGATCTGGTGCTTGAAAGAAATGTCCAGGGTTGGAGATATAGAAGTTGTGTGTATCAATAAGATAACTAAAATTGGAAGAGTGAATGAGATTGCTGAGAGAGAAGAAAGGACCAAGGACTGTATCTTGGAGAATTTCCTATTTTCAAGGGTCAGGAATAGGAGCTATCAAATGAGAGGAAGTAATTGGAGAAGTGTAGGAAGGACCAGGAAAAGTGTAACTCTGGAATTAGATTAGATTGCAAGGAATAAGGGAGAGAGTAGATGCTGAGGGAGCTTGAAGTCTGATAGGTCGAGAGTTTTTTTAAGTTTAGAAGCAAAGGGAAGGAAAGATAAGGATTGCATCTGGATATTTTAGGCTTGGGGATATCTGAAAATGTTTGTAGGCAGATGACTAAGAGCCAGTGGAGAGGCAGAGACTGACACTTGTATATGTATGTATCAGATTGCTTGGGGAGGGAGAAAAAATTCGGAAGTCAAAACAGAATGTTGAAAACTATCTTTAAATGTAATTGGAAGAAATAAATTACTATTTACAAAAAAAAAAGAAAGAAAATACATGAGAGAGAAGGAACTATCAATGGAGTAAGGATCTTAGAGGAGCTGTGGAAGGATAAGATCAAGGCCATCCATAGTAGACAGGAGAGAAAGAAGAAAGAATGGTTAATGATGCTGAGAAGATTTGAGAGGGCTCTCATCTCAGTGTCCTCATTGAAATGGGAGGTGTTACCTGCACATGGAGTACAGTTTGGAGTTTAGGAGAGAGGGAAAGTTGTGGAAAAATTGTTGTGGAGATTGAGTTAGAGAGGCAATTAGAGTCCCCTGGGGAGGGCCCCATTGAGGTTATACCATAAATCTGTAGTGGGTAAAACCAGTTCACTATCATGATCTTTTTGCCTAGCAACGCTCAGTATTCTGGGAATAGGAGCAGAGAGTTTCCACAATGGAGGTTATCCAGGGCTGAATTTGAGCGTGACAGGTTGGGGGTAGGATGTGGGGGTGGTGGTGAGGCACTCCAGGGAAGTGGTTAGTGAATCATCAAAATAATAGGCCACTGGAATAAGGCTGAATATGGAGGCAAGTGAAGCCAGAATTAGGGAGAGATTAAGAGAAAAGGAATGAGTCAAGTGGTCAAGGTGAGGGCAAAAAGCAAGTTTGTTGTGAGTTAATAGGAGTGGAGAGATAGGAGGCTGTGTTTGGGGTAGGGGGGAAAGGATTTCAGAGTTCATACTCTTGAATTTGCACTGGTTTCAAGTGATACTGAGATCTAAGGTGTATGTATTTGCTCATGGAAGAGCTTGGCTGTATTATTGCTTAGCTTAGTTGGGATCCCCTTACAGCAGGGAATAGTATGAGATGGTATGACAGGAAATAGGGTCTTGGGCAAGAAGGACCTTCATTGAAAACTCCCTGAAACTCAGGATTCCTTGCCCTGTCCTCAGGTAAACCTTCTGCGGAAGATGAGGATAACAGGTATCATGACGCAGGGTGCCAGCCGGACGGGCAGTTCTGAATATTTGCGGACCTTCAAAGTGGCATCTAGCGATGATGGGCACATCTTTGAATTCATCCAGGAGCCAAACCAATCCAGGGACCAGGTAAGAGACAGGCTGGTGCTGGAAAGAGAGATGGGGAGGAAGAAGGGCATGTTAGATGGAGGGGTGGTCACCATTAGCTGTGGGAACAGCACACGTGGTTATCAAAATGAAGGTGATGGTTTGGGGGACCACACTGATGAGGCATTAAGCAACTCCTGAAGGAGGAGCAGGACAGATGGCTAAAGTGCCAGTCAGTAAGGGGGCATGGGGTTCAAATGTTTTTTAAGGAACATATTTAAGATGGTCCCTGTTCTATTCCCCTAGAAACTACTCTGAACATATTTTCTATGTACATTCTCATTATTTATTTATTTATTATTGTTAATTATTTTTATAAAATAACGTTATTTCCTTTCAATAGAATATAAGCTTTTTGAGAACAGGGACTGTTTTACTTTTATAACTATATAACTTTATAACTATATCCTCAGCCCTTAAAACAATGCCTGGTGTATAGACATGATTACTTAATAGTATTTGGGAAGGCTCAGAAATATCCATAGTGGACTCTGAAATGTATATTTGAGCTCTGCTTGCAAGCTGAGAATGAGCATCTGAGGTGGTAACACTGTTAGAATGGCTGAAGTGTGTGTGTGTGTGTGTGTGTGTGTGTGTGTGTGTGTGTGTGTGTGTGTGAGAGTGCGAGTGCAAGTGTCCATATAGGTGGAGAAACTGCTTGGGAGTTCCAGAAAAGTGCAAAGAGCATGAGAATGAGTAGTAATATCAAGGCTTTTGTGGGGTCTGGACCTTAGATATAATCCATGACCAAACAGCATCATAAAGTTTCTCTCTTTGGGGTAGTCCTGCTCTTCTTGCCCCATTCATTTCATTCCCATCATTCCAGGTCTTTGTGGGGAACATAGACAACAGTGGCCTGAAGACCAACATATTCCATCCACCTCTGGTGACCCAGTTTGTGCGGATCGTGCCTGTTGTCTGCCGTAGGGCCTGTACCCTTCGATTTGAGCTTTTTGGTTGTGAAGTGGAAGGTGAGTCACTGCGGGTAGGGAGGTGGGGAGGGGAAATTGAGAAAGCAAAGTTATGTTGTTAGGTTACTTCCTTTCCCCCCCGAGCTAAGTAGTGCTACAAGAATTAGAGGGAGGCCTCTAGCCTACTGGGTAGATCCTCTATGAAGAGTTTATGGAAAGACATGAACAAGAAATGCACTGGAAAGAAAGCATGGACTGTTGCTATTTGCATCATTGGAGGAAGTACTGTTGAGAATTGACACAATGGCATATTGATTTCTAAGTAGAATTAGTCTGAGTCAGGCAAAGACTTTGAATGATAGGCATGAACATGGTGGTCCCAGACTCTTAGGACTACTGATAGAATGAATAGTCAGCTGGTGACACAGTGGAGAGAGCACTGGATCCAGAGTCAGGAAAACCTGAGTTCACATGTGGCCTCAGTGACCCTGGGCAAGTCACTTAACTTCTGTCTGCTTCAGGTTCCTTATCTGTCAATGTGGGGATGATAACAGCCCCTAACTCCAAGGGTTGTTAGGAGAATTAAATGAGATAAGATTTGTAAAGCGCATTGCAAATCTCAAAGTGCTAGCTTTTATTGGTATTATACCTATGGCTATCTAGGTGGCACAATGGAAAGAAGGCTGGGCCTGGAGTCAGGAAGACTCATCTTTCTGAGTTCAAATCTGGCCTTAGACACTTACTAGCTGTGTGATCCTGGGCAAAGCACTTAACACTGTTTGCCTCAGTTTCCTCAAATGGAGTCACAAAGAGTAGGACACAACTGAAACAAATAAACAACAACAAACATGTGGAGTGATAGTAAGGGCCTGGAGACCCTTGCCCTAAGGGTCAGGAGTATGACCTAATCCAACCAAGGAGTTGACAGCCTACTTGATGGCATTCTAGGACATGAGGCCAGGAATCCTGAGTGGCTTTAGTTCAATTTTTTTCCCCTTCATGGAAACAGAGAGCTGATTTGCAAGGAAATCTAGACTTCTTTCTCTAAGGACTAGTGAAGAGGCGACAATTTGAATATGCCTTTGTCTTCTCTTTTTCTCATATCTCTGTTCTGGTTCTCTATGATCCCATTTTCTTATGGGATTCTTCTGCTTAAAACAATGTGGGATGTGACATGGTTACAATATCCTTACCCTTCTTCTATCTCTTTTCTGGAAAGGTGGGTGTAGATCTTTAAGGATATGAGGTGTGTAATTCATTTTGTTTTGATGTATCTATAATGGCGCAAATAAATATTCTGGAGGGGATCACAGAATCTTAGAACTGGAAAGGACTTTATATATCATCTAATCTAGTGGTCCTCAAACTTTTTGGTCCCAGGACCCTTTTACAACTTTAAAAAATTATTGAATAACTTAAATATCTTATGTCTTTTTATATTTATCATATTGGAAATTAAGACTAATGAAATTTTAATATTTTCCCAATTACATATAAAAACAATTTTTAACATTCATTTTTTAAAATTTTGAGTTCCAAATTCTCTCTCTCCCTCCCTTTCCTCTACCCTCCCTGAGAGGACGAGCCATTTCATATAAGTTATACACATGCAATCTGATAAAATTTTAAAATACTTATTTTTAATTCATAAAAATGACAATAATAAATCCATTGCATGTTAGAAAATATTTTTATGAAAAATAGCTATTTTCCAAAACAAAAATTAGAAGTGGCATTGTTTTACATATTTTTATAAACAGCCTCTGTGGTCTGACTAAAGAAGACAAATGAATTCTCATAATTGCTTCTGCATTCAATCTCTTGTGATATGTTATTTTGGCCGAAGTATATGGAGAAAATTTGGCCTTACATAGATATATAATTGGAAAAGAGAGAGATATTTTAATAGGCAAATAATGTTTTAGTATTGTTATGAAAATAGTTTTGATTTTGAGGACCCTCTGAAACGGTCCTTTGTCTATGGACCACTCTTTGTGAAACTCTGGTCTAGTGCAACCTAGTCAGTTTACAAATTAAGAAAGTGATATTCACAGAAGTTAAGTGACATCACCTAGTAAGTCTGCAGCAGAGCAGAGAGGATAGTCCAGGGTTCTTTCAGCTATGACATTGCCTTTCAAATAATCCAAGGGGGTATCATTGACATCTTGGAGCGGTAAGAAGTAGAAGAATCACAAGAAAACTTTCAAGATCATTTTGTCCCAACCCCGTTGTTTTTGCAGATGAGAGACTGAGGAGAAGTTAAGTGATTTGCTTGAAGTAGCCAGAGCTGGGTTTTCCTACTCTAGATATGCCTTCTTTCTAGAGATGAGATTGGCTTCTGCTCTTTTTGTGTCCTCACAGAAAGTCCTGAATCCTTCAGAAGGTGATATCCTCCCAAATCAGGAGGGCACAGGTGTCAGAATAGAATAAATATAGACGATGTTTATTTATTTGTCCTCTCTAAGTGCTGGGTTGGAAGAAGGCAACTGGAAAGAAGGATGACTTGGGAGGTGGTGCCTAGGTGGCGAGCATCGCCGTAGAGGAGACAATGAGCCCCCTTCATCCTCCCTCAGCCTGGTTTTCTTGCTTGAGTTTGCCCTAGTGTTTGAATAAACCATTTCCCTCCCTCAGGGGCCACACTGACACCTCATGGCCACAAGGAGAACTGTTCCCATATCTGTTGAGAAGTCTTTCACTAATGTTAACTAGGCTTCTTCCTACACTATCAAGTAATTAATGATCGCTCTTGTATTCTTTCTGTGCCGCCTGACTGTGAAGTATCTTCTTAACTCTCTCTCTCACTCTCTGTTCTCCTTTCCCCTGTCAGTCCTCTACTACTTATTCTTGGGTTTGAATCCTGTGTCCAACGATTTCTAGCTGTTTGATTTAACTTCTATGAGCCTCAGTTTCTTTAATTTTTAAATGAAGATAGTTCAGTTCAATAAACATTATTAAGTGCTAAGTCCTAGGAAAGAAGAATACTTACTGGAGCTCATCGAGAAGATGGCAGCTAGGATGACAGCCTATGCCAAGATCAGTGCACTCAAAGAATCTAGGGATGTTGTCTAGCACAGGGAAGATGTGAAACATGATGAGGTCTTCTTTGGGGAGCTGAAGGGATAAAGAGGAATTAGGCTTATTCTGCTTGGTCCCAAAAAGCTGAACCAGGGGAAGTGGACAAAAGTTACAGATGGGTAGAACAGACTACCATGGGAGATTGTGAGTTACCCATTACTTTGATTGGGCTCTTGCTGAGAATGTCCTGTTTTTGGTCAGGTACAGATCCCGTCTGATTCTGAATATGGACTTTATATTCTAGGCAATAGGGAGTTATTGAATTTTTTTTCTTTAAGCAGGAGGATAATATGATCAGAGTGATATTTTAGGGAGGTCATTCTGATGATTGTGCCTGGATCATAGCAGGCAATTAATAAATATTTGTAGGATGAATGAATGGTAGGCAGGATGGACCAGAGCATTGGCTCTCAAGCATTTTGGTCTCAAGATCCCTTTATACTCTTAAAGATTATTGAGAATCTCCATCTCCAAAGACCTTTTGATTACATGGATTATATATGTCAATAATTACCATATTAGAAATGGAAATATTTTAGTATTATTATGACTTGTGGACTCCCTGAAGGGGTCTCAGTGATCACCAGGGGTCCCAAGTTCACTAGAGGAAGTGAGACTAGTTAGGGGCTACTGAATTGTCTGTTATAAGGGCCAGATCTAGGGAGGTAGCAGAAGGAATGGAACAGATATGATGAACTAAAAGAGATCATGAAGAAAATAGAAGAATTTGGTGACTGTGTAAGATATGGGAATAAGGGCAGTGTGTGAGTTAAAGATGATTTGTTTGAGCTTCTTTTCTTTTATTTCATTTTTTGTTTTTAAAAATTTTGTTGGTATATTTTGTTTATTAATACATTATCTTTTTCTAGTACCACCTCATTACCAACATCACCACTACCACTACCTCCCCCGAATCTTGTCTTGTGACACAACAAACCAAAGATGATTTTGAGGTGGTCAGCTTAGGTAACAGGCTGAAAAAGAGATGTTTTGGGGAAGAGGTTGAGCTTTAGTTTGGAAATGCCCAATAAACACTTGAAGATGTGAGCCTGGAGCTTTGGGAGGTTGGAGTTGGAGATACAGATTTGGGAGTTGTTATCTGGGAATGATGGTACAAATTCTTGAAGAAGATAATGTATAAGGAAAGAGAAAAGGACCTTCCTCCTGTGAAGGTTCCTGTCCTTAGCCACTGGAGGAACAAAGAGGAATTAGTGAAGGAGACACCATCAGAGAGGTAGAAGGCAGAGCTGGTTTCCTATATGGTGCCAGGCCACAGAAGCTGAGGAAAGAGTTTCAAGAAGGTGGTGGGTCAGCACTATCGGATGCTGCAGAGGTCAAGGAGGATAAGAAGTGAGAAAAGGCTGCTAGACTTGGTGACTAGGAAATCATGGTGGCTTTGCAAAAAGCTGTTTGTGCACAGTGGTAGCTGTAGGGAAGGTTGGGAAGGAACCACATGAAAGTGTTTGGGTGAATGGGAAACCACGAGGTTTGGTTGAGAAAATGAGGGAAATATGATGGTAGCTACAGCTGTTCCTAAGTGCTCACTGCCCCTTCCTTCCCTAGAGTGAGGTCATCACTGGCCTTCCTTCTACTTTAGCCATCCACCCTTCCCCCCACCCGCTGTTGGGTTAGTAATCATTACACCATATATTAATTAAACTTTGCAGGTTGCTCTGAGCCTCTGGGTATGAAGTCTGAGATCATCCCTGACAGCAGGATCACAGCTTCTAGTACCTTCAAGACTTTTGGCCTGGATTCTTTCAGCTGGCATCCCTACTTTGCTCGATTAGACAAACAAGGCAAATTCAATGCCTGGACTGCTGAGAGCAGGGAGGACGCTGAGTGGTTGCAGGTATGTCCTAGTCTTCTCTTAACCTTCTAAGTCCCTTCATTGGACCTATCTGGAGATAATTTAAACCTTCATTATTTTCCCCAAGGAATCGGCTCCCCACTGGCTCTGTTGACTTTACTTTAGTAATTGTTCACTTTAAGGTGGGAGGTGTTTCAGAAAAAAAAATAAAAACAACTGCTTTTGGTTTGCCCTTTGCCACCCCCTTTCTCCTGCCTCTTCTTGCTTTTCCTTTTCTTCCCTCCTTGTCCCCAGGTAATTGAACCTCTCTTGGTACCATAGCCCTGGTGGGAAAAGAAGGACTCCCATCCTTTACCTTCCAGTATCTCCAGGAAGAAAGAAAACACTTGAAAGAGAAGTAGAACCCTGCTTGCTGGTTGCTGCCAGTGTTTCCCATGTTAGAGTGTAAATTCCTTGGGGGCAGGGATTCTCTTTTGCCTCCTTTTGTATCCCTAGCACTTAGCACAATGCCTGCCATAGGCTGGATGCTTAATAAATGTTTGTTGATTGATTAACGGATTCATTCTAGGGTTAATCAGGTCTTCTTGTTCCTGTGGCTGAGTTGAGCTAGGATGGCATAAGACTAGTGGGGCAGGTTGGAAGATTTTACTGAGCCTGACGTAGTCCCGCTTTAAGTAAACCCCTATTAGGTTCCTTCAACTGAGGAAGAGAGAGAAGTATACATGAGGACAGCTGCTCTACATGGTCTTGGACTTCAAGATTAGGCACAATGGATGGCAGTTAAAGAAAACAGTTTGATTCAATTGAAGAAAGAACAAAAATCTGCCTGTTAGTTTTTCTGACTTCTCTCCCTCTTCTGTCTCCTCTAATGGGTACTCTGCTAAGTTCCCACAGGGAGCCTCATGAGGCAGCTGTAGGTTTCCTCAGCCCAGGAAGCTGCCATACCTTGTCACATTGAGGAATCCCTTTGCAATGGTTGTCTCATACAGGGATTCTTCCTATGAGAGTCACTTGATCTTAGGATCATAGGATTTCTAGCTAAAACAAACAAACAAACAAAAAAACACCTCAGAACGCTTAAATCATTTAGTTCAAACCACCTGTTAAACAGGACTGTGAAGTAATTTGCCCAGGGTCACTTAGGTAGTAAGTGACAGTAGAATTTGAACCCAGAGCTCAAATCCCCAATTCAGCATTTTTCCACTTGTGCTAAGAGAAAGATACATTTCTTTTTTTTCTTGTAGATTGACTTGGGTAAACCAAAGTGGGTGACGGGCATCATCACTCAGGGGGCCCGGGACTTTGGTAATATCCAGTATGTATCAGCATACAAAGTGGCCTACAGTAACGACAGCAGATCTTGGACCATATACAAGGAAAGCAGAACCAACAGCAGCAAGGTATATCATCTGGGGCCTGTGGGTTAGGAGGAAGAGGGTCAGAAAACCTCTGCTCCTGGGCACTTTTGTGGGTCTCTCCCAGTGACCTCGGAAAAGTAGAGGAGATGGAGAGGAATGTAGTCCCTAGATTGGAGCTGTTTGATGGGGAGAGGGTGCAAACGAAACATGACCCAGAATAGTGATTGTTCCCTGGAGTCTGACAGGGAGGAGGAGCCAGCGAGTGAGAGAGTGTGTGTGTGTGTGTGTGTGTGTGTGTGTGTGTGTGTGTGTGTGTGTGTGTGTGTGTGTATGTGTGATGGGATTCTCGTGGGATGAACAGTGGCTGCTGATCCTGGGGAGAGGGAGGAGTCAAGAGTTCCTAGGTTTGTCTGTGTTATTCATCAACTCTTTTTTTTCTTCTACAGATCTTTTTAGGAAACTCAGACAACAACTCCCATCAGAAGAACATATTTGAGACCCCTTTCTACTCTCGATTTGTCCGGATCCTGCCTGTCGCCTGGCATGGGCGTATCACCTTGAGGGTGGAGCTGCTGGGCTGTGAGGAGTAGAGGCCCTCCACTCATGGAAGAGACTGGACAGGGCCTGAAGTGGGTGGGAGGTCCAGGGCCAGACTTACCCTCTTCCTCCACCCCTGCCTCCAGCCTCTGTGCCTTACTTACCTCTGCCTACATGTCCCAGGCCTTAACCTCTGGGGACAGGATGAGCAGGGGAGGTACACCGCCTGATTGTAGTTGAAACTTGGGGTGGGGTGGGAGGGGCTTTAAGGCCCCTATTTTTTTTTTCTGTAGGGGACAGGTTTTGCCTTGGGTGACCCTCACCCTCACCACGCTCACGCTGCTGGGGCCCCCACAGCTGTTGCACACTGGGGACCTGCCCGTAACCCTTCCATTGGCATTCCAGATTTATTTAGTTTCAATCTTAGAGGAGTATGATTGGTACATAAGAAGTCTATGTTTATATGTGTGGGAATGGTTAATACGTATAAGTAGGATTTGTGTGTGCTGAATTGCAGTGGAGAATGTATGTGTGTTTGTGTGTGTGTGTGTGTGTGTGTGCTGTACCTGCTTTCCTTCCCCTCTAAAGCTTGTTTTGTGGGAGAGCTGATAGTAGAAAGACCTACTCCTCTCTTCAAGTTCCCACTATCCTCCTTGCCTTTCCTTCCCCCAACTGTCTAGAAAAAAGACTTTCTGTGCCGAGAAGCCCTAGCAGGGGTCCTCCTCCCACCTGTCAGTTGTACATTCTGAGACAGGAGTGACAGGAGGGGAAGGGGATCTTTCAGTAGGCTGACACTTGCCTCCACTCCTTTGTCTCCTACAGAGTCTCCTGTTTCCTTTCAATCCTCTCCTTTGATACCCAGAAGAAGGGGATATTAATAAAAAAAAAATCTCAAGGAGGAGCTGGGGGTGGGAGTGGAGACCTTGCTATAGGGCTCAGGAAAAAGGGTCTGAGAAATATCAATTGGGGCCAAAGGATATTACACTAAAAAAACTGACCAAGAAGGGTCAGATGGATGCAGGGCTCTTATGCCTTCTCCTCACCCTCGTGATGGTAACACAGGGTGGGCAATTTCTAAAATATATTTATACTTACCAACTCGGCCATTTCCTGGTGTCATGTCTCATTGGAAGTACATAATCAGATATGTTTCACTGAGTCTCCCCAGTCTGTTGTGTCATGGAGGAAAGAGGGAGGAATCACCTCCCCCACATTCTCAGAAACCAGTTTCTTGTCCAGTGGTTTCTGCCATTTTTATTTTTGTTTCTATGTGCTTTGCTCTTACACTCCAGGGCTGAATCTCTCTGGAGTTACCCTTCCCTGCTCCTCACCCCCTACACTCACCTGTTTATCACATGCCAGGCACTGTGGGCACTAGACGCACAAAGGCAGAAGCCATAACTGGTGTTTGCATTCATCGGCTTATATTCTATTGGGGTGGGGTGAGGCTACCATGTGGAAAGATAAAAATATTTAGATTATGATTTGAGGAAGGAGAAAGCACTTGAGGGAGGGTGTGGAGCAGTTAGGAAGGCCTTCCAGGAGGATGTAGCATATGCATTGCCTGAAAGAGAGCAAGGGATTCTAAGAGGCTGTGCAGAGGATAGAATGTTAGATGTAGAAGACACTTATTAGCTGTGTGACCCTAGGCAAATCACTTGTGTCCCCCTCCATTTCCTTGTCTATAAAAATGGAAAGAACAATAGCACCTACATTTTAGGGCTGTTAAGAGGATAAAATGAGATAGTATTTGTTAAGTGCTTTGCAAACCTTGAAGTACTCTAAAAATGCTAGCCACTTTTAAAATTTTATTTTTAATTTATGGCATAAAACAAGCATTTCTATAACATAGTACAATAAAAGATGATTGTACATGAAACGGCAAGTCTACTATGCACAGTTTGATATTCCTTTCAAATATACAGCAATATTATCATGTAAATTTATTTTTCTTTCTTCCTCTCCCCCTGCCCCAAATGACTACCATTAGACATACATACATACATATATGTAAAGCACAAGTGAGGAGGAAGTACACTCTAGGTATGGGTAGCAGCCTTTAAATTGAAGTGAAAGAGGATATGTTGATTTGGGGGCAACAGGTTGGAGGGAAGGAGAATTATGTAACCAGTTCCAGATCTTGGCATATTACCCAGTTTGTCTCCCACTTGCTGGTTGGAGGAGAGCCCAGGACTTTGGCTTGCATGCTAAAAATTTTCTTGGCAAGCTTTCTACCTGTCTTATAACCATCCTCTCACCTGTCCACAACTCCTCCCTTGGGCAGCAGCAGGTAGAGTCCTATTGGAAAGGAGGACCCTTGGGGAGCCGTGCCGTTAGATTTTCCCTGATGAGGAGAGGGTTAAGGGGTAGGGCTCAGATCTTCCTAATCCCTCCATACCCCATTTGACTTCATTCCAATCCCATGGGCTGATGCTAGCTCCTAGAATACCTGGTCCACCAGATGTTTGGTTTTGTTTTGACTTCTGAGAACTTCCATTTCTCTTGGGATCTGAAGCCCAGTCAACAAGCCTGGGGCAATGGCAGTTACTAAAAACCTAGTAAAATTGACCTGGTCAGTTTCTCCTGCCCACAGAACTGCAACATGCCTGGGGTTAAATGGGAAGGGAGATGGGAAGTAGTCCCTAGTTCTGGTGAGTGAGACCGTTTTCTTCCTCCACTGCAATTTTCCTCTGACTGTCATCTTTGAGAAACACAGTGGCAAGAGTTCTGAAAGTGGAGGATCTGGGTTTAAATTAACACCTCTAATAGGTGCTATGTGTGTGACTTTGGGTAAGTTACTTAATCAACATGGACCAGAAATGAGTTTGCTCCTCTGTAAAGTAAACGAGTTAACTCAGTGTCCTCTGAAGTCCCTTCCAGCCCCAGATTGATGATTCACTGGAAATAGCAGGTGCCCTGGGTTTGAGTTATGGCCCTAACACTATATAATCTTTTAACTTCAGTTTCCTTAAATATCAAGTGAAATCAGGAAGACAGTTTAAATCCAAACTCAGGCAGTTACTAGCTGTTTGACTTTGGGCCAATTACTTAACTTCATGGTGCCTCAGTTTCCTCAAATGTCAGATGGGGATACAAATGGTCTACTTAGATAATTTGCTGTGAGGAAAGAATCATCATATGAATTTCATTTATATTATTCTGCGTGAACTTGAACTACTCAGCACTTTCTGCTTTCCCATCATTGCAAAACACTTGGAGGAAATCATTAGTGTAGATTCCCTACCCCTGTATTAGAGGATACAGATCCAGCTTTGCATCTTGAAGGTGTCCTGCAGGGTGAGGGGAAGGCTGTTTCTGGGCTCATCTGCTCCTGCCCTTTCATTTTACATGTGAGGAAACTAAGGCCCAGAGAAGTGAATCTCCCCATAGATATTAAGAAGCAGGGCCAGGATTTGAACCTGGAGTCTTAGACTTAATGTGCAAGTGATTGGAACCAGAATGAAAATCCAGGACTACTTTTTAGTGTCTGTGTGACTTTGCGCCAGTCACTTGAGGTCTTTGGCCTTCAGTGGCATCATCTGTGAAATGAGGGGAGGGGTAAACCAGATGGTTCTAGGGCTCTCAATTTAGACTTAAATCTATGATTCTCTGCCTCCTTTTCATTGGCTATCTGAGTGAGGCTGCTTACTTAGGCAGCTCTGTCTCACTTAAATCCAATTCACTCCAAGTCAAGACATCTCTCACGGTCTTCTTCAGAAGAAAGGATGAATCACAAACAAACCAAGCTGAACACCTTCAGTCCAGGGGTGAACACAGGCTACCGCTGTGGTGGTGAACCAGTGTTTACTGGCCACAGCACCTGGCACATAGTAAGCACTTAATAAATGCTTGTTGACTGACTGAATTGTAGGGCTTATAAAATTCCTATGATTATGATGTCCAAGGGCATCCTTCATAGAAGAAGGGATCTGTAGAGATGACCTTCAGCCTGTCTTGGGGAAACTGGCTCTTGGAAATTTATCCAGAAGGACAGTTTAGACTAATTGGATTTTCTCAAAACAGAAACAACCAAGGAAAGTTCAACAGCTGGAGCACATTTCATTTCAAGAAGAGGAAGCAGGAGGTTTCCTTTGGCCACTCTTGGAGGGATCATTCAAGTCATCAAGCAATTTTTCAAATCAATTCACCAAGCGTTTAACTATTTTCAGCGATTATTCTCTTTAGATAATAGTTCGTTTTATATAGTATTTTGAAGAGCCTTACAAAGTGCCTTCCTCACAACCCTGTGAGACACATGGTAGTACAAATAGTGGTATCCTCATTTTACAGATATGAGCATGAGACTTGGTGACATTAAAGGACTTGTCCGTGGTCCCAAAATGGCAGGAGGGGTATTTGAACCTTTAGCAGTTTTTCTAACTCCCATGGCAGCTCTTTTCCCACAGACTCCTGGGCATGGTGGACTTCATAGCTCTGAAAAATTCCTCTCTCACCTTAGTTATCACTCCCTCTCGACATATCTACACAGCCTGCACAACCCTCTGGATACAGAGTCAGAGCACAGGTGACCCTGGGAGTCACAGTCTTGATAAACTTAGTATTCTTATTTGTAAAATGAACCAGTTAGAACAGATAATCACTTCCAGTTTGAAATCCTATTATCTTGTTCTTTGCATTTCATTTCCTCTGGCCTCTGATAACAACCTTGCTACTGGTAGTTTCAATTCTTCTGGGCTAGTATGATTCTCTCTATCTCTCTCCCTCCTTCCCCCTCCCCTCCCCCCCTCTCCTTTCTCCCACCCTCTCTCCTCTTTCTTCTCCCTCTCTTTCTTCCCTTTCCTCTCTCCTCCCCCCAGATGCCATCTCTTTACTCCCCTCTCTCTCCCTCTCCTTTTCTTTTTCCCTCTCTTTTCCTCTCTCCCTTTCCCTCTCTCCCCTTCTCTCTCCTCCCCTTTCTCTCTCCTTCTCCTCTCACCTAACCTCCATCTATTTTCCCACCTACTGAGTAAATGGGGATGGGAGGAAGGCGGGCTGGGGCAGTGAGCAGGGAGGAATCTAGGATCTAGACAAAGCCTTCCTCCTGGGCCTTTGGCCACGGAAATGCTCTCTTATGTGATAGGGAGGGCCTCCAGACTGCAAACAGGCCTCCCACAATGCCTCCTTCCCTATTCAGACTTGTGCCTGCCTATACCCTCTATACACTCACTGCGCACAGGCTTGGTTGACCCCAGGATGTCTTCACAAAACTCACACAATGCTGCATTCAATCTGCAGGATTAAAACAGAGAGGACACAAGCTGAGTAGGATGAGAACGTGAGTCCAGTGATTAGAACCAGTGTAAAACCACTGAGATCCAGCCAGCCCAATGGTCACCAGCTGAAGGCCTGCTGAGGGGGGACCCTCCAAAGCTGGCAGAGCCCTGGCTCTGGGGTCAGAGGAGCTGACCATCCCTCCCTTTGCTCTTCTTCTCTTTGGGCCTCGGTTTCCTTTCATCTGCACAATGAGGGGCTGGATTAGGTGGCCTCTAAGGTCCTTTCTAGCCCTACCGGTAAGGAGCTATGATCCTAAGAGCCCCTTAAAGGGAAACCCAAGCTTTAGACCTCAGGTTTTCTTTTTCACATCTTTTTAGGGGTGGCCAGCATGCCCAGGCTATAGTTATCTTGGATCAACACTAGGCCAATAACAGTCCTGGGGGAGAATACTAATGATGCAGGCAACTAACTAGTTGTACACAGTGGATAGAAGTCAGGGTCTGGAGTTCAAATCCAGCCTCAGATACTTATTAGCTGTGTGACCCTGGGCAAGTCACTTAGCCTCTGTCTGCCTCAGTTTCCCTAACTGCAAAATGTGGATAACAATCACTTATACCTTGTAGGGTTGTTGTGACTCTCAAATAAGATAATATTTGTAAAAAAGAGCTTAGCACAGGGTCTGCCAGATAGAAGATACTGTATAAATGCTTATTCCTTTCACTTTCCTGTCTGCCTCTGAAGAAGCAGGGGTAGCGGTTCCCTTTTAAATTCACTCCCACAAGAGGATCAATGAGTAAAGGGGGTATGAAGAAAAGAGTCTTGGATTTGTAGCCAGACTACCTGGATCTGAATCTGCCCTTGGACAAATCACTTGACCTTCTTAGGGCCTCAGCGTCCTCTGGTATCAAATGAAGAAATTGAACTAGAAAACCTCTAAGATCCCTTCTACATCAAAATCTGTGATTTATTTCTCCACCTGGTGACAAATAGTCCTGCCTTTTCTTTGTGGGAAATAGCAGTTTTAGGGGCCTGGGTGTGTATGTTTGTCCTTTGTTGCCGAAGAAGACCATTCCATCAGAGAAATGATGACATGACTTGTATTTGACTTTGTTTTGAGTGAGGGAGGGCTGTGCAGGTCACCAGCCTCACTTCTCCTCCAGAGTCATCTGAATCCAGTGACCAGATATTCATCAAGATGACTGAAGATGACCCAGAATTGGAGTTAAGTGACTTGCCCAAGGTCACACAGCTAGTGAGTGTCAAGTGTCTGAGGTAAGATTTGAACTCAGGTCCTCCTGACTCCTGCACTAGAGCTCTATCCACTGCACCACCTAGCTGCCCAAGGGGGCCTGGGAGGGGGTCCTCTAAAGACTACAGCATTTCTGTGACTCATTTCTGCAAACTTCAGGTCATATCCATCTTTTTAGTTTCATTTCTAGTCTCCAACCTTAGGCTGTGGGTATGTAGCATGAGGCAGCCATTTTGTTTTGAATTATAACATTTAGGTAACACCTAGCTTGCAGAGTGGTTAGGAGGATTAGATGAGATGAAATTGGTAAAGCTCTTAGCATAGTGCCCAGCACATAGGAGGCACTGAATATACGTTTTCTTCCTTCTTTCCTACCTCCTTCCCTCCCTTTCCTTTATTTCTTCCTTCCTCCCTTATTTCCCTCCTTCCTTCATCATTCTCTTTTTTCCTTCCTTTTTCCTTCTTTCCTCCATTCCTCTTCTCAGAACATCTCATGATTCTTATTCTGAAGTAGAAAAAACTGAATGACATGAGAAAAGCTGTTTTAAAGCATTCTAAGAATATAACCTAATGAATTGTATTGTGGGTATTGGGTAATTTATAGACCAAAGAATTGAGATTTGGGAGGAACTTAGAAAACATCTATTCTAAGTAGTCCGACTCCATCATTTTATAGATGAAGACCTGAGGCCCAGACAGGTAAAGTGATTTGTCCAAGGTCTCACACCTGTCAGAGTCCAGGTCCTGTTTCCACATATGTTACATCCTGCCATCTGGCGGCAGAGCTGGATAGTGGAGACCCTACACTGATACTACTTACAGCATTACAGCCACAAGATGGAGCAAGACTCCCAAGAGCCCCAAACCAGAGAGGGCAATGTGCGACAAAATAAATAAAAAAATACGATAAAACCCAGATAACTTTACATTTTGAGTCTAAGTCAACATGCAGCTACTGAGAACCTTATGAATGTATCCTCTGTAGAGGACCTCACTTCTATTTGAGTTTGATTTCACTACCAGAGAGTTCTTTTTTTCTCATGCTCTTCCATTTCCTAAAAACCTTCAGACATGGGGTTCATAGGTCACTAAGATTTAGAGTTGTAAAGGAACCAAGAAGATATCTAGTCCAACTGCCTCATTTTACAGATTTGGATAGACTGATTTATATAATACAGTAACTGTATTCCATTGTGCTTTGCCCACATTGCTTAGCAAACTCATGATTCTCCCTATCAATTAACTGACTTCAGAGGTAGAGGGCTAACCTGATAACTCAGATGATATAGGTGTTCATTTTTTTGTGTTTCTTTTTAAAATTAATTTTTTTGGTAGTCTCTTTTTATATTAGACTACTTACTGTGTTTTCACTACTATGTTTTTACATCATATCTCAATGTCTCCTTCATAGCCACTCCTTATTTTGTGGTTGTTTGGTTGTGTCTGACTCTTTGTGACTCCATTTGGGGTTTTCATGGCAAAACTGGAGTGGTTTCCCATTTCCTTCTCCATCTCATTTTTATGGATGGGGAACTGAGATAAATAAGTCTGAGATCAGATATGAATTCAGGAAGTTAAGTCTTCCCGACTTCAGTTCCTAGCACTCTATCCTCTGCACTACCTAGCCGCCCAGCTACCCTTTATAACAGAATAAAAAGGAGGGGAGGTAAGAGACTAGCAACTAATCAAGATTTTAAATAGGTCTGATAGCATTTGCAATGTTCCACATTCTAAACCTCTCCCTTCTCCCATGCCTGCTTATATTTCTATACCTGCTTATATTTCTTTTTTTGGATCAAGCCCAGTCATTATAGTTTTTCAGGCTTCTCTGTTCTTTCAATTTACACTGTTTAAGTAATTTTGTATGTTGTTTTCCTGGTACTACGTACACTGATTTGTATCAGTCCATATACATCTTCCCCATGCTTCTCTGGATTCACCAGATTCATCAGTTTTTACAGGCCAGTAATGTTCCATTAGGTACTACCATTTGTTTAGTCATTCTCCAAATGATGGATAGTAGATATTCACTTGGGAATTGCGTACCTCTAGCACCTTCCACAGTCTTTCCTCTAACTTATCACTATTTAGCTCCTGCTGTGGCAAGGCAGTGCAAGTCTTGTGACCATATATTCTGGATTTTTGGAGATAGACCTGATTTTGAATGTTTTGTCCCATGCGGCACCATGTTATGTTGTTATTTAGTCATTTCAGTCAAGTCTAACTCTTCATTACCCCATTTGGGGTTTTCTTGCCAAAGATACCCCCATTTAGCTGTCCATGTGACACCATACATCAACACATACAGAACCTGTGTGAGAAGTCCTTCCATTAATGTGAATTGCATTCTATTTATAGCTTATAGTGTTAGAGAGTTGTTTGATGGTCAGAGAAGTTGAGATATAATTTGATAAGGTAGAAAGAGCACCAAATTTGGAGTCAGAGGGCCTGGGTGCAAGTTATTGTTTTGCTATTTACTCCCTATGTGAACTTGGACGAATTGTTTCATCTCTTTGGGTTTCAATTTCCCTTTTAGCTCTGGTTCTATGTGAGAAAGGTTGAATTACTTGCCCGTGGCCATTTATCTAATAAATGGAAAAGTTGAAATTTAAACTCAGGTCTTCCTGACTCCAGTACCAATATTATGCTACCTCAATATTAAACTGCTACTCATATCCTCAATTCAAAATATTTTGTCCCATTACCTCCATAAATTAGGGAAATGCTTCAGAAATTCTAACATGTTAGCAATTAATAATAGAATGAATCAAGTCATAGGGACCCAGGATTTAGAACTGAAAGGGACCTTAGTGTCATAGAACCCAATAAACTCATTTTCTAGATGATGAAACTGAAACACAGAGAAAAGTGTCTTGCCCAAACTAGTAAGTATACTAGTGAAAGATGGACATGTCATTAATGATCGAGAACCACAAGAGGTAGAAATCACAGGTGAAGAAATGTTATACTTATTAAAAACAGGTGCATAGTAGCTCACATTATGTGCCTACAATGTGCACATGCACAATTTTATGGTGCAGGAGGCAAGTGGGTGGTGATGGTGACAGTTGTATGTTTTTCATTGTAAATCCCAAGACTGCAATATGTTGTGGATTGATGCAAAGACCATTAAAATTGTCCTGAGTGGAAAGACACAGAATAAAGCTTACAAACTTTTGTCAGATTTTTGGTTTGGAGATAAGAGTCTAGATGAGTCAGTCACCTACCATTCATTAAGTGTCTACTATGTGCCAAGGATCTTACTAAGTGCTGGGCATATAAAGAAAAAGGCAAACAATAGTCTCTATTTTCAAGAAGGCCACATTAACATGCAAACAGCAATGTACAAAAAGTTACATATCAAAACCAGAGATATTAAGGGAATTAAGGGGAAATCAAGAAAGACCTGTAGAAGGTGTGATTTTAATTGGAATTTAAGGGAAACCAGGAGGTTGAGAAGCAAAGGAAGAGAATTGCAGGTGTGGGAGCACACGATGAACATTTCCTGGAGTCAGAGTTGAAGTGTCTTGTGTGAGGACCGCCAAAGGAGGCCAGTGTCACGGCACTGAAGGGCATGCCCAGGAGTGAAAGGTAGGAGGGAGCTACATTTGGGTAAAGCTTTATAAGCTGGATGGCAGCTAGATGGCACAGAGCCCGGGGCCTGGAGTCTGGAAGACTCATCTTCCTGAGTTCAAATCTGGCCTCCAACACTTACTAGCTGCAGGACCCTGGGAAAGTCATTTCATGATTGCTTACCTCATCATCTTATTGTAAAGATCAAGTAAAATGCATTGTAACCTGTGAAGAGTTTTACAGTTGTAAGGCATTAGATGATGTCAGGTGAGGGTTGCCCTGCTGTAGGATATTATCTGACTGGTTTGATTTGGGTTTCGTCTCTGAACTCATCTTATCTTTTTGGGGGAAGTTAAGTGGGCTTGTCCCTCTGGACAGAGGAGCTCTCTCTAGTGGGAGTGGGCCCCAGCCTGGTGTCAGGCTGCCATCCGGATGGGTGGGCCCCCGCTCACCTCGCAGGATGGCTCTATTTGGACAGTGTTGTTTTCCTTCCCGTCCAGGCAGAACACAGGTCTTGTCCGGCCATGGCTCATTTCCTTAGCACAGAACAACAAGGCTAAGTAGGAGCTGCTGCTGTGGGCCCCAGATGGGTCGGGAGGAAGGGTCACAGGGTCACAGAGCCCAAACAACGCTTGCCCTCTTCCCTGGTACCCCTTTTACAGTTTTACAGCTTGGGATGATAGAGAAGCAAGAGTCTGGTTGGCTTCATGGGGTGGAAGGTGGGGAAGGTTAGTCTCCTGAAGTGAGATGCTCTCATTTTTGATTTAATGAAACTTTATCTAAAAGGATCCTTCTCCATTCAGTTTACTCCAGGGGAGGAACAGGGAAAAGTGAGCACTGACTCTGGGGTAAAAAAGCTTAGGGGCATTCTGGTAAATGTTGAACAACTGTCTCTCCAGGGGAAAAAAATGTACCCACAAGATGCTTTTAATTTATCCTGCATTATTATTTGTTATTTTGCGAGGCAATCAGGGTTAAATGACTTGATTAGGGTCACACACCTAGTAATTGTCAAGTGTCTGAGGTCCCATTTGAACTCAATCCTGATGCCCCATCCACTGGAGCCACCGCATTGTTAACGTTTCTTCACCACTTTCTTAAGTCTAGCCAATCAACAAAGTGACAAATCAAGCCTTGATCTGTAGCAACTTAGGTTGAAAACTTAGCAATCAGCTCTTCAGGTGACTCAAGGTGTCTCCTACACACCTCCATCTGGTTTGGATTCTGCTTCTGTCCTCATCTGTGTGATGCAGGGCAAGGCAATTCCCCTCTCTGGGCCTAAGTTCACTCATCTTTAAAAAGAGAAAGTTGTCCTAGATGTCCTCCATATCTATGATCCTCATCATTCCCAGAGAGGAAGGAAAATGAATAAACTGTTTTGCATCTCCTCCCCATCTCCCTCCTCCCGTACTCACCTCCTGAAATTGAGGGAAAGTTCGAGGCCAGGGCCCTACTGGACCGCCATTGGCCATGACACCGATGGCCTGGTTGTTCCTTTCTCAGTGACTCTCACCCCATCTTTTAGACTAGGAGATTCCCACACCAAGCACTGGCGAGACTCTCCCACCCTTTTTCCTTTATTTTAAGCTGACTCTTCTGCCTGCTTTCTCCATCCCGTTTCTGAGTATGCTAAGCCTGGGTGCAGAAAATGCCTCCTTCCCAAAGGCCTTCAGAAAGTGCTCAGGACCGCAGTGGCTGGCTACCCTATGCTCCAGCCTGGCCAAAGTCTGGGAAAGGGGCGTGTGTTCCTTTAAGAGGCTGGCCCAGGAGTGGTGGGGTTTGTTCTGAGCTGTTTCCTTTCTGGCCATTCAAGAGCCCCAAACCCATCCTGTAGCCTCATTCACTGAGCAGGGAGTGCGGGCAGTGTCCCAGGAGCTGGACTGGTAAGTGGGTGTCTCCAGTCCTGGCCCAGGGAATCCAGGGAGGCACCTTTACGAACCTGTATTTCCTTACAGTCTTTTTTCTCTAGTGAATCTCCCTTACTCCCACCCCTGGTCCAGGAGGGGCTGGGCTGGGATCTGAAGCAAGAGGCAGGACAAGAAGGGGTCTGCGATTTGGACAGCAGGACGTTCAGGGGCAGAGGGAGAGCCCCCTGGGCTTTGGGACAGGGAGCTTGGTTCTGGGGCGGGGGCCTCTGGTTTGGATGCACAGTGTGAGACCTGGTGCCAAGAATGAAAGACCGAAGGCTTAGGGCAGAGGTCCAGCTTTAGTACCCGGGCAGAGCAAAAGAGTTTGCAGTCTGCTGTAATATTCTTCTTGGGGAGAAATTGCCTGCTGTGTGCCAGCTCCACAGAAGTTTTCCTGATGGAGTGAGGTGAACAGGTAAGTTGGTAGGATTGGAGCCAGTTACCATATAATGGCTACCTTCAGTGTCTCAGGGAACCTGAGAACAGCTCTGGGGTGTATGTGTGATGAAAAGGCCCTGTTGGCTGGCCTGGGCTAGGCTGTGACCTCCACCTTAACTCCTCCGGCAGGCCAGGAGACCCACATTTTTCAATCTGCCTCATCTGAAGAAGTAAGAGGAGACACCAATGTGAGTGAAACTGTGACCCAGAGTCAGAGCAAAGCAGAGAACCCAGCTTCTCACCTCCCCAGCTTCTCTGACCCCTCTCCAGAGTGTCCTCCAACGGTGGGGGGGCAGGCACACTGTTGTGTGGGTGATTAGGGGAGATGATGACCAAGAAATCTTGTCTCTATCACAAAGTGGGACTTGGCGGGAGGCCCCTGGAGTGTCTACCAGACAAGCAAAGGTTTATCTAATGGACTCTGTAGCCTGGAGGATCCTTTTCTTGGGGATCAGGGCATCTAGCCCTTTTAGGAAGAGGCTTTCCTGATGGATTAGGGGGAGGCTCTGGTTCCTTTGTGGGACTCAGTTAGGGTGAGTGCACAGGGAATGTCAGGAGGGATTTTGATTCCCCTCCCAGCTCACCTCCTGCTTCCACATTCCCTTGACTGATAGTGGCAATTTCAAAGGAACTTATAAACCTTGTCCAAACAGGGGGCACAGATGTCAAATTCCTATCCCAGAGCCCTGGGGGCAGGAGGCTGTTGAGAAGCCTGGAAGGTGCATGGCACCCTCTGCTGGTATCATGGTGATGTGCAATCACCTGGAGACAAAGATACTTGGTTGGGAGACAAAAATCAGAGGAATATAGATTCAGGGATAGAATTTTACAGAAAGGGAAATGGAGGCAAAGGGACATTAAGTGACTTTCCCATGATCACAGGTAGAAAGAATTAGAACTTAGAATTAAACCTTGATTCCCAAATCCAGGTTCTTTCTAATAATACTTACAAAGCACATTGCAAATCAAGTACTATGTAAATGCTATCCCTCTCTCTCTCTCTCTATCTATCTCTCTATCTATCTATCTATCTCTCTATCATCTAGTTTCTCCTCCTCCTCCTCCTCTTCCTTCTCTTTTAGAGTCCTAAGTTAGTACAGGAAAAGTCAGAAACCAAGGGAAGATTTTAAATTCAAAAAATTAAGAAGTATGTGATGGGAGGGAATGTGAAAGACTGTATTTAATCGTGTAAATAGAATTTTGCCTTGGCACTCTCCCTTCATTTCTTTCCCCTTAATTAAGGGGAGAGTCTGCTTATGGCCTAGCTATAGGGTTCCCTTGTGCAACCCCCATCCTCCCTGTATGCTCTGTTGCATCAAAGTGTAAGGAAAGGAGCACCAGGAGTCAGCAGGTATAGGTTCTTCTCATAACTTTGCTACTAACTAGTTGTGTGACTTCGGACAAGAGGAGGCTAAGTGGCTCAGTGGATTGGACTTCAGTTAGGAATTTCTGAGTTGGAATCCTGCTTGCTAGCTGCATGCCTTAGGACAAGTCCCTTAACTTATCTCGGCTTCAGTTTTCTTATCTGTGAAATGGGAATATTAATAGCTCCTTCCTCAGAGTTTATAGTGGGGATCAAATGAGGTAACATTTATCAAGCACTTTGCCAACCTTAAAGGACTCTATAAATTGTCGCCATAAAATGAGGGGTTTGTTGATCTCTAAGGTACTTTCCAGCTCTAATATTCGTAAGTGGTTTTATCCTCTGTCTAAAGGGCGCCAGGAATATCGGGACAGATTTGGGGAATCAACCTGGTGATCCATTTTCTTGCTCTGAATGATTCCAAACTAGGCTGAATCCTGGGTCCTCCCTGTTTCTATCCCTAAGCCAGAGGAAAATCAGATTGGCCTCCAGTGATAGGGAAGAGTAGCATGTTGTATGCCTGCTTCTTGGGCTCTTTTGGTTGATTGGATGCAGGATGTGAGCTGAGCAAAAGGATATGGGGAGTGTGGAATGAAGTCTATGAGAACAAGGGTAAGAAAGAGTGTTCTCTAGTGACCTTGTGTAGGCAGAGAGGTATTTTCATCTCTCAGCTTCAGAATCTCACGAGTGTAAAATCTGGAAGGAACTTTACAGATCATCCAGTCCAACATTTTTATTTCACAGATAAGTCAACTGAGGTCCAGAGAGGTGTAATTGTTTGTCCAAGGCCTTTCCTTAATGACCAAACTGAGATGAAAGCCCATGTCTTTTACTTCCCAATTTAGGATTATTTCTAATATGCTAGTCAGTCTTTCCAATTTATACTCTGGCTAAATCAAGGACCTGCATACACTAATTTAGATTTAGAATATTAAAATCCATTCTTGTCTGCAGACTGGAACTAAAGAAATGAGAGAGGGAAAAAGTTGTGGGGAGTCAAGGTAGGAAAGATATTGGAGCATGATAGAAAGAATGTTAAAACTGAATGGAAAGGCAGACTGCCTGACAGGAGACTGAACAAATGGTACCCAATCACTTGTCACATTAGATGATTGGAAGTAAGATGTCTTAGGTTCGAGTTTTATTCTTAAGGGGTTTGGAAACCTTTAGTTAGTCACAACATTCTGAGTTACAGTTGAGTTATCATCTGTCAAATGGGGAAGGAGTAATAACACAGATATGTTGTGAGGAAAATGCTTTGTAAATGTGAAAAGGACTTGCTGGTGAGGGTCCATTCCAAGGACTATGTGAATGGGACACATGTGGATGATTGGTGAGTTTGCTTCTGGAAATGTGTGATGTTGATGAATGAAGACCCAACTCTCAGTTCTCTGTCTGCTTAGTAATGGCAAAGTGGGACCTTTTGGTTGGCTGGTGGCCGAGTTGGAACCAAAAGTGTAGACCAAAGATTCCAGTAGTCCAAAGTTGGAGGAGTCATCAGAGATCCAGTGACCAAGCTTGGGAAGGTGGCATTCAGTGACCAAGCTTGGGAAGGTGGCATTCTTGAGGAGAGACATGCTTGACCTTGCCAGCTGTGGGTTGATGTTGTAGCTGAGATGATCTCAGGGAACTCATCTGTCAGCCCTACCACATCCAGAAGTTAATTCAGTGGTAGGCAGAATGTTTGTAGCTGCCACTTTCAGTTGGAGCCCACTCTCCCCAAGGACTGAGGTGGTTCTTCCAACATTTCTAGCCCTAACAAAGCCCTCTGCCAAAAGAAAGAGGATGCAAACAGGTTCCAACCCAGATATAGACTTGCCAAGGAGACCACATGCTCCAGAGTTCAGAGAATTATCCTTACTCTTTGTGTGGAGCAGGAAGGTACAGTATGAGCTTCTCCATCAGAGCTCTTGGTATACACCAAGAAGCCATACCATGAAGAAAGCAGTCAGGGAAAAGTTAGAGAATACCTGTGTGTGCTCTAAAGAACTAGAGTCTTCCACTATTGCATCATTCTAGAAGCAGGCTCAGCACACATTTCTGTAGTTCCATTGGGCTTCCTCCCAAGGTTGGGCCTTCATTGGCCCTTACCTCAGAACCAAAGTAAGTCCTTCTGCCTCTTACATTCCCTGCAGTTGTTGCTTCTTGGTTCTGTGTAGCTGCATATGAACCCCAAAGCACCTAGAACAATATATGGCCCATAGTCTGTATTTAACAAATGCTTATTGATTGATTGATTACATCATGTGGATGCCACTGGGAATGTGAAACTGGACCCAAAACTCTGCTTCATGTTCCTTGCAATCTTGACTCCATGAGGGCAGGGACTACTTATTTTTGCCTCTTTTTGTATCCCCAGCACTTAGCGTAGTGCTTGGCACATAGTAGGCACTTAATTCATGTTTATTGATTGATGAACTATGGAGAACCTAGTATATATATCAGGTAGGAAAGAGATACAGTTTCGTTCCCTGAGTATGCTGAAGAGGATTCTTATGACTCTAGTCTCCCTGTGGGGCAGAGAAGAATTTGGGGGTAAATGGAGTCAGAGACCCACATCCTGGAGGAGAACCAAAGTATGTTCCCTCTAGCTGTGGGCAGACTGCCTGACAGACAGGGCATAGTTCATTGGGGCAGCCAGCTGGACCACACTCAGCCTGAAGGGGTGGGAGGGCTGACTGCCAATCTTTCTCAGCAGGAAGGCCAGACTCAGGGTTAAGCAAGACATGAAAGGCTTAGCTTACCACCCAGGGCTAAGAAATTGGAGGAGAGGAGAATTGAATTCTGGTTTCTTTGTGGCTTTAGCGTCGTCAGAAAGGGAATTTTTCATGGATTGAGAAGGAAGCTCAGAGAGGGTACCTTGGCTGTGGCCAAGGCAGGACTCTTAGCTGGAATTCTGTTGCTTGACCCAAGCTCTCTAGACGTCATAAGGATGTGTCTTGTACTCCTTTCCCAATGGAGTCATTCTCTCAGTCTAACCCATGTGCTCTTTTCTTTTCAGCTGGCTTGTTGGGAGCCCTCAACCCTTAGCCAAGAACAGTTGAATTTCTCTGGATGAGAAATGTTGCTGGTGTCATTGATAATGTTCCTGTTGCCTTCTGGCTGTCCCGGACTCCCTTTCTACAATGGTTTCTACTATGGAAATGTCATGAATGACAGGAGCTACGGAAATGGCAATGGAGAAGGTGGGTGTGCCACCAAGGCCAGAGACCTCAATTTTGACTGTTTAATTCATCAATCAATCAGCAAATTCTTATTAAGTGCTTACCTATATAGCCTGGGCTGGAAGCTAGGTGGTGCTGTAGTGCACAGAGCCCTGGGTCTGAAGTCAGGAAGACTAGTCTTCCGGGTTCAAATCTGATTTTAGATACTTAGCAGCTGTGTGACCCTGGGCAAGTCACTTCACCTTGTTTGCCTCAGTTTCCTCTTCTATAAAATGATCTAGACAAGGAAATGGCAAACCACTCTAGTATCTCTGCCAAGAAAACCCCAAATGGCATTATGAAGAGTTGGAAATGGCTGGAAAAGAACTTAATTCAAATGTTCTGGTCACTGCACTGGGAATACAAAGAAAACAAAAGCAATCCCTGCTCTCAAGCAACGTACTTTTAAGGAAAAATGTTCTAATTTAGATCTTAACAGACATCACATACAGGTCAGAGTTCTTAAAAATTCAAAGTTGTTGGTCTTTACAGTGTTGTATGATGAGAGCATATTGCTCTCCTGGCTTTGCATCAGTTTATAAAAATAAAAAGGCTACACAGATTTCTCTGAAATCTTCCCCCTCACTATTTCTTAACAGTGCAATACTATTGTATTACATTGGTAATTCTCAAAGGGTGTGCTGCTAGTTCCGTTGGGTGTGCCATGAAATTTTGGATGTTATGTTAATGTAGAAAAAAGGAAAAAAATTGAAATAATTTTGCTTAAATGCATTTTACTTATCCTCCCACCACATGCAGTATGGCAAAGCACATTATTCATAAAATAAACAAAACCTGCCTATTATTTGTGTGTACTAACCTAAAAATGCATCAACCTTGAACTCACAGAGAACTCAACAAAAACAGCTGCTCTTATAAGGGAAACTGTGAATACTAGAGTTTCTTGATTCTCCTGTAGTGTTGCCAAATTAAATGTTCAGCCCTTTGAACAAAATGTTTAAGAACTAGGGCATCACATTCGTGTGCCACAATTTGATTCCTCTTTCTCCAATCAATGGGGATCTACTTTGTTTCCAGTTCTTTGCCACTACAAAAGTGATGCTATGAATATTTTACTATTGGGCCTTTTTTTTTTAAAAAAAAAAAAAAAAAGAAAATTTCATTGTAATCACAATTCATGGACAATTCTTTAGCCTTTAGGTCAGGCTGAAGGTGTAGCTTATCCTTAGCTCCTTCCTTCCACTCTCTTCCACATAAGACGGGAAAATAGTTACCAATAGCCACTCTTTGGAGCTGGGGTTGGCGAATATTTTGGGGGGTATCTGTGCTGTTAGAAAGATGCTCCTTCAGTGTGTCCTGTAGCTGGGCAGGGTCTGGCCTGGGAGCTTGACTTCTTCTAGATGACTCCTCCCCACCAAAAATAATCATTCCTGTTTTTAGTTCTATGGTATTTAGTTAGAAGATTGGGCTAAACATCTTTTTTCTTTTTCTTTTTTCGTTATTGATTTTGTTTTTAAATTTTTATCGATAACTTTTTTTTTTTGCTGTTCTCCAATCACCTCAGAGAGAGCCATCCCTTGTAACAAAAATAAGAGGGGGGAAAAGCAGCTTAGCAAAACTAATAATTCTATCCTGTCTGATAGTACATGCAAAGCTCTGTACCAATACTCTCCCACCTATACAGAGATGAAAGATGAAAAGAGGTGCATTTTGTTCTTTCTTCTTCTGGGTCCTAGTTTGCACATTGTCTTTGTCTTAGGACTTTTTGAAATGTTTCCTTAGACCTTTAGTTGCTCTCATTTGGGTTGTGAACTGTATGAGTGTGATAAATACCTTGGGACATCTTGCTTCTTGACACTGGCCTTAGATAATTTCTCACGTTGGATTGCCGTCTCTCCCAAAAGGTTTCTTCAATGGGGTGAAGTTGGTGGTAGAGACACCCGAGGATCCCTTGTTCACTCACCGGGGTGCCAATGTGACTCTGCCCTGCCACTACTACTACGAACCAGCACTGACCTCTTCTCGTCCAGTCCGGATCAAGTGGTGGAAACTGGGGGAGAATGGGGCCCTTGAGCGGGATGTGCTGGTGGCCATTGGGCTGAGGCACCGTAGCTTTGGGGAGTTCCGGGGTCGTGTTCATCTTTTACAGGAGAAGGAGCAGGATGTCTCCCTGGTGATCCATGACCTGCGCCTACAGGACTATGGGCGCTATCGATGCGAAGTCATTGATGGACTGGAAGATGAGAGTGGTGTGGTGGAGCTGGAACTGAGAGGTGAGCAACTGGGAGAGGGAGATACATACACACACACACACACACACACACACACACACACACACACACACACACAGAGAGAGAGAGAGAGAGAGAGAGAGAGAGAGAGAGAGAAACCAGAGGTAGAGACAGATACAGAGAGACAAAGGCAGAGAGAAAGAGAGAGAGGAGGGACTGAGAGACAGAGACTGAGAGACAGACAGAGAGACAGAGACAGAAAGAGACAGAGAGAGAGAGGAAGGACAGACAGAGAGGAAGGACAGACAGAGAATGAACAGAGAGACAGAGAGGGAGAAGAGACAGACAGAGATAAAGAGAGAGGAAGCATAGAGTAAGACAGACAGACAGACAGAGAGACAGACAGAGAGACAAAGGCAGAGAGAAAGAGAGGAGGGACTGAGAGACAGAGACAGACAGACAGGTTCAGAGAGAGAAAGACAGAGAGGGAGACAGAGGCAGAGAGAGAGAGAGAGAGAGAGAGAGAGAGAGAGAGAGAGAGAGAGAGAGAGAGAGAGAGGTTGAGGAGGCAAGGGGAAAGGAATGAGGATGGTTTGACCCCCTCAGCTCCTAAGGTAGGACTATTTTCAGAGTATCATGGCATTTAGATCTTGAAGGGACCCTAGACGTAGGTGATCTAATTCACCCCTTTCAGTTTACAGATGAAGAAACTGAGGCCCACACAGAAAAATGAAATGATTTGCCCAGGTTTACCTAGGTAGTAAGTCATAGAGCTAGGTTTCAAACCTAGGTCTCCTAACTCCAAATCTCATGTTCTCTCTAGTACATTACCTATTATATTCTTAGTAACTCAGACCCTACCTAGGCATCCCCACTCCCACCCCCATAGCTAACAACAGCTAGCATTTATACAGCACTTTGTTACATATGTTATCTCATCTGTCCCTCACCACCCTGTGAGGGAGGGGCTATTATTATTCCCTAAATGGGGATAATTGATGAGAAAATGGAATCTGAGAGAGATTAAGTACCTTGCCTAGGGTCATACAGTTAAACATCTGAGGCAGGATTTGAACTCAGATCTTTAAAACTCCAAGTCCAAAGCTCTGTCAACTAGACCACAGTTCATAGCCCATACCTATAAAAACTTTTTGGCGCAGTATCTCATGTTATCCTTGCAACAACCTGCTCCCACTAATATTCCCATTTTATAGATAAGGAAGTGATTTGTTTAGGTCTGAAGTGCGCTTTGTGTCTTGATCCTAAGCATGACACATGCTGTTGGCATGTCTAGAATGCAGAAGTCTGCATCCTTCTAAAGTGGGGAGGAATGGCACGCTTAGACGCTTGAGGTAGGAGGCTTCACAGGATGAAGCTGTGGGCTTGATGTCTTGTCCTGTCTTCATTTTGGCTGCTTACTGGCCTTAATCATGTTACTTTTCTCTATTTTCACTTCTTTACATGTAAAATAGCAATAATGGCTCCCCTGATGACTTCATAGGGTTATCAGGATCGAATGAGACACTATATGGGAAATCCTTTTGAAATTTGTAAAACACTATTAAAACACAAAGGACTGTTATTGCTCTGATTACTGGATCTGGGTCTATGTGGGCTTATGTGTAGGGAAGCAAGTTTGGTTGGTGACAGGGGCCATTTGCTAGATACCTCTCCTTTGTGGGAGGGAGGGCTTTCTCTAATAGGGAGGGCCTCTCTGTGGCCGGGGAATGGGGGGAGATGGTGCTCTATAGTCCCTCTAGACCTGTTGTACCAGGACCTTGAAAGAGAAAAGGAGTAGATAGAGGGTTGAGAGATCCATGAGATGGTGGGGGGCAGGGAGAGGTGGGGAATGGTAGAATTACAAGTAGTATGGGGGATAGTTGGGGGATGAGAGTAGATGGTGCAGAGGAATGATTAGGGAGCTGGGAGGTAGAACACTCAAAGCAGTAAAGGTAAGAGGAGAGGATATTAGATGGGACAAGAGAAAATGAAGTAGTGGGGGTTCAGATGTGTGGGCTGTTTGGCTAAGGGCCACACAAGTTAAGGAATGAGAAAGGAACCTTTCTCTTTTCCCTCCACTCACCTAGACCTCCTTTCCTCCCCAATCCACAAATCTTATTCCTGGTATGTCTAGGCTTGCTTCCTTGTTCAGATTTCTTGCTTTAGGATGTAACCTGTATTTCATTGAAAGACCATATTTTCCCCTGAAATATTATACTCAGTTTTGCTGGATAGGTGATTCTTGGTTTTAGACCTAGTTCCTTTGACTTCTGGAATAATCTATTCCATGCCCTTCGATCCCTTAATGTAGAAGCTGCTAGAGCTTGTGTTATCCTGA
>CM053769.1:558075276-558103134 GCA_028658325.1 Potorous gilbertii
TACAATACAGAAAAGTGGGGGAGATGGGGATAAGCAGGGTCGAGGGGATGATGGAAGGGAGGGCAATGGGAGGAGGGAGCAATTTACAGTCAACACTCTGGGAGGGACAGGATCAAAAGAGAGAATAGAAGCAATGGGGGGCAGGATAGGATGGAGAGAAATATAGTCAGTCTTACACAACACGACCATTACGGAAGTCATTTGCAAAACTACACAGATATGGCCTATATTGAATTGCCTGCCTTCCCAAGGGAATGGGTGGAGAGAGAGGAATGGGGAGAAGTTAGAACTCAAAGTCTAAGGAACAACCATTGAGTATTGTTCTTGCTACTAGGAAATAAGAAATACAGATAATGGGGAATAGAAAGTTATCTGCCATTACAGGACAAAAGAGAAGATGGGGTAAGGGAAGGGAGGGATGATAGAAAAGAGGTCAGATTGGTGATATGGGTAATTAGAAAGTTCAGTGTATTGGAGAGGGGGGAGGGGACAAATGGGGAGAAATTTGGAACCCAAAATTTTGTGGAAATGAATGTAAAAAGTTAAATAAATAAATTTATTTATTTAAAAAAAAAGGGATATAACCTGAGGCTTGGGATGGAAAGCCAAATAAAGGTCATCCACATTCTGTGGAGATCAGACCACAAGGCAATTTCTAGGGTCTTAGGCCCCTGCTGATGGCACCCTGCTGCTTCCTAGAACAAAAGTTGCCTATTGACATCACTTGAATGGGTAGGGCTAGAAAATGAGGACTCGCTCTGCCCTCCAGTTGGGATTCGAAAGCTGTCAGCCCTGGATTCCTGATCCGATCACTCAGTGGAGGTCTATAGGGCTGAGACAGGACCTTTCAGCATGTATTTCTTCAGTCCCTTCTTCGCCATCATCCTCCCCATATACTTTCTCCCATTTCACTCTCTCCACTGGTTTCTTTTCGCTTCATATTTTCTTGTATCATACCTACCCTTTGTACCTCCTTCACTCTCAATACATCCTGCTAATGTATGGCATAAAGAATAAAGCTTTTTTCCCTTCTTTGACCCTTTGTGGAGCAGTTTCTAGCTCAGATAACTCACAAGGACCTCTTAGCCATCCTGACCCCAGGCTCTCTTTCTTCGGAAACCAGTCCTGACTCATCCATCCAATTCTTCCTTCGGTTATGACGCCTTGTCCTCTCCCTCTCTTCTACTTGCCAGGTGTGGTGTTTCCGTACCAGCCACCCCACGGTCGCTACCGGCTCAACTTCCATGAGGCACAGCTGGCCTGTGAGAAGCAAGACGCTGTGATGGCCTCTTTTGAGCAGCTTTTCAGGGCCTGGGAAGAAGGACTGGATTGGTGCAATGCAGGCTGGCTGCTGGACGGGACTGTGCAGTATCCCATCACCTTGCCTCGGCAGCCGTGCGGGGGCCACAGCCTAGCACCCGGGATCCGCAGCTATGGGGAGCGCCACAGGACACTGCACCGCTATGATGTCTTCTGCTTCTCTGCCTTTGTGACAGGTGGGTGTCCCCTGGGAGATCCTTAGCTTTGCTCCGCGTGTGTCTGGTCTGAAGTCTCTGAGAAGGTCTTCCTGGATCAGATCGGAGGTGGGTTTGAGGGTGTGGGGGTGACCCTGGTCGTGCTGTAGCATGGGAAACTCACCCCAGAGACTGTACCAGGGGTGTCTAACTACTAATCAGAATCAGAGAGTCGGAGATCAAAGAATCGTGTATGTTTTATATATTTATATATATATATATATATATATATATATATGTATATAAAATATCACCTGTTTTATATGTGTGTATAGAAATATATACATAGGAATGCATATTTAGAAATATATAAATTTAGAAATATATGTGTATATAACTACATCTGTATCTATATCTCTTGTTCGTACCTTGCTATTTGAATGTTTTCCCCCCGGGGGAATTCCTGGAGAGCTAGAACTATCTTCCGCTTTTATTTGTATCCCCCACACCTAACACAGTGACTGGCCCATAGTAAGACACTTAATAAATGTTTGTAGATTTGTTGGATTAATAATAAGAATGGCCATGTTTAATAAAGGGCATTGATAAAGGGCTTTCCTAAACACAAAAATCGTCTCATTTGCTCCTTGATCTAAACTTTCTATCTTTCTCATTGTGTGCTGCATACAGTAGGTGTTTAATAAGTCCCTACTAAATCTGGTTGAACTGAGATCCCTGCTGTTCTGATTGCTGTAATGCTCATGGTTCTCTCCCGCCATCTCCCACAGGGCGGGTATATTATCTAGAGCACCCAGAGAAGATGACACTGGCCAAGGCAGAAGAGGCCTGTCAGGAGGATGGGGCCCAAATTGCCAAGGTGGGGCAGCTGTTTGCGGCTTGGAAGTTCCATGGTCTGGACCGCTGTGATGCAGGCTGGCTGGCTGATGGCAGTGTCCGCTACCCTGTCACGCGTCCCCGGCCTAACTGTGGGTCCCTCGATCCTGGTGTGCGAAGCTTTGGTTTCCCGGACAAGGAGAGCCGGAAATATGGGGTCTACTGCTACCTACAGAACTAGGACTGAGGAGCCGGTCTCCCTTGGCCCCAGCCTTGCTCCCTCTCCTTTTTTTCCTCTCTTCTGCTCCTGCTCAGGGCTGGTGTATTTATTGAAAGTCTCATTTTTTCCTGAGGGTTGAGGAGATTTAGATGACTTTTTTACATTTTTCAACCATTTGTTTAAACAATATTTTTTATTATGTGTTTTTTAAAGCCAAAAAGGGAAATTGAATTTTCCTAAGACATGCCTTCTCAAATGTCTTTCTTACCTCTGGGCTCCATCTCTTACCTTGGGGACTCAGTAGGAGCATTGAATCTTGAAGGTAGTTGGGAACTTCAGAGATCATCTGGTCCAATTGTATCATTTTATGGATGAGGAAGCCTCATCCCAGAGATGGGAAATGACTTGTCTAAGGTCACACAGCAAGTGAGTGGCAGAGCTGGAATTAGAACCCAGGTCTCTAATCTCCTAGTCCACAGTTCTTTAAAAGTAATCGGGGCTCTCCATTTTCCTTCTGTTGGTGGAGGTGGGGGTTATTTCTTATGTGAGAGGAAAGGAGAGATTCATGGGGTCCCTATCTGTCTTATGTTGACATGTAACAAGATGGGACGCTGAAATCAAGAATGTGGACAGTTCTTGCTAACTTGACTTTATGCAGTTCATGCTTTCCTTCTCTCCTCCCATTTCATGGGGGACCATTCTTGTCCAGGTGAGTCCAAATCAGTCCGTCCAAGAAGTCGATGCTCCCAGCATCCCAAGCTCCACATCTATGCCCGGTCCAAGAATTTTTGTGTCTCATTCCCATTTTCTATTTCCTTTCTGGGGACCTGCCACTAGGTCCATGTTTTCCAAGATCTATAAATGGTGCTATGCCCTTTTAAACCAATTCTAGTTCCTTCTTGCTCCTTTTGTCTCTATCTACATTTTATTTTTTTTGACTGAGCTCTTGCTCTGTGGTGAGGTATGGCTGTGGGGAATGGTAAGGGAGAAAGAATCAGGGTGCCCACATGTTTGTAGTGGGTGTAGTGGGTGGGAAGGGTATGGAAGAATTGCTGCTCCTCTGAGTTGCCATGGAAATGTTTTCTTAAATGCATCCAATAAATCTGTGAAACTAAGAGATGGCTCTGAAGGGAGGAGTGAGAAGGGAAAGCTCAGGCTGTCTTAGTGGATCTTTGCTGCTGCTGCAGGCTGGATTCTAGGTTAGATTTGTTTTTGTTACTTTCACCCAGAGCTGCAACTATGAGCTTGAAGGCATTTTCGGGGCCCCATTACACACACACACTCTCTCTCTCTCTCTCTCTCTCTCTCTCTCTCCCTCTCTCCTCTTGGAGACAAATCCCTTCCACATCACAGGGATTAGGGGCACGGCACCCCCTTGATCTGGAGAATCCAAGTAACCTTTTTTTGGCCTTCCCTTCATACCAGAAAAGAAGTCTGAATTGTTATGGTGGTAAAAGATAAGATATATGATATCATGCAATGTCATACATTTATTTTATGCATTTCTGATCTCTAAACGTTTTTTGTCATCTGCTGGCCTTTGAGCATTGTCTGTGGCTTCTGCAAACTCCTCTGAAATTCCCGTTTTATTTCTGATGCTGATCTGGGTTATAGCAAAACCTCCATGGGGAAAGTTGTGATGTGGAAGGGATAACTGTATGTAGGAATTCCCTATTTTGATTGTGGTAAAAAAAATTAGAGAGGGAGAGGTTCAAGCAGGGAACCAAGTGTGGCCAGTGTTCTGCTTCACTCAGGCCTGAGGATTTCTAAGACCAGTGGCAGGATCTTCCCTCTCTGCTCTCCCCCACTTACCTTTAATGGGTCCCAGAAATCAAATATGAAGGATGGATTCAAATTCTGACCTCCATTCGTTGCAAATATTCCTTTGTGATTCCTCCCCCATTTTCCTAATCCTTTCCAAATGCCCCCTGCTTCCTTAAGTACATTCTGTTTTCAGAGCACTGTATAAAGTCCAGTTCACAAGCCCTCACCTTGCTCTTGTTTCTTGATCTGAGTATAATATGAATCCATGAAGACACACGCACAGATGTGCGTATTCACACATACACATTCTGTCATGTTAGCCTCAGTCTCCTTATCTATAACATCAAAGGGGTGGAGGAGATGACCTCTAATGTCTCCTCTTGCTCTAAACCTGTATTCCTACAGAATCTGCTCTGATCAGACTAAGCCACAGTAGGTTTTACTATATATGGTTTCTAGCAGCTTGTCTGTAGCACACACACCTAGTTCAAAGTTTCCTTTGGACAAAAAGAATTTATTACCTTCGGGGAGTGAGCCAGAAAGAAGACTTTCCATTTCCCCAAGCATCCCTTCAGTAAGCCCTTAGTTGTCCGGCGCCATCCCTTAAATTATAAGAAAAAAAGGACTCTTCCAATTTCTTTTATTACCATTGTCAGTTTTCAAAAATATAAATAGGTGCACGGAACCATGGTGGCCTGCACGGTCCCGGGGGGTGACGCTTGAACCTTGGATCAGGAGTGCCCCCCAGCCCTGCTGTGACACTGGCTGTGACGGCAAATTGGTGGCGAGAGGAAGCCAGAGAAGCTAATTAATCATAGAGTGGAACCAGCCCCAGAACCCATCCTCCTTCAAGCTTCTCCTTCCTTCTTGCCCTCCCCATGCACCTCTCTCCCTCTGACTCCTGCCCGTATCACAGACCCCCTACCCTTTCTACCCCCTTCACTTCTGATACATTCAACTACAGTTCACTAGTACAGCATTCTCCAAGTCCTCTGGCTCTGGAACATCCACATGATCTCACTCTCCCTCTGCTAGCCCTTCTTGGAGATTAAATAACAAATAATTACATTGTTCTTGGATAAAATCAGGAAACAAAAAATAATCTTCTTTATTTAACTTAACCCCCTCCCCGTGTCCCCTCCTCCCCCCGTCCCTGCCCTGGTCCCTGAAATAGGCACAACATGAAATTGAAGAAAAAAGTACCTAAACTCAGACTGTGGGGGAAAAAATGTGGCTGGAATCTAGTTTTTTGCATTAGTGCTTTGTGAAAAGAAAATAAAACAAAATATTTTGGGGGATGATTTTTTGGGGGTGGGTATATACATGATGTGGGTTTTTTCCTTTTTAATGTAATTCCTTATATGACAGAAAGCAACAAGAAGGTGACAACAGCTCCATGAAATAGTGTCAGTTCCGTAAGGTCTGTCGGCTCATTCTGTCCTTTTTGGCTCTCTGGGGAGGAATTCACTGTCTAGTGGGCTGTGCTGTGGACGCTGCTCTGCTGAGGCTGAGAGTTTCGCCTCTGTAGTCTTCTCTTGTAGGTGGCAGCTGTGGAATGGGAGATGGGCATAGTGATTATTCACTGGAGGGAGAACAGGGTGAGCCTACTCTAACCCCACTGGTGGATCTCTTCCATCTAGTTCATTCCCTTTGGTCCTGGTTTCTATTTGGGGATGTCAGCCTTCACTGGGAGCTCTGGACTTTGCTTCTGTCCCAAATCTATCAGGTCTCAGCCATAGTTAACAGACAGAGAGAAAATCTCTCCTTCATCTTTTGTGTCATATCTGTTTTTCACAATAAACACCCTCATGGATACTATGTTCCCGATATGATTCTGTTTAGCTTTATGGATCTATCAGGTCCTGGGGCAAAAGAAGGCAGCTGGGATTCCAAGAAACATTAGCAGAGGAAAAAATATTGGAATTAGTATCATGGGATCTGGGTTCCAATCCTGACCACCACTTACTATCTCTGCAACTTTGTACAAGTTATTAATCCTGTCTGGGCCTCAGTTTACTCATCTATAAAATGAGGGGATTGCCCTAGATGACCTCTGAGACCCCCTCCCTCCCTGCTCTAATTCTATAGTCACATTTTTCTATGACTCCCTATCCCCATATTTTTTTTCTAAATAGGAACTGATGCATTTTTAAGAGTAAAATTCTAGAAATTCTGGAGAAAGGATGCCTGATGCTGAAATCCTTAACTCTCTATGTTTAATGCTATCCTAACGGATTTAACCATTGATCAGATCCTCCCAAGATAGCATGGGAGAGGAAGGAAGCATTGGGTGAATAGAAAGAGCCAGTACTTACAGTCTATGCAGGTTATCTGTGGCTCTTCCCAGTGTCCACTAGGTAGGCATCGGATTGTGGGCACATGGCGCTGGACAAAGCCCTCCTTGCACTGGTATCGGACCAGTGAATTGATTTCATACCGGTCCTTCTTCTGTCCAAAGGTCCTAGCATGTTCAACTGCAGGAGGATCTCTGCAAGCCACTGTAGGATTGAGAAGGTATGGTGAAGGGAAGATATACATTTTTAATTTAACATTTTATTTTTCCCCAATTACATGTAAAAATAATTTTTAACATTCATTGTAAAAAATTTTTGAGTATAAAGTTCTCTCCCCCTCCTTGAACAGGCAAAAAAATTGATATAAGTTATACGTGTAAAACATATTTCCATGTTAGTCAAGTTGTAAAAGAAAACATAGATTAAAAAAAGAAAAAGAAAGTAAAAAGTGTGCTTTGATCTGCATCCAAACTCTATCAGTTCTTTCTTTGGTGATGGATAGCATTTTTCATCGTAAGTCCTTCAGAATTGTCATGGATTGTTGTATTTCTGAGAATAGCTAAGTCATTTACAGTTGATCATCACATTATATTGCTGTTACTGTATACAGTGTTGTCCTGGTTCTGCTCATTTCACTTTGCATCAATTCATGTAAGTCTTTTCAGGTTTTTCTGAGAGCATTCTGCTTGTCATTTCTTATAGCACGATAGTCTATAATTCCCCAATTGATGACCTTCCCCTCAATTTCCAATTCTTGGCCACCACATAAAGACCTGCTATAATTACTTTTGTATATATAGGTCCTTTTCCTTCTTATTTTTTATCTCTTTGGGATATGGACCTAGTAGTGATACTGCTGGGTCAAAAGTATGCATGGCTTCATAGCCCTTTGGGCATAATTTCAATTGCTCTACAGAACGATTGAATCAGTATACAACTTCATCAACTGTATTAATGACTCATTTTTTTCCATATCCCTTCCAACATTTTTCATTTTCCATTTTTGTCATATTAGCCAATCTGATAGATGTGGTGTGATAGTTCAGTTACTTTAACTTGCATTTTTCTGATCAATAACAATTTAGAACATTTTTTATATGACTATAGATAGCTTTGATGAAAACTTCCTGTTCATATCCTTTGACCGTATATCAGTTAAGGAATGGCTCTTATTTCTACAAATTAAGCAAAGATATTTTTGAAAGAGCTCAGGGCTTCCGAGTTAATGAGGACTTCCAAATTAACTTTGGACTGCACAAAAATACAGCCACTTCTGGGAGGAGATGGGTAAAGGAATGCAGAGAAGAGTGATTCAGAACAGATCAAAGATACACACTATCCATGGGAACCTAGGCAAGACACTTAACCTCATTAGGTCTTATTTTCCTTATCTGTAAAATGAGATCTGGACTATGTAAAGTCTTAGGCCCCTTCCTGATCTACCAGTCCAATCTTCTGTGATCTCTTGGGAAGCTCTGTGGCTTTGCTCCTTCTGTCTCTTTCACTGAATATTTCTTCCTTTAGACTCTCCCTCTGCTCATCCATGTCTGATTTTCTTCTAGGCTTAACTCAAATCCCATCTCCTCACTGAAATCCTCCTTGATCTTATCACAGACTAATTTTTCCCTCCTCTGAATTTCTGTGACCCTTAAGATCTACAACATATCACATAACCTAGTCTATCATATGCTACTTTATATAATTTTCTAATTCTTTGATTGTAAGTTCCTCAAGATCAAAGTCCAGATTTTCTACCTCTGCTCCCCTCATAGAGCTCTGGCTAAATAGTGGTGGGCACAGACTAGGCAAAAGAGAAAACATTTCTTGATTTAGCCTAAGTAGTTCAGTGCCTCCCTCAAAAGTGCTCTCTATAGTCAGACTCTGAGAAAACATTTCACCTGGAAGGTAGTTTAAAAAGGGAATATTATTTCAGTATTTGATTCAGTGCAAATCAGGGCTCAGCTCTGGGAACAGAAGAGAATCCTGAGTGAGTTTCTGGCAGCTGAGTATCTGAACAAATGATCCCCTTTTTGTGGAACTTATATCTGGATTCCTCTGGGATTTAGGAGAGTGTGAATAAAGGCTCATGGACTTCTCCCTTTTCAAATCATAGCCAGCTGGAAGGGAACTCAGAGGCCATGTAGTTCAATCCCTTTATTTTACAAATAAGAAAACTGAGGCCCAGAGAAGTTAAGTGACATATACAAAATCACACAGGTACTAAGCATAAGATGTGAGATTTGAATTCAAATCCACTGAATTCAGAATCTTGACCTCTTTCCATTGTACCATGCTGACTCTCCTAGTTTACACCTATGGAATCTGAGTTGCAGAAAAGTTAAACATTTGCCCATGGTGACAGAGTAGGTGTGAACTAGACTCCAGGTGTCTTATCTCCTAGGTCAGTGGCAGATAGAATTTATAGATAAATATTGACATATATCTATCTATTGATATGTACAGATCTATATACATAGAAATCTATATATCTATACATTTATATCTATATCTCTACCTATAAATATATTTATGTCTATAAATAGACCCCCCCACACACACACACATTGTCCCATCCTTTGAACATCTTGGTCCATTCAACTGAGGCAAAATCCGTCCTGTGAAGTGAATGGTATTGTAAGATCACAGGTTTTGAACTGAAAGGGATTATAGAGACCACTGAAAGAAACTCTCATTTTATAAGTGAGAAAACTAACGCCTAGGGAGCCTCTTGACACACCCAGGGTCACACAGATAGCAAATGTCTTAATCTGGACTTGAGCTCGGGTCCTCTGATTCCAGAGCCAGTGTTCTTTCCTTTGTAGACTCTAAGACTCTCTTAGTGCTTGCTGTAGCAGTTAGCTTACCTGTGCCCTTTTTACATGTGAACGGCAGGTGATAGTTGCATGGGACATCATTCCATTCACCCTTCTCATGCCAGATCATCACTACACAGTCTTCCCCAGTGGCAAAGAAGTTGTCTGGTTGGTTGGGTCTCCAGTTCTCAAATTGCTGGTGAAAGGATATGGGGTAGAAAGTGAGAAGTGGGCAAGAAGGAGAATGAACGACTTGCTTCTCTATGCGCCCAGTCCACTCTTTCCTCCATCTCCCTTGTCCAAATGTTCTACATCTTGCTCCTCATGCAGTGAACCTTAGTTTGTCATTAGAGCAGAAGCTGTTTAAAGACTGGTAGTTGGTGTTGTCCATGGTACCCCAGAGAATGCTTTTCCCTGATTATATGACCTTGGCCTTCTACCTTTAGGATCTCAAAACATTCAATAAAAAATTCACAGAATTTGCTGATGACACATGATATTTTCTCTCTTTTGGGGGAAACTAAATGATCTGATTTTTCCAGTTTGGCCTGAATATAGGTTAGACTCATGAGAAAATCCAAAGAAGATTCTGTGGGGTTTTCTTTTCAGTAGAGAACACTCTCCCTTTCCCTTTTCTGATACCTGTCTTAGAAGTCTTAGCTCAAGCTCCACTACCTTTATGAAGCCTTCTATGATCATTCCAGCCAGCAATTATCGACTCTCTTTCAAGTCATACTATCCTTCTCATCTCTATCAATCACCTGGCATTTATATTGTTTCATAAACTACCTTTTCATGTTTTTCTGACTAGATGATAAGCATCTTGAGGGCAGGCTGTCTGTATTAGGCTTCTATTTATCTCCCAATTGCCCAAACACAGTATAAGTGATCTTTAAATATGTGTTGCTTTTTTCCCTTTCTTATGACCCTTTCACCAAAGTAGAATCTCTATTCCAGTTTTTTCACTAATGAATCAATAAGCATTTATTAAGCACTAGTATGTTTCAGGCACAAGCTTTGTATACAAAGAAGCAACAAAAACAGTCCTTGTCCCCAAGGAGATTATAATGAGGGAGACTATTAACTGTGAATTCTTGTTATTATTTCTCTGACCCCTTCTCTTTTTTCATTGCATATCATAACTCACCAAAGGGTGTCCATCTGACCAACGGAAGTCACCTTCGATAGTTCTGTCATTGAGTCCAATCCACTGGTAGTCTTGGGCATTGTCTGTGGGAAGAAGTAGGAACAGTGAATATGACCCAACTTTACTTAAAAAATAATTAACGTAATCTGAGAAGATGGAGATGTGGAAAAAGTATAATGGGGAGACCAGGCATTTTGCACTTCCAGGTTCTTGTCAACCTGGTCCTGGGGGACTCATCCAAAACTGTATACCTGAGTGCCTAGATACTCAGGTGGCCCTCAATAACTTTTTACTGGTGGTACAGGTTGCTAAAATCCATGTGAGTGACCTCTATTGTTTTGGGGATGGTTTAATATGATAGTAGGTTGTCCTAGAATGTCAAGTGGTCTGACTCAGAAGACTTGGCTGAATTGCTGAACTTTGGATATTGGAGCTCAACTTACCTTTACCCCAGAATAGGCCCATGACTCTTAGACTTAACTAGTCAGACTTTACTCCTAAGATGTGCTTGTTTTACCCTTAACTACCCAACCTTGGTGGTCCCCTTTGCACTCACTGTTGACAAACTCCTGCTCTTCAGGTGTAACAATGCTGCTCAGATGAGACTGGTGCTGTCGACATTGGCTCTCAGCATTGACCCAAGTTTCCCGGTCAGGGAAGTGCCGATAACAGTGCCCCTGGAATTTGGTCCAGCCTTCTTCACAAACCTCCTGGTCTGAAATAAACATCAAGGACATGAAGGGATATCCCAATGGTGAACTGAGATTCTGGTCTTGAACAAATGACTTCAAGTATCAGGCCCCCAAGTGAGGAGAGGGACTCAGTCAAAGGATTTAATGGCCTTAAGCAGAAAAGGACTGGGCCCTGCTCACAGGAGTCTCAGAGCTCTGACTGTGAGATTCTAGAGACCCTGCATCCTTGCCATTGATCTAGAAATATCTCTTTTGTTGGAAACAAGTTCTACAGTACAGGTGTTAAATGCATGGCCTGCAGTCCACTCCTGAGGCTGAACTAGATTAAATTATAGTGGGAAAATATTTAACAAAATAGATAAAAATACAATAAAACATATATAACATTACATTTTAAAACTAAATCAATACATGGCCCAGAAGAGCCTTATGTACTATTTGAATTTGACTCCACTGTTCTAGAAGATGGCCATTCTCTTCCCCTCTTTACCTCTTTCTCAACCAAAAAAAGATTTTAGTTTGAAAAATGGGGAAGAGAGAAAGAAAAGGCTAGAAGTTAGGTGAAGAGGATGAAATAGTTTAGAGATGCTACAAGGTACCACAGTGCTGGATGAGCACATAAAGTTAGTAGGGGCAAAGAGCTGCAGACCATAGAGGGATAAATAGTATGGGACATTTGGCAAAGAGCTGGAATTACCTCTCCAGCCAAATCATATAAGCAAAAATGAAATAAATTCATTGAAAGATAGGATTCACAGCTTTGGAAAGATTTGTTCCTTAACAGTCTACCACCTGCGTGTTATATGAGGAATACACCAAAATGAAGGTTGGTCCTTGGGCCTTGTTCCCAGAATCAGGGGATATGGAGAGAGGATTGATTCGTTGACTAATCCTGGGGTCAGACAGTGAAAACTTATTGGAATACAAAGAGGCTTATAGAAAATTATGGATCTAGGGAATCTAGGGATCTAGGGAAATCCATAAATCATGCTGTTCTCTCATTTAACTAAGGGAATGTATATATATATGTGTGTGTGTGTGTGTGTGTGTGTGTGTGTTGCTAATATTATTTGTATTTCCAATAACTATTTCTTATTTTACTCCCAACCCTCTTTCAATTGAAATGGTCGAATGGGGAATGGGAATGCTGGGTTTAGGAGTGGTAGAATTTCTTCTTCTAGTGTGTATGCAAGTTTACTTCTTTGGATTCCCACTTTTGTGGGCTGAGGTCTGAATGCCCTGCTGAGGAAGCAGAGAACAGAAAAGTGGTACTAAAAAATGGAATGTAGAAATGGAGGCCATGGCAAGAGGAGAGGTGTCTGTGAACAGTGGTAAATCTAGAAGGAAGTATGAAGGGGATTCATGAGAATAGAAAATTTTAGAGCTAGAAAGAACCTTAGGTTCTTTATTTTACAGGGGAAAAACAGACTGAGGTGAAGTGATTTGCCCACAGTCACATAGTGTCAGAGCTGGGACTCCATCCAATTCTCCTCATTCCTGTCTTGACCCATGGTCTTTACATCACATTTATGCTGTTTTCTTCATTTCTCCCATTACTGTTGCCCACACTTTTACTGTGAGACAAAATGAGGTGTTGAGGAGATCACCAGAGCAAGGGGTTATGGTGATGCCAATTCCACTCAAGATGTTTGGCTAGATCTCGGACAACTGGCCATCTTGACCCGTTACTTTCCACCCAGTTCAGGAAGTGATGCTCAGAGCCAATCTAGCTAAGCAAAGCAAGAGAGAGCAATACCCTAGAGAAGGATGGAGAGAAGAATCTATGAAAGAGTACTTTCAAAAAGTTGAGAGGCAGGACAACCAGAAAAGGAAGCCAAGTAAAGCCTGAGAAGCAATGAGGTTTAAATTGTTAATACAATTGCTATTGAAGACAGCAGAGTCAAGGGCAGAAGTCTTAGATGGACTTGATTTATGATGTCCATGACCAGGAAGACCAATTGAACTTTATCTGAATTCCTTGTCTGCTGTTTTTGTTTGGGAACAGAGGTCTGTCATTATCTTACCCTCATTCTGAAAGATGTCACCTCCCTCCCACCTCTAGGGTGAAAAGTATTGTCTTTGTGTGTATTCCAGAATGCTCTCCCTCATCCATTTTGCCATTCTTTCCTTAGGGGATGCTTGGGAGAAGGTCCTTGAGAGAGCTCTTGTTTCCCATCCCAAGTAAGATTCCGCGTACCAACTTCTTGGGGAAAGTTGAAGCATTGTCTTCCAGAAGTATTATATCCCATCATAAATTCTGTTCTCTTGTATGGAAGTGTTATGGGACATCGGTTGTAGTTACCACATGTCCCCTACCCCATCCCTTCCTGAATACTATGTTCACACAATGGGATAAGAAACACCTATCCTGGGACTTAAACATATCTCAACTGAGTTCTTGGAGTTTTCTGATGCTCTCTCTCAATAACTGCTAGCATAGATCAAAGAAAATGGCCAATGCAACTCCATGCTTTCCTTTCTCCATGGAACACTTCCGTTGGGTCTCAAGGATCTGCTCTTTCCAAGAAGAGATGCTTTCTGAGGTCCAGGAGGTCTATGATGCTTCCAGTTAGAGAAAGAGATTGGAAGGCACTGAAGATGAACCAGGTGGGTGGTCTCAGTCAGGAACCTGGGAAGATCTATAAGGCCCAAGTGTTATTTAGCATTTAGTATATTAGCTCTGATTTTGGTAAGTCTTAGGAGAGGAAACCTAGCCAAAGTCCATTTAAAACCAGACTCTTTTCTGACCAATCAGTGTATCTCCTTCCATAAGCTTCCACATCCACTTGGATTAGAGGAAAGATGGCAAAGGAGAAAGAAAGAGAGGCTGAATGAGTGGCAAATGCAATGCCTGCTGATGTTGCCACCAGAAGTACAGAGACAGAGGAATCATGCAGCTATCCCCATTCATGCATAACTCTAATTCCCCACTCATGCTTAAGAAACCAGAGCACTCCAAGATGGCAAATCTGTTTGGTTTTTTTCTTGAGAGAAGAGAGAGGTAGCTCAGCCTTGGTGACATGATGACTCCCAGGGACAAGGAAGTTCCCATGGGAATGTCAAGAAGGATAAATGTCATTATTTCCATCCAGGAAGATACAGGGTCACCAGGGAGAAAGCCAAATCTTGCCACCCCACAACTTCCTTCAAGACAAATGCGTGAAATTAGCACCTTCCCTTCAGCCTGATGCATTCTTTTCTTGGTGAGTTTTAGGAGAGCAGGGTAGGTTGGAAGTCCTGGGGAGGATTAGTGCTCCAAAGATCCCACAAAGACCCAAATTCCAAGATTGCAGGTTGGCCATAATCCTCTTTTGCATTCATATTTGTTAACATCCAAAAGGAGAATTTTCTAGTTGTGTAGCAAGACATCTCAGTCACCTCCTCAAAAATAGTTGCTTAGTTGGTGTGATGGCTCACAGCCCCATCTACCTGAAAATAAAGCCTTCCCTCTGTGGAGAGGCTGTTGCTTAGAATTAGAAGCTAGATCGGAAATTTTCAGGACTAAGAAAGGGAACAGTTGGGGAAGATGAGGAGAAAAGAAGGAAACATGGAAAACGGTGGTTAGTAACATTAGCTGAAGCTGGGGTGGCCGTACCGATCTTACACAGGTCCCCTCCGTAGCTGGGAAGGCATAAGCATGTGAAAGAGTTGATGCCATCCACGCAGGTACCTCCATTCAGACAGGGGTTTGAGTGGCATTCATCGATGTCTGTAAGAAATGAAGGGCTGCCATTAGGACCTCTGGCAGACAAATCCAGTGTGATGACGGCCCGTTGCTCCACTTGTCCAGGACAAGACCTGCTCTTTGTGGAGAGCTGGATGGGGATTGGTTTAGTGCCCTAAATACTGTGGTTGCTGTTGCTGCTGCTGCTGCTGCAATACTACTGCCATACCGAGAGATTGAGGATAGATGCTATCCTGGGAGTAGTAGGAGGAGGAAGTTGTAGGGAGAGAGTCAAGTCTCATAGTTTGTTCCAGGTCATATCACTATACACCAAGTGATTTGCATGAAATTGGCAGTAATGTTCCTCCAAGATGTTACATCTTCCATGTTTCAATAGGTAATTGATCTGGCTTCCAGAAAGGGTTCACCAAGAGTCTAGGCTATTGCAAAACACACTCAGGTGAGGTTCTTGAAAACCATTCATCACATTCCATTTCCCACTAGACCATAAAGGTCTTTGGTCTTCCTGGAGGCTATTCATCCTGGAGTTCTGGACCAGTTTTTAAATGTAAATAAGTGAAGGAGAGCAAAATTGTAGAGCATGGATAGTAAAAAAAGTTTGCAAAGATGATACCTTTTTAAGAACTGATGAATGGTCTGCTCATTGAATGTAGGCCATTTTGGCAGATGGTAGCCACATAAAAGAAAATACATCCCTCTGTTGTAATTAGCATCTTCCTTTTAGTGACCTCTTCCTGAAGCTCCAGAGTACTTCTAAGGGTGTGGGCACTAAATTTGTTGGGAACTTTGATGGAAGGACAGTGGGGAAAAGTGATCTGACTTCCTAGTAATCTTTCAAAGTTAGTTTCCTTCAGGCTCAATGTTTCAGAAGGTGATTTCTCAAATGAGACACAACTTTAATAGTAGCCTGGAGAACTAGCAGCTTTGTCCCTACTAGTTGATTGTCCGCTCATATTGAATGCCTCAGGAGTTAGTTTTATTCAGTCTTGTTATTATTCAGTCATTTTCAATTGTGTCCAACTCTTCATGACTCCATTTGGGGTTTTCTTGGCAAAGATACTGGGGTTGCTTGCATTTCCTTCTTTAGTTTATTTTTCAGATGAGGAAACTGAGGCAAACAGAAGTAAAGTGACTTGCCCAGGGTCACACAAAAGTTTCTGAGGATGAAATTGAACTCAGGTCTTCCTAAATCCATGCCTGGTATTCTATCCACTGAGCCACCTACCTGCCAATTTTATTCAGTAAATGTGGTAACTGATGAGTTCTGGTATGTTATGATGCCAAGTTCCTATCTCTCTCTTCTGCCTCCAATAGACTCTTCTACTCTTCTGTTCTTCTGATATCCAGATGATGCAACCAACAATTTTTTTTCATTTATTCAGGCATTTGGGTTAATATGATTAATTTACCCACTGACTCTCAGTAAATTAAAGTGTCATGGACAACGGTCGAGATAAGAACTGAATAACCTTGAGTTACCCTCTTCCACCTTGACAACCCATCATAACTCAAAAATTCCTTCCTCTATCACCTGAATTTGACCCCAAAGACTGAGGATACCCAAAGAATTCAGTTTGGTCCAGGCATATTGTGACTACTGAGTGTCTATCCTTCTTCTCCCTTGCTGGCCTGGAGAGGATAAGGAAATGCTTCATCATTTCCCTTTTGTCATGGAATGACATGGAATGATTGACATAAACTGTCACATTTCTTCATACGGTATTACCGAGTGAATGGTTACTTCTGGTTTGAGGGAGTCACATTTTGTTCTATACTCTTGGACTCATGACACCACACAAAGACCATGACTTCTAAATAGAGACTTGGGGGGAAATTCCAGAATGTCAAGGTGCTGCTCTTGTGTTGGTTTTTATCACTATCTGGCTCTTTTGTCCACCATTTGGTTGCTGCATATTGTTGGAACAGGATCCAGCTGTTGTGTCTCCACTGTTACAAATATACTGAGGGAAATGTGTTAGATTTTTACTTGAGTAATTTAGGGAAGTCAAAGTCAGATGAAATTCTTATTTGAGGAGGTCAAGAATCTCAAGTCTCTGGTAAGACAACTAAGGAACTTTTCTCTTGATCCTGATATTAACTTTGGGTCTACAGGAGGCATCTTCTTGGGTAAGAATGGAAGCTCACTCAGCTTGCAGGCTGAACATCTTCAGTCTTTCTTATCCTTAAACTTTCTTATACTTTATCATCAGGGAAATTAGAGAATGGGTCAGAAATTGATAAACTCAAGTTAAGTCTGCTGAAATTGATCCAGTTGAAGATTCAAACCCTGTCCAACCAATAAAATTAACAAAACAAAAAAGGAAAACAAAAAGCAAATCCCCAAATGCATGGAGGGGTAATGACAATCCCAGCATACACTAGGAGTGCCAGCAGCAGCAGTAGCAACAGTAGGTCACGCCAATTTGCAAGGTGGAAGGTTGGAGGTGGGCAGGGCTGTCACCTGAATAGGAAAGCAAGAGTTCTTTGTCCATTAGCTTCTATTATGTGTCAGGGTAAAGCACCCTGTTGGCAATGGGAAAAAAGGCAAAAACAGGAGCCAAAGCAGGATATTCAGCAGGGAATAAAGTTGATCTCTGGAGTGGGCAGAAACATTCATTGATTGGTTAGAGAACTTGATGCCATGGTCAAAGACTTCTGACCAACCTAAGGTCAAAGAGGAAGGGAGGAAAACACAAGGGGAGGTCATACATGATAGTTCCCCAAGTGTTCACAAAGGGTGGGCTATACAAAGGAAATACTTAGCTTATCACCTCCATCCTAAAGTCATCAATCCATGGGACTTTTCTACAAATTTAATCTAAGTGGTCTGGGCATTGCACATGATCCAGTGCAGATATTTGGACTGATGGAAACTACAATGAACAAAATCACATGCTGAATTCTCAGAAGCCAGATGTTCCATGGTCATCCTAGAGGTAGAAAAATAAGGGGAGAGGGCCTCTTTATCAAGTCATGTATTCTTGGCTTATGTTGCAGTCAACTGCAGTCATTCCTTTCCCTGGACTAGGTGTGAGGGAAGCAAAGGCATCTCAGATTCTCAAAGGTTGTTAGCTCTTCCCCAAGTCTGGAGTGAGGTCTTGACAGGTTCCTCTTTTCTCTTCATGATCTACTTCCTCTCAGATAAAGAGATGCAGAAAGTCTGGGATCCTTCTTACTTTCTGAAATTGTGCAAGGAATTTAGCTCCACCAAATTTCATCTGAGGGATGAAAATTCCAAACAAGTCAACAAGATCTAGGATGGAGATCTGGCCATTCTATGTCTTAACTTTGAGAGATGGGGAGAGGAGGGGAATGCAAATCAACTAAAAAAATGCCATAAAGATACAAAAGTGAAGTGCATGAGGTTCAGGAAATGACATCTCACATGTGAAGGAGGAAGCTCATTGTACTGAATTCAAAATCTGGCATGTCATGACTTTATGTCTGGCATGAATCAATCCTGTGAAGTGTAATGAACATCTCGTGAACATCAGTTGGGCAATCTAGAAGGGGTCAAAATGCCTAGGGTTCTTTGCTAGTCCCCTCTCACCAAGTAGAATGGTTTTAATTAATGACAAATAACTTCATCCAAGGTACCTAAAGCTAAGATCTCATAATCTTCATAGGAACCCTCTAGCAAAAGGGAAAATTCATCTTGAATCCCTATGTTAAGGTCAGGAAAATAGATTTGCAATGGTGTTTTCACCATGACGTCATCAGAAACTGTTATTTCTCCCAATGCCCAGGTCAATGGTCTTGCCTCATGGTCTTTCCATGTCAAGAATACATATTGAAAAGTTATTCTGAGCTCAGAAAGAGGTGGCATTTGACTTATAAGAAGGACTGAAGGAAGTTCTAAGGTAGTGTTTTTTTACCTATCATACTCTAGATTACCAAAGGTAATTCTCCAAACTGAGCAGAGCACGGCTAATTATTTGGCTTCATAGATAAGTTCTGCACAATCTAGCACCCATACAATGTATATCTGATCAGGACGATGAAGAATTGGTCAATTTGACATGAGAATGACTGAAAAACACAGTTTTTTTTTATTTACAAAGCCTCATTTAACAATAGCTAAAACTTGTATCATGTTTACTATGTGCCAGGCACTATGCCAAGTGCTTTACAAATGTCTTGTTTTGTCCTCACAACAGCCCTGGGAAGTAGGTGATATAATTATCCCCATTTTACAGATGGGGAAACTGAGGCAGAAAGAGGTTAAATGGCTTGCCCAGGTCACATGGCTAGTGTCCGAGGTCAGATTTGAACTCAGATGTTGCAGACTCCAGGCTCAATGCTCTATCCACTGTGCCACCTGGCTATTTTATATCTCATTTAAAGCTTCACATTATTCCTGTGAGGTAGATAACAGAGCTATTATTATGGCTATTTTAGGATGAGGAAACTGAGGCTGACAGAATGCAAATGACCAGCCCAGTATCACTTAGTGGTGAGTATAGGTGTAGTATAGGCTCAAATCCAGGTTTTTCTGAGTTCTTGGGCAGGACTCTATTTAGTACAGACAGGCCTCCTTCCTCTAATTAAACAATGACTTAAAAATACACTCATCTTGGTGGGCCTGCTTATTGCTCAACTGTGAAAACAAATTGATCATCTACAATTCAGCTCAACTGGAAGTGTAACATACAAAGATTTTTCTGCTAAACCAATACAAATGGTAATGCAGTATTTTAATATGCCAGGGAGAATATTTCCTCTCCCAGGAAGAAAAGTTTCTTTGAAATAGAAACTTTCCCTGGGGAAAGAGAAAATATGCCAGATCTCAACCTCAGAGCATGAGAGAGAGAAAGTGAGATCTGGCAGTTAACAGAAAAAGAAACTGATTAAGTTTTATGTTCATGGCCCTCTTAACTACCCAGTTAAATGGAGCCCAAACAGCTCCAGTGGTGAGCAGAAAATTAGATGTGAAATCTGGTTTCAGTTTTAATGGCCCCAGGTGCTAGTTAGCAATGGAAAGGAAGATTTTGAAATGAATTAGATTAGTGCACACAGTTCTGCCTTTAATCACTTAGGGATCAGAGAATTCATTAAATGGATGTTTATTGCAGTGTCAAAAACGCTGATTAATAATTTATCAAGGACTTGTTTAGGGAATACTTGCTAAACAAGACAAAGATAATTGTCAAGTCTTTTCTCTTAGGACTCATTACAGCCTCAAACCCCCAGTACTATGTGGGAGGTTTCTTTAGTTATTCAAATATTGCAGTGAGAAGAATGTTATGTCTTTCAAAACAGCTTGGACCTTTGGCCCTATTCTGACTAGGAGTTCAAGGGAAAAGTTCCTTCCTCTCTACAGGATCTGCCTTTGGAAAGGCAATGACAAGTGGATAAATGACGAATCATCTTAAGGTCTGGAGAGCTATTTAGAGCTCTTCCTTCCTTCCTTCCTTCCTTCCTTCCTTCCTTCCTTCCTTCCCTCCTTCCTTCCTTCCCCTTTTGCTTACCCCCCTCCATCTAACACTTAGTAAGCACCTTCAAGTGTGATACAATGTGCTAGCTTTAATGGTGGCTCCCCTAGAGCAGAACTGAACATTTTTTATTGTTGTTCAGTCACTTCAGTCATGTCTGACTCTTCATAACCCCAATTTTTTTGTTTTATTTTAGGCATTTTCTTCTCCAATTCATTTTATGGATGAGGAACTGTGGCAAACAGAGTTAAGTGACTTGCCCAGGATCACACAGCTAGCAGATTTGAACTTATATCTTCCTGACTCCAGGCCTGCTGCTTTATCCACTGCACCACCTGGCACCCCAAGAACTGAATTAGTGACTAAATTTCTAGCTCACAAAGAGAACACTGATTTAGCACAAGCCCCTTTGGTCTTATGTTAGGCTACCCCCAAATAGGGGAGGCTTTATCATTTTATCTCTAAGGAAACCCCAACCTTCACAAATCTGGCGCCAGTCCCAGCAGCTCTTTGAGAGCAGAAGCTGTTTTAAATCGTCCTCTGGGAGCTTCCATTAGCATAGTGGCCTAAGTGAATTAAGACCTACATTCTGGTCCTGACTCCATCACTCAAGTATTCATTGCATGACGCTGGGTAAGCCACTGAGTCCCTCCACTCTGCTCAGCTCAGCTACAGAGCATCTCTGTATCTACCTCATGGCAGTGTCTGAGGAGTAAGAAAACCCTGTGGAAACATAAAATGCTTAGCCAGTGCTGAATTAGAAGGGCCTATGGCAGATAAGGTAAGGTCCACTTAATCGCAATCTTCCCGTTTCAGGCTGGTTTGCTGCTCAAGGACATCAGTCCTGCTGAAGCAGCCAGAGAGAGATGTCTGTGCCTTCTTATTTCTATTAGCATTGTGGTTAAGTGTCAAACTGGAGACAGTTACTGAGCATCAGGAGCTGAAAGGACAGAGCACATTGTTCTGACCCTGAAAGTCAGTCCTGGTTTTCTAAGATTGATTTCATTCTCTTAAGCCTAAGGAACTTCTGAGTGGCCCAATGTGAATTGGAGGGGAAATTGAACCAAATGTCATGTCATCCCTTAACTTCTGAGTTAACTTTCTTAAGTTTTCTGTTTTACAACTCAAAGGTGAGCTTTTTGGGAGGGACTCTGGAAAAATATCCAGAAAAATTTCCTCCATGGATGTCTGAAAATGGAACTCATCCCTATTCAGGGCTGGTTCTCTCATCCTCAGTCCAGCCATGAGCATCTTCTCAGTCCCAGCTCCAGAATGCTGGAAAATACAGAGATATTCTCTCTCAGCTCCCTGCACATTTCATGGCCTCTTCACCCCAAATGGAAGGCAGTTGTGGAGATTTCAGGGTATATACCAAGAAGGAGTCAATCCCATCCCTGGGGTCACCAGTGCCCTATGGAAATGCTGATATCTTTGTGGTAAGAAAATGAATTTTTCTTGTAAAAGTCATCATTTGTTGCCCTCAAAATTAATTTCATTGTAGTTGGTTTGAAAGGCATCCTGGGAATAAACCCTTCCCATCCCCATACAAATGATTCCTCTGGAATAGGCAAGATGTTTAGGGATGTATAATATTCATATATAACCACAGTCAAGAAAAGAACTATTCTTACTATATGCATTATATATTCCAACTTCTGTTTATATATACATATATATTTACTGTATATATGCTATATACAGTGTATTTATTATACAGTATATATCTATATAATATGTAATAAAGATATTAGTTTAAATATATACATATATATAAGCACAATATGCTTTATTGCATACGTCTATGATATTGGACATTGTGTGCTTGGTTTTGTTTAGAATTTTCCTTCCGTAACTGCCTTCATTCTACTAACTCAATGCGGCAAAACAGATGGCAACCTTGCTACCGAGGCAGAGATCCCAGCTTTTCTGAGACTGACTTACCCAGACAGACTCGGGATATCTGCAAACCGGGTAATGCATCAATAACAATGGATTCATAGGATCATATTTTTGTACCTGGAAGGGTCCTTGGAGGTCAGCTAGTTCTACCCCCTCTCTCAACAGTTGAGGAAACTAAGGCTGAGAAGTGAATTGATTTGCCTATGGTTGCACAGGTAGTATGTAGAATAGGCAGGATGTGAACTCAGTCTTCTGACTCTAGGTCCAGTATTTTTTTCAGTATACCATGCTGTATACATGGTGGTGAATTTTGAACTTTGCAGGGAGGGTCATGGAGCATCTCTTCTTTCTTTAGATCATGTATACCTTTAATAATGCTATTGCCTGGAAGCATTTGAGATCATTGATGCTGCTTAAAAGGAAGGTGTGTTGATTTAAAAACACTGCATATAACAGTGGGATAGTAACAGGACTGTTAAGAAGTTGATGTTCAGATATGATGCTAGATAATCAGAAATGAGACTCTGATTCACTCATTTTTTTTCTTACTTCCCCAAGTGGGAGGATTCATCCTGGCCACATCCTGGACCCCTTTCTACCTCTTGCCTTCCCACCCTTGCCAGCCCAGTTGCTCTGCTTGAAGTTTGGTGAAATTCACTCAAGATAGCAGCAAATGTTTAGCATACATGTGATATTAGATTATGGGCCTTCCCTGGGCAAGTGTTCACTATGTTGTGCAAAGCACTGTGGGAAGCCAACTCTTTTTCTCATTTCCACTTGGGTTGGTAAGGATACTGGACTCTACAGAACCTATATCCATGAGTATATCCCAGTTCTTCCAGATGCTAGTACCATAAAGTTAACATCCATCTTCTCAGTATGTATCTTGTATTTTTCCATTTATCCATATGTTTTCTCACTCACAAGAATGTATGTTTCTTGAGTGCAGCAACTGTGTTTGCTTTTTTCTACAATAAAAAAGGTCCCCAGCACCTAGCATAGTGTCTGCTGAGAACTTAATAAAATCTTTGCTGATTGGCTGACTGATTTATAACCTGGCTTCAACCTACTTTTCCTGCCTTATTCTACCTGAGTCCCCATCATGTATTATGGCCCAGGTTGACCTTGTTTTTCCTCCACATGACAGTCTATCTCCCATGACCATGCCTTTGCACAGGTGGGCCCTTCATTCCTAGAATGTGCTCCTTTTCCACCTTTTTTAGGATCATTAGTCCTCTTCAAACTCAACTCAAACGCCAGGAGATCTTCCCTGATCACCCAGCTACTAGTGCCTCTACTCCTCCAATTACCTTGGATTGATTTTGTACGAACTTATATGGGTTCATATTACTTCTCCTGATAGAACGTAAATTCTTTTAGGTGAGAAACTGTTCCATTTTCTCTCCAGTTTCTAACATCATGCTTGACATGTGGTAAACTCTTAAAAATACTTGCTGGTTGATTGACTGAGTACCCCATGTGCCACACCAGTTGAATAAAACCTTGAATTAATGCATTCAATAGCATTCATACCCCATCTCTAACTCTGGAATCAGGATAGAGAGGTGCTTCTGGAAATTTCCTCTTTTTCTGTTTATTTTCCTCTTACTCCAGTAGAAGGTTTGGGAACTTAATATCTGCTTTAGATTACTGTTGCATCTCTGGATTCTGAAGCATCAGTGTTGAGTAATGGATTTATATTCACTGCCTCTATCTGTTTATGCTCTATACTGTATTTCTTTCCCATGGCCAGGTAAATTGAACTACGGCAAAGTAGTGAATGCAGACGCCTCTTCTAACCCAGAGGAGTCTACCAGCCTTCCCCCATTTAGGCTAAAGAAGGAGCTTACCTATATCACAGCAATTACCCATATGCCCAGGGAGGCATAGACAGATGATACTTCCCCGCCTCTCCTGGCAGGTCCCAGCCCCACATGGCCCTTCAGCCCATGACCTAGGGGTGGCTGCATCCAGCAGGGGAAGAGATCAACCAGGTTATCTTGTCACTTTGGGCAGCCACTTGGGCAGCCTGATTGACCTCTCAGCTAAGGGAGCTGGGGTCTCTGGAGTTCCTAGTACAGCTATTTTGGGTCAATATGTTTCTGTCCAGATTTGCTTTGTTAGATGTTGAATCCCATTGACGGCTCTGTAAAGCTTTGAAAAAGACACTTTAAAGACAAAGGAGAGGTGAAGAGAGCCCAAAAGAAGAAGGTAAACTAATTAGATACCACTTTTTTTGTACCTACTAGAGAGGTCTACTATATAATTTCTAATGATCTCATTCTCTTTTTTTGTGTTTTGAATCCAAATAAAACAAGTCTATCTCTATAGTATGAACACCTTCCCCACCCCTTCTATCCCCCTTCACACATTCACTATTTTTGAAGTCAGAAAAAATAACCATACCTTCAGATGTGGGCTTTGATTCTTCTCTCTCATTTGAGGAAGCTTGAGATGCAATGGAAGTGTCTGTGGGGGAGGGGATTGTTCCAACTCTTTCAACCTCTTCTGCTGATACTAAGGGACTAGAGGACTCAATTTCTGTTTGAGTCTCTTCAGGGCTCTGGGTTTGATACCTGAATTCAGTCTCTGAGACCCTAATGACTACATCTGGCAAAGAGGTGTCACCTGAAACATCTGGCAAGGGCAGGGTTGGGAGCCCAGAGGCTTCCCCACTGACTCCAGTCCTGTCTTCAAGACTTACAGGAAATTCACCACTAGCCAGAGGCATAGATAATGTTTCTAAGTCCGGGGAGCTGGATGTCTCTCCACTAATATGTGTAGCAGATGTTACCTCGGCGATCCCATGAAAGGCAGATGAGTCTCCACTCAGATCATGTGTGGAGGATGGTTCACTGGTCACTTCCTGGAAAGTAGATGTTTCCCCACTTCCATTTGATGATGAAGATACTTCATGGTCAGTTTCATAAAGTGTGGATGTTGTGCCACTTACATCAGGCACAGCAGATGCCTCAGGGTATGCTGTTAACTCACCACTCACCTCGGGAACTGCTGATGCCTCTGCCTCAGTTTCATGGATTGTTGACATTCCACTGAACTCACCAGAAACAGAGGACTCCCCACTGGATTCAACAAAGTAAGGGAGTGTCACGGTAGATCCTTGACCAAGTTCCTGCGAAACTGTTGGTTTGGTAAGTGCTTCCACTAAATCTGTGGTAATCAAAGTGACTTCTGGAAATCCTGAGATCTCTCCACTGCTGCTAGTGACTGCTGATGATTCCCCATTTATATCGGTGACCCCAGAAAAATCACCACTGAAAGATGGTGTGCTAGATGACTCTCCACTGGTCTTTATCAAGCCTGGCTGTGATCCACTGAGATCCACACTTCCAGATATTTCCCCAGAGGCTTCTGTTTCTCCTGAAGGGGTTCCACTGATCTCTAAGACCCCAGAAGGTCCTTCTCCTGCTTCTTCTGCTGATGGAGTTGGGGTTGCAGATTCAACCAAAGTCCTATCCACAAGAGACACTGTGGGAAAACCAGATGAAAGTCCACTACTGTCATAGTCTCCAGATGGCAAACCACTTCCAATCCCTGCTGCTGAGGGTTCTCCACCAAACTCCATTGATCCGCTTGACAGGCCACTAAATTCTGAGGCACCTGAAGCAAGTCCACTGGATTCTGTGGTTCCAGAAGATTGCCCACTGAAGTCCACAATTCCAGAGAAGTTACCTGATAGATCTATCTCCCCAGAAGGAAAGCCACTAATTTCCACAGAACCTAAACCTTCTTCTTTTTCTCTGAAGGCAGTTGGGGCCACTTCAACAAAACCAGTATCAACAAATGTAATGCTGGGAGGTTCACCGCTGCCACTTACAGTCCCAGAAACCAAACCACTGAGATCACCCACCCCACTCAGATCAGAAATTCCAGATGTTTCACCACTGAACCCAGGTACTCCAGATGGTTGCCCACTGATATCAAATACTCCAGATGTTGCTCCACTGAGGTCAGTTACTCCAAATGGTTGCCCACTGCCAAATAGTACTCCAGATGTCTCCCCACTGATATCTGTCATACCAGAAGGAACTCCACTGGGTTCAAGTATTCCAGATGTTTCTCCACTAGCATCAGGTAATCCAGAGGGTTGACCACTAAGATAGGGTACTTCAGATGGCTTCTGAGTTAGGTAAAAAATCCCTGATGTCTCTCCACTGGCATCAGGAAAGCCAGACGCACTGATCCCAAATATTCCAGATGTTTCTCCACTGGTCTCAGGAGTGCCAGATGCATACCCACTGACCTCAAAAAGTCCAGATGTTTCTCCACTGGTTTCAGGAATTCCCGATGCCTGTCCACTTATTCCAAATATTCCAGATGTTTCCCCACTGGTATCAGGCAATCCTGATGCATGTCCACTGAGCTCAGTTCCTGAAGGTAGTCCACTAGTTCCTCCACTAATGTCCCACTCTCCAGATGGCAGTCCAGATATTTCTCCTTGACCACTAATTCCAATGGTTCCCTTCCCTTCCAATTGACTGGCAGTGGTTGCTGTGACCACTTCCACCAATGTAGTATCTACAAGAGAGACAGTTGGAAACCCAGATGGAAATTCACTCAAATCAGGCAGTCCAGATGAGAGGCCACTTCCAAAGTCCACCCCAGAGTGCTCACCACTAAATCCAGATGGCAAGCCACTTGTTTCTGGAGTTTGGCCACTCCCTAGAGTTCCAGAAGGCAGTTCCCCAAGGTCCAAGTGTTCAGAAGCAGACCCAACTAAGTTGTCTCCTGAAGGTAGTCCACTAAATTCAGTAGTGCTAGACGAGCCACTTACATCTGTTTCCCCTGAAGCCAATACACTCTCCTCAGGTAGCCCAGAGCCCTCTCCAGATGAAAGACCACTTAAATCCAGGCCGCCCGAGGGCAGTCCACTTACACTGCCCTCAGAGGGCTGCCTACTTGTTTCAAAACCTCCCGAAGCTTCTCCACTAGCAATGAAATCTCCACTCTCATCTGGAGCCCCAGATGACTCTCCAGAAGCTGATGCTTCCCCACTGCCACTCACATCTGGAACTCCAACACTTGGAACACTGGATGGCTCTCCGGAGGCTGACAGTTCCCCATTGCCACTCACATCTAGAATTCCAAAAGCTGGAACAGTGACTGGTTCTCCAGAGACTGATGGTTCTCCACTACCACTTACATCTGGAACTCCCAAATCTGGAACACCAGATGGCTCTCCAGAGGCTGATGGTTCACCGCCACCACTCACATCTGGAACTCTCAAATCTGGAACACCAGATGGCTCTCCAGAAGATGATGGCTCTCCGCTGCCACTCACATCTGGAATACCAGATGGCTCTCCAAAGACTGATGGTTCTCCACTGGCACTCACATCTGGAACTCCCAAATCTGGAACACCAGATGGCTCTTCAAAGACTGATGGTTCTCCACTGGCACTCACATCTGGAACTCCCAAATCTGGAACACCAGATGGCTCTCCAGAAGATGATGGTTCACCACTACCACTTACATCTGGAACACCAGATGGCTCTCCAAAAACTGATGGTTCCCCACTGCCACTCACATCTGGAACTCCCAAATCTGGAACACCAGATGGCTCTTCAAAGACAGATGGTTCTCCACTGGCACTCACATCTGGA
>CM053769.1:558103234-558176649 GCA_028658325.1 Potorous gilbertii
GTTCTCCACTGGCACTCACATCTGGAACTCCCAAATCTGGAACACCAGATGGCTCTCCAAAGACTGATGGTTCCCCACTGGCACTCACATCTGGAACTCCCAAATCTGGAACACCAGATGGCTCTCCAGAGGCAGAAGGTGCTCCACTGAAAGAAGGCTCTACAGTACTTTCTTCTGGAATAGTACTAATGGGAGGCCAAGATGAAGGACTTGCTGAAGGAGGAAAGGAAAACAAGAAGAGATTTTATTGATAAGCACTGATAGGACCCCATGGCCTCTCACACCTAAAAGCCTAAGCCCATTGTCACCATTCTCTTTATACTACATACATTATACTGATGGAATTCTTAACCCAGGGTCCATAGACCCCTAAAAGATTCAAAGGGTCTCTGAACTCTTACAAAAAAGGAAAATATTTTGATAACTGTGTTTTAATACTATTAGTGTCATTTCTACGCATTTTACTTTATGTATTTAAAAACATTATTCTGAGAATGGGTCCATATACTTCAATATACTGCCAAAGGTGTCTATGACTGGAAAAAAGTTAAGAATCTCTGAACTAAAGATTTATAACTTCCTTGGAAGGAGGAAAGGTGATCTATCTCTGATACTAACTTACTATGTGTACTTTTGCAAGTCATTCAATCTCTGAGGGCCTTAGTTTTTTCAAAATGGTGGTAGTGGTGATGGTAAGGACACTGGAAGTGATCTATAAGGCCCTTTATACCTCTTATATTTTATGACTGATTAACAACACAGCCACTATAAGCTTATGCTACTAATATGTTCAAAAATATTTTTATAGGTATGTTCTTTCTTCTCACCTCAGGAGCAAATATTATTTTATGGATAGAAAAACTGAGACATGAGAGGTTTAAATGAATTGATTCAGACTCATAAACTTAATCATTTTCTGGTGCTTCCACAGATCTTTTAGTCATTTTCCATTAGTATCTTCAAATGCAGTCTAGGTTCATCTGTATTTTCACTTCTAGCAGTGACTGCTTTTACTTAGTCCTGTAGGAATATGGGGTTCTCTCTGTCTGTCTCTCTTACCTCTCTGTCTATATGTCTGCCAATCCTTCTCTTTATGATAACTCTTCTAGCCTATTTTTAGAGAGTGCCAGTGCTTGGCACATAGTAGGTGCTTAATAAATGTCAGTTGGATTAGATATGGTGCTACAATGTAGATTCAATCCACCAAACAGTTACTAGTAGCTCCTATGTACAAAGCATTATCCTAATATTGGAAATCAAAGAGACATCACAGAATACCTGTTCTCCAAGAGCCTTTGATGATGCCTTTATATAGTTTGTTTCCGTGATGGATTAATTATGGCAGATATGAGACAGAGCTGTTTCCTGGAATCAATAATGAATTAAAGAATCCCAGGAGGTCTCTTGCTCAAAAATCTCTCTCTCATAGTCTAGTAGTTAGAGGTTCTTATGGGAATAACTCTTCGGGGATATAAATCTTGATACTGGTTAAACTATTGATCACTTACACTCTGGAGTTAAATGTTTTAATCAGAACAACTATTGGCTGGAATGGGAATTTTTACTAGGGAGGTAGGTGGGGAGGAGGAGAAAGAAAAGAGAATTGTAGGGGACCTGGGACCCCAAAGACCTTCAATCATCTGGTATCACCTCCTCACTTTTGAGGCAAAAGCAGCATAGGTCAGACTCCTGCCCACATAAGCTGCTTCCCCTTGGCCCTGCTCAAGTACTCTCTCTCTCTATCTTTACAATCCCTTCTTTGGGAGACTATGAAATATAGAAGGTTATGCAGGCAGGAGTGGCCCCGCATATTTGAAGCTAATATAAACGAGGTACCATTTGTATTTCCTTTTCTATCTCAGCCTCCTTGAAGGGTTATACATATTGTATAATTGATTGGTGAATTAATTAATGGTGTTGTGGATGCTAAATATTCTCTTTGAGTTCAGAGCCTCAGAGACATACTTATCCAGGATTGTACAGAGAATAAACAACTGATTTGAGAAATAGAGCACAGGTCTCTGGAAAGCACAGATTCTCATGGAGAGAAAGTATTCCCTACCTGAGTAGAGATGGCATGGCTAGCATTGTGGTATAGTAGATAGAGACCTTGACTTAAAATCAGGTAGACCTGACTTCAAAACCCACTTCAGACCCTTATTAGCTATGTGACCTTGGGTAAGTCACTTACAGTGTTTGCTTCAATTTCATGAGGGAATTGGACTAGATGGGCCAACTCTAAATTTATGATCCTTTGGTCTGTGTTTTCTAGGAGTCATGGGTTCATGCTGACCTGAGAGTAATGAAGTATTTGTTGGAAAAAATTCTGTTTCCCATTCTGTCTGATTCTCAGGTACAGCAGTAATATCCAATTCTCTCCCAGGTAAGGCTTCTCCCTCCTTTGGAACCACCTGAGTTGGAATCAGCTCTTCATCAATGATGGAGACCTGTGTACCACCTTCTCCTTCCTCCAGAGAAGACCCAGCTGAAACATTCAAGAGAAGAAAATGAGTGACCTCACAAGCAGGAAACTCCTACCTCAGATACTCAGAGACCTATCCCAGAGGACCTATTTAGCAAATAGTTCTTGGGACCTGAAGAAACAGGGACAGACAAGGGAAGGTTCTTCTGTAAATAATCACATTCTAAGGTGCTTAGGCAACAATTCACCTGGCCTTTGATGGAAAAGCAAGCAGAGCTGAGATAATAAGGTCATGTTTCACCCTCCTTGCCTTTACCCCATGTCTGGGCAATCTTTCTTTGTGATGACTCTCCTGCCCCACTTTTAGGCTGTTTAGGTTAGCCAAACATAAAATTAGATTCCATTGCTCCCAGAGTCAACAGGTACATGGCTTGGAGGAGCTATAGCAGCATGGGGGTTGAGGGAGGGGACTATAAAGATAAGTAATTCCTTAATATAAAGGGACCTTTCCTATTGCATTAGGGAAAATTAGGCAGTGTGAAAAGGGTGGCATGGTACCTTGGAAACAGAAAGCATGATGCCGAGACAAGGGGTGAGGAAAGCCAGTCTGGTTGGAGTACAGGTAGACAGTTCTAACTCCTGGCTTATCCCCACCACATGCAGAGCGTGGGTTGATGATGGGATAGCGGACACTGCCATCTGCCAGCCAGCCAGCATGGCATTTGTCCAGGCCCCTGCGCCATGCAGCATAAAGCTGCCCTGTGGAAGCCAGGGTGGCGTTGTGGTCTTTACAGTATTCTTGGGCTTCTTGGAAGGTGAACAGCTCCAGCCGAGTGGCAAAGAAGACCTCACCTATTAGGAACATACAATTAGATTCCATTGCTCCCAGAGCCAAATACCCTCTCTAGAGGCACCCCTCCTCTATACGTTCCCCTGGGCCCTTACAGGCATTTTCATGCAAATACGCATATATTGAAAGTGTCATCATCCCCTCCTTTACTATATACTTATTTACGCAGAGTATGACTCTCAACTCCCTGAGCCTTGTGGGGAACTTCTAGGTGGGGAGATTTCTTTTGCCAACATAGGGTAGCTACTAGTCTATAACTTGGAGTCTTGTTATGTAGGCTGGGATCACTGGGAAGATCAGTCACTTGCCCATGGCCATGCAATTAGCATGTGTCAGAGACAGGACTTGAACCCAGATCTTCCCAGTTCCTATATCCAGCTACCTCTCTTGAATGACACATTCTCCTGTGACTAAAAGCATTTTCCTTATTGGAAATTGTGTAAGTGCTGCACACAAATGTGACATATACTTAAGCTCTTTTAGATCAGTTAGTGTGCACATATGAACATGGGCAGAGGATGTCTTGGTGTTGGTGATTTTCTTTTCTCCTGGTCTTTGGTTCCTGACCTGGAGTCAAAATGTTTCACTGTTTTGTGCTGAGGAACTACCACAGAGAGTACTAAACAGACAGAGAGAAACAGAGAGAGGCGGAGAGATAGAAAAAGAGACAGAAACTGAGAGAGACACAGAGACAGAAACAGAGTAAGAGGGAGGAGAGGAAGAGAGAGGGATACAGACAGACGGACAGATAGAGGCAGATACAGAGATAGAAGGAATGTGGTGGCCTAAGAGAGAGATTAGTTCATGTTTCTTCCCCACTGGATCTTTTCTGACTCAGAGAGTTGTGTAGGAAGGACAGATGGCACTTCTGGGATATTTGCCCATCACTAAGGAGGCCTATCCAAAATTCCTTAAGTTGGACCCTCAACCCATATAGGCCAGAGCTTTGGGGATGTTGATTCCATACCCAGTAGCCAGTCTACGTAGCAGTAGACATCATAAGTCTCTGATGCTGGGCGCAGGCCATAGCTCCGGACCCCTGGGCTGCTGTCCTTATCTCCAACACACTGGGTCCGGGGACTCACAATTGGGTATCTGCAAAGAAGAGAGTGAAAAAATGTTCATTTCCAGAAGATAGGATACAGGGCTTTTGAAGCAGAAGGTATTAGTCACTTACGGACTTAGAAGTGGAATGTCTTTGACTCTTCTCATAGAAACATGATGAGGAATCCTGGACCTAGGATTTCCAGGCACAGAGAAGCTTCTAGCTTTGATGCCCCATCATGAGCGTTAGCATCAGTTGTGGAGAATGAATTTGGTAACTTTATAGGTAACCTCTGATTTTAGGGAACATCCTAGAAATTGGGATCACTAAGCAGGAAAGGATTAAGAATGAACAGGGCAGTGATCTAGAGAAAAAGCAATGGGAAAGAAGATAATTTCTTCCCAACTACTCAGTGACTCTTAGAGAAATAAATTGTAAAGACATATTAAAAGTCCTTTCTCCATTTATTTTGGTTAGAACTGTCTCTGATTGTTCCCTGTTCTTTATTTTTTGCTCTTGGCTGCCGAGAGAAATCAATAGCTATAGCTTGATTCTAGACTCCTAAAAGGCTATGAGGATGTCTCTTAAACTCATTTCTTGTTGTCAAATTCTTTTTTATTATTGTAATTTTTTTAATGATCTACAATTACTATCATAAAACTTAAATTTTTTTTCCTCCTACCCACCCCCCACCACCTGCCTCCCTCTCTAAGGCGGCATACAATTCTACATAAGATCTACACATACATTTCTATTGAATATATTTTCACTAGTCATGCTGTGTAGAACTAAAATAAATGGGAGAAATCATATAACAAACCAAAATATTAAATACACACACAAAAATGATTTGTTACATTCTGCTATTGAATTTCATAGTTCTTTCTCTGGATTTGGAAGGCATTTTGCCTTAGAAGACCACTGGGAATTTTTTTTTTTACATCCTTGCATTGCTAAGAAGATCCAAGTCTATCAGAAAAAACTCTCGCACACTGTGGCCATTATTGTGCACAAAGTTCTCCTGGTTCTGCTCCTTTCCCTCAGCATCAGATCATATAAGTCTTTTCAGGTCTCTCTGAAGTCTTCTTGTTCATCATTTCTTATGGCATAATAGTATTCCATTACCTTCATATTTCATAATTTATTCAGCCGTTCCCCAATTGATGGGCATCCCCTTGATTTCCAGTTTTTGGCCACTACAAAGAGTGCTGCTAAAATTTTTTTGTACATGGGACGCTTTCTGTGGTCGAATTCTGCTGTACCAAGACCAGAGGTCACCATGGCTGTTAAAGTGCCTGGAAATGTTGTAGGAATGGGCTGCCTCAGAACAAACTAAATTCAAGTAGTGTTGAGGATCACTTTTTCTGGATGTTGCGATCATAAGGTCATTGACATAGATTTGGAAGATAATAGGGAGGTCATTTAATTCATCCCCCTCATTTTACATTTGAAGAAACTGTGACCTTAAGGAATGAAGTGACATGTCCCAGGATTCCTGATCATAAGATCTTGGGTCCAGAAGCAGAAGAGATCAAGAGGTCACTTTATCCAATGGCCTTGCTTTATAGACTGAGGAAACGGAAGCCCAGAGAAGTATCATCACTTGCCTAAGGATTCCTGCCCAGCTGGGGTTGGATTAGATCTCTGACATCCCTTCCAACTTAGAGATGTTGTGATTTCTATCTGAAAAGCTAAGGGAGGAAGGGAGGTCCTGGCTCTGGGGCTCACCTGACTGTCTGGTCCTGCAGCCACCCAGCATCGCATTGTTCATAGCCAGCCTCATAGGCTGCCTGCAGCTGTTCTGGTGTAGCAATGACAGCTCCTGTGTCCCTACAGGCCTGCTGGGCCTCTTCATAGGTGAGCGAGTATCTGGTGGAACCCGGACGGTAATGGAACACAACACCTGGTGGAAAAGAGAAGAAAAAGGGAAAAGTCAGCCTCAGCCTCAAGCGCAGGTGGCGGCGGCGGTGAGGGAGATGCAGACCGAGACTTCTTTTCAAAAGCTTGGTGATGCTAAAAGCATACTTCCCGCTTCTACCCCAAAGCCCCCACATCCCAAATCCCTTTTACATTTGCATCACACCTAGACGTTTACTCATTGAATGAGCCAAACACGCCACCAGGTTTCAAAGACTCACTTTTTCCTTTCATCATCATCAAACACTTACTATCGCCTACTATGTGCCAGTCGCTATGCTAAGTGCTGAGGATCTGAGAAAGGCAGACACAGCCCTTGACCTCAAGGGGTCACAGCAACCTTCAAATAACTATGTACCAACAAGATGTAAATGGGAAGTCATTTTAAAAGAGAGGCGGAATGGGGTTCATAGATTTGTCCCTGTGTGTCTTTCAAGAGATTTTTAAAGCTGTAGGAGACTTTAGATCTCATCATTTTACAGCTAAGAGAACACCTGTAATGTGAGAGCAGCAATCACCAGAAAGCAATACACTTCTAGAACTATGGATAATATTAAACAATTATTGTTTAATGATGACCAATATGCTTCCTACCCTCCCACCTCCCCTCCTTCTGCTTTTGCCTTTACCCAGTTCCATATTCTGTGACCGATAATTTTGAACAACTTGATTAAACCTTAGGACCCTTGGCTCTTTCGTTCCCATTCCCTGGACTTCTGAGGAAAATCTAGTGACTTTCTGGTACACTGATGACTGTTTTCTTTTCAAGAGCACCCTTAGGAGTTCAGTGTTTACCTCACCATCTTGTTGCTTTGAGAGTCTAGGGTCCCTTAGCTGCTAAAGGATTCCTCTTTATCCACTCCTCTTTCTTTCATTTCCTAAAGTTTTCCATTTACCTAGCCATTCCTCATTGGTCATTGGAGTTGTTCTGTAACCCTCGTCTTCTTCAGGCAAACTTTCCACCTGGTGAAAGTTGATCAGTTGATGACTGGTAACTTTTCACTGTTGATTCTTCCTAGCACTGTAAGCTTTCTAGCAGCCAGCAGCTTTCCATATGAGATATCTACACTTCCTTCCAAATTGCACCTATCCTGATATATATTTATAATATATTTATATTAATATTATAAGTTATATATCTCTATATAATATGTCATATAGAGATACATAATCTATATGTATTATAGTATATGTAATATTGTATATTACTCTGATATATATATGATACACACATATGTATATATATATATAATATAACATCAATATTTTGCTATTAGGCAGTGAAATATGGAACATAAGGATCACTGGAAAATTTAAAATGAATATCATAGACAGCAATGGTGAGACCTATGGTAGGTAATAGCAGACTACAACATGTAGATGAAGAGGAAGAATAAAAGATGTTATCCAGGAGATATAAGATAGGAAAATAGGATGGACTGGTCAAATGGAGAAGGTGAGAACTGCTGGGTTACATAACCATGCTCCACTGCTAGGTACCCTGGCAGTGTCAGGAGAAGTGAGAAAGTCCTCCAGAATACTAGGTGGGTCCCCTGTGGTTTACTTATGGGGGGACATCAGAAAGAGTCCTTCGGAATGGGCAGATATTGGCTGAGCTGGGATCTCGATCACTGGAGAGAGCACCTAAATCAATAGGATCACATGGCCTCTTGAGTTTTTGAATATTTGAGTATCAGCTTTTGAATGCCAGATTCGTAGGTTCACTGTTTTTATCTGCTTAGAAGTATATAGTCTTAACTGATGCTTTCATAATAGTATTGTCCTTCTGAGATTTTGAGTTGAAAGGAATGGGCTAATTCTTTTTACGTAGAATCAACTACAGGTTGATTTTAAATAAATAAATGATGTGATAATCTGTTGGTGACAGTCTTTGTGATGGCTCTCCAAGGCAGTGTGAGGTATTTCTAGGTTTCCCTGGAAGTCTGACAGTAATAGGACTATCCGAAGACTCTCTGAATTCCCTCAAAGGGCTTACAATCAAGTTAGTCTATATGATTTGAAGGAGCTGTGGCTATGTTAGGTTATCTAATAATGCTTAATTCTGCCTGTCTTCCACCTCCAGACCCTTCACTTGGGTAGGGCAACTGGTTTTCAATTAGTCTGCTAACATTTATTAAGGCAAAATTTTGAGATGGACAGCCCCAAATGGGAAATTTTGTTCAATAGAGAAAAGTTGGGAGTGAACAGAGATCTCACTAGCAATATTCTAGTGGTAAAGGAGGAAGGGAGAGTGGGGAGTAGTCTCACCTAAGGTGTAGCTTGGGGAGAGAAAGCAAGATCCAGGCAGCTGAAGTTGCCGCGCTATTGGAAGTCTAATTGTTGAGGGAACCCTGATGATTCTGGGATTGGCAGAAGGGTGCTGGTTGGATGAGGGTGACATGAGCAAGGGAGGAAGCACCATGGGAAAGTGCTGTGAGTGTGTCACCCCAGGGCAAAGGATGCTTAGCACATAGTAACTGACTGCCTGACTGAAGACCAGCTACCCAATCCTAATTTGGGATCTGGGGTTGGGGGACAGACAGTTGTCACACAGATCATGAGTATGAGGCTGCCAAAAGAAGACCTGAAAAAAGAGGGGGCTTCTACTTCTAATGGCGTTTCTAAATGCTTGCAGAATTTTGACTGAAAGGGACCTTGAAGATCATTCTAGTCCAACTGCTTCCTTTTACATTTAAAGTGACTGCAGTTGTGAGAAGTGATTTGACCAGAGCATTGATAGGGCAAGAACTCAGGTCTCCTGCCTCCCACAACCATGAGCTTTCCAATATAATTTATGGTGTGCATTGCACTATGAATTGCCTGGTGATTTACCTGTTGATGAGAGTGGTCGCTCAGGGACAGCAGCAACTTCTGGAACAGATGTCATCGGTGCAATTAAGCCCTCTCCCGTGAAGGCTGTGGCAGGTTCCAGCTCTGGGGTGGCAGTGGCAGCCCCCTCTGTGATTTCGCCAGGGCGAAGAGCATCACGGGAAGAGGCAGTGGCCTCCGGAATGAACTCCCATGGTTTGGTGGCCTTCTCAGTCTCATTTTCTAACACTGGGTAGCCTGTGCCACCCAGTGTCCAGGTGAAGGCCTCCTCAGGCTCAAGCCCAGTAGGAGTGATGACATTCTCTGAGGTGACGATGCTGCCTCGGGACTCCTGCTTCGTGACATTTTGGGGCAGCTGAAGTTCCACATCAGGCTGAGTGACAGTCTGAATAGTGATCTCCCCCTCACTGCTCAGATCGTCGGTAAAACTCTCTGGGATGATCTGGACAAAGTCCTCCCCTGGGGTAGAAAGCAAAGGCCGATGGGAAATCAGGGAAGTGGGTCTGTTCAAAGTCTCCCTCATCTCTCCCTCCCTTCAGCAGTCCTATCTGCGCCATCCAAGATGGGCAAGGGGACAGGTTGAGTGGGTATTACACGGTTACTATCAATGATCCACATTGTGCCTGTGGTTAGATCCAACATCTGTCTCTCAGATGTTGTTCTTGATAACTGGGCAGCACCATTTATATGCCAGCAGAGAGGGAGAGAGAGAGGAGAAACCACATGGCCCCATATCTGTGGACAAGTGGCATCTGCTTAATCATGCATGTGCTGCTCAGAGACAGATGACCTCTGGAAAGGACCTTAGAGATTCTTGCTCAATACTGTCATTTTACATATGGGGAGACTGAGGCCCAGAGAAGACAAGTAATTTGTTCAAATCAATACCATAAACTAGTGGCAAAATTAGTGGAAAATTCTCAGGATGTCAGAATTTTAGAAGACCATTTCTACCATTATTACCTCTTATTTACAGTTCAAAGTGCACTAGATAGAGGTTCTTCATTTGGGAACTCTGGACCCCTAGGGTTCCATAGACTTGAATGAGAATAACTTTTTTTAAAAACTATTTTTAGTTTTATTTGGACTAACTTTTAGCTATCTTTGTAATCCCATGAATTTTACTCTATGCATTTCAAAGCATAATTCTGAGGAGTCTTTTCATAAACTTCTCCAGACTGTCAAAGTGATCTATGACACAAAAAAGTTTGAGGACCCCTGTTCTAGAGAGATATCAATTTTAGCCAATGCTCTGCCACTAACTAGCTGCATAATCATTGGTGCCTCAGTTTCCTCTTCTGTAAAAAAATTTAAAAAGGGGACAAGAACTCTGACTCCAAATGGATGAGAGGTCTATTTTGAGGGTCAGATGAGACAATATATGTAAAACTTACTTCAAACTGAATATCACTATACAAATACACGGAATTATTGTTTACATTACCGTTATTAGTGAGGCAGCCATTGTGTAGTATAGAAAGCTGACCCTGGAGTCCAAAAGACTAGAGTTTAAGTCTTGTCTCTGATATCAATGGGCTTTGTGACCATGGAAAAATTAGTTAACCTCAGTGCTGCAGGCACCAAGGATAGAAATCACAAAGACGCATTGCTTAAGAGCGTTTACTCATCTGGGAGTTCCACATCTCACTGAAGTTACAGACCCAGTCCTTATCCACTATTGCTAATATTAATTAAAATCATAGTAACAAATGACTTGCCATAGTCACACAGATATTTAGTGATAGAACTGCAATTAGAACTCAAGTCTTTTATCTCCCTGTCTGATGAACTTTCTATTTGAAATAAAGCATAGATAAAATGCAACAGTGAACTCAATGTCCTTAACTGGCATCCTTGTCCTCCCGCAACAAAATTTTGGGTTACTCTGTGGGTGATGCAGCAAGTGCTCAAATACTCTTTGGAATAATGCAATCTCAGTTAGACTTTCCTTTTACCCTTGATTGCCACTGCGTTGAAGGGAAACACTGGTGTATACCAGCATTATAGGACATAGGAGCCTGCATACAGTCAAGTCTAGGAGATATAAGCTAAAATTTCCCTTAGGATATGGGGGCATGATAGAGTGGATAGAATGCTAGACTTGGCATTGGGAGGGACCAGGTTCAAATCCCACCTTTGGCACTACCTATATGGGATTCTGGAAAAAAATCATTTAACCAGTTTGAGCCTAAGCTACCTCATCTTTAAAATGGGAATAAGGAATCCTATAGAACCTACCTCATATGGTTGTTGTAAGGTTCAAAGAACCTAATCTGTGTAAAGAACCACATAAATCTGTGATTCCTTGTTACATGGGTTTGTATGAGAAGTCTTTATATAAGGTTGGATGCTTTCTAAGCATCTAGATTATATATCCTTCACTAGTTGGGGTCAGGAAGACAGGGGTGGGGTGCCATTCACAGGTGAATGGTCAGGGTTAGTTTTACAGTGATAAGTATAACTGAATCTTCTGAGGTCGGAATGCTCCATCCTTAACTCTCCAAAGAAAAATCTGAGTTTTTCTCCTTTCAGAGTATTCCTCTAGCATTGGGGGACTCAATAGTTAATATGGTCTAGTTCTGAACTTTTGTGGATCACCTTTCTGTTTGAATTGATTAAAACTGAAGATACTTTTCCCTAACTGGTCTGCACTGCCCCCCAGTGTTGACGTGGCAGAGCTGCGACAAGAGGAGCTAAGTTGTAGCTGGTGAGAGAATCGCCTGTCGTCACTACAGTAAGGACAACAGGGCCCCATGGCATGCAGAGATGGAAAACAGCGCAGGTACCCCTTTCACAGTCCACAGAAGACTGTCCTGAGGTGCCAGCTATAGGCTCAGGGCTATGGGACACAGGAGAATCAAGCAGGTTCTTTTACCTGGGGAATTTAAGGCGCACAGGTAAGGACAAAGAGGTGGGGGTGTGTGCTTTAGATCAGGCAGCCTTGTTTTTGGTGGTGAAAGATCAGTGATTGTAGGGGCGAGAATATCCAAGGTTTGAAAGCTGCAGCCTTGCTTGGTCCTGAGTTTCTCTACCCCTTATGTCGTTACTGTGGTGTAGGTGGTATCTGGATTGGTCTTGGGGTTGTAGCTAGGACTGCCCCAGAGATCAAGCACCCAGCATATACCAGAATTAATGAAATGAGTCTTGAATTTAAAGGCTGTAGTCAGATCCAGCCTAGGTTTGCTTGTTATTTTTCTTGTTCAGTGGTATCTGACTCTTTGTGACCCCATTTGGGGTTTTCTTGGCAGATTCTGGAGTGGTTTTGCCATTTCCTTCTTCAGTTTGTTTTACAGATGAGGAAAGTGAGGTAATCAGGGTTAAGTGACTTGCTCAGGGTCATACAGCTAGTAAGCATCTGAAGCCAAATTCGAACTCAGATCTTCCTGACTCCAGGACAGGTGCTCTATCTATTGTGCCACCTAGCTTTCCTATAGTTTTGCCTGTCTGGATGCTTGCCACTAGCTGAACTTGTTTCTTATTCCTTCTCCTTATAAGAAAGAGATACCTAAGGGGAAAATAATAGACTCAGTCAGTGGTAAAGTTGGAAGAGACCTTAGAGATTCTAGATCAACACCATCATTTTACATATGGGGAGACTGAGGCCCCAGAGAAGACAAATCAACACCATGAATCAGTGACAAAATAGAAATGAACATTCATGTCCACTGACTTTTTCCTGAGGGTAAAGTAGATTGTGTATATGGGGGAAATTGGAGGTCTAAGCAGTTAATGATTCAAGGGCTAAGCCTATACCACTTACCTTTTCTTCCTCTCCAGGAATTCCTTGCCCTATCCCCCTACCCCAAACCCTGAAATTGCAAGAAACCTACCTGTGTAGCAGATGGCATCGTAGCGGGATAAGGGATCCGGGTAGCCCGTCTGATTGGCATGCAGGTATACAGTCCTTACCCCTAGGAGGTTGCCCCCACAATTAGGACGTGCCTTGGAGATGGGGTATCGGACACTGCGGTCAGCCAGCCAGCCAGCACTGCACATGTCCATTCCACTTTGCCAGGCTAGGTACAGCTGCCCTGTGGTTGCCAGCTGGGCTCCCAGGCGCCGACACTCATTTGCTGCCTCCTGGAAGGTGAATTTCTCTGGGGATGTTGAATAAAAGACTTCCCCTGGAAAGAACATATCAACTAATGTGAGCATTACCCTCTCTTCCTCTAATATGATCTTATCAAAAACTCTGGTTCTCCAGGTTCTTTCTCCCAATTCTTCATATTCCTAATGCCACAGTTTTCTGGGGTGCCAGGATTCTCAGACTCCTATTTATACATTCCTTAGGTCTTCATTTTACCAGGTCTTTGAAAGTCTCAAACCTTGACCAGCAACCCATCCCCCAAAGATTCAAGGCTCCTGATCTCCAATTCTTTGGGTAGGCCAACATCAAGAAAACAGAGGAAGTCAAAGGAAGAGCAGTTAAAATGATAAAGATCAAAACTGACTTTATCGGTGGGAAGAGTAGGTGTGATATGAGGGGCAGCAGGAAGGCTTTGCTGCCTAAATATAACTCCTCCACTGTCCTGTTTCTAGTACATGAATTCCCAAGGCTGGAAATGAATTCCTGGGCTCCTTTTAAAATAGAAATTCTCTTGAGAGTCACACATAGTAAATAAGGGCTGGAGCATCATGACCTTTGGAAGCTATCTCTTCCAAATAAGATACTGTTCATGCAATGTCTGATGCCTTAGTATAAATAAGCTTATCTGTTCTCTTCTTTAAGGCAAGAGGAATTATGTGAGAGTACTGGGTACTTGGGTTAGAATTTGGGGGAGTACCCTCAAAAGGGGCAAGAACAGGGCTAGGAAAAGGGAGGAGGAAATGATAGCATATCCACTTCAGCTATCACCATAGCATATCATGTTTTCCCAGCCAAGTCTGTGAATTACACAATGATTCCCCAACAACTTTTTTCCTAGTCTGCTTCCTGCCAAGATCATACATAGACCTTAAAACAATTAATATTACTTAGGTAAGGTCCAGGCTGAGGAAGTGAACCTAGGGGTACCCTGAGTATAAGCATGAAAATAGGGAGCTAGCTCTGTTGGGATGGAGTTGACAGCTCCATTAACTGGGACAGGAGGAAATTCTGATTCAGGAATGTATAGTGTAGTCACAAAGCAGAACAGGTAAATCCTCCAGATGGTAGGTCACTAGGCAAAGTTTTAAGAGAGAGGAGGCTATACTGCTCATTTCATTCCATTGCTGAGAGAACAGAACAGGGTAGGTTGCCCCATAGAGCCCTGGGTAAATGCCCATATGTTTTGTGGCCCTAGTGGTATGATTTTTGGAAGAAATGGAGATTCTAATCCTCAGACACACTTACCCTCCATATCCTCTGCAAAACAGTAGACATCATAGGTCTCATTGGTATCTCGGATGCCATAGGTCCTTACTCCAGGGAATTCATCCTTGTCTCCATAGCAGCCCTCACGGGGGCTGTGGATAGGGTATCTAACAGGAACAGAGTGAAAGGGTGTAGAAGACAGACTGAGAGGGGAACCAGCTGTAGGCTGAAGACAGCCTGCCTGTGACTATATGTACATATATCAAGGTAGCTGCAGAAATTTGATGTTAGACTTAAACAAAAACGGGGCAGGGACCACTAACCTGTACATAAGGATCTTTGTGGGCCATCTATGACTTAAACTTTAAAATGTAATATTATCTATTTTTTATTGTATTTTTATTTATTTTGTTAAATATTTCCCAATTATACTTTAATCTGATTCAGGCCACATTCAATAGAATTGTGGGCTGCATGTTGACACCTCTGTTTATTTATTCAACTATTTTTTAGCATTCATATTTTAAAAAAATATTTAAGAGGCAGTTAGGTGACACAGTGTCTAGAGTGGCTTGAAGCCAGGAAGATCCAAATTCAAATTCTGCCTCAAGCACTAGCTGTTTGGTGCTGGGAAAAATAACCGGACCTTTTTCTGTCAGTTTCAGTTCCCTCATTTGAAAAATGGGGATGATTATAGTACCTACATCACAGGGTTATTGTGAGAATAAAATGAAATCATATGTAAAGTGCTTTGTAAACCTTAAAGTGCCATAGAAAGGTTATCTCTTATCATCTGGTCTTCCCATCTTCTCTGTCTACTTTGTTCCACCTAGACTGTGAACTCCTCCAGAGTAAGAAAGAATGTTGCCTCTTACTTCTCTTCATCACTATCACTGATAATGCAGCAACATTCACTCTGGGAGTGTGTGATAAAGTTTATTTGAATTAACCAAATATTAAGAACAGTACTCGAAGTCAGCATTTCTAAGATTAAAAAATAGATTTTTTTTTAAGGGATGGAGGGTGGTAGGGTCTGGACCTATGATTCCAGCTGTGTGGGGTACTCTTGGTATGAAAATGCTTTCCACTAATATAGATCAATAACCTATCTGCAGCTATAACTCAATTCTAACTGATTCCCTTAAAGGATTAGTTGAGTTACTGAAACGTTAAATGACTTGCTTCTGGTCCCACATGTAGAGTATGTCAGAGACAGGATGTAAATCTAGGTCTTTCAAATTCTAAGAAATACCTTCTCTCCATAATAATATACATATTAAGTATCTACAATACCTAGGCAAAGTATTCTCCTTGTTCTATTTCTCTTCCATCCTAGTTTCCTAGTTCCTAAATCTATGCCCTTCCTCCCCTACCCCTTCCCCATTATCTCACTGCCTACCTGACAGTTTGATCAGCCAGCCAGCCAGCATCACACTGGTGGTAGCCATCGTCATAGGCGGCCTGTAGTTGCTCAGGGGTGGCGATGACCGCACTATTCTGTAGGCAAGCCTGCTGTGCCTTCTCAAAATCCAGGGTGTAGCGGGTAGAGATCGCTCTGTAATGGAACACGATGCCTGGAAAATACACACGCACACACAAGAAGATGTCAGTCAGAATCGCTGATGCCTTGCTGGCATCATATTTGGATGCTATCTCTCTTTTTGGGGGAAAAGGATTCTCAAAGTCCCTTGGACAAATAAAAGTGACGCCAGTAGATTTCTTGGCTATCCTTGGATTTGAAGGCTTTTCTCTGTAGAAGACAGGGACTTTTAACCTCTTTTTGGCAGCCTGATGGAACCAATGGATCCCATCTCAGAATGTTTTTAAATGCATAAAATAAGGTACATAGAACTACAAAATACAGGTTTGAAAATGTATGTAATTTTAAAATTCAAGTGCAGGGATCCCAGGTTCTCTGCTCCTTGAATGACCATTTTGGATTATCTTTTGAGAAAGATCTCATCTTCCCCAAAACTTTCTATTGGGCAATACGTGGTGACAATGTGAATTGATGCCAGAAGCCCTGTTGCTGCCCAAGAAAGACCCTATGCTCTCTTTGAGGTCATAAAGAAATAGACAAGTAATATAAATTTCACCACTTTCTGTGCTTTCTGGGATTATCCAATGGAGCAGCATGACATAGCAGAAACAGTGCCAGACAAAGAATTGTTGTGACTGTTGGATCCTATCTCCATTGGGATTTTCCTTTGTAACCTCATTTGGAGTTTTCTTGGCAAAGATACTGGAGTAGTTGGCCATTTCCTTCTCCATATAATTTTACAGATGAGGAAACTGAGGCAAGCAGGGTTAAATGACTTGCCCAGGGTCACACAGTGAATAAGTGTCTGAGGTTAGATTTGAACTCATGAAGATGAGTCTGGCTTCAGGCCCTGCACTCTGTGCACTATGGCGCCACCGAGCTTCCCAGATGAAGAATTAAGGGACAGTATTCTAATCACAGCTGCTACTAACTTGCCGACATGCTATGAACTTGCTGTGTGGCCATAGCTGAGCCACTAGATCTTAATCTCCCCATCTGTAAAACGGTAATGTCGCACAGTATTTTCTGAGGAGTAAGCAAGGAGATGTATACAAATGCATTTTTAAAAGTATAAAATGTGAGGCATTATTGTTACTTCAGAGGATAAAATCGTTTCCCTCGGGCAATACTCAAGGAAGTAAATGTATCTTGGAATTTTCCTAGGATCATGGGTGGATTATAGAGTCATAGATTGAGAGCTGGAAGGGACCTTCGAGGCCTTGAAGTCCAACCCTCTTTTATGTTTCCAATGTATAAGAAACCATGGAACAAAGAGATTAAATGACTTGTTCAGGGTCACATAGCCTCACATAGAGGGTCTCTGAGGTGGGATTTGAACTCGGGTCCTCCTTGACTCCAAGTTTAGCTCCCAATCTAATACACTCGAGTAGGGATAGAGAGTTTCCATGAGGAGCAGGGAGAGGGGATCCTCACCTTTCACAATGACCTCCAGGGTAGCCTGGCTGTCCTCGATGCCATGCATCACCTCACAGCGGTAGATGCCTGTGTCATTGGAGCGAAGGTTGTTGATCTCCAGTGTAGCATCACTGGGGATGGCAGGGTAGTTGGGTAGTGAGATCTTGTCCTGGTAGGCACTGTTGATGCGCACACGTCCCTCAGTAGCTACCAAAAGGACCACCTCCTTCTCCTCTGAGAGGCGGCTCCATTTGATCCGGGGGGACAGAGGGGGCGTGGAAGGGGCTGTTGTCACAGGGTGCACAGGGTCGATGAAATAGCAAGGGATGGTGAGAGAGTTCCCAAGGAGCACACGAAGGGGAGAAGGCTCTGGGATGCTCACACTCAGTGAGTTACCATGGTCTAGAAAGGAAGAGAATGGGAGAGTGGCAGGTCAGGAACAAACCGATAACATCAGAGCATTTTAAGGACTGTGTTATTCTAAATTAAGAGGAGCTCCCCACCCCTCCCCCGCCTCAGATTCACCAACGGGGGCAATGCTTTTGAGTCTAGGACAAAAGCTTGGTGTGTTGGTCAGTGCCTTGTTCCATTTGATGCCATTCGCATCAACTCTACTTCTGAACGGAGGCGCATCCTCTTTCAACTCCCTGTGATAGGAATTCAGGAGAAAATGAGGCATTGGGAAGTTCTGGGCATTACAGAATGTATAAAGATGCAGAGCAGGGAAAAGCAGACACTGGAGAAGATACTAGGACTCTCTGCTTTGGAAAGACAAAGGCTGAGAGAAAATAAAATCAGACTGAGCACAGACTTAAATTCTAGGACACTAGAAACATCTGCTTACAGAAAGTAGTTTGCAGACAAATAAAATTTTGAACAATGAATAGTAGAAATAGAAAAAAATTTGAGGTTATATATGACATACTGAAAATGTAAAGTAGTTCAAGAAATTTGGGGAAGAAGACAAGGATATTTGGACTATATTTTTAGCTTTTTGAGGCAAAAGGCAAGAATGGTAATTGCTACATCAATCTATTAGCATTTACTAAGTGCCTACCATGAGGCACCATGAGGCAGACATTGTACTAGATACTACAAAATCGAGCCCTCAAAGAGTTTAGCAGATACATTACAGATAGCGGAGTGGTAAAAAGGGGAGGGAGTTTTGGCTTAACTGGTCAGGGGTTATGAACAAAATCAGAGGGTAGCACTATGGTAATTTTGATTTAATTAGTACTCCCTAAGCAAGAACAAGATACAGGAAGAGGAAGGTTGAGGTGGTGATCATGGGACACAAACAGATATTCATCTCTTCATTGGTACTCTTCTCATACTTTATTTCAATAATTTTCTCCTGCCTATGTGTTGTATCCCCTCAGTAGAATAAATAAGCTATAATATGTTAGCACTGCTTTTTGTTTCATCTCTGTATCCTCAAGGCCTAGCATAGTATCTTATACCTAGTTAATGCTTAATAAGGGCATATAGACTCGGACTGGTACTCTATCCATGCTGAGCAGATGAGTGAAGGTAGCTTTTGAGAGCTTTCAGTGTTTGGAGTATAAGACCAAAATGACTCTTAGATTGGATTGTATGTATGGGTCTGTGATAATGCAGACAACAACTCCCCACATCTTTGTCTTTGGCCAGGGCTATGGCTAGAGACCGTGATCACCTGCTGGCCAGCCTTGGGCTGATAATCCTTCCTGAATTGACTAGGCTGGCTCATTCTCCTATGACAGATATGTAATAGACCAATACTTGGAGTCAAGTCCAGCCAGAGCTGACTCTCTGCTGACATAGTCTTCAAGAAGCTATCAGCCCCTGAATCAAGGAGGTACTTTAGGGGAAGACCCAATCACCACTTAGGGAGTTCAGAAATGTTGGAGCCCTTACCTGAAACTTCCACAGAGATGGCTGCAGTGACGACTCGCAAACTCAGTAACACTACGAGTAAAGTGGTCATAATTTACCTGGAATAGATAAAAAAAGAAACCCAGAATGTGGGTGGTTAGCATGGAGTGAAGCCTGGGAAGAACACAGAGAGAACACAGAGGGAAGACCCTCTAGGAAGCTTATAGTCTAAAGCCAGAGGTGAGATCGTGGATACAACATCGGATCTTGAGTCAGGAAGACTTGAGCTCATCTTTGACCTCAGACACTCACTATGTGATACTAGACAAGTCACTTACGTCCGCTTCAATTTTCTCATCTGTAAAATGGGAATAAAAACAACACCTGCCTCTCAGGGCTGTTGTGAGGATATTTATGAAGTCCTTGGCAAATCTTAGAAAGTGCTATATTAATGTTCATTGTAATTATAATTTCTTCAGACTAAGGAACCTCCCCCTAGTTAAAGGAAATGTTCCTTCCAGTGACTCTTAGCTTCACAAAACCTTTAGAAGAATGAGACTATGTTAAAAAAAAAAAACCCATTAAAGGTGAGATACAAAAAATAATCATAGAACAACTCACATATTAGGCATTTTGTAAATGTTTTTTAAATTGATTTTGCTGTAGTAAGAAAGCTCTCCTTCATGACAGTGACTAGTCTCAATGACCTCTAATATTTTATGACATCATTCCATTAATAAAATAAGTATCCATGATGTCTTTTGTCCTTACCTAACGGTCTTTTCTAGGGTGTACCAATAATGAACCCCTCCCATAACAAAGAAAAAGCAACAAAATAAAACCCAACAGGTAACCCACCAACCAAAACACAGTGACAATATATTTATAGTTCCTTGTTTCTCTTACAAGAGGAGAATGGCATATTTTATCATCTCTTCTCTAGGATAACTATTGTTTCTTCAGTTACTCAGTATTCAGTTTCCTTTATTTATTTATTTTAGAAATGGGGATGGCAACAATTTGAGTTAAATAACTTGCCCAAGGTGACACAACTAGTAAGTGTGTCAAGTGTCTAAGGTCAAATTTGAACTCATGTCCTCCTGACTCCAAGGTTGGTACTCTACTCACTGTACCACCTAGCTGCCCCTCAGTTTCCTTTAAGTGATATTTTTCATTTACATTTTACTGAAGATGGAATTGAAATGACTTGACCAATCATTCTTGCTATGCCTCTTTCATCCCTTCCCCAATTTCTACTACAGGAACCTTGCTTATTCTCTTAGAAGTTAACAGGATCAGGAGATTTAGGAAGAATTCATGGGTACAGTTCAGAGGAAGGGATGGAATCCATATGCACAACAGAAACCACAGAAACTTAGCAACACTCAGCACTCAGGACGATGGACAAAAGGAACATTCCATAGTTAGTGGAGTCATGCCGCAAGAGAACCTGACTGGAACTTCGACAGCAAGTGAGTAAGAGCGTCGCTGAAGACAGTCTTCAATTTGCTGAAGAATTCAGAGAATTTCAGAGTTTGTAGGGACTTTGCAGACCATCTGATGCAACCTGTACCTGAACTACAGTTCCCTCTGTGTCACATGCAAGTTCCACTCATTGGAACTGGCTATCTAGCCATGGCTTGAAGACCTTCAGTGAAGAGACCTTCCAGCTCTCCTAGGCAGCCCATTCTACACTGGGATATCTCTGATCTTCTTGCCTCAAACCTAAATCTGCTATTTTTCAACTTCCACCTTCTGTTCCTATTTCTGTTCCCTGGGCAGAATAAAACAGATTTCTCTTCCATTTAGCAACCCTTGAAATATTTGAAAGCAGATTTAATGTCCTCTTACTATGACTTCTCCTGGTTCAACATGCTTTCAAGTCATCCTCATAGAGCACATTCTATCCCATCCTTTTGCTTCAAATGTTAACCACGTAAAAGTCTAAGTTAATTTAGAGTGATATAATTTTGAGATGGAAGGGACCTTAGAGAACTTGTCGTTTACAGGGGAGGAAACTGAGGCCCACATAGAGACGAAGCTAGGTGGTGACAATAGATAGAGGGCTGGACCTAGAATCAGGAAGATGTGACTTCAAATCTGATTGAAGACACTTACTAGCTGTGTGACCCTGGGCAAGTCACTTAACCCTGTTTGCCTCAGTTTCCTCATCTGTAAAATGAGCTGGAGAAGAAAATGGCAAACCACTCTAGGATCTTTGCCAACAAAACCTCACATGGGCTTATGAAGAATTGGACACAACTGAGACGACTCAACAACAATCACCAAGATTTTACAGAAGCTGAAGAAAAGAGGAAGAAGGAAAACTTGACAGTAAAGTGTTAAGATTTACGTTAAATGAAGACCAATCCACTCTAAGATCACTGATTTAAGATCGGAAGGGCCGTCTAATCCTACTCTCTCATTTTACAGTTGAGGAAACTGAAGCTCAAAGAGGTCTTGAGCTTGGGCTGAGGTCACACAGGTATTCAGGGTCACAAATTGAATCTAGGTCCACCTATTACAAAGCTAGCGTTCTTTCCATGGTTTGATAGAGCCCTCAGTGTCTCATAAATTATTATGTTAAATCAAACGTGAAATAGAACTTTTTAGGAAAGTATTCTTTGTAGAACTACCTTCCAGTAGATGTCACTATTTACTTATTCATCAGCTCCTGCAGAAGCTAATTTCTTTAAAAGAGCTTGTAGGGAAAAGGACTTGAAAGGAACGCCCAGGAGGGGGTGCTAGGGCAGTGTAGTCCTGAGGTATAGCCCATACACCTCACTGGCTGCTCCTAAGTAAATCATGGTTTTAACTGCAGCAATGGAAAATTTGACCCACATAACTAGAATTATATTCCTTTAGACATAAGGGGATTCTGTCCCATTCCATCCAATCCAATCTAGCAAACATTTACTTCGCACCTTTTATGAATAAAGCACCACCAACAATGAAAAGCTTAAATACCCAGTGATCCTTAACCTTAAGGACTGGCTAGGATTATGTCCTCAATAGTCTGGTAGAGGGAGAAGACACAGACAGAGATAACTAAAATAATTTAGAAAATTATTAGTGAATACTTAAACATGTTCACTTTAAGAAGAAGTCAAATGGTATAAGATGGCTCAAATTCTTCCTCCACTGATCACTGATCACCTTGTGATTTCCTATAAGTCACTTAATCTCCCTAGGACTCAGTTTCCACATGTGTAAAGTGAAAATGTTAGATTAGACGGCCTCTGATATTCTTCTTCTCTTTATATCCAAGATCCATGTAAATGTTCCTGCCTCATGCTGATCACAGTCCCTCCATCACTTCACTTTTATTTTAAAAATAATTTTAATTTTTGTTATTCTGAACTTGATAAACAGCAAGCACAAATATTTCCAGGAATACATGAAACACCTCATCTTCATTATGTACTGCTATCCTGTTTGCCATATCTTCTTCTGAACCTCCTTCTGTTCTCTTCTATTCATTAAAAAAATGCTGCTGTGATTTTTTTTTCTCTCTCTGTATCACTTTCATCACTATTCCCATTCTGTCTTCCAAATCTGCTCTCATCCCTAATTAAAGAGAAAAATAAACCTTTGTAACAAATAAAACTAGTAGAGAAAAAAAGATTAGAAGCATTGATCATGTTTGTATGTGTCTCCATCTGCATCTTGAATTCTTTACCTTTTTGCCATGTGGTCCTCACCATTTCAGAAATTACTACTGAGTTGTGGTGGCTAAGAAAACCCATTCCACAATGGAGGAAGCCTTGCTGATGAAACTCTCAGAAATGACCTAGTGTAATCTTCATATGAAAGACAGTAGTCTATCAATGACTGAAGGCAAAGTCTTTTGGCTTGGCAAGACACACCCGAGAGGGTGTTCTGCTGGCATTCTTTGCTGTGGGACAAATGGATGCAATGGATAGGTGATGCAATAGATAGAGTCCTAGGTCTAGGATCAGGAAGACTTGCCTTCCTTAGTTCAAATCTGACCTCAGACACTTACTAATAGGGTGATGCTAGTAAGTCACTTAACCCTGTTTGCCTCAGTTCACGTAAAATGAGTTGGGAAGGAAATAAGCCACTCTAGCATCTTTGCCAAGAAGAGCCCAAATGAGGTCATGAAGAGTGGGACATGAATGAACAACAATTATGACATTCTTTGACAATTTCGCTCCTACATGAAAGATATTGCACTAAGCCCTCTGGAAGATACAAAGATAGCCATGACCATTTCCATGCCAGAAATGGAATAAGACTTACATTACCAATATTACAACTAAAAACCCTTCCAAACACTACAATATATAAAAAGCTATCAAGAACTGGGCAAGCCTATCAAATTTTGATCGATTTGGCAACCCCAAGGCTGACTGGCGCAAAGGCTTAGGTTTTGGGGTGAACTCAAATGGAATGATCTGAAAGGCTCAAGGAGGGAGACAAGGGACAAGATGAAGGTGGTAAATGGTAGGTGGTGAAGGCACTTATCATGGAGTCTGTTCCTCCAAAATATATTATATACATTATAGGATTAAGTCTCTTCTCCATTCCACTGCCTTTTGCTTTGTATGAAATACCTCTTGCTAGCATTTGTTCATTAAAGCAGAGGTGGACCCTGAAGCCACTCCTGAGTGCAGCCAACCAGATGAAAGTATAATTATAAAGTATTTAACAAAATAAATAAAAATACAATAGAACATAGATAATGCTAATATGTGGTTTTCTAGGTTGATATGTGAACTGCAGGGATCCTTATGTACAAATTAGTGGCCTCTATTTCTATTTGATTTTGCATTTAAACCATTGCATCAAACCATTTACCGAGTAGCTCCCATGTGAAAGGCACTGTGCAACAATCTATGGAAGATACAAAGATGAGTAGAGCTGTAAAATTACTACCATCTTGGAAAGTTGAGTGAATTCCAGAGCTCCAAAGAGCACCTCCTATCTCTCAATTCAATTCAACAAACATTTTTTAAAGGTCTGCTACATTCAAGGCTGTGTGCTAGATGCTGGAAATACCAAGAGAGAGGTAGCATGCAAAGTCAAAGAACCTGGGCTCAAATCCCAGATCTGCCACTTTTTAATCTGCAGTGACTTTGGGCAACTAATTTATGCTCCCTTAGCCTTGATTTCCTCATCTGTAAAAAAGAAGATTTGTCACTTTATGGCTTCTAGGGTCCCTTCCTAAATCTATGATTCTAGAAAGAAAAATGACAGCCTGCTTTTAAATAGTTTGCAATTGCATGGTGTGAGGGGATAACATATGTATGTATGCATATGTATGTATATATATGTATATATGTATGTATGTATAGCTACAATACATTAGATACATAAGAAAGTCCAAACAGTGGTCTGAGACAGTCAAGGAAGTTGCTTTAGAGGACAGAGGGAATTAAGGATGCCTTGATTTATGAAGGAGATAGTACTTAACTGAGCTTTGAAGAGGGGAAGAATGACAATTATAGGAAATGGATAGGGGCAATCCATTCCAAAGCTGGAAGGCAGTATGTCCAGGTACAAGATGGAGGCAAGTGAATAATCCAGTTAGGCTGAGGCATAGATCTTATAAAGGGAGGTGAAATAAGGTAGGAAAGGAGACTGAAGCCAGAGGAGGCAATGTATGGTACTAGAAAAAACACTGGACTTGGAGCAGGAGTCTCAGCTATGTGGCAAAGCATTTAAATCCTCCAAGGCTCAGTTTCTGTCAGTAAAATGGGCATACTAATATTTACACTACTGATTTTGATGGTTCTTTTGGGGTAAATCACTTCAGGGTCTGTTAAATACTATATCAATATACTTTATTTTGGTGGGAATCCTTGGATGCTGGTGCTTTGTCCTTGAGACTTTTGACCCTTGTATCTTTGGGGCAGGTACTGGCCATTAGCCTTGCCATTTCTCTCCTTCCAAACTAGGCATTAGTCCAGGACCAAAGACCCCTCTGAGTTCTCCAACCCTGTGGAAGATACTACACTCTACTATAGGTGAGTGAGTCTTGGGGCAGAACTGATCTGGCTGAGGGTTAGAGGGTAAGGGTAGCTAGGTGAAGCAGTGGATAGAGTCTAGAAGATCTGAGTTCAAATATGCCCTCAGATATTTATTAGCTGTGTGACCCTGCATATGTCACTTAACCCTGTTTGCCTCAGTTTCCTCATGTATAAATTGAAGTGGAGAAGGAAATGGCAAACCACTCCCTTATCTTTGCCAAGAAAATCCCAGTTGGGATCATGAAGAGTCAGACATGACTGAAACAACTGAACAACCATCTAAAGTTTGCCTTATCCTTGTATAACCAGCCAGGCCTCGGGATTTCTCTGTCCTCTGCCTTGACTATCAAGCAGGATTAGAGACTCACCATTTGCCCCACAGCTGTGTAAGTACCTCTCCCCACCTCTATCATCCTTCCTCTTGCTCAAGGATTGATCAGCATAACCACTGCCATTGTGAAGGGCATAGCAATCTTCTGTCCAGTGGTTCCACTTAAACCTCCCAGATTGCCTAGACTGTCAAGTTCTCTTCACTGGCTATATATGTCTCAGTCCCTCAGCCCCATCCATGTCAGTCCCATCCCTCCTCTGTCCCCATTCTACTTTACCCTGATTTTCCATCATGCCCCCTTGGACTTTGCTTTCTGGTGCTATCAAACTGATCATCCTATGGGATCTGCACCCTTCCCTGGGACACGGCTTTGTATTTAATTTAATTTCTATGTACATGTTGTGTATACCCAATAGGATATAAAGCTCCTCAAAGGCAGGGTACATTTTTGTTTTTATCTTTGAATTCAAGGCATTTAGATTTGTGTTTGACTCCTTGTGATTGATACTCTAATATTTTCACCCAAAAGTGAACTCATTATCTTTGCCCCCAAATCCTCCTCTGATAACTAATTTCTCTGTTTCTTTCGAGGACAACACCATTATCCCTAGCCCTCAGGCTGGTAACCTGAACATCATCCTAGACTCCTCACTATCTCTAATTCCCCAATCTGTTGCCAAGGCCTGTCAATATCGTCTTTGTCATATTTCTGGAATCTACCCCTTTCTTTCCTCTGACACTGCCACCATTCTAGTGTAGGCCCTTAAAATTTCTCATTTTTCTTTTTGCAATAGCCTGCTGGTGGGTCTCCCTGCCTCAGGTCTCTCCACACTCCAATCCATGCTCCATTTAGCCACCAAAATGGTTTTCCTACAGTGAAGGTCCACCTATGTCAATAAACTTCAGTGTCTCCTAATCATCTCTAGGATCAAGTACAAAATTTTCTGTTTAGCCTTTGAAGTCCTTCAACACCTCACCCCTGCCTATCTTTCTGTCTTCTCACATTTTAATCTTGCATAGACTCTGATCCAATGACACTGGCCTCCTTGTGTTCCACGAGCAAGACACTCCATCTGTGAACTTCATCACCATTGTCTCATCTCCACCTAGTATCTTACCTGGCTTCTTTTAAGTTCCAACTAAAATCCCATCTTTTACTGGAAGCCTTCCCTAACCCCTCTTAATTCTAGTGCCCTCCTCCTCTTAATTATTTCTTATTTATTCTGTAAGTAGCTTATTTGTACCTATTTGCTTGCTTATTATCTCTCCCATTAGACTGTGAGCTCCTTGAGGTGATGGGCTCTCTTTTGCCTCTCTTTGTATCCCTAGCACTTGGCACCGTGCCTGGTATCTAGTACATGTTTTAAAAATGTTTAGTGATCTGCTAGATGTAAAGTCTTTAGTTGGACTTTCGGCTTTGGGAGGGCAATTAGACTTTTACACTCTGCCATTGAGAGCCCTTTATTTCCATCTACTGTTTCTGTCTCCTTTCACTTCATCAGCAAGTTGGTTTTTTTTTTAAAGGTGTTGCCTGTTCCTTTATGCCCTGAACAAGCTCAACATTGTCCTGAGATGCTGTATTTCTTCTGAGGGCTCAGTGCTTTCTGTTCTTAGCTTAGGCCAGGAAATGGGAATGAATTAAAAGAGAGGGGGATTTTGGGGAGGGTGTAGAGTGGGCAGAGAACCTAATTTTATTTCTTTTTAAATTTTACTTTAAAAGACAAACTTTGGGATAGAAATATCTCAATAAATATGCTCTTGTGCTTGTGTGTGTTTTCTCAGCTGTAAAGAAAATAGGGGAGAAATATTCCATTCTGTCTGAGATCCAAACCATTCCAGGACTAACTAACCTCTTTATGCAGGGCTGTTACCTTTGCCAGGGCAGTCCCACCACAGACCAGGACACAGGGAGGCCTTTCTGCACTGAAAATGAAACGTGGCAGTGACTTCTCTGACATTATGTAGACAAGGAATTGTGTGGGTTGGGAGGCAGCAGGTTAGGGAAGGGATTCTGGTTCTCATCTCCACATGATCTTTGTTCTCGGTCTTACATTGGGGATATAAACAGAGGTGGGTTGAATTAAGTGGGAGGAAGGCATGAAGGAGATCATGTAGAAAGGGGGCTTCCCATTAGAAAGCAGGAGGTGTTAGCAAAACCCAGGTTCTTGTGGGAAAATCTCTATGGGTGGTCTTTTTGGAAATCTATTTTTAATAGTGTTTTATTTTTTCCAATTACATATTAGTTGGCACTTCTATAAATGATCGTTGATTGGTTGATTGATCTTGAGCTGGATGTGACATGGTATCTTGTTAAATTCCCGAATCTTTGTTATCCCTTATATTAGCATACACCTTTCAGTTTACAAAGGACTTTCAAACCAAGTAGTTACTCCTAACAACTCTACGAGGTGGGGTGGGTAGGTATTACTAATCCCACTTGACAAATAAGGAGACTGAGGTCAATGGAGAAGAAGGGATTTATTCAAGATTATCCAACTTGGCAGGATTAGAACCCAGGACTTCTGACCCCTAGTTTTTTGCTTTTCCTCTTAAATTATGAAACCTCCCAATCTTTAACATTCATGGCATAGGCATCTAGTTTTTATTTTCACTGACTGTTCTCCATACCTGGAATGCTTTCCCTCTTTCTCTCTGTCTCCCAGTTTCCCTGGTTTCCTTCAAGTCCCAGCTTCAAATGCCACCTTCAACAAGGTATCATTCCCAGTTTCTCTTTCTTCTAGTCTTCCCTCTGTTGATTATCTCCAATTTGTATTGCATAAAGCCTGTTTGTATGCAATTGTTGTCTCCCATTTTGAGAGCAAGGACTATCTTTTGTCTTTCTTTGTATCCCTAGTATTTAGCACAGTGTCTCACATATGGCAGATACTTATTAGTAAATGTTTATCGACAGACTGCTTTAAGACTTCTGGAGAGAGGGAGATCACTCCTTAACAAGGCAGCCTGTTCCATTCTTGGGAAGCTCTGTTATCAAATTCTTATCTTGAACCAGACTCTGTGTTCTTGTACCTTCTGCCCATTTGTCCTGGTTCTAGCCTTTGGAGAAATAGAATACTCCTTCTTCTCCTGATTAAATTTTCTTGTATTTGAAGACAGTAATGAACTGCATTAGACATTCCTTATTTTGGTTTGTTTTCATTCTTTCTTGAGATGTGGTTTCTAAACCATATGTTACCATTCTAGTCACTCCTATGCTGAATACAAAACCATCCACACCTTCATAGAGTTTTGGGGAGAACCAAATGAGATAATATGTGTATATATCTATACAGATATAGATGTACACATATATTTATAGATAAGTGTGTATATATATATTGCACATATATATATTACATATATAAATATGTGTGTGTGTGTGTGTGTGTGTGTATACATACAAGGGTGCTCATCCTGTGGGAAGTAGAGATGAGCTCCTTGGTGCTTTTTGACTCTGGTCAGAGATGGAGAGCATACCAGTGAGGTGTTCCTGGTTATCACATCCAGTGTGAGTTCTAGCCTCATGGCCATTGAATATGTCTCTAGCTGAAGAATTTTTTTAAGTTGCTCCTATCCTATTACTATACCAGAATATAAGAAGTGAGTAGATGGACAGAGCAAGAGATCTCATGGTACATCTACAGACACTGTTTCATCAACTGGCTGCTTTGCTTTCATCAAGTGATCACCTACCTAAGGCTGAGTCACAAGCCACACTTTTCTAGAGCACAGTTGATCACAGTATGATGGTAACAGAGTCAAGGTTATGGTTCTGTCCTAGCTTGGGTCATTTAGCTACTCAGGAGGAAAAAAAACAAAAGAGAATATTGATCTATAGTCACAAAAATGTATCCTTGACCCCAGTCACTGTTCTGGGTTGTTTTGATCATGGGAGCTGAAGTTCCTGGTTCCTTTAAGAACTTGGCATTCAATTCTTTCCATCAGGGGTCCTTAAGTTGCTGTTGATGAATTTGTTGTTGTTTTTGAGACTTAGTCTCCTTATCTCACTCAGGCTGAAAGTACAGAGGCCAGGCAATAATCTAAACTGACTATGGATTGACACAGGAGCCTTGACCCACTCACTCCCTTTCCTACTTGGTGAACTCAGCTCTGCCTAGGCAAGCTGGTGCCCCCTATTCCCTCTTTGGAGTTTGGAGAGGGGAGTGTGGGCCATGTCATATAGTTGCTAGATTTACCGAGGACACCTGATCAGCCTGGGCAACTAGGTGGTAAAGTGAAAGGAGCACTGGATTTGGAGTCAGGAAGACTCACTCATCTTCCTGAGATCAAATCTGGTCTCAGACACTTACTTTGCTGCATGACTCTAGGTAAGTCACTTAACCCTATTTGCCTCAGTTTCCTCATCTGTAAAATGAGCTGGAGAAGGAAATAAAAAAACCAATCCAGTATTTTTTTACCAATACTAGTATTGCCACTCCCCCACAAAAAGGGGTCATGAAGAGTGAGACATGACTAAAACAACTCAATAATGACAAAACCTAATGAGCCTAGCCCACTGCATGTCAGCACTCTTGAGTTCAAGTTATCCAGCTATCTCAGCCTTATCAGCTGCAGGGACCACAGATGCATATCATCATACAGGATCATGAACTTATTTTAGAAAATGTTTTGATAACTGTTTTTAATATAACTAGTTTCCTAGATTTTTTATTTTTCTAAGAAAAATTCTGAAAAAGAATCTGTAAGCTTCATCAGATTAACACCAAGATCTGTGACACAAAAAGGTTAACTTCAGACTCTAAGCTCCTTGAGGTACTGTCTTCTTGTGTGTATAACCTTAAGCCACACTAATTATTTCATTCATTATCCACTGAGTAACTAATAGTACGTTGAAGGAAACAAAACATAAAGGAGTAGCCTGGCACATAAATGGAAAGAGTGCTGGGTTTGACCTAGGATGACCTGAGTTCAAATCCTGCCCCTGCCCCTAATTTGTAAATCAATCTGTGAAAGACACAACTTCCCCTCCCTTCTATTAATGCAAGTTGGTACCTTCTCTGCAACTTGGAGATCTGCCTAGAAAAATGAGAGGCTGAGTGACTTGCCCAGAGGTGGTAAAATTTGAACTCAGATCTCCCTGGATTTAAAATCATCCCTCTCTTCAGTATACCAGTTTGCTTCTCACCCACGCTTAAGTTTACAGCTAAAGCTTCACCTCCTCTGGGAACTTTAGTTGGATATTTACTACCTGTGTGACCCTATATAAGTCACTTAACCTTTCTCAGCCTCAGTTTTCTAATCTATAAAATGTGGATAGTAATGGTATCTGTCTCCCAAGGTTGTGAGGATGAAATGAGATAGTATTTGTTAAGTGCTAAGCATTTTTACTATGGCCCATGAGGAGTCCTCCCTCTTTTGGACTCTTACTGGAGAGTTTCATTGTTGACCATTTAGTATTTAATTGTTTTTCAAGCCTGTTATTTTCCCGTACCCAATTAGATTGCAAGCATCCCAAGGACAGAGAGGCCAGGACCTAAATTTCTTCAGCTCTCTGCACAGTAAAACTAACAAAAACTTGCTGAGCAGATGAACAAACATCTTAAGTGCCCACAATATTTGGGATTGGCTGAATTATTTGTACAATAACAAACCAGATCGAGACAGCGTTGGAGTTTTCCTCTGTGGGTGTCTTGGGCACTTTGGCAAGGATTCGAAAGAGAATCAATACCTCTCCCAATGTACTTGATTTACTCTCAGGGAGTGGTTTACTTATTAACAAGATTTGGCCATTTAAGTATAAAGATCTTTACTCAGAGCTGTGACTTTTGGGTTTAGGTTTTAAATCCAGTAGAGGAAAGATGCCAGGAATCATGTATTAAGAGGGATTTCACTGAGACAAATTCAAAACTGTAGCCTTTTCTTTTCCATAAAGTTAATTATAAGATGTGTGACAAGCCAATATGCTGTGGTGGAAAGGAATGCAATCCAGGCCAGAACTCTGGAGACCCAGGTTCTGGTTCCACTGACTCCCTGTTTCATCTTGGGTAAACTATTGGATTTATTTGGGCCTGCATCTTCCCTCAGTGAAGTAGGAATACAATTACAAGATCTGCTCTATCCACTCTCAGTATTATTGTATCACATGAAGTCATACAGAACAGAAAATGTAAAGTGATGCAAAAGTTATTATTTTTCTACGTTTTTGTTGTGTCAAATTCATGAATTTCTCTATAGTGAATGAATTTGAAATGAGTTCCTAGGACTTTGTATTTTGACTTCTGGGTGGCAGAGTGGATAGAATGCTGGACCTTGAGTCAGGAATAACTGAGTTCAAATGTGACCTCTGAGAGTTACTAGGGGTGTTACCATAGTCAAATCACTTACCCTCAGTTTCTTCATCTATAAAGTGGAGATGGGAGCTACCTCCCAGGGCCAAATGAGAGAATATTTGTAAAGTGTTTTGTAACCCTTAAGGGTCTATATAAATGCTAGCTATAAAAACCACCCTCACCACCACAACTCAGATTTATAACGATGTCGTTCGGTCATTCTAGTCATGTCTGACTCTTTGTGACCCTACTGTGCCACTGAGCTGCCCCAACATTTATATAGCACTTACTATGTGCTAGGCACTTTACAGTAATTATCTCATTTAATCCTAACAATGACATTGGAAGGTAAATGCTAATGTTAGCCCTATTTTGCAGATGAGGAAATCCAGGCAAATTGAAGTTAGGTAACTTGCCCAAGGTCACACAGCTAGTGTCTAAGGTCAGGGCAGCTAGGAGTGTTAGACCTGGAGTCAGGAAATCCTGAGTTCAAATGACCTCAGGCACTTACCAGCTGTGTCACCCTAGGTATGTCACTTAACCCTGTTTGTCTCAGTTTTTTCATCTGTCAAATGAGCTGGAGAAGGAAAAGGCAAACCACTCCTATGTCTTTGCCAAGAAAACCCCAGATGGGGTCATAAAGAGTCAGACAGGACTAAAAAACAACTCAACGACAACAACTTCCTGTCTATAAGCCTAGTGCTCTCTCCACTGAGCCACGTGGATGCCTGTAATGATTATAAGTATGATCTTTGTTATTAGCTTGCAAGCATGCTCTCTGTAAGTGCTCTTTGCCCTGAGACTGTAGATATAGAATGGAAGAGACCAGTGGTTCTCAAATTGTTTGGTTTCAGGACTCTTTTACACCCTTAATAATTATTAAGGATCCCCAACAGCTTTTGTTTAGATGGGCTTTATCTATCAATATTTACTCTATTTGATATCAAATTGTTTTAGTATTATTATGAAAATAGTTTTGACTTTGTGGAATCCCTGAAAGGCTCTCAGGGTCCTGAAGGGGTCCAGTGTGTGGCCCCAAACCACACTTTGAGGACCTCTGATCTTGTCCAAACATCTCATTTTGCAGAAGAGAAAACCAAGCCCTGGAAAGGCTCACTGATTTACCCAAGGTCACATAGGTAGTAAATAGCAGCCCTAAGATTCCAGTCCAGGTCCTCTAACTGAAAATCCAACACAATTTCTACTGCACCATATTGTTTCCTCACTGCTCCTATCTACAGTTGGTCTTCAATGGGCACTTAAGCGCAGCAAACTTTATTCTTTCTGGTCTACTTAGGACAATGACGTAGCACTGCCACATTTCAGAAAGAAGAGTTGAGCAAGAACGAGTATCCCAAAGACTTCATCAAGCCTTTACCCCATGAGGTAGGCAGGGTGTCATAATTCCCTTTCACAAGTGAGGAAATTGGGGTCCAGAGAAATTATGAGTAAGATATTGTAGAAAGAGTTGGTATCAGGAGAGACCTGAGTTCAGATTATGCCTCTGATATATCATCATCATCATCCAAATAAATTTACAAAGTCAGCTTTATAGTTTACAAAGCACTTTACATGCATTAAAGTTCTGTGGAAATGTCAACTATCATCACCCATATCTCTTGGCTCTATTCCCTGGTCTGCTACACCCATGCTATTGACTATGTGCTAGTCATACACTAGGATACAAAAAGAATATAAGGTAAGGACCCTATCTTCAAGTACCTTGTATTCCAGTTACAGAGGACAAGATCCAAAAACGGAAAGTGTGTGTGTGTGTGTGTGTGTGTGTGTGTGAGAGAGAGAGAGAGAGAGAGAGAGAGAGAGAGAGAGAGAAAGAAAGAGAGTGTGTGTGTGTGCGTGTGAGAGAGACAGAGAAAGAGAGAGAGAAAGAGACAGAGAGAGATCTCTTGTAATGTGAGCTAGAATTGTGCCTTACACATCGTAGACACATATTAAATGATTTGATGAAATTTCATCTCAGGGTAATTTATAGTTTGTTGCCCCATTTAAGAGATTATGCAAATGAAATGGAGTCAGACTTTCTTGATAACTGTTACTACTTATGTTATGCTCAAATCAGGTAGAGAATTTGCGTTGAACTAAAATCTTCCAGGCTGGGAGGTGTGATTCCAACTCTCATTAGCACCTGGAGCAGGCAGGGTTCATCATAGATCTCTCCATGCCTTGGCTTAGCGCCACCAGGAAGTGAGTAACAAGGATTCCTCTACCTAACAGTAGTGAGGCATTTGCCGGGGGAGGCAGCTATTTACGGAGAACTTGGTTTTTGTTTTTAAATTTTACTCAGTAGGAGGTAGGGGGAGGGACAGCTTAACAAATGGATGAATGGATAAATGCATGAATTAATAAATAAATAACTCTGGGGAAAACAGGAATGAGTCATTAGGGATTCAACCCTGAGGAACTCCAGTGGCTCCATTTTTATGGTAAGGTAGTCAATGAGAGAAAGACATGGATAAAAATATAGATAAAAAAGTGCTCCTGTATCTTATTCAAGGCTTTCCATGTGGTCTGGAAAACAAGAAATTCTATAGAAATGTTAAAAAATAATAACAGGATGTTTGGGATGCAGAATATGTATTCATTCCCTTACTGGAGCCTTGCCTTATTAGAGGGTTCTTTATCCAGAAGCGCAAGACTCACTCCCCAGATAGAAATGTGCTATGTGTTCATAATTACTCCCACTCTGCTCTCCCAGCATACCCTCCCTCTTGGGAGTCTCACCCCCTACCCCAGACCCCTCCCAACAGTTAGGTCAGGCAAACTGCCAGAAGGCGCCAAAGAGAAGGCAGGAAGGAGACAGATTCGTCCCTGGATGCCAAATTTGGAGACAGCCTCTTTTGACTGCCATCTAGAGAACTGCAAAATGGGCTTTTAAAGAACTTCAATCAAGCTGTCCCCAATTAAACAGGCTGTGTTTCAGCAAACACCCCTATGAACATGAACATCATTTGCTCAAACGCATCCTGAGTCCTCCTATCTGCTGACTGCTCAGAGACAGTGGAGAGCTCAGTAGGGCTGAGACCTTGGTCGGGGCATAGGGAAACATGGGTATCTCTAGCCTTAGGATCCTCTCCTTGGGCACAGGGACTCTCAACATCGACTTGCTCCTTCCCAAAACGCTAATCACCAGGGAGAATTGGAGACAAGGAAACAAGTCAAATGGAACCGTTTTTTGTTGCAATCTGTGGCCAACCTCGCTGACCAGAGCCAAGAGGAGATTGGCCAAACACTAAATTGAAACTGGTTTTGATTTTATGAAGGGGCTGAGTGGGCTTGCTGTGGGAAGAAGTCTGTAGGAGGAGATGTACGATCAGTACAAACGGGAATCTGAGAAATCAGATCCCAGCTCAAGATATTCTGCCTGGAAAATATTTTTAGGAAATGACAGCACTTTCCTCCTCTCCTGGCCTCTTTTCCTTGGCTTAAATCAGCCTTTTGACATAGAGGAACTTCCCCAGGTCTCCTCTCTCTTCTGACTCCATTTCCTGACTCAGGGCTGCTATGTCACAAGCACTTTACTCCTCTCCATCTCTGGCTCTGCTGGGGTTCACTTTGACCGCAGGCTCTAGGGAGTTCCTCCTATCTAAATATTCTGAAACCTCAGCAGGAGAGCCTTCCTATCTCATTTTTCCTCTTCAGACACAATGTAGTAGAAATCCCATCTCAAAGTATAGAGGAAAGAACACATAGATTTTGGAGTAACAGGACTTGGGTTGGAATTCTGGTTCTTCTGTTTACTATCTGTCTGACTTTGAGTAAGTCATTTAACCTAACTGGGCCTCTGTTTCCTCATTTGTAAGATGAGGAGGGTGGACCTTAAACATGATCTTTAAAGTCTATTCTAGCTCTAACTTTCTATGATCCTTGTTATGGTGCAAATTTCCTGGTCAGTACAGGCCATGGATGCTTATTTGATTTGCTTTTTACAAGTTGTATTTTTCTTGATTCTGAATTTTTTCTATCCTTTTTCCACTTGTTATCTCCCTGGGTGTATGTAATTCAAGTGCAATAGGGGGTAATTTCCTTGTCATATCTGTTCAGATTTTAATATAAAACTGTCATTGGTAACATTGCAGTGTTGAGTTGTTTTTCGGTCCTGTCTGAGTCTTTGTAACCCCATTTGGGGTTTTCTTGGCAAAGGTACTGAGGTGGTTTGCCATTTCCTTCTCCCCCTCATTTTACAGATGAGTAAACTGAGGCAAATGGGGTTAAGTGACTTGCCCAGGGTCACACAGCTAGGAAGTTTCTGAAGCCAGATTTGAATTCAGGAAGTTGAATCTTCCTGACTCCAACCCCAATGCTCTATCCACTGCACTACCTAGATGATTTTATATTATAGTACAGTTATCCTTTCCACACCATGCAGGTTAGGGGACAGTGTCCCCACAATCTGCAAAAGCCATACAAAATTTTTTTGGCCCTCCATACCAGAGAAGAAGTCTGAATTATTGTGGTATTAAAAGATAAAATATGTTGATATTATACAATGCTATAATGTCTTTTATGCATTTCTGAGTTTCTAAACTTTTTCTGTGTTGTCTGCTGGCCTTCGTGTATGTCTGCAGTTTCCACAAAACTCCTAAAAAATTCTTATATTTAATTTCTTATGCCGAGCTGCAATTGAGAAGTCATGATGTGGACGGGATAACTCTACTTGATCTCCATGGGGCCATTCCTTGTTGCTCTGCATTGATTGATTTGTGCTAATACTGCCAACTGTCTGCAAAACCTTACTTGCATTCACCCTTGGGGTAAGTGATGGGATCATTAGTCCTGGGTAATTTCTGGCCACTTCCAGGATTGGTAAATGAGCTGTTAATATCTCTACCACTGTATAATCTAGTGTGGGAATCTTTAGACCAGCAGATGTGTGTTCCTATCCTTCACCTCTAGGAAGCAGAATAGTGCAATGGAAAGTGTATTGGCTCTAGACTACAAGGTCCCAGATTCAAATTCTGACTTTTTGCCATTAGTTACCTTGTGATCTTGAATAAGTTACTTAAACTCTTCAGGCCTCAGTTTCTTCATCAGTAAAATGAAGGGGTTGAATTAGATAGATTCTAAGTTGTCCTCCAGCTCTAAATCTATCATTCTTTACTTAACAGTCTGGTTTGACCTGTGAGTGGTGTTTGGGGCACTGCCTCACTTGGGTAGGTACCTAATACTTGAGAGAAATATAGGTCTCACTGATGCATGACTTCTAGCACCATGCCAGGCTCTGTAAAACACAAGACCCTGCATGTTCCTTAGTGTATTGATGCCTTGCTAGCTAAAGTATCCTTCTTTGTTACTCATTGGGAATTACAAAGGGAAGGGCAGAAATGATGTGCCAAACAGAGTGATGTGCTAGGCAGCTAGATGTTTCAATGGATAGAGGACTGGAAGAGTTAGGAAGACTTGAGTTCAACCCTAGCCTAGGAAACTTTCTAGTTGTATGATCCTGGGCAAGTCACTTCATTGTTCTCTGCCTCAGTTTCCTCATCTGTAAAATAAGGATGATAACAGTATTTACATAAATTGATTGTAATAAGAATCAAAAAAGGAACTTACAAAGCTCATTGTAAATCTCAAAGTTCTATGAAAACACTTGGCTATTGTGATTGTTATATGCATAGGACCTGATATGAACACCTCACTAATGAATAGATATCAGCTAATTTCAGTACTTTTGGCATCCAGGTGAGGATCCTTCACAGTTAGAAGAGACCCTGATCTAAGGCTCATTTCTTTTTGAACTGGAGATAATTTAGGAGTAGGAACAAGGGGAACAGTTGTTTTACATTAGTCATAATTCACCCCGCCTATGGTGACTATTTCCTTTTCACTACTCTTGTGTGGAGGATTGAATGATGCCTGTTGAGTCAGCAAAACAAATTTCCATGATCATAGACCAGCTCAATAGACAATTATAGATTTATAGTCACTGGTCACAACTTCTAGTGGTAGAGTTTTTAGATGACACAGTGTAATATCACCAAGAGGTTATTCAGCTTTCCCTTGCTGGTGCGGACTACCTTTCAGGTCACCAAAGAATGTTCAAATATCCTTTGAAGATAGTCTGAGCTTGATAGTTGGGGAGCCTGTACTATAATGGTCTCTGGAAGTAGGCAGTGTGGTCAAGGTTTAGAAAGATCATGCCCATGTATAGCATCATTTAATCCTCCCAGCAACTCTGTCAGGAAGGCCAAGTCTGTAGGTTCCTTCATCTAAGGAGTACACATATCTTGAGGATAGCTTAGATGGTGCAGTGGATGGAGCACCAGGCCAAGATTCAGAAATACTCATCTTCCTGAGTTAAAATCTGGCTTCAGATCCTTACTAGCTGTGTAATCCTGTGCAAATCACTTAACCCTGTTTGCCTCAGTTTCCTCATTTGTAAAATGAGTTGGAGAAGGAAATGTAAACCACTCTAGTATCTTTGCCAAGAAAACCCCAAATGGGGTCATGAAGAGTCAGATATGACTGAACAGCAACCACACACATCTTGAGAAAGCCTACTTGGCTAATGAGTTTTATTTAGTCCAGACTTTGGAGTCTGAAATGATCCTCAGGGTCTCTATCACAACAGCTGATTTCAGCAAAGTCAGCGATTTCTAGGAAGTACATAAATTTAGACATTATTTGTGAGGCAGCGGGGTGGCATGGCATGGTGGATAGGGTGCTGGAATTAGAGTCAAGAAAATCTGGCTTAAAATCCTACCTCAGAGAGCTACTAACTGTGTAACTTTGGACAAGTCATGTAAGATCTGTCAGTCTCAGTTTCCTCCTCTCTCAGAAGAAGATGGTAAAAATGGTGCCTATCTCACAGGGTGGTTGTCAGGATATCACATATGAAAGAGTTTTGAAGACTTTAAAGGTCTGTGCACCTATTAGTTAAATTATTGTTAATATTATTATTTTTAACAAAAAAGTGTTCTACCTCTTGATGGATTCTCAAGCTCCATTTGCACTGATTCATCTTTTTTGAGGAGTTTTTTCTACCCAGTGGTTCCTGGAGCTAGTGCTGCCGGAATCAGAGAATGAGTTCCCTTTCCCATCTGGGTAGGTCCCAAGCATCTTCCATCTTTTGCTAGTGCTTTGGTCCTGTTTCAATGTTCTCTCACACTAGAATCCCTCTGTTTACCCTCTCAGGAGTCACCTTTAGAGGGAGCATTTGACTAATATTGGTGTATACATGCTTCCCTTGGTATGAATTTGTATTGGCCAATATCCTTGAAACTGACGGGTGTTTCGTAAACTGCACAAGATCTATAACTAGCACTTTAGGAACCTGGAGCAAATAACTCAAAATGTATCCTTGAATCAATTTCTCAAAGTTAATTCAGTGATGGGGCAGAGGGAATCTTTGGATGGGGGAGATAGAGATCCTGAGGCTCTTCCACACCACCTAGGGTTGGGGGAGAAAGGCGTAGAGCAGAGTAGGGCTGGTCAGAACCAAGGAGAAGCTCTCTGGGGTACAGTTATCTAGTACTTTCTTATCTTAACTAATTAATTCAGCTGATAAGCTCAGTTGTTTCTATCTGGTGAGGGACAACAAGTGCTGTCAGTATCCTCCATATTTCTCTGCCCTGAAAAAAAATCCCCAGGTTTCACTTAAGGATGGAATGGATTCTGCTTGCCAAAATTAATTGGCTCAGAAATTGAAAAGCAAGTTTGCCATGTCCTATGTCCATTTCCTTAGTTTATTCACCTCCATCTGGGCATACTCCAGACAGTGGATCCCAAGATCTCTAAGCTTCAAACCAAAGTCAAGGTTCCTTAGGTATAGCTTCAGACTTCAAATAGAAGCCAGGTTGTACTGTAACTTTTAATATGAAAGATGCTTAGCCTGGCAAATTGCTTTCCAAGAGTATCAGGCTGCCAAAGTTCTATCTGGCAGGGTCTGAACAGTCTTCCTCCTACATATTAATACTGTGTCTTCCTATGTTCTTTCCATTCCTATATTCTTCTAGGATTCTCAGAATTTCCAAGCTGAATCAACTAATAAATAGTCATAAAAAATATTTACAATAGTTCCTATTCTACTGAATTCTTACATGGAAGCCTCATCCAGGACTGTCAATACTCTCAACAGTCATATGCTTGGCAAACTAGGAGAGTGGAACACAAGTCTGGAAATATTTTGAATATGACCTTGCAGTAGGCTTTAGGTATATCTTCTAAGTCCAGTTTCACTAAGTGTGGAGGGTTTCATTTCTGAAAGGTGGCCTCCTCTCCCCCTGCCCGCCCATGTGATTTTTCTGAAGCTACAATAACTCATGATGATTGTTTACCAGAACATGGAGGGATTGGATATTTGAGACTCCATCTGTATGTAGATGGAATACCCACACAGATAAGAACATAGAAAAAATAGAACTTTAGAACTAAAGGGCCTTGATTCAAATTTCAGCTCCATTATTTACTAGTTGTGTGACCACTTGGGTAAATGACTTCAACTCTTTGGGCCTTAATGTTTTCATAAGTAAAATGAGGTGTCCAGACTATATAACCTCTAAGGTTCTTTTCAGTTCTGAATCCTATAATCTTCCCATTTACAGCATAACGAAAGGTGTTCAAACATTTTCCTTAAGACAAAGCTATGGGTAACATAAGTCTATTTCTTTCCATTCTGTTGTCATTTTCATTTGTGCAGGACTCTTCATGACCCCATTTGGGATTTTCTTGACAAAGATACTAGAGTGGTTTGTCATTTCCTTCTCTAGCTCATTTTACATTCAACAGATGTGGAAACTGAGACTCTAAGAGGGCCCAAGTTTTCTTACCCCAATTCTAATGCTCTTTGCATTATACTACAAATATTCTCCAACATTTCTAGGCTATTCCCCTTCTGCCCTCCTTTTCTTCTCCCCCTTCCCATTATTCATTCAAACACAAATTTCCATGAAAATCAAACTATAAAACAGAAACATGTGGACCAGTATGCCTCTCTGGCTAGTGACCAGGACCTAGAGTGACATGAAGTCATTGCCTCTGCTCCATATGACCAGAGAAATTCAGCTTTTCCCAATCCCATCTGCAAAAAAAAGTGCCTTTTACTTGATACCTGCCCCTTTCCTGTTCTTAAGTCTTGCTGTCCAATGCTGGCACCTAGAAGTTTGCTCTGCATTAATTTCAGACTTTGTGTAAATATTAGACCCAGATTTTTTTTGGAAATAAGTATGTTTCAGCCCAAACTTTCCACCAGGCACAAGTACCTTCTCTGTTGTAGAAATCACGGGCTAGCGGTTTACTTCTTAATCCTGCCTGACCCCTATTGCCAATTCAGGGGCAGTTATTAGAAGGAAGCTTCTTTCATGAAGTAGAATCTTGAGGAGGCTGGGAAGGGACCTGTAGGATAGAATGGCGACGTCTTGGTCGACACTCTGAGCTGGATGTTGCCAATTCGTCCTGGAACTTATTTGAGACAGAGGTTTCTGAAACCACAAAGCTTTAGTGAAACCTCCTGCCTTCCAAAGAAAAGAAATGGGAGAGGAATCAAATTTATAGAAGAATTCTCGCAGTGGCCATGGGAATGGATCTAAGATCCTTTCTACTCTGAAGGTCTATGATTCCCTGTGCCATCAGAAAGGTTGGGTGCCAAGGATGCTATAAATGGGACTGGCTGTTCAGCCTAAGAGCTCTAATCAATTATGTACATACTGTATTTACTGGACTGTTGGTCCAGGTAAGATGACAGAAGTAGTTTTCACTCTTGTAGTAGAAGGAGCTCCATTTCCAGTTTACAGAATTATGAGAGAAGGCAGACCCTGTGGAAAGAGTTCTGGGTCTGGTTCTCTGGAGATCAGCAGGAAGGTACACAAGCAGAGCTCTTTGGCACCTTTCTGTGGGGCCTTATTGCCCCAAGAGGAGTGGCATGGTTCCATTCCCTAAACTTTGGTACAGAGAGATTAATGGAGCTGTTGTGCACCTGGCCTGTATAAGGCAAGGGCAAAGCAGTGAGGAGTTAGTCCCCAGGTGGTGATGGCAGCTCCATTGTAAACATTACCTAGATCCTCTAGGGTAAGGGCACAGTCCCTTCCTTGATTGAAGGGTGAGAATGAGGTTGTTGTGGCTACTCTGACTTTCTTCTCTCCATCTGGTCATGAGTCTGAATGGGAGGGAGAATCATAAGGAAACAATAAGGTTGGCATCACTTTTTCAGACCAAAGACAAGTATTAAGCCCTCTGCAGAATCTGAAGTGAAAGATTAAGCCCAGTGTATGTCTTCTCTGGTTTGGGGGAGGGAGAGAGGTGGGGCTCTGTCATAAAAATTCACTGAGAGATGACCTAGATCAGGAGTTTTTTCCTAGGGTCCTTGAATTTGTTTTTTTTTTTTTAAATATTTTATAACTGTATTTCAACATTATTGGTTTCACCCTATGTATTTTATTTTATGCAATTAAAAACATGATTCTGAAAAGGGAACCATAGGCCAATAGGTCTAAAAGGCACTGCCATCAGCAGATTGGATGGCTATGGGGGTCAGGTCTAGAAAGCAGGATTGTGAAAATCCCAACATGCAGAGTCACATTTTTCAAAAAGCATCCATCCAATTAGTTGTGTACAGTACTGTGTCAAGGACAATGTGGAATGATTTGGATGGACAGAGTATACTCACTGAGGTAGAGAGGAAGGAGGGGCTTACAGACTAAAACAGCCTGTATACATTGAACTAGGACAGACTTTTTAAAAAATGTGACTCCACTTCAGGCTTTTCATAGCCCTGCTTTCTAGACCGGACCTACATCGCCATCCAATCTGCCAGTGCACCCTTCAGATCCCTGGGCATTGCCATGCACCTCGATGCACCAACCTAAGGGCCATTCTGTTTTGCCATGTACCTGATAGCATTGTGTTTGGTACCTATAGGGCTTGCCATCCATCCTGCATCTTCCCCTTTCTATTCCTGCTGTCTCCTTTTATTGAAATAGGAGCTCTTTGAGACCAGAAACTGGATTTTTTCTGTTTGGATGCCTAGTTCTTGGCATAATATTTGGAACATAGTAGCTGATTCCTTCCTTCCTTATTATAGGGAAGACAGCATCAGATTAGATTCTCTAGCCCTGTGTTCAAATCCGTTTCTCCCTTAGTTGCTTTGTGAACTCAGTGTCAAGTTACTTTAGCACCAAGAAATATCTTAAATACTTAAAAGGCTCAATTAATACTCATAGGTTGATTGACAGATTGACTTCTCTGGCATCGGCCTCATCTGTCAAGATAGATAATAAGTTATCTCCTTTCTTTTGTGAGAATAAAAGAGGTCTCAGGTGAGAAGTGCTTGGTTTTAACATCAGAAAGGCTTTTCACAAACTGATTATGAAAATACAAACAAAACACACAAACTGGGTATTTCTATAAATAGTTAAGTTACCCTAAGTGTATTCTATGGAATGGAGGTTCTAGGATGAGACTTAAAAAACCCAATGGGAGTTTTTCAAAGAAATTGGGATTTTGCTATGTACCTTATTGCCGATACCCTTGAGTCTCTTGGCTTGCCCCCAGCAACAGGTGAGTTTCTAGAGGTGGCCAGGGAATAGAATGCAAAATCTTAACACTCTTGTCTCTCCTACCTTGTTTCTTCCCTGTCTAGTATGTCTCCAGTATGTATTTCTTTATTAGGTTCTCCTGGCTGCTGGACAGTCCTCTTCAAGGGTGTCCTGCCCTTGAAGTCTACACTACCTAACTAATCGCAGTCTTCCAGCTGAGCAGACAAGGATGCTGAAGCCAGCAATCCTCACTAAGCAGTTTTCTAGGAACTCAGTGAGCTGAAATCTCTGCCCAGTTTTCTCCATTCATTTTTTTTCAATGACATTCCCCCCAATAATAGTCACCTGACTTGGATTCCAGCGAAGGGAAATTAATCTTCCTTTTCTGGCACTATCAACCAGAGAGTTTTACATGTGATTCCAAGCAGACAGCTTAAACAAAGAGAAATAAGACTGGGAAAAGGCCATTGTTGGCCAAACAAAAAGTGCAAGGGTTGTAAGAAGCCTCTGGCAGGAGTTCTGAGGCCTCAGAAAGAGCCTACCTTTAAAGGCTGTACAATTCACTCAAGGGTCTGCTCACAACCCTAAGCCCAAGCTCCTCAACCCTTGCCATCAAGAGTGCTTATTTTGGGGTCAGAGTGAGAGAAAGATGATACTCAGTAAGAGTAGCCTAAGATTCTTCATTTAGCTTATATACATGTAAAGACATGTAAATATATGTAAATGTAAATATATGTATATATTTTTATATACAAACACAGAGTTCTAGTATTGAAACTAGGTCTCCTGATTCTATCTCAGTGCTTTTTTTTTTAACATTATGATATGTTGTTTCCCTTGCATATACATACCCCAGTAAATACTGCTGTGTTCTGAATGAGGCTTCATGTTGTAGCTTGTAGAAGCCCTGGTAGCTTATAATCAGAAGTTATTTTTCAATTTTTCATTATACAACACTATATACATTTATATATACACACATACATATATGTGTATATACACATATATATTTTCCTAAGAACTTATTGAGGGCCATATTTAGATCAATGCAGTATGAAGACACAAGACATGTCCCCTCCTGGACACATGAAAGCAGGATTTTGTTGCCCCGCCTGTTGAGTTTTATATGTATAAAATATAGAAAAATATGATGGTTAGACTGTAATGTTCTGTTGTCTCCAAACAGTCTTTTATTAAAGGCTCATCAAAACCACTTTTAGCAGTACATTAGGCTCTATTGTGAGTCAGGGTTTCCCTGCCAATGGACTTTTTAGTCCCAGACACAGACTCTGGCTTTGGTTGTGGTCAATGATGAGAGACAGCATGATATATACTGAATAGCACACTGGAAAGGGAGTCAGAAAAACTCAAATTTAAATTCTGCCTTTAGATACTTGCTGTCCATTGGATCTTGGGGTATTATTTAACCTCTCAACCTCAGTTTCCTCATTTGTAAAATCAGGTAATACCTACCTCTTTGGATTGATGTCAAGTGCTTTGCAAACTTTAAAGTATTATATAGTCATCTGTCATTGCTGTTATTTGACATAGATTAGGGTAAACAAACTGAAGTCAGAGTGTTTGTTAGTAATGGAAAGGACCTAAGAGAATTATAGAGGAAGAAACCAAGACCTAGGAAAGTTAAGTGAGGGGTCAAAGGACACAGCTGGGACTCAAACCCGAGCTTCCTGACTCCTAGCTTAGCATTCTTTCCATTGAACCACATGGTCTTCAAGACCTGCAATTTTGCCTACTTCAAGTCAGTAACTTGTTCTGAGAAGTCAGAGAAGTTCTCTTTCTAAACCCTTTGAAAACTTTCATTCAAGAGCAAAAACTCTGTGCTTGTATATTTTAAATTAGAAGTGTGGAGAAAACAAAACAAAAAAAAACATCATGGAGGAAGCTGACACTTGCATATCAAAGCGAATAGACCAATCAGAATAGAAAAGAGTTTTCACAAAATATCAACCAAAAATACTAGCACTTTTCCATGGTTTATCCTGTCTCATCTATAGATCCCTTTATTGGGCAAATCTGAATTAGAAAACTATATAAAGACCAGTGTTCATCTGGCCCTTGGGTGCTAGATAACTGATTAGACACACACACACACACACACACACACACACACACACACACACACACACGAGAAAACATTTATTAAGTGTCTACAACGTAGAGAGGCAACGGATAGAGTGACTGATCTGGAGTCATGAAGACAAAGCCAGCCTTAGACACTTAACTAGCTATGTGACCCTGAGTAAGTTACTTCACCCTGTTTGCCTCAGTTCCTTATTTGTAAAATAAGCTGGAGAAGGAAATGGCATAGTACTCTAGTATCTTTGCCAATAAAATCCAAAATGGAGTCAAGAAGAGTCATACAGAAATGAAAATCCCCTAAACAACAAACAGTAGGGAGATCACTTGTCCTGGAGGACGTAATATTTTGGTAAGATATGATCTCCACCCTCAAGGACTTTGTAATTTAGCGAGGAGAGTAACACACTAACATGGATAGCTATCATATACAATATTACTTGGTTGGTGCAGTAGAGAGGAACAAAGCAAAGTACTTTGTGAGTTCTCAAGGGCCAAGTCATTACCAACTGGGAACTAATGAAGGAGGAGATAGAATTTGAGTTGAGCTTTGATTAATCAGCTAAGACATGAAGGGCATTGTAGGCACAGGGAGGAAAGAGCTGAATGAGGGTATAAAGGTTGAAAGTTTGGCTCATGTTTGGGTAATTCAATTTGATTGGGGTATAAAGTGAATGAAGGAAATAATAGAAGATAGAACTGGAAAGACAAGTTAGTGGGAGGTTATGGAAGACCTTAGCTGCCAGTTGGTCAAGTCTAAACTTTGCCCTAAAGACAAAAGAATCCACAACAATTACATAAACTAAAAGAATTTTCATTTGTAAAGTATTGTGGGATTCTACCTAATAAACTGTGAGGGGGTACCTTGGAAGTAAATGGGAAATTAGAGGATAAATTCATGTGGTCTTAGGAGGCTGGATTTGTTGTTTGATTATTTCCTCATTTACAAATGAGGAAATTGAGACAGAGTGAAGTGACTTGCCCAAGGTCACACAGCTAGTAAGTGTCTAAAGCCAGATTTGAACTCAGGAAGATGAATCTTCATGATTCCAAGCTCAGTGCTCTATCCACTTTGCCCTCTAACTACCTTGGGAGGCCAGATAGAGCCATGGAAAGAGCATTCAAATTGGTAGTTAAAATATTTACATTCTTTTTCAAGCTCTGCTAGTGACTAGTACTATTGACCTTGAAAACAATTATACAATTAAAAGAGTCTTAGTGCAGTTTGAAGCTTGAATAGTCTAAGACTGAGCTAAGACTTTTGGGACACCCTGGATTATGTTTCTAGCTCATTAAAAAAAAGAAAGTTTGAAAAGTAGAATCATAGCATTTTAGGAATGGAAACTCAATTGAACAATCTTAATTAAGTGCCTACTGTGTGCAGAGCACTGTGCTCAGCCCCGTTGAAGATACAAAGTTGATATAAGATCCTGCCATTATGGAGCTAATGGTCTAGGAGGGAGATGACACACATACAAATTACTAAAATGCAAAATAATAGCATGGGAAGAACCTTATATTGTAGATCACCCAGTTCAATTCCCCCTGCTCTCCAATTTAAAGACACTGAGACCCAGATCGAAAGAGTGGCATGATACAGAGATAGTTGGATTTGGAGTCAGGAATATTCAGGCTCAAACTCTGCCTCTTATTAGCAAATGCGACTGTGGGCCAGTCATTTGGTCTCCCTGAAACTCAATTTTCACATCTGTAAAATAGAGATAATTATCTTGCAGTAGCTACCTCATAGAATTATTGTGAAGTTTAAAGGAGATAATTTTTGAAGTACTATATGAGCATCAGCTTTTGTTATCATCACCCAAAGCAAAAGATCTAATAAGTAACCAAGGCAGGGTTGTGTTGGGAGGAATAGTGGAATAATTTATAAAATTCTTTACGACCCATAATAGAAAAGGCATGTCTCACAGTGGCAAAGATTTAGAACTACAAGGGCCCCTAGAACTTAATCTAGTCCACTTCTATCATTTTACAGGAAGGAGGATCACATGGGACATAAATATCAGAGCCTGGAGTTAAACCCAGGTCTCCTGTCCAGAATTCTTCACACTATTAAAAATTATGGAGAAGAATAAGGCTTAGACAAACATCTAAGGAGGGCAAAACTATAAACCAATATACAAAGCAGAAAGTTTCTCTCCTTTTTGTTCTAGGTCCAGATGAATAGGAAGAAGAGGAGTTATAGAAGGAAGAAGTATTTATGCACCACTAATGTCCAGTCTGTCTAGTATGGTGACTGCTCTCAGTGATCAGCAGGGTTTCTTGGCTTATCTTTGTGGGCAGGGCTTCTGCCTTACCCTCTATTCCAAGTGCTTTTAGTGTCATAACTCAGTCAGACTTTCCCCTCTAGCTTCCTTTAGTGGGACCTATCATTGGCTTGAGTTCTTAGTCTAGTTCCAGTCTTCAGCTGGAAGAGATCCCCAAACACTCTGTATCCTTCTCAGAGACCATCCACAGGACTGATATTTGCATTTGTGTGGGTGAATACATAACACACATACATATTCTATGACTAGCCTTTTTGTATTTTGCATTAGGGGTCATCTGTGAGTTTGACAAATTCATGGGGTTTTTTTTTAGGATTATAGGACTAAATTAGATTAAATTAAATATAAATTAGGATTTATAGTTGAAAAGGACCTTGAGAATCACCTTGTCACTTTACAGATAGGGAAACTGACATCCAGGAAGATTAGTTGACTTGCCTAAGAAAATGTATAAAGTTCTTTTCCTTAGCTTTCCCAGACTTTGATAAACAGAAACATATAAATGTGTATGCATACATATATGTATATGTATATATATGTGCACATAGAGAGTGAGAGTGAGAAAGTGAGAGGAGAGACAGAGAGAGAGAGAGAGAGCTAGAGAGCATGTCTTTTGCCTTTAGCAACACAGCCTCTAAAAAGGGAGTTTCCATACAACCTTGTTTCAACGGGACAAAAGCTTTACTCAGGGAGTTCTTCATTATATTTAACAGGTTTTGTTCTATGCTTAGTGGAGATGAACAACCGTTTGCCCCTTGGGATTTCATTCATTTGATATCACCTTTCCTCTCTGAGTCATTTTGTATGGCCTCCTCAGACTTGTTTACTCCCTGAATTTTTGGACACATTCTCTTTTTCTCCCTTTCACTTTCTATAGAAAATAGCAACTGCCACATTCCTGAACCCCATACTCAAGTGACTTGAGGCCAGTAAAATACGTGTCCTCACTCCAGCTTCAGACTCTATCTTCTTCCAGAGCACGCAAGTGTGTGTGTATGTGTATGTGTGTGTACGTGTGTATGTGTGTCTGTAGGCAATCAGGGTTAAATGACTTGCCCAGGGTCACACAGCTATAAGTGTGAGGACAGATTTGAACTCAGATCCTACTAGCTCCAGAGCAGGCACCCTATCCATTGTGCTACCTGGCTGCTCCAAGAACATTCTTTTAATGTCAGAAAATTTTGTCTTTCACTGCAAGGTACTGTTAACTTTGTAATCAATGGTCATGTGTGACTGTGATGATGGAAGGCCTCCACAGGGCAGTATCCACTCTCCGAGCCTGTGCATTTTCTCTGTGTGTCCCCCATACCTGGAAGGTTCTCCCTCCTCATTTCTGCCTCTTGGCTTCCCTGGCTTCTTTCAGGTCCAACTAAAATCCCATCTTCTACAGGCAGCCTTTCTCAATTGCCCTTCTTGTTAGTACTTTCATTCTTGAGATTAGTTCCTTATAGTTGTTTGCATGTTGTCACTGTGAATAGTTTGAGAGTGGGGACTATCTTTTGCCTTTCTTTACGTTTGCAGTGCTTAGTGAAGTCCTTGGAATATAGTAGGAATTTAATAAATGCTTGTTGACTTGTCTGAGTCCCCACCCCCACCATATACACATTGAAATTTTTGAAGCTTGCCTTCAGCTCACAAATGCCTTATTCTTGCATTGCTCTTAGGAAAGGTGAAGGAGAAAGGATGGAATCAGTGAGGTAGGTGGATGTTGCTCTTGACATGCAATATGTTTTATGAGTCCTGAGCATAGATGTTATAAAGGCATAGGATGGTTAGGTAAAGAGGGCTTCTAGATGGATTGGGAGAGGGCCAAGGGAATCAAGTTGTGGAGAGTCAAGACTTTAAAAAAATTAAGGTAAAGTATGGATCTGAGAAAAGTACTATAGCCAGGAGATAGTCTCAAAATAGGAAGAAAAAAGACAGAAGTGTTTGGATTTATAGGCAAAGTGAAAGGGATCTGAGAGGCCATCGAGTTCATTTTACAGATGAGAAAATCGGGGCTTAGGTCAGATAAGTGACTTGCTCATGGTCACACAGGAATTAAGTGTCACATCTGGGATTCAAACCCAGACCCTCTGAATACTATTATCTCCCACAAGCTTGTACCTTCAACAAATACTTATTGTTCCCTTTTGGCTAGACACTTGGGACACAAAGAGAAGGAAATGAAATATGCTGTGTCCTTAAGGAACTTCCATGCTAGTGTACACAGAAATATAATGCAAATTAGGGAGTGAGAGGGACAGAGGAGAGATCTAGACAAAGGGAATGAAATCCAGCATCCAGCATAGAGGAGGCATTTAATAAATGTTTGTGGGCTGACTGATGGACTGAAGTGAAGGCATGTCTGAAGATCGAGAGACCACTTTTCATTGATGGAAAGGTGTGAACTGAGCTTTCAAGGAACAGCAGGATTCTGAAGAAGAGGAGGGTGTTCCTTCCAGGCACCAAGGACAGCTTCTGGGAAGGTATAGAGGCAGAGAAAGGAATGCTGTTTTTAAGAAACAACCAGTGATCCCATGTGGACTTCATTCACATATGTGTGAATGGCAGTCATGTGAAAAGAGCTCGGAAAGTATGTTGGAGCTGGAGTCAATAGGACTTAAGGGTAGAAAGACTAAGAAATTTGTAGTTTATCCTAGAGGCCGTACAAAGCCATTGAAGATTATTGAGTAGCAGAGAGATATAGTTAGACTTGTGCTTTAGCAAGATGATTTTGCTAGCTTTATAAAAGATGGATTGGATATCCAGGAGAAGGGAGATGAGAACAGTTAGAGGACTGTGACAATAACCTATGCCATAAATCCACAGACTTCAAGTTGGGAGGCCCCTATGGTCCTTGAGTCCAACCCCCAGGTCAGTGGTAATGGTGGTCTGAAACTAAGCTTAGATGCAATGTGAGTGCAGGGAAGGGGGTGCTCATAAGAGATGTGCTGCTAAAACCAATGGGAATTACAAAATTACTGCATCTTGGCTCTCTCTCTCACTCAAAGATGGAAATATCTCTGAGGTTTTGGACCTGGGTGACTTGAAGTATGTGACAGAAATAGAGAAGCTGAGCAAAGTGGGGTTAGCAGGGAAAAGGATGAGTTTAGGTTTTAGACTTATTGGCATCCAGACAGAGATACCCAGCAGGCAACTGAAGATGGGCTGGAATTTGGGAGAGAGATTTTGGGCTGAATTTATATTTATACTGATATCTATAGTGTAGATCTTTCTATCTGTCTAATCCAGGAGTAGGGAACCTGCAGCCTCAGGGCCACATGTGGCCCTCTAGGTCCTCAAGTGTAGCCCTTTGACTGAATCCAAACTTCACAGAATAAATCCCCTTAATAAAAAGATTTGTTCTGTAAAAATTGGACTCAGTTGAAAGGCCACACCCAAGGACCTAGAAGGCCACGTGTGGCCTCAAGGCCATAGGATCCCCACCCCTGGCTAATCTTTCTATTTGTCTGTGCCTGTCTATCAATCTACATTATCTATCTATATTATCTATCTAATCTTTCTATTTGTCTATCTGGCTGCTCATCAATTTATATTATTTATGTTATTATCTGTTTATCTAATCTAATCTCTCTGTCTTTCTATCTAATCTGTCTGTGTGTCTTTCTATACATCTATTTGGGAGTGATGTGTGTAGAGGTGATAAGTGAACCCATGAGCATAAATTCAATCATCATGGAATGCAAGTATAGGATAGGTAAGGTGTATCATTTGGTAGGAGAATGAAGGAGAGAAAAATGAAGGGGCAATCCATTTGGATTCAATTCAGCAAACATTTATTGTGTAAGGTTATCACTATATGCCTTAGGGATACAAAGTCAAAACATATTCTACATACTAACATTTTTATCCAGGTAAAATCAGATTAAGGTGAAGATCAAGGGAAACATTTATTAAGAGGGAAAAAGTCACCAACAGAAAACCTGAGGGATATGTGTGTGTGTGTGTGTGTGTGTGTGTGTGTGTGTGTGTGTGTATATGGGGCAGACTCACATAGTGCCTCATTGATGGAGGAAGACCTTAATAGGTTAATTTTATATAGGTGATCCTGATGCATTTAGTTACAAGGTCTTGGGTCCTTCCCTAGCTGAGTCCTTGTCTATCTGCTTGATTCCTGAGGAGAGGGAAGGCTGTCCTCCTAATCCTGGCATCCTGAGCAACTGTCCAGAATAGCTGCTCTCTCACTTTTGTATCTGTATTTGTATCCTAGTATAGAACCTGGAACATAGCAGATGTTTATTAAATGCTTGTTGATTGATTGATGCCAGTAGACTATAATTCAGGAAGAAGAAAAATTGATATCTAGAGAACAAGACTTTTGTTATAGGCCAAGGAGAGATTAAAAAAAAATAGGAAAGTCTCTTATTTTCTTCAGAGACCAACAGAAGGCTAAATCAATATATTTCACTTGGAACTGGAGTGTGGAAGCAGGACACACTAACCAAATCTGTAACCCTGAGGGTCAAGTCCTAGAAAACAGATGTAAAGACTTCCTCAATAATACCAGAGTAATCTTTCTTATGTAAGAAGCTGGTCATATCATGCCTCTGCTTTGAAACCTTCAATGGCTTTCAAATAAAATTCAAGTCCTTTACTTTGACATTCAAGGCTCTTTGCAATATAACACCACTATTACCTTTCCAGGTTTATCTCAGATTACTCCCTCTGTTCTTATCACACTCCAGCCAAACAGGACTACCCTTAGCCCCCTCAAATATGTCAGGTACCCTCCTTTCTCCTTGCCTTTTCTCTCATTGTTCCCAATGCTTAGAATGTTATTCCTTTCCCCTCTATCCCTATGGCATTCCCACCCATCTTTCAAAGCCCAAGACAAAAGCCATTCCATTGAGCCTTTTCTGATTTCCCTGGCTAATAACACCCGTCTCTCACATAGACCTCACATAGCTGTTTGCTTCGCCACTCCAGGGCAGTCATCATCAGAGGCTATATATCTTAGTTTTTCATTTTTAATCCCTTCTCCATAAGAGTTGTTGTTGAGTCGTTTCAGTCATGTCTGATTCTTCATGACCCCATTTGGAGTTTTCTTCGACTGGAGTGGTTTGCCAATTCCTTCTCCAGTTAATTTTACAGATGAGGAACTGAGGCAAACAGGGATAAATGATTTGCCAAAGGTCACACAACAAGTAAGTATCTGAATCCAGATTTAAACTCATAAAGATGACTCTTCCTGATTCCAAGCCTAGTACTGTGTCCACTTTGCCAGTCTCTGCTCTAAGGGTAGGAACCCCCATTTTAAATATACTTGGAAATCCCTTTAGTGTCTAAATTTTTCTGTACAAAGTAGGTTTTTAAGAATACTTCTTGAATAAGCCATGTTTTGTACATGGTACATGTGTACATGTGTACATACTTTAATACATGTGTATGTACTTTAAACAGTGAAAAGCTAGTTGAATAATGTGATCTATATCTGTGAGATATCTCAACTGTAAATGTGTGTTTGACACTCTCTCACACTGTAGCAAGGTTTAATTGTACACTGGAACCATCTGTGACTAACTGTGGGCAGAATGGGTAAGAGAGGTAATGATGGAAAAACCAAGAAGTAGGGATTACTAATGGAAGATTTCTTCTATATGGTAGTGAAGAGTGAACCCAAATCCTTATTTTTGATATTTAATTTTAAAAGCTCCAATTCCTAGCTCAGTGCTATAGACCAAACTGGCATACACTTAGTAATTTGTGTACTTGGTTTAGTGACTCAAACATAGTGCTTGATAAGTACTTATTGTATTGAACTGAATACACCTCATACATTCTAAGGAGGGAGGAATTCATTTTTCTGGGTCTCTGAAGGTCACCCTTCACCCTCCAAGATGTCTATTCTGTTTCCCACATTGGTTGATTCCCTGATAGAGAGTATGTCTATATCCATTATCCTATATATCCTATATCCATATCTATGAATGACCTGGTTTGGACTTGAGTATCTGCACTATTGAGGCTTGGGCATCTATTGTCTGGCAGTTCCTAAGCATATTCCCTACCTCAGCCCCTTTCCTAGTCACAACAAAAACAAATGAAACCTAGGAAGATCCTAGATTAAGTGACAAAAAGAGATGCCTCAATGAGCTTACCAATCAATTTTAATTGAGCAAATCTTGGATTAACTGTTCAAAGCCACACATTCCGGAAATACTTGTCTAAACTCCTATATATCTGGGGCTCCTAAGCATGAGGGAAGAGAGGACAGCATTGGTTTGACCAACCTTCAGCAGATCCCCACTATCAGACAAAACATACATTACTCGTGGCATTTACAAGCTTCTGCAATGTGACTCTAGACTGTTTCCCCCATATTATTTAGTATCTCTTCCTTATGTGGATTCCAATATCTTCTCTTACACCTCTGTGCATTTCTGAATGCCAGCACCCCATGACTTCCTTACATTTCTGCCAGCAGAGACGCTTCATTGGAAACTTCTAGGCAGAAAAAGTCTCCACTAGCAGATCTGTAAGAATGAGGCTTCTCACTGACCTTTCTCTTATATCCCCACTACCTTGTTCTCTTCAGGGAGGCCATTTCTCCATCTAGTTTCTCCCTTAATGTCCCCAATTCTGCTTTTTATATCACTTACGTACTAGGACTCTTGCACCCCCCAGGACCCCAAACGTAGTACTGTCCTGAGTAACTTAATCTCAAGAAATCTGCAAGATGAGAAAGGGTCAGAATAAGTTTCTTTGGGATAATAGTGATGGCAATAAATGAAACTTGTATAGTGCTTTAAGGTTTTCAAATTACTTTACCTTCCTTATTTTATTCAAACTTCATAAAGACTCTATGAGATAGGCGTTACAGGTGTTATCTTCAACTTAAAAATGAGGGAACTAAAACAGCAAGTTTTAGTGTCTTGTCTATGATCACATAGCTAATAAGTGCCAGAGTCAGAATTCAAACTCCAGATCTATTCCTCTCTCCATAATACCATAGCACAGTATTCCCTAAGACCCCAGACTCATGCTCAGTTGCAGGAATTTTCCATCATGGACAACTAGAAAATACATCTAGCTATAAGGAAGGGTAGAGTGATAGCCACTTTGTTCTAATGAACAAGCAATAGGGGTCAGGGCTGGAGCCAGATGTTTCTGGGACCTTCCTTGGCTCTCATGTCCAGTCTCAAATCACCTTAGAAAAAAGCCAACCCCCAAAGAACAGACCTTACATGGGGAGAGGTGATTTTTTTTTCTTTTTGGTCCTAAAAGGAAAAAAAATAACCTCAGTGGGAAACAAATCTCCAAATCTTGATGCCCAACATTACACGCCCCAAATCCATCTATTCATAAGTTTAACAAAAAGCTTCTTTAGGTTATACTGTAAGTCCATTGAGAGTGAGGAAAGGGCCACTCACACACATACACACTCCCTTATACACACAGACGGAGCCACAGATTCCTCCCCCCTCACACACACACACAGATGGGACTGTTCTGCTGGTTCACAAGGAGGCACTGAGTTTTTAAAAGTAAACTCTACAGTTTCCGTTCTTGCCCTGGATTCAACTTTTTTTTTAAAGTAACCGTTCTCTCCCATCTCCCTCCTTCTCTCCGTCCCTCCTCTCTCTCCCAATCAAAGGTTATGTTACAGCCACTCAGTCACCTTGTAGACCCCAGGATCTCCTGGATAGAGTTTTATCAATCTGGGGATGATGGGATAGTATGGGATCAGAAGCCCAATAAGGACTGGAGTGGGGAAAGGAAATAGAAGCCTTGCTATGGGGGATACCCCACATAGTGGCACCCCTTCCTCTTATCTCTCACAGCTCTGGTGTGCTAAAGACCAAAATAAAAAAAGGAAAGCAGAGGTGCCCACAATAAAAGAGAGAGGAAGAGAAGGTACCAGTGCTAAACAAAACACACAGAATAGACATAATGACAGAGAAAAGATTCTTACACAACTCTTATCCCTCTCTTAGCGCAGTAACCCATTAAGCTTTTCCCCAAGATTTTCTTGTCCATTTCTGTCACATTAGTGCCCTGTACATTTCTACATTTTCTCTAGGAGTTTTCATTTTAGTGAGTCTTCTTCCTCTTTTTCCACCAGAACACACACACACACACAGACCCACACACACACACACCCTGCCTTCAACTTAGATAACTGTCTCAGTTCCTAAGTCAAGGAATATCAACTGGAGCTCCAGACAAGAAAGGGTTAAAAAGAGGTTCCTGAGGACCAGCTGGACATCGTGGCCTGGCTGTCTGCACAGAGCAGCAAGGGGGCCTCAGTGCCTCTGACACCAGCCAGGAATTCTTAGTGACAGGGAAAACATCTAACTCAGTTCCCCATGTCAGACGGCTCCTGCAGTAGCCCATGTAGGATGTAAATGAGACCTTGTCCTATTTGGTTACTCTCTAGTTTTGGTTTCTTAAAGGCATCATAAAGGGGGAACCTCTGGAAAGGGTTTCTTGGGAACGACCCAGGCCAACTTGGGAAGTGTGAAAGGAAGGAATGAGTAGCTTTCTGGTAAGCTCACTTTTGGAAGGTGGAGGGCAATTCAACTTTCCAGGGAGTGTGCAGGTGGGATTCATGGCAATAATGAGTGTGCTGCGATAGAGCATGTGTATTTGCGATGAATGTGGGCGTGGGAGTGTATGATCAATGAATGGGTATGCTGGCTGAAAGGAATGAGTGTGAGTAACAATTGTGTGGGTATTTGTGTAACGCATATTCGTGAATATGGAATTAGATGAGACAATGTGGATGCTGGATAAACGTATGATCACGTCTCTCTGCTTTTTGTTTTTTAAAGTTAACTCCACACATATATGGATCCAGATCTATGATTTTGGTGGAGGAAGGGTCTGTACCTTTGACTTTATCTCTGGGGAATTCCATATGAAACTCCTTCCACTGTTACAGATTTGAAGTTCTCATCTATATGTTATTAATCGGTATATAATCTTTATACACACATATATGTACATATATATATGTATATATACATATAAACTATATACATACATGAATATATCATATATGTGATAAAATGGAAAATCAGAGGAGTTAGAGGACCTTGGTTTCAATTATAGCCCCATTATTAGCTATTCATGCAACTCTGGGCAAATCATTAAGCCGTTTTGGGTCTCAGTTTCCTCATTTGTAAAGTGCAGTGGTTGACCTGGGTCATATGATTCTAATATCCCCTATGTGTGTATATCTGAATGGAGGGCATGGGATGTGTGACATCAATGTGTTTGCTGAGCTAGGTGTTAATGTGTAAAATTAGAGGATGTAATGCACTTGCAAAAACGCAGTGCTGGAACGTTGCAGTGAAGTACACCAAAAGAAAAGCCTTATGGGAGTCATTTTTCTCTCTCTGGGCTCCTTATCCCTTCAGTTTGCTGATCAATAGATCAAACATATTTCCTACAAAATGAATAATGGAGAAAGGAGTCTAATTTGAATATTTTCCACCAGGAATTTCATTTTCAAAAGCTAGAAAAACAAATGACCTTAAATATAATAGCTACTTATTTTTTTAAATGAATTTTCCTTGAAAGAAGTTTTCTATTCTGAGGTAACTTACTCTTTCTTCACTGAAATCTTTTCAAAGAGTAGAGTAACTTCACATTATGTTCTGTTTTCAAAGAGAGATATCCATCCTGAACATTTCCTTTCATTTCCTTTCATTTTTTGTAGGACTTCTATTTCTAAGAGTTCAGTGGCAGATGCTCCTTCTTCCTTCACCCACCCTACACCATCTTGTCCACTTTACAGAAGGCACTAGCAAGTCACAGAAAACTAGTTGTAAATCTTATGTAGGAAGGGAGCTCATAAGTCATCTTGTGCAATCTTTTCAGTTTCCAAATGAGGAAACTAAGGCATTGAAAGTCAAACATCTTGCCCAAAGCCAAAAAGGTAAGAAATTAGAACTTGAACACAGATCCATTCTCTCTAACTGGAACACACTGCATCCAAGTGACTTGGACCAGCTGAACTAGAAGAGGAGTTACAGGTTACAGCCCCAGTGCCTGCATCCTCAAGTCCCTCCCACCTACTCCCGAGGTGGATGGTGATGGTGGTGGTAATATGAAAACTAATTTTATCCTATTTTACAACATCTTTTTATTACATTTACTTCCTCCCATACTTGAATTTACACACCTGTTGAAATATGAGATGACAAGTTCATTAATAATGAAAGTATAGTGGAATTCCATTATGACACAGCTAGTAATACATGGATATGCATATCGTACTTCAGGTCAGATCCCGACTCCTGAAACCTAACAACCATGCAGAGTGAAAGCCAGATTCCAACAGTGTTCATCTATAAGGTAGGCTCTTAAAAGGGGTGGGCAATGTCAGAATGGGTATACTTTTCTATTAACTTGAAGGTAATTCTGAGGGAAATCTGCCCCCTTCTCTTTCCTAAACTGTAACTTGACAAGTGGAAGTTCTTGGTGAACATGGAGATTTTATATAGGCAAGTCCTGCATTGTTGGGAAGGCAGTCCTCCGTTTCATACATGCACATCTGGCTATCACTGGGTTCAACTCCTCTTTTTTAGTCCTGTTTGGTAGGACCCTGCTCCTATTGGAACCCTTGGGGATCTTTTAGTTCCCCTATTTACTCCCTTGGCAGATGAAGCAAATAGTAAGAGAGGGAGATTTGTCCAGCTCCATTCCCAAACAGACCCAGAAGACCCTTGGGTTAAATGAAACTCCTGAGAAGTTGGAATAAAGGGTCTTATTCTCTATCCTCCTTAATCTGTGGAGTTAAACTTCATTTTCTTCTAACACAATTTATTTAGAAAACTAATAAGTTTGTCACATTTATGTTCTCTGTCCATCAGCCCCTCTCTGTATCTGTTCTCTCTCTGTCTCTGTCTCTCTCTGTCTGTCTGTCTGTCTGTCTGTCTGTCTCTCTCTCTCTCTCTCTTTCTCCCTTGTCTGTGTGTCATTCACTGAGGTTGAGAATAGGATCAATAAAAAAAACCCTATGACTGGGGATTCCCTACACCAAGCACGGGCAATTGCCTACTCACAGGACGACATCAGCCACCACCCCCATCCTTCCTCCTAGCGCCGAGTTTGTTTCATCTGAAATGCTCCAGTAGGTTGGGGAAACCTTCAGCTCCCAAATTTCCCTCTTCCCCAAAGTGGAGAAGGAGCCAATCAGCTTTAACTCTCAGCCACGAGTGCATTCTGAGTGCCGGCAAAGGCGAGAGCCTTACGGAAGAGAAAAAAGAGGAGAGAGAAGACAAGGCGTTACCTTGAACAGTACAGCGCAGTTCAAGAAGTTAAGTCCCATACACCTGGCAGGGCAATTTAAGATTCCCTTTGGGTGATAGAATGATGAAAAGTCCGTCCCTTCTTGCTCCTGAAGATCTCCTCTTCACAGCCTCCAGAGGGATGTTTCTGTCCTTAAATTTTTGCGTTCCCCCTCCGCCTCTCTAGAAAAAAGCGAAAATCCCTCACCACCCAGTGTGATGTTCCCAGGTTCCTATCAGGCTGTGACAGCAGCGAGAGAAGCAGCAGTGTTAGAGTCCCGGTCGTGAGCGTGAAAGAAAGCTACAAGATCTTTCTGTTTTTTTCCAAACCCCTCTAGCCCGGAGTCAGATCACTGCCAGTGGCTGAAAAGAGAGACCTTTAAGACTCCTCCTGTCAGCCTCCTTTGACACCTCCTGGCATGCACCTCTAGCGCACTTAGGGTAGGTGGGCAGGCAGGCATCGAGGGAAATGACACATAGGGTGGGGGTGGAGGTGGGGGTGGAGGAATGGGAGGGTGTTAGGGAAGAAGGAAAAACCCTCCCTCCTGGGGGAGGGGAGGGGGTAGAGCAAAGTGGGGGGAAGGGGAAAAAGGATCCTGAACTGCAAAAAGGGAGCGCTGACGGAGGGCTCTGATAGTTCCCTTTGGAAACCCACAGCTGGTCCAGTAGCTCTGGGGGATCTTAAAAAAAAATGAATTTAAGCCAAGAGAAAGAAACGAGGAGTTATCCAGGGGCGGGTGTGAAATTAAAAGATCAACTTAATTAAGAAAGGGTTGTGAGGAAAGCGTTATAGTAACTGTGTGTCTGCATTGCAGTCAATAGCACTGCAGTCTGAATGGGAATTAACATACTTCTGAGCAGCTGAAAATGGGAATAACCCTGGATCATTTTGAAAGTTTGGAACGCTCCGGCGTGGTTTATCTGTGCGGCTGAGGGCAATGGGAGAGGGAGGGGGAAAGAAAGAAGGACTTTGGGGAGGGAATGCTGAGTCCAAGTGTTCAGGCTTGGGGGTTGCGGGTGGGATGAAGGGACCCTCCAGCTTCAGATTGTGAGGAACCGGTTCAAAGGAGCGAAGGAGCTTTTGGAGGTTGGGAGATAGCAAGGTGGCTGGGGATACTGTGTCGGGAGCTCGAGGGAAAGAACATCATGGTGGCCAGAAAATTGAGGAAAGAACAAGGCGGGATCAGGGAGGCATAAGGAGAACTCAAATGAACCATGAGGACCTTAGTCAGGAAGTTGACCAGCTGGAGCAGCCCAGAGGATCCAAGTGTCATAGATGTAGAACTGAAAGGGACTTTAGAGCCCATCTAGTCCAACCTCTTTATCTTTCTAGATGGGGAAACTGAGGCTTAGAAAGAGTAAATGACTTGTCTTTAAGCACATCACCAATACAGGTATCAGGGGCAGGTCTGAACCCAGGTCTTCCGGATTCCAAGTCCCCGTGTTGTATTCATTACAAGTTGGTAAAGGGATTCACTATTGCCCTTCCGTATCCTGAGGTCCAACCAAACGGAGACCTTGATTTTCCTCCTATATGATACTCCCATCTTCTGTCCCCAAGCCTTTATGCAGGTTCTCCCCAGTGCTTAAATGGGGGAGACTTACTTTCATCTCTCAGAATACCTACTTTCCTTAAAAACTCTGGGGCTGCCAGTTACAGAGGCTTTTTCTGATCCCCAATCCTTGCCACCTCTCCTCCAGCTGCTAATGCCTACTCTATTCCAAATAACTTTGTATTTACTATATACACACACACACACACATATAATATGTATGTATACATATATATATGTACACACACATTTGCATCCCCAGTGCCTGACGTAGTAAGCACTTAATAAATGAATGTTGATTAATCATTTGATAGATCAATTGAAGTAACTCAGGATGTTTAGTCTAGAGAAGAAAAGACTTGGGGAGAGGAGAGGATGGGGGGCATGGTAGCTGTCTCCAAATATCTTATGACTGCCATGCTGGAGGCAGATTAGACTTGTTCAGCTTGGCTCTAGAAGTCAGAATTAGCCAGAGAAGCTTTGGATGGAAACTTCAGGGTTCAATTTAGGTTTCTAAGGAAAAATTTCCTTACAATAGAGTCGTTCACAAGTGGATTGGGCTGCCCCGAGAGTGAATGAGTTCAAGGGAAAGCTAGATGACCACTTGTTGGGAATGTTGTAGTGGAGATTCTTGGCCAGGTATGGCCTCCGAGGTACGAGATTCTGTGATTTGGCACCTCCTTGGGTCTTCTATGGGCTCCTGATGAAATAACGGGACACACTCATTATTTGGGGGGAGGAATATGCTGAAGAAGTAGGTCTTCTGCTGGACCAGTTCTGGAAGACCCAGGAATGATCCTTAGGATCCTACAGGGCCTCTGACCACAAGATGATACAGCCTTCACAGATCAGACCAGTCATAGCTCAGAAAGCCACACAGAATGAACTAGTCGCTTCAACCAAATGATGCTTACTCCTCAGCAAAATGGAAATCAAGTTGGCAACATTTAAAGAGGAAACCAATAGAACAGGAGAAAGGAAAGTGTGGAAGAGAGGAGGGAAAGAAGAAAGACTATTTACTACCTCATTCAGGGATAACAGGGAGACATTAATTCCTTCCCTCTCCAAAGAAGGTGGGGGAGGCTTCCCACATTTGCAGATCCTGGTTAGTTTTATAATTCCAGAGCTGGAGGGGAGACTGAGAATCATATAGTACAACTTCTATTGCACAGGGGTCACAGAAGTTTGCCTAAGGTCACACAGGTTCCAAGTGGCAAAACTGGGCCTAGGTTCTCTGACTTCCACTGTGTTGTGCTGAGAGATCCAAAACTGGTCACAGAGTTATGGGAGGGTTTCTGGGAGTCTTTGCTAACCTCAGAGCAGGGTCAAATTTCCTATATGTTATTGCTGAGAATCTCAGTCAGAATACAGAGATTGGATGAGCCTGGAGACAGACTGATGAAAGGTACTCTTCATGAAGAGACAGTGTGGTTTTGCAATCCACCAATAAATTGACAGTCTTGTGGTCATCAGTAGAGTCAGAGTGCCCTCAAAGGTGAAAGGATGGTTTTCAGTGGCCTTAGGCTGGTCTGTATTTTTTGCATTTTTCCAGCAGGGGGAGAGAGAAGTGCTCTAGGATGGTTTACCCTTCCTGGAAACCTTGGAGTGCATTGGCCGAATTGGAATTTATCTAGCTTACTTTGTGGTAGTAGCCTGACTGTGGTATGGTGCAGTGGGAAGAGTGTGTATCTGCTTCAAATTCCACCTTTCCACCTGTGTGACCTTGGGTAAATCACTTCATTTATGTGGACCTCAGTTTCCTTATCTGTAAAATGAGGGGGTTGGACTTAATGACTTTTCAGTTCTAAATCTATGATCCTAACTTTAGTATTGTAACAATTTTTAATCTCGAACAAACCATTTATATCTCGTGTGTAAAATTAGAACATTGACTATTTTCATTCCAGGATAAAGAAGATTAAAGAACAACAAGGAGCATATTTGCTTAAAATTTTAGAGAATGATTGATACTAATTCCCAAAGAGTAGGGGAGGATCTTTTTTTCTTCTCTGAGACAACTAAAGGATAACGAAGATTATTATAAAGTCCTCATTCAACTGAAATACCTTTTTCCCTATGGAATATTAATGTTGAATGGACCTTAGATGTAATTTATTTCCCATTTCAAGAATTTAACATATATAATTATTATATTATATGCCATATATAATAATATGTTATTATATGTAATATAATATAAGCCTATTTCAAGAACTTCTTCTATTTCATTCCTGATAGATGGTCATCTTGACTGCAGGTTAATACTTGAAGTGATAGAGATATTACTGAATAAAGATCTTATGCTTTTTTGTGGTTGGAATATTCCCTTTAAAATCCACACATTAGTGGTTTTGTCCTCTGTAGTAACACAAAGCAATTCTACTCATTCTTTCCACAAAAGAATGTGGAAAGATACAAACACAAATACCAAATCTCATCAGCTGCTTGAATTTGACTGTTTAATGTCTCTTTAACTTCTCTTCTCTAGGCCAAACTCCCTAACAGACCAAAGTACCAAAAAGGTATTTCTTTCAAATATTACCTTGTGGATGGTTTCCAAATCCCTTGTTTTGCAGATCTCACTCTTGTAAATTTCTAGCTTGTCAATATCCCTTTAAAAAATGTGGCAGCCCAAACTGAACATGATACTCTGGGTGTGCTCTGATCAGCACAGAGTACAGTGGGACTCTTATTTTCCACCATCTTGGAGACCCTACTTCTATTAACTTAATCTAAGATTGGCAGCGTCATCACTATTGGTTTATATTAAACCTATGGCCAATATATTTCCCTCTATCCCCTCAGCCCCCATCTTTGTAATGTGAACCACTGCTAACCAGATCTCCACCATCTAGTGCTTGTGTAATTGATTTTTTAAAAATCTAAATGCAGGACATTATATTCATCCAAGTTAAACTTCTTTTTGTTGCATTTGGCCCAATGTTCCAGCCTACTGAGAATAATTTTATATTTCCATTCTGTCTTGAATCAGATATTAACTATCCTTTCCAGTTATGTGTCACTTGCAAAATTCATGAGCATATCTTTTTTTTTTTCATGAGCATATCTTTAAGTCATTGGTAAAAATGTTGAATATAGCAGGGTCAAGGACATCATGCTATGACGCTCTACTAGAGATTCCCTTCTAGGTTTATACAGATCCATTAATTAAGCTGTTTGAGTATGGCTATATTCAAATCAATTATTAATCCACCTAATACTAATGCTGTTGTATTGCCATCTAGCAATACGGCAAATGTTTGAGTCCAGGTTCTAACATTTTCAGAAGTCACAAGTTTTTCGCGTGTCAGTTTCTTCTGTAAAATGGATATAAGTATACTTGTACTACCTATCTCAAAAATGTGCTGTGAAGAAAATGTTAAATAATTATGAGCTATTAATAATTAATATTGACTCCCCCAAAGCAGATGGCTTCCAGTATTTCTCAGATAAATGCTGTTTTGTGGCTTGTTCTCTTATTCAAGCAATGACCAAACTTGTCTCCAGAGGACCTATGATGAAGCATGTTACCTGCTTCCTGAGAGAGCAGTGATGGATTCAAGGTGCATAAAGTGCATAAAGTTCAGACATTGCTGCTGTGGATATATTTTTCTTGACTATGCCTTTTTATTATGAGTTTTTTTCCTCTGTTTTAAATTGAGGGAGAAGATGAAGGAGAGGGAGAGGTTTAACAATATTGATGCCCAATGGGGGTCTTGGAAACATTTTTTAAAGGCATAGAGAGAATGGAAGGAAGTTCAGAAAGAAGTGCAGACAAGCAGGACAGTTTTGAAAGTAACATGTTGAATGTATTATGTACTTCCTTAAAAAGCAAGAAGAATGAAATACAGAGTCATGGTTACATATACAATCCACTTTGTATTCTGCAGTGCATGTGAAAATGCTCTTTTTTGATGTCTAAGTTGAAAATTTTAAAAATCCAATTAATATAAAATATAAAGTATCTAGAGAAAGGGAAGAGACCAAAGCTGTGAGAAAAAATTTATACCTTGTAAGGGAGGAAGGAAATCTAGGAGTATCAGTTCCAGAGTTGTGAGTAGATTTGGCCAGATACGTGTGCCTTGTTTCCATTACACTACTAAGTTTGTTCCCACTTTCCCTACAGATATAGTATGTATTTGTGAGAGAGGATGCCAATGGTTTATGATGGGGGTGTGTTTGTAACTACTACTCTTGCTAAATTCCTTTGCTAAGAGCTAATTTAGGGGATGGAGCCAAGATGGCAGAGTAAATGCAGGGACTTGCTTGAACTCTCACCTAAGTCCCCTCTATACCTGTAAAAAATGACTCTAAAAAATTCTGGAGCTTCAGAATCCACAGAATGACAGAGTGAAGCAAATCTCCAGCCCATGACAGCCTGGGAGGTTGACAGGAAGTGTCAATGTCATCAGGCTGAGAGTGGAGCACAATCCAGCATGGGCTAGGTTGGCACAGACAAGGCCTGAACAGGCCTCAGGGGGACTGAGCCACTGACAGCTGTACCAGTTTTCAAACTTCTCTACCCACAAATGCCAAGGACAGCATAGAAGGTCAGTGGGAAAACTCTGTCGGACCTGGATGAGAGAGTAGTGCTATCCAGCCCCAACCCCAGGGCAGCAGAAGGAGCAGAGGAGCCTGCAGCAGCCACAGCAGTGGTTGTGGACTGTTTCTGGAGGTTTAGGCCCACTGATTGTGGGGAGAATCAAGCAGCTGACGAGTATGCCCATCACCCACCCCTACTGGAAGCAGAGAACTACCTTGACAAAGAGTTCAAAAGTCAAGTAATTGGCTGGGGAAATGAGCAAAAACTGGGAAAAAAATCAGGCTATAGAATCTTACTTTGGTAACAAAGAAGATCAAAACATACAACTAGAAGAAGACAACAAAGTCAAGGTTCTTACATGAGAAGCCTCCAAGAAAAATATGAAATGGTCTCAGGCCATGGAAGAGTTCAAAAAGGATTTTAAAAACCAAATGAGAGAAGTAGAGGAAAAATTGGGAAGAGAAATGAGAGTGATGCAAGAAAATCATGAAAAAATGAGTCAATTGCTTGCTAAAGGGAACCCAAAGATGCTGAAGAAAATAACACCTAGAAAAATAGAAAAAGATCCAAAAAGTCAATGAGGAGAAGAATGCCTTAAAAATCAGAATTGGTCAAGTAGAAAAGGAGGTCCAAAACCTACTGAAGAAAATAATTCCTTAAAAATTAGAATGAAGCAGATCGACACTAATTATAATTTATAATTATATAATTTATATATATATATAATATTATATAATTATATAATTTATAAGAAACCAAGAAATTATAAAATAAAACTAAAAGAATGAAAAAATAGAAGACAATGTGAAGTATTTCATTGGAAGAATAACTGACCTGGAAAATGGATCCACAAGAGATGACTTTAAAATTATTGAACTACCTGATAGCCATGATCCAAAAAAGAGCCTGGCCATCATCTTTTAAGAAATTATCAAGGAAAACTGCTCTGATTCTAGAACTAGAGGGTAAAATAGATATTGAAAGAATCCACCAATCATCTCCTGAAAGAGACCCCAAAAGGAAAACTCTTAGGAATATTGAAGCCAAATTCCAGAACTCCCAGGTTAAGGAGAAAATATTGCAAGCAACCAGAAAGAAACAATTTAAGTATTGTGGAAACACAGTCAGGATAACACAAGATCTAGCAGCTTCTACATTAAGGGATCAAAGGGTTTGGAATATGAAATTCCATATGGCAAAGGAGTTAGGATTAAAACCAAGAACCACCTACCCAGCAAAATTGAGTATAATACTTTAGGGGGAAAATGGTCATTTAATGAAATAGAGGACATTCAAGCACTCTTGATGAAAAGACCAGAGCTGAATAGAAAATTTGAATTTCAAATATAAGAATCAAGAGAAGCATGAAAAGGTAAATAAGAAAGAGAAATCCTAAGGGACTTACTAAAATTGAACTGTTAAATTCCTACATGGAAAGATAATATTTGTAATTCTTGAGACTTTTCTTAGTATTAGGGTAGTTGGAGGGATTCAATACACACACACACATACACACATACACACACACACACACACACACACATATATATATATATATATATATATATATATATATATATATATAAATATACATGTATGTATGTATAGACAGAGGGCACAGGGTGAGTTGAATAGGAAGGGATGATACCTAAAAAAATAAATTAAGGGATGAGAGAGGAATAGATTGAGAGAAGGAGAAAGGAAGAAATAGAACAAGGGCAACTTATCTCTTACATAAAAGAGGCAAGAAAAAGTTTTTTCAATGGAGGGAAAGATTGGGGAGGTGAGAGGGAAAGAGTGAATCTTACTCCCATTGGATTTGGCTTAAGGAAGAAATGACATGTGCACTCCATTTGGTATGAAAATCTATCTTACCCTACAGGAAAGTAGTGGAGAAGGGGATAAGATGGGGGGAAGATAGAAGGGAGGGCAAATGGGAGGAGAGGGTGATCAGAAGTAAACATTTTTGAGGCAGGACAGGGTCAAAAGAGAGAATAGAATAAATGGGGGGACAGGATAGGATGGAGAGAAATATAGTTAGTCTTTCGCATGACTTTTATGGAAGTGCTTTGCATGATTATACATGTATAATCTATATTGAATTGTTTGCCTTCTCAATGGGGGTGGGTGGGGAGGAAGAAAGGGAGAAAAGTTGGAACTCAAATGAATGTTAAAAGTTGTTTTTACTTGCAACTAGAAAATAAGACATATAGGCAATGCCGTATAGAAATGTATCTTGTCCTACAAGAAAATAGAGGGGATAGGGATAAGAGAAGGGAGAGAGGTGTGATAGACTGGAAGGCAGATTGGGTGAAGGGGTAATCAAAATACATGCTGTCTTGGGGTGGGGGTGGGGAGAGATGAGGAGAAAATTTGGAACTCAAAATCTTGTGGGAGTGAATGTTGAAAACTAAAAATAAATAATTAGACAAACAATCTTATACCTTACGGAAGGGTTTCCGTAAGACATCAATAACTACTGACCTATATGCCTACTCTTCTATCTATACAAAATCTATAAGAGGGCTGTCTATATACAAATTGAGGGTATTCTTGATGAAGGTATTGGTAAAGAACAAGAAGACTTTTGCAAATGACTTTCAACAATGGAACATACCTTTGTTATGTAAAGTCTCACTTACTGTTTAATTACAAAAAAAAATCATCCTATTAGATAACAAAATGCCACCTTTCAGGGTCTTTTATAACAAAACATCTCCCATTCACATGTCAAGATCATTCAAGATTCTTTGGACAGTATAACAACACAAATAATACTATTCAATAACTTTTTTGGTAACTATCAAGCCAGGCATAATACAGAGAGATGCATGGTCACCAAAAATATTTGGTGCTATGAAGGACGAGATCCAGCCTAGAGTCCAGTCTGAAGAAAGCTTCCTGATGAAGCTTTACAAATGAAGTGAAGTCTTCCAAATGCTCCTGCTTGCAGATGACATTATGTTGATGCATAAAACCTCAACACGTTGCAGAGCTTTGTGGGAGACAATCAATAATCACACAAAAGCGTTCTTTCTATACATCCTAACAGAAAAGATCAAATGGAAGAGTGTCTATTGCTCAGATTTCAACATACATCTGAATAGACACTCCTATACAACAGGAGTTCTAAATCTACAATCTGTGAACTTTAAATATGTATATATATGTACATATATGTATGTATACACACAGACACATATATGTGTATATATATACATATTTTTAATTGTGTTTTGATTGGTTTCCTATTGTAATTCTGTGAATGACATTTTATTTATATAAAAACAATATTCTGAGACGTCCAGAGGCTTTGCCAGAGTACCAAAGGGGTCCATGACACAAAAATGGTTAAGAACACTTGCTATAGAGTTTGTCCAATAGTGTGTATGTATATATGTGTGTGTGTGTGTGTGTGTGTGTATATATATATATATATATATGTATATATATATATACACACACACACACACACACATATATATATATGTCTGTGTGTGTATATACACATTAGGGACAGATATTACAGATAGACAATGAGCTGGATCCAGATATTAAAAGGAGGTGGAAGAAGACCTGAATTTCTTTCAGGACATTACAAATCAACTTTATTGATCCTGAGTTTCCAATAACATCAAAGACTCATCTTTTTAATATACACATTTTGCCCATATTGCCATATGGAGGTGAGACCTGGAATGCTGTTATCTCTGAGCTAGGCATTTGAGATGTAAAACACTACTATAGAGCTTCAGTTAGGTATCACATAGATGGCAATGAAACAATACATGTTAAGTATGAGTAGGCTGTAACATGTAACCAATGAGGAACCACAAAGAAGAGTGAACCTAAAGGATATAATTAAAGAATTGTATAACTGAAAGAAAAGATGGGTTGGTCTTATGGAAATAACGAAGTATTACAGCTGAATGGCCAGAGAACTCCACTAGTACCCTTACGATGTCAATAGAAAGTTAAGAAGGCCTTTAACACATGGGGCAGGAGGATCCCCTCTGGTGAACGTTTGTTATGACAAAGATGTGAGTTGCACAGAAAGCAGGCATCGCTGTGATCTCCATCTGGTAGGAGAGAATTCTGAAACTGATGAGATTATAGATCCACTTGAGTATTTAAAGCTTGCAAAGTACTTTCCTCATAGGAGGCAGGTGATGCAAGCATTATTGTCCCCATTTTATTGATATAGTTGTTGGATCTTTGTTCTCAGAGAGGATGTATGACATCATGAGGATAATATCTTGACTTGTGTGTGAATTGGATATAGACAGAGCTGTGCAAAGTCCTCATTTTATAGATAAAGGTAAAGTGGTTACCCAGAGAGCCAGTGGCAGAATTGAAATCTGAACCTGAGTCCAGTACTCATCTCAGTGCAGCATACTGATAACATTTACTTGGCTTGTCTCTTTGGGTGGTTGTATAGGTAAAGGGAGGATTGTATAAAACACTTTGTAACTAGAAGTGATATCTAAAAATGAGCTATTATTTGTGTGATCAAGGTCTGCTATCTTTATAGCATTCCCTTTATTGATCAACCTTAGTGTCTTCTCAAAAAGCAAATTACAAATAATATGTGAAATTACAAGTCATATTTTTCATGCCACTCAGTTTAAATAATTTCATAAATACTGTCTTTCATGATAAAAATCCAACATTCCAACCTATTGAAAACAGCCAGTCACTGACAAATAGATCCATAAATTGTATAAATGGTTTTGGCTTCAAGTTCCCTCAAGGATATGGGTAATGATGAATAAACCTACTTTGGCTATACCAGTCAGTCAACCAACAGTTATTAAGTGCCTACCATGTAGTATGCTTTGAGCTAGGCATTTGAGATATAAATATGAAGAATGAGACTACCCCACTCTCAACGGGTTTATGTTTTCTTGGGGAAGACAAAAAGAACACATATAAGTATATACAGAATAAACATAAAGACAGTAAATGCAAGACAGCTATATTCAAGATAGCTGCTAGGTGGCGCAGTGGATAGAGTGCAGAGTCTGAAGTCAGGAAGACTCATCTTCCTGAGTTCAAATCTGGCCTTATACACTTACTAGCTATGTGACTCTGGGCAAATCACTTAACCCTGTTTGCCTCAGTTTTCCCATCTATAAAATAAGCTGGAGAAGGAAATGAGGTCACAACGAGTTGTATACAACTGAAACAACTAAACCACTGCCATAACAAATGTCAAGCTAGTTTGAAAGGGAGGGCACCAGTAGAGAGGGGATATGGAAAAGTTTCATGTAGAATGTAGTGATTGAACTGAATCTTGAAGGAGGAGAGGGATTCTATGAGGTGGAGATGGGGAACAAATGCATTTCATATATGGGAGTTGGCCAACGCAAAGACTTAGAGATGGGAAATGGAATACTATGTGTGAACAATGGAGAGAAAGCTAGTTTGGCCAAATGGTAAAAGGAGAGAATAAGATTGGAAAAATAGGAGGATTCCAGGTTGTAAAGGACTTTAAAAGTGAAAGAGAAGTTTATATTTTATTCTAGAGACAATAGAGAGCCACTGGAGCCTACTGAGGGTATCAATAAGGAAAATCAATTTGGCAGTTATATAGGAGAGACTAGAATGAGAGGAGTCAGGATGGAATAGTGGGAGAGCACCAAATATAGGGCTTGGAGTCTGAAAGTCATGGCTTCAGATCTAGCTGTGTGACTGTAGGTAAATCACTTAATTTCCCTGAGCCTCACTTTCCCCATATGTAAAAGGAGAATGAATAATAGCAGTACTTACCTTACAGGTTCATTGAGACATATCAGATGAACTTTAAAATACTAAAATAGAATTGAGGTATTAATACCATGAAAATGTAACATGTTCTGATTATTTGCTTTTGAGTGGAAAAACAAAAGATTGAAGTTTGATGCTGAACATACTTTGGAAACATCTGAATTTATTATCTAGCACTGGAACCATTACAAAACTCAATTCCATTTGGGATACATTGTACCTTTCTCTTATGTAAACTTTTCTCATCTCTCTGTCCCCTCTCCTCATTCATCTTTTTGATTCTGTCCTACTGTATATACTTTTTTTTCTCTTCTTATAATTAGCTAATGATGACCCAAACGTACTGGAACAATTCTATCCTTGGCCTTACTATACTATCTGCTGACTTGGGGACAGTTTGGAGTATAACCCAGAAGGTCAAAGGCAGAGGTAACAGAAAGCTGGAGTAACTTAGCCCATCTTGTACTTTCTTCTATCATTTGCTTTCTTATTCAGTTGTAAGAGTTGGTAGAGCCTTTAGAAATCATTGTCTGCTTCCTACTCCTTACAAATGGTGAGACTAAAGCCCATAAGAGATTCAATTGTTTGCATAAAAAGTACATTAGTCTTGGAGTCAAAATTAATGGGTTCAGTTATTAGTTCTGACTCCGACACTAACATTTCTCTTTTTAAAAATGTAAATAGTATTTTATTGCTACTAGCATTTAATTGACTCTGAGTATCTTTGACCTCTGAGATGTTTCTTTTATAGAGTGGGATAAAGAACTTTACCTGCTGTTGTTAGGGGCTGTTGTTAGGAAAGCACTATGACCTTCCCCATGCCTGTTATATTTGTGAACCTTAAAGCAGTATATGAATGAGAATTGTCATCAGTATTAGTAAATATATAATAATATTATGTTACATAATAATAATAAATGCCTACTCTGCTAAGTATAATTTTCTGTATTGGAGATATACAAGAGTGAATGAGATAAGGTTTCTATCCTCAAGATGTTTACAACCTAACAATCGGTTTAAAGGCTTAATCTTACCTCAAGTTATGGGTCAGTAGTGATCTTATGATCTGACTCCATTGTCTTGGGTAAAAATGATCATGAAATCCCCTTTCTATTGTCTATGTCATACCTTGAACCTAATGACTTCTCGAATATTAGAGATGGAAAAGATCTGTGAGATCCTATGTAGTTTGATCCCTCACTTTATAGGTAAGGAAATGAAAGATACAGAGAATCACAGTACCTGGCACAAAGTAGGTACTCTCTTAATGTTTATTGATTGAGTGGTAGAGTTGGGACTAGAACTGAGTCTACTTATTTCCGGGAGTGTGCTGGCAAATGTTTAACAATCAGATCTTAGGGGGGGAAATGTACACGTAACATGCACAAGTTTCATCTGCATTGTTAACATTTCCTCCATCACTTCCTAAAGTCTGGACAGTCAACAAAACAGTAAGTCAAGTCCTGATTGGTTGTGTTTGTTGATTTCCAGGGTTCAGGTGCTCACTGAAAATTTAACAATCCAAAGTTCTTTTTTTTTTTTTTTTTTAGCTACACCAAAGCTGCTGCTTCTTTGTAGCCTCACTTTACTTGCAACAAACATTTTATTTTTGTTGTTCCATTCCTGGAGACTATCACAGTGTTCAACACTTAGTAGACACACAATTGATACTTGTTGATTATTGATTATTTTCTGTTATTATTGACTCTAGGGACTTTTATGATGGTTTGATCAGCTTGTTTTTGCTTAGATCTGCTTCTTGATGGTGTGAGCATGACTCATTCAAATGAATGAGTAATTTCATTCCAAATCTGAATCTTCATGTTAACTCCCTTTCTAGTGTGCAGGGAGACTGTGATAAAATGCACACTCCTCTCTACGCATTGAGGTAAAATACCTACCTCAAAGCAAAGTTGTAATGATAAACAACACATATGATGTTATCGAGGGATGCGGTGATAAGCAAAATGCATGTAAGGGGCAAGGGATGCTATGACGTCACTATGGCTCTTTGTTTCCAAGGTGCATAGTAATACAATATTTAGAAAAATCTCTCTGATTCAGAACTGGCCTGATAGAGTGAATTCTTCTCTTAGTACAAGTTTATTACTTTGAAACACTATGGAAATTATAGACAGATGTAAATGGAAACTAACATATAAAATGTGGCACATTAACAAAACAATTGTAGCTAACGATAATAACTCTAAATAATTATGACTCGCTTAAAATAGTACTTTATTCTTTTCAAAGGGCTCTCACTTTATCTTCACAATAATTCTGCAAGTTAAGTAAAGTAGGTAATATTTTGCCCATTTTACAGATGATGATACACAAGCGTAGAAAGATGGCTAGTAAATGGTAAGTCTGGCCCTAAGACACAGGTGTTTTGACTTCTATATGCATAAAAATGCATCATAAGCAGAAGAAATGTAGATCCTTTGATGTATGCTTGTAGATTTTTTTAAAATATAAGAATGAATTGACCAAACGAGAAATGTGAAGGCAACATTGAACAAATCTTCAATTCTTAAGTATTTTGTTTGAAAACCTATAGCTTTTACATTTGATTTTCTTCATTCACAAGAAAGATGCTGACAACTTTCAACTGAATTTATCATATACCTTTTATTCAACACAAATTACATACTGGTTTTGATAGCTGAGAATG
>CM053769.1:558177149-558218522 GCA_028658325.1 Potorous gilbertii
CTGCTGCTTGCCTGGAATACCTGCTGTTGGGGAGGGTGAGGCTGATGGATCTCTTGAGCTTGGGAGTTCTGAGCCCCAGTAGGGTTAAAGTTGATTGGGTAGCTACACTGAGTCATGTGACAATATGGTGACCTTCCCACCCCACAGCAAGGGACACCAGGTTATCTAAGGAGGTGGAACCAGTTCAGATTTAAAAGGGAGCAGGTCAAAACTTTTTTTAAATTAAATTAATTTATTTGTTTTCAGTTTTCAACTATCACTTCCATAAGTTTAAAATTTTCTGCCCCCTTTCCTCCCATCCTTCCCTGAGAGGACATGCAGTCTTATATGGGTTCTACATATACATTTTTTAAACACATTTTCACATTATTCATGTTGCATAGATAGAAGAATTAAAACAAGTGGGAGAAACCATGAGAAAACCAAAGCCAGAATGTAACATAACGCAAGAGAAAACAGTGTGCTTCGTTCTGCATTCAGATTCCATAGTTCTTTCTTTGGATATGGATGGCATTTTGCACAAAAAGTCCTTTGAGAATGTTTTAGTTCCATGCATTGCTGTGAAGGGCTAAGTCTATCAGAAATAGTCTTCACACACTGTGGCTGTTATCGTATATAATGTTATCCTGGTTCCTCTGATTTCACTCAGCATCAGTTCATATAAGTCTTTCCAGGTTTTTCTGAAGTCTGATTGTTCATTATTTCTTTTTTTTTAGTTTTAGATTTCAACATTCATTTCCACAAAATTTAGAGTTCCAATTTTCTCCCCATCTCTTCCCTTCCTCCCACCCCCATAATACCTTGTATTCTGAGTACCCCTTCCCTCAATGTACTCTCCCTTCTATCACACCCCACCTTTTCCTTATCCCCATGTTCTCTTTTTTCTTGTAGGGTAAGATAAATTTCTATACCCCATTAGCTGTATTTCTTTTTTCCCAGTTATATGCAATAATAATTCTCAACATTCATTTCTAATACCTTGAATTCCAACTTCTCTCCCTCCCACCCATTCCCATTGAGAAGGCAAGCAATTCAATGCAGATTATATATGTGTCGTTTTGCAAAAAACTTCTATAATAGTCATGTTGTATAAGACTAACTATATTGCCCTCCATCCTACCCTGTCCCCTCCTTTTTTCTATTCTCTCATTTGACCTTGTCCCTTTCCAAAAGTGTTTACTTCTGTTACTACCTTCTCCCATTTGCCCTCCCTTCTATCATCCCCCTCATCCCACTTGTCCCATTCTCCCCTACTTTCCTGTAGCGTAAGCTAGATTTTGAGTAAATCGACAGTATGACCCTTTCATTTATACTCAGAGAAAGAGCCAGAGAGAATCATAGATATCTTTTCCTATAGCAACATGGTAAATGATAAATATTTGGATTCTGAGAACCTAGTTTCAAATTCCAGCTCTGCCTCTTAACATTCTGCTCACTTTAGACAAATTATTTCATTCTTTGGGCCTGTTTTCTCATCTATAAAATGAGGGTGTTGAACTACATGACCTCTAAAGATTTCTTTCAGTTCTAAATCTATCGTCCACAGAGTAACATTTCTTCTGTATCGCAACTGATGTCTTTTAAAGCTTTGTGGCATTTTTGCAGCTAAAATCATTAATGGGGACATAATTTCTTGCCACGTGCTCCGTGGTCAGATGTCATTAAATTGAGGTCTGAATCTTGTTTGTATGGACTGGAGGTTTTAAGAGAGTGTACCTTAAGCCATAGAAGAGTGAATGAAGTGCTATCCTTGGAATCAGGAATGCAGCCTTAGACCCTTACCAGCTCTGAGACTCAGGAGAGTTGTTCATTCTCTCTTAGGCTTGGTTTTTTCATTGATAAAGTGCAGATAACAGTAGTACCTCCCTCACCGGGTTGTTGTGAGAATCAAAGCAAAAGAGATAATATATGCAGGGGCAGGTAGGTAGAAATGCTTAACAATGACTCTCTGAGGAAGTGCCTTTTTAGGTTTAATCTGTATTAATAAGGTTTTCTCCCTCCCTTTCTTAAGTCTAGACCATCAACAAAACAATAAATTGAGATTTATAGTGTTTGCAAATTTGAGAAGTATAAACGTTCATACTGAAAATGTAATCTTTGACTCCCCTGAGTCAGTTTGAGCTAGATCCAGTAAGTCCTTCAGTTTGTGTAAAGTGCCTCGGACACCTTAAAATGTTTGATAAATGAGAGCTATCATTATTAACTTTCTGGGGGTCACAGGGTCAATATTTGCAAGAGGCAAGATTTGAACCAGGTCTTCTTAACCTCAGGTACTGCTTTCTATCCACTATTCCATGGTTGTTTCTCCTTAAATCATATAAAAAGACCCCAAGAAGGAGCAGCATCTAAATGGTTTCACATTAATATACTGTAAAACTAAGTGAGAACATAAGTGATGAGAGTATGCAGAAATAAAGTAAAAATGTGGTCGAAGTGGGAGGTGGTGGTTAAGAGTTACAGTTAATTGGGGGGAGCTAAAGGGAAAAGAAAAGTCTTAGCTAAACCTGGGAGGTATGGGGTGGGGGTAGGGGTGCGAGATGAAGTAGAGGGCTCATCCAAAAGCACATCTTTGAAACTGTTCGTTACTTCCCCGGGAGCCAACTCCCACTCTGACTCGGAATCTCACAAGTACACACTCCTCCCCATCCCTAGTTCACTTTGTCTCCTTTAGTTGGAAACCTGGCTTTTCCAGAGTCCAAAGCCAGGGGACAAGGCACCTATTCAACCTGTTGGGGTTGGAATTCTCCTCTGAAATTCCTTTAAATGCAACGCCTTCTCCTAAGCACACTGTGCATCTTTTCAAATTTCAGACATAAACAGCGGCATGGCCCTGCCTGGCCCTCCCCATGACTCCCCAGGTCGTGGTTTCTCTTCATTGCTTGATAAATATAGAAAAAGGCTACGATGGGGAAAGCCGTGGACACAGTAGGGTTTTGTTGATCAGCTGTTTGCATCTGTTTTCTGTATCCTCCCTATGTCTTCACAAGGTGTGTCTTCAAGGGGAGGGGCAGACTGGATTCTCAGGGGAAAGAGTCATCTCTGGAACTTTGCCCAGTTCCATCTTGAGCCCCAGATACATCTTTGTGGTTGAACTCTATGTTCAAATGAAGGACACATTTAGACTTGGTCACGGGCTAGGGTGCAAACTGTAGCACGAGGGAAGCAAAAACAGGTAGGGGTTGTTTCAGAAGTGAAGAGAAGTTAATTTGTGAGAGACCTTGTGACCACCATTACTATTACTATAAAAACAAAAAGAAACAAACAAAAATCCACTGCTTAGTGTAGTGTGATGCAAAAAGCATTGGATTGGGAGTCTGAAAACTTTTGGTTCAAAACCTAGGTCTGCTACTTCGTGCCTATGTAATCTTAGGGAAGTCAGATTACTTCACTGGCCTCAGTTCCCCCATCTATAAAGGAGGGAGTACGGCTAGATGATCTCTAACATCCCATGATCCTATGAATTTTTTTTTCAACAGACATATGCTAGGTAATTTTCACTCCCTTCCTTCAGAAATCTGTGATTTCATCAAGTCACATTCTCCTTGTATCTCAGTTTACTCATCTGTAAGATAAGAGGGTGGGACTAGATGGCTTCTGAGGTCCCTTTGAGCTGTCCATCTATGATCCTATGATCATCAATATGAGTATTCCTCTCCCAACATAGATTGTAACCCTTTAGCAGCTCTCTACAAGGCCTTCAAAAGTTTCTGTGGCCAAAAAATTCATCACCTTACGGCAAACAGAGTGAATGCTTTTTTTTTGAGATTTGAGACTAGTCCTTGGATAACAGCCATGCAAGTCCCCCGCTGGGCCAAGACTCAAAGCTCTTCAAGCTTGGAAAGGCCTTGTGCTTTGTTGGTCACTTCTACACTAAGATGAATGAGGATCAGAGGAGGCTTCAATGAAGGATGCTGAGTGTTATACAAGCATAGTCATCTATAAAGTCCATGCTTTCTCTAAATTACTACTAAGGGACACACCCTAGGGCTTCAATTAATGCTTCCAGATAGCAACATATAAAGGACAAATATAAAAATAAACCATGTATTTCTAGGAAATACTTATAACTTGAGATGCCCCACTTATCTAGGTAGTGCTACAGGCTCAACAACCCTTGCTTTATGGTTCTCTGAGATGCTCTTTCATTTTTTCTAGTCAGAGAGAAGATCCTCTAGGATGCTATGCTGTTCTTAACCTTTTTTGTGTGTGAAGCATTCTTTGTCAGTCTCATGAAACCTATAGATCTCTTCTCAGAATATTTTTAAATGCATAAAATAAAATGGACTTGATTACAAAAGAAATTAATTATATTAAAATATAATTATCAAGGTATTTTTTAAAATTCAAGGATACCAAGTTAAGAATCCTTGCTTTAGTTAGTAGCTATTCATTTCTTCTTCTAGATCTGAAACTTGTAAGGAAAAGAAGTTGTACATTTAAGCACCCCTTTTTTAATTACATGTGAATAATTTTTATTTTTACAACCATGTGAATCATTAACTATATAAAACTTTTAAAGGCTCAGAGATAGCCATTAATTGGTCAATCAATAAGAATTTATTAAGTGGCTTTTATATACCATAAGCCCAGAAGATAAGGCCAAAACCAAAACCAAAACAGACTTCATCCTCAAAGAACTTACATTCTAATTATGTGTATGTATATATGTAAATTTAGAATAATGATACAATAAGGATAGTTTTGGGAGGAAGGGAGTTAGTTGTAAGGGGTAGGGGAGGGAATCAGGAAGTGGTGCATGTAGAAGGTGGTGCTTGAATTGATTGAGGAACACCCCCCAACACACACACACACACACACACACGCACAGATTCCAAGGTGACAGTGAGAACAGAGAGCATCCCAGACTTGGGGGATAGCCAACACAAAGGTATGGGAATGAAGTCTTGTGTGAGGAACAGAAAGCAGATGGCTAAACCATTGGATACATGGAGGGCAGCAATGTGGAAAAAGAATGGAAAGGTAGAGAGGGGACAGTTTGCAAAGAGCTATTTGATCCTATGACTCAAAGTTAGCTAGTTGAGTAAGTTTATTATATACATGTCAAGCTATAACTAGGAATTCTGGCACCTAGGGACAAATTCAGGCGAGGGGTAGGGAGCAGGACTACAGAGGAAAATCTGACCATGGGCCTAATTATGATGGCAAGATGGCCTATGGCCCAGAAAATCCAGCCCTTTATGGGAGTTGGTGGGGTGTGGGAGAGGGGAATAGGTCTGAGGAAAGAGGTATCAATGGGTCCCTAAGGATAGTGGTAGGGGCAGCTGGGGGCACAGTGAATAGAGCTCTGGGCCTACAGTCAGGAAAACCTGAATTCAAATCTGACCTTAGACACTTACTGGCTGTGTGACCCTGGACAAGTCACTTGACCTTGACTGCCTCAGTTTCCTCATCTGTAAAATGAGCTGGAGAAGAAAATGGCATACCACTCCAGTATCTTTGCCAAGAAAACCCTAAATAGGGTCATGAAGAGTTGGATATGACTGAAACAACTAAACAGCAATGCAACAACAGAGATGGTGGCCTGGGGGAAGCTATATTTGGTGATGGGAGCCAGCAGAAGAACATGAAGCAAAATGCAGGGGCAGTGGAGGCCACCCCTTTCCCACTTCCCTTTCCCCTAGTGTTAGCATCCTGAGTCAAAGCCCCATTTACCCCTTGCTAACTATAGGTCTGAGGATAAGTATACATTAGGATTTGGGGGAAAGGTTAAATGCGAAATTGAAGAAAAAGAGTTAGGATGAAGTCATTCATAAAAGATTGTTGAGAAGAAGTATCAATCCCGTGCATTGGCATACCTATCATAAAAGCAGTGGCAGACCGGGCGAACATTGTAAATGTCATGGAAGCAGGATCTTCTGCACCCCAAAAGAGTCTATGTTCATAAATCAACTTGTACCACATTGCAAATTAAATTGGTTTGGTTTTGGGGGTGCATGGCTTCCTCTTGTATTGAGACAGCAAACTATTTTCCTCTAGAAATGGCCTTCTGGTTTAGTTTCCAGATCACTACATAGTACAGTCTCCAAGCAAGCCATCACTTACCAAGTGGAAAGTTTTGGTTTCAGCAACTTTGCCCCTAGAGTGGCATAAACTGCTGCTCTCTCTGACCTTCTGGGAGTTTCATAACTCTAACTGTGGATTCCAAGTTAGCGTTGCTCCATCCTATCCTATTTGTTTGTCTGTCTGGGTTTGTCTCTCTTAGTTGGTCTACCTCTCGTGCCCAGTTTCACATGAGGCCTGAAGTCATTCGATCTTTTGGTCTTATCCTTTTCCATTCAAGTCAATAGTTCTGATAGTTTCCTTTAGCCTTTATACCTACACCTCATTCAAGCCTTCTTCTTCTACCTATGTATGCTAAGCTGAAAAGCTAAGGAACTCAGGACCCAGAGGAATTTATACAATAAGTGGTCAGAAATTGAACTTATTTTACTTTCATCCTGTTCTCAGCCAGAGTCACGACTCAGTTTGTAGACTCTTCTGTGAGGAGAAGGAAACCTATTTGCTTTTCTCATTCTCTATGGTCTAGTACCATCCAAACAGTTGACTGTTGACTTTGGGAAGGGATGTAGAGCTTATGCCAGGGGAGACACCTTCCCCTAATTTGCTGTGAGGCTGACACTCCTGTCCATAGTAGGGTAAGATATATTCCCACCTCTTTTTCAAAGGAGTCTGTAAACCATCTCCCTAGTGGTGATTTCTTGCAAATATAAGACCTAAAATTCCTAGCAGGGCCTTAATATGTTACAGACATTACCAGGTTCAGCAGATAGTATCAAGAAAAGGCTAGAATACAGCTATATTTGTCAGAAAAGAGATTGAATACATAATAGGGCAAGTTGGATACTTCTTACGGAATATGGCTCTTTACCCTATAAACCAAAGCAACTCTAGATAGGAATTGAGAAAGGCCCCAGTACCAGAGTCAACGTGTAGCAATTCCTCATGAAGTTAGGGTTTGTTGGGATCCAACCAGCTGTCTTAGTAATTCATCCCAGGCTATCTGGGGGCCAAACTGAATGAGTCCCACAAAAAAGCCTTCCCAGATGATGCTCCTCTTTTATGTAGACCTCATCAGCATTGCTGATGAGTGCAAGTAGTTCATTTATAAAATACCTAACTTACAAACAAACTCTGCCTACTAGCAAACAATGAGAAGAAAGATAGTCTACTCACCTAAGACTCTTCCACTCCCTATCCTGGACGTTACCTGTTTTTCAGTTATAATTGACTCTTTTCTTTTACACATGAAGATAGTGAAAATGTGACTGATGCTTCAAGAGGCTGGGAATTTTTGTTGCCCACCCAGAGTGACTCTGACACCACCACCACCAAAAGGTCCAGATGTGTTCTTGGCACCCCTAGTTGGACCTTGGGATTCATTTACCCTTAAAACCAATGCTATAAAATGGTGGTTTACATGACATTATTATTCCTTCTTCTCCTCCTCCTCCCCTTTCTTCTTCTCCTTCTCCTCCTCCTTCCTCACCATCATCCTCATCTTCATCATCAACAAGCATCAGTTAAGAACCTATTATATACCAGGCATTGTGCTAAGTGATGGGGCCATGAAGAAAAGTGAAAACATGGTCTCATTCCTCTAGTACTCACATTCTAATTGGGGAGACAAATTACAAATATGTTCCAGATAAAATCTGTCCTATAGGAAGCCTTTTCTGATACCTCTTTAATTCTAGCCCCTTCCCACTGCTGATAATTTCCAATCTATCTTGTGTACACCTTACTTGTATGTAGTTGTTTGCATACTGTCATGCTTTAGAGTATGAGGTCCTCAAGAGAGGGAAACATCTTTTGCTTTTCTTTGTATCCCCAGTGCTTAGCATAGTGCCCGACACATCTAGATACTGAAAAGTTTATTGACTAGCTGCGTGTAAGATACATGCATTGTAAATAGGGGGTCATCTCAGGGAGAAGCAACTAGCAAGTAGGGGAGGACAGGAGAGGTCTCCTTCAGAGAAGTAGAAGGTAAGATTTAAGCTGAATCTTGAAGGAAGTCAGGGAAGTGAGGAAGTTGAAGTGAGGAAGGAGGGCAATCTAGGCCTGGGATAAAAACAATGAACATCAGCATTTCAATAATCTGGTACTCCTTACACTGACACAGGTCACAAACCCTCTAAAATGTAGGTGATGGCCTTTCATGCTTGTGACTGAAACATTTATCATTCTGTGACCATCTGACTGATTAGCCCTTCTGAAGTTAGTGAGCGTGGCTCTAGGACAACAGACATTTGGTTCATTACCAGGCCTATATGCAAGGTTTTTCCAGTTTGGTAGGATCTACCAGAGCTTAAATCCCAGCAGCAAAGTCTTTAAGAACCCAGGGTTACCACCAAGCCACCATAAGGTATCAGAGTGGAAGATGAGGTTACCAGTGGTTATAATACTACCTATCATTATATATGGAAGAAGTTAGGTGGCAAAGTGGATAGAGTGCCAGACCTGGGGTCAAGAAGACTCATCTTGCTGAATTCAAATCTGGCCTCAACTTATCAGTTGGGTGACCCTGGGCAAGTCACTTAACCCTGTTTGCCTCAGTTTCCTCATCTGTAAAATGAATTGGAGAAGGAAATGGCAAACCACTCCCCAAAACAAGATCATAAAGAGTCAGACATGACTGAAAAATGACTCAAGAAACCATTGCATATAGATCTAGCACTTTATGAATAAAAAATATTTTCATATATGCTCTTTCTCTGGTTTCTTATAATAATCCTGGGAAGCAGGCAAGACAGGTATTATAACAACTTTTTGCAGATAAAAAAATGAACCTTACAGATGCTAATTGACTTGCTTAAGATCATGTAGTTAGTGACAGAGCAAGGACTAGACCCCAAATATTTACCTGCTCATCCAGACCTCTTGCTCTGCCTCATCTTTCCAGAACTTGCTGTCTGGTCACTTTGACTATCTAGAACCCATCTGAGAAGCTGGAAACGAGCACATATCTGAGGAGCTAGAATAGATGTCACAAAGGCTAGTCCAGTAAAGCTTTTCTATATTCTCAAGCTCTCACTCAAAATAGTCTTACCCTATATACAAGTCTAATAAGTTTGAGAAGGTGCAGTATAGTGGGAAACTGTGACTTTGGACTTATTGTTGAATTTTGGCTTTACTGCTAGTTGGCTTTTAGTGTAGACAAATCACAGACTCTTTGAAAATCACTTTCTCCAATGATAGGAGGACAGGATTGGCCTAAATGATTTCTAAGGTCCCTTCCATATAAAAATCTATGATCCTATCTAACCAAATTTAGAAAGGAGTAGTAGCAGCAGCAGCAGTAAACATTTATATAGTGCTTACTATGTGCTAGGCACAGTGCTAAGGGCTTTACAGTTATTATCTACTTTGATTCTTACCATAATCCTGGGAGGTAGAGTTATTATCCCTGTTTTACAGGCAAGTAAACTGAGGCATTAAATCACTTTCCCAGGGTCACATAGCTGGTGATCATCCAAAGCCAAGCTTGAACTCATGTTTTCCTGATTATGGGCCTAAGGCCCAGTGCTCTATCTGCTGTGTTCTAACCTATACTGTTGGAATTACTGGGAATGCAGCTGGTGGGTATCAAGAGATAGGAGATCAGATGTGGTAGTAAACAACTATACTCTTTGTTTCTAGGGAGACTGAAGTTGGTGGATCACTTGATTTGGGGAGTGCTGAGCTACAGTAGGCTAGGTTGATTGTATGTCTGCACTAAATTAGGCACCAATAGGGTGAGTCCCCCAGGGGCTGCCTAAAGAGGGGTCAAGGGGCACAGGTCAAAAAACCAAAGCAAACTAAAGCTACTATGCTGCTCAGTACTGAGTGTAAGTAGCTACCATACTTTGGACTTAGTGAGCTAGGAGACTCAGGCTCAAAACAAAAACAGAAACAGAGATTTATGGGATCAGGGGTATGACTGGTGCATTTCTTCCAGTGTAAATAGGTGTGTCAAATACATAGAAGTATAATGAGTCAAAGTGTCTGTGCTACCATAGTTCAGACTATACTCAATATTTTTTACCTGTTTGCTTAAACTTTTGCAAGAATATGGGATAAGTGAAAAGAACATTGAATTTGCTTCAGCCCAGAGTTCCCACTGTTAGCATATATCCCAAAGAGGTGAAAGAAAGCTCCCCAAAGATTCATAGTAGTAACTTTTGTTGTGACAAAGAACTGAAAATAAAATGGGTTCTCATTGATTGGAGAATGACTAATCAAACTAGGATACATGGATGTATTGGAATATTATCTCGACTCAAGAATCAAAGGATATGTAGATTAGAAGGAAGCATGGAAAAATTTACTTGAACTGATACAAAAGTAAAGTAAGCAGAACCAGGGAAGATATACATAAACAATCAAATGTAGTTTATTAAGTACTTCTTGTGTCTGTATGAACTGCTTGGGATATAAAGACAACAGCAAAATAGTTCCTGCCTTCAAGGAGTTTCCATTCAAATAGAGGAGAAAATATGCACATCAATAGGCATATGTACTATAGGAAGCTAAGGAAGGAAATCACTAGCTAGTTTCAGGGAAGACCAGGAAAATGTTCTTTCAGAAGGTGGCTCTTGAATCGAATCTTGATAGAAATCAGAGATCCCAAGAGATAGAGAAGGGAGAAGGGAGGGCATTCCAAGCATGGAGAAGGGTAACCAAAGCCAAAGCATAGAGAAGGAATTCGAGTATGAAGTGTAAGGAATAAGAAGAAGGCAAGTTGGTTGGATCATAAAGTGCATGGAGAGCAACAATGTCTAATAAAATAAGACTGGAAAAGTAGAATGGGGACAGGTTGAAAAGAGCTTTAAATGTCAAATAGAGAGGTTTATATTTAATCCTAGAAATGATAGAGACCAACTGTAATTGACTAACTAGGGGAATAACATGATCAGACCTATAGTTTAGGAAATCACTTTGGCATATGTGTGGAGGATGGATTGGAAAGGAGAGAAACTAAAGACAGGCAGACTAATTAGGAGGTTAACGTAGTAGTCCAGGTAAGAGATGATGAGAGCCTGCCTTATGGTGGTGGCTGTGTGAGTAGAAAGGAAGGGATGTATGTGAGGGAATTTTTTAAAATTTTTATAGCACCTATTATGTGTCAAACACTCTGTTAAGTACTTTACAAATAGTATCTCATCTGATCTTTACAATAACCCTAGGAGGTAGGTACTATTACTATCCTGCTTTTTGTAGTTGAGGAAATTGAGATTACATGACTTACTCAAGGCCACACAGTTCTTGGTAAGTATCTGAAGCTGGCTTTGAATTCAGGTCTTCTTGACTCCAGGTTCATCTGTGGTATTGACATAAGCATGTGTGTGTATGTATGTGTATGCACACATATATATACATGTATATATACATATATGGGAGAGAAAGAGACAAAGAAGTCTCAGGATTTGGCAACTGATTTTATATAGGGTGGGAGTGAATAAAAGTGAGGAGTTGAGGGCATCACTAAGCTTGCACACCTGGGAAGGATGGTGGTACCTTGAACAGAAATAGGGAAGTTTGGAAGACTGATGGATTTGAAGGGAAAGACCAATTCTGTTTTGGACATGTTTATCTTGAAGTACTTATAAAAAATCCAGTTTGAAAATATCTAGTAGGCAATCGTTGATGCAGTATTGGAGCATGATGGAGAGACTAGGGCTAGCTAGATCTGAGAATCATCTGCATACATTAAACCTACACAAGATGGCAAAATCACCAAGAAGGAAAAGAAACTAGAACCTTGGACAGAATCTTGGGGAGCTACACTCACAGTTCTCAGGTATGAATGATGTGGATAATGATCCAACAAAGCACAATAAGAAATATCAGTAAGATGGGGAGGAGGAAAACCAAGAGGAGGACACTGTCATGAAAACCCAAGGAGAAAAGAGTATCCAGGATGAGAGGGTGGTCAACTGAGTTAAATGTTGCAAACAAGTCAAGGTTGAGAATTGAGAAAAGGCTATCAGTCTTGGCAGTTAAGAGATCATTGGTAACTTTGGAGAGAACATTTTCATTTAAGTGAAAAGGTCAGAAGCTAGTTTGTAGAGGGCTTTAGGAGATAGGGTGGTAGAAACAGTGTTGAACATTTCTTTCAAGAGGTTTGACTGAAAATAAGAGGAGAGATATAGGATAGTAGGCCTGGAGAAGACTTTTTTTTTTTAAAAGGATACTAGACTATTCTTGTAGGGCAACAGGAAAGGAACTAGTAGACAAAGAGAGAGCATGAAGATTAGAGAGAAGGGATGAGAGTGGAGTGAATTTGCTGGAGACAATAGAAAAGAATGGGGATTAAGTTGGGTGTGCTCAAGCCAGTTTTAATTAGCCTGAGAGAGCCCATAGTTAAACTCCCAGTGTGAGTATTTACACCTCAAATTGAAATCACTGCAAATCAAAACTTAATTTATTATTTTGTGGATTATCTAGACGTAAGAGAATTAATAATGCAGACTCCACTTTAAAAAATGTGTGTGCACACCTCCACCTTCCCAGCCTGGTTGTTAAAAATTCACCAGCACACCTCTGTATTACTTTATAAATATTGCTTGAACTTAGCAAGGGTGCAGTAATGAAGTCATCACCAGACTAGAGACCTGGTGACTATAGGCTGACAATAACAATAAATAATAACAATAGAAATTGAAATTTATGTGCTCCTTTAAGGTTTGCAGAATGGTTTCAATTCATTACCTCATTGACCCCACAACATCAATGGATCAAGCATGTATGGAGAGAGGATTTGCTTTGATGAGGAATAGGATCACTTCTTAATTAGAAGCTGGAGTAAAGGAGGAGATAGTGGTGGGAGAAGGAAGGAGATGACAAGGGATGTGGAGATAAGGAGAAAGGGAAAAGATTGAGCTCAATGAAAAGAGCTTCCATTTTCTCAGTGAAGTCTAAGACAAGATCCTCAAAAGAGAGGATTGGGTAGGGAAAGGTATAGAAGTTTTAAGGAAAGAAGAGAGGTCTGGAATAATCCACTGTGGTTAATTAAATAAAAAAATCAATTAGGGAAAGTAGGATTGTCTTGCTGCAGTGAAGATATGATTGAGATTATTGAGGAGTCTTAAGAAGAGAAGAGAGTTTTGCAATAATCCACTGTGGTGACTGGAATACAAAATCAATCAGGGAAAGTAAAGGAATTGTCTTGATGAAGTGAAAATCTGATTGAGATTAAATAACATAAATTTATAGTGGACCCAGGCAGCTCAGTTGAACGAATTTTTTTCTAGCTCTATTCTGAAGCCCATAAATAAGAACTGAGAAAGCAAATGGGTTGGAATTTGACATGAGGTAGCAAGGGATTCCATAGGACAGAATATTGTAGAGTTGAATTGGTTGATTAAGGAGTCAAGATCAAAAAGGGAAGAGAGGGTTGCCAGAACAGCGAGTTCTTGCTAGCAAAAGTACTTACTGGCAGAGGTATTGGAATTCAAGGTTAGGATTAAATAGAGAAATGCAGTATTAGGACAGAGTCAGTGGTTAATAATTATTTTCAGAAAAATGGAATTTCATGGTTCTTGGCTATGGAAATAGAGCATCTCGATGACAGCAAGATCAAGCGTGGATCCATCTCTATGCATATCTGAGGCAGAGTGAAGAAGTAAGCTATGAGGGTTGAAGTATATGAAGGAGTACCAAGGTACTGTCAAAATCTTTTGGAATAAGGACAAGAATCCCATTGAAGAGGAGGAATATTGGCCAGCATTGAACTTTTGAAAAAAATGGGAGAATGTCTTGATGGTCACCATCACCAGGGTCTAGACTGAGTGATAATTGACCACAACAATGTAAGCGGAAATAACTGCGAAAAACCTTAAGCTTGAAACTGAATGCAATGTAATCATAACCAAACCTGACCCTGTGGACATAAGAAAACAAAACTCCCTCCTTGAAGTGGGAAACTATGGGTGTAGAACATGGCATATCCTATCCGACTTGGCTGGTGCTGTGGTTGGTTTTTCTGAACAACTTTTTTCCTTTATTTTTTATTCTTTGTGATAAGAAATGAATAGGAAAAGAGGAGAAATATATACATATACATAATGCATGCATACACACACACGTGTGTGTGTGTGTGTGTGTGTGTGTGTGTGTGTGTGTGTACCCACATCTAGGTGACCCAGTGGATAGAATGCTGGGCCTGGAGCAAGAAAGACTGCTCTTCCTGAGTTTAAATCTAGCCTCAGAGACTTACTAGCTATATGAACCTGGGAAAGTCACTTAACCTGTTTGCCTCAGTTTCCTCATTTGTAAAATGAGCTAGAGAAGGAAATGTCAAACTAATCCAGGATCTTTGCCAAGAAAATCCCAAATGGGATCAAAGTTGGACATGACTGAAAAATGACTGAACAACAACTAGAGAGAGAAAGAAAGAGAGACAGAGAGAGGGAGAGAGAGAGAGAGATCATTTAAAAACAAAATCCATAAGAAAAACAACTTTTTAAAAAAGATCATTGGATGTGGAAGCAGAAGACTTGTGTTTAAATCCTGGCCCTGCCATCTGATACTTGGTGTGACTCTGGGCAACTCACTTAACCTGTCTGAGCCACAAAGGCCTCATCTTTAAATGAAAAGATTGTACTAGATGAACTCTAAGGACCTTCTAAGCTCCAAAGCTATGACAAAATCAGATCCTACCTGGATGATAGGACTCTTTCTTTTAGATTTATTTCGTTGTTCAGTCATATCAGTTATATCTGACCCTTTGTGACTCCATTCAGGAACTTCTGACCTTTTGTTTTATCCTCCTTTATAAATGTAGGCTACAGGGCATCTAGGTAAGCGCAGGGGTTAGAGCACTGGACTTGGAATCAGGACAGACCTGAGTTCAAATCGGGCCTCAGACACTTATTAGCTCAGTGATCCTGGACAAGTCACTTAAACCTGTTTGCCTCAGTAGCCTTATCTGTAAAATGTGTCAGAGAAAGAAAGGTCAAACCACTCTTGTATCTTTGCCAAGAAAAGTCCAAGAGTCCTTCAGGACTGAATGACAACAATAAATGTAGCCTATGCTTTTATACCTTTCTATTTTTACTCTAGTAATTTCATAGGCCTAAAATGTCCTTCATTCTCCTTTTTGCTTATTTAATTTCTACTCATCCTTTACCCTAATTCAAATGTCACCTCTTACCTAAACCTTTCCTGATCTTTCAAGTGATTAGTGACCTCCTCTCTCTTCTCTCCTTCCTGGACTTTGTATAGCAATTTGTTTTATATTTCTTTAGTGCACTTAGTATGAATTATAGATAGTCATACTTTATTTTTTAACATCACCCCCTTTCCTCAATTTCACTCCGTTCTCCACTTCTCTTTTTCCTTCCTTCTTCCACAGCTGGTCAGCCACCCTCATGGAGGCCATGTCTTGAAGGAACTTCTGCCTCCAGCTCTTCTGATTGATGACTGCCTTTGTCAGGCCACTATTTCAAGAACATCCTCACCATGCTTCACTTCAAATCTTTCTCTCCAACCACCTTCTCCACAAACTCCTTTCCAATTTTCTCCCTCCCCTGTTACTCCCAGTTCTGAAACCATGATCATATCAACTCTGTCCCTCTTCCTGGATAGGATGTGCCAATTTATTCCCTTATGGCCCCATTCACCATCCCTGTAATTTTCTGGACCAAAATGCTTCTCCCTGGTCATCATTCCCTGCGTCTGTTGTCTGCCTCTTTAAAATGTAAGTTCCTTGAAAGCAAGGAGTGTCTTGAATTTTTAATGTATATTCCATAGCACTTAGAGTAGTGTTTGGTACATATAAAGTCTTAATAAATGATCATTTATTTCTTCACACATTCATTCTGTGCTTGGGTCTTCTCTGAGCACTATACTATAAACTCCATGAGGCTAAGTATTTGGTGAATGAATTGGCTTTTGGTTAAGTGACTTATTTGGTTAAGTTACTAATGATAATTATATGCCTAAGAAGATGCCTGTCATTCATTATCTCTGGCTGTGATTTGACCTACCGCTGTATGAGTACTTCGCCAGGAGTTGGTGCCTTTGTAACAGTCACTGGCCAGAACTCACTACCCAATCCCTGAAGACTGGGATGAGACATGAGAGCAACAGTGACAGTAGACAGCAAAGAAAGACAAAAAAACATAACCCAAACAGTAAAGGCTCAGGAGGCCCCGAGGGGGTCAGTGGAGCTCAGTATAGTAGATGATGCTCATGAAGATGCCCCTGTCTTTACCCCTCAGAGTGATGCTTGTATCGCAAGTTTATCTTACTCCTGTCACCTGAGCTTATGAGCTGATCTCTCCATTTTGCAGGGAAATAAACCAAGGCACCCAAGAGCCATCTATGAGTCGAGGGAAGAGCTGGGTGTAGCACTCAGGACCTGACCCCTCTGTATCTCATTTGGGCTGCTCGCATACTTCTGAGAGCAGCAAGGCCAACATATAGGCTCAAGAATGTCCCTCCGGTTATCACTTCCCAACACACCTGAGACTTTGTACCTACATATAAAACAACACTGTCCAGCTTTAAGAAAGAACAGCCTCTACTTCCTAAAATGTCCTGCATGGTCACAGCGCGCTCTCACTGTCCTTTTCCATTAGCAACACTTCCCTCCTTCCAAGGTCCCCCATCCTCTCTGAATGGGCAGTTTCCTCCTCTCCCCAGCCCAGCCTGATGCCTGGATGGCTCCTGGGACAACTACCTGGACAGCCTGGAAGAAACTGAAGCCCTGTGTCCCTTCCCAGCGGGGGTGGCTGGTTCCTCTGTGGGCAGGCCTATGGGGCATCGGGGAGCTGGAGGCTTGGGAAACAGGCCGGACTCTGTGAGGACGGGAAGCAGGAGGCCTGCGAGGAGCGCCCCGAGCGGGGCCCGAGAAGGGGTACTAGTGTGCGGTTTGTTTTCTTTGGTTTACTGCAAAGAAAAAAACACACCCCATTTCACACATAATTAGGGCCCTCCAAAGCAGCGAGATTGTGTTCATGGCCCTTTTACTGGAAATTTCAAGAGGCGGGACAAGGGAGAACTGTGTTCCTTCTGCTCTGGGGCTGGAAGGAGGAGCAGGCACTGGCCAGCAAGACAAGGAGGACAACAGGGAGCGTTCACAGGGCAAGAATGGGAGCCTTCACAGAGGCCGGGGACGGGCTGGGTGTGGGGCTGAGGGGAGGGCTGGAATGGGGTGGGGGGGAGGGGCGGAGAATCGGGAGCCGCTGACTGCTCTAGCCTTGCCCATCTTTCCCTCCCGATTGGTTCTAAGAGCCAGCTGAAAAGATGAGACCCCTACAGAGAGAAGTGGTGGTGCGAGGAGAGGGGAGGTGAAGGGGAGGAGGGAAGAGGCCTGAAGAGAGGATGGAGCTGAAGAGATAGGATGGAGGAGGGAGAGAGACAGAGACAGAGAGACAGAGACAGGGAGGAGGGAGGGAAGAGGAGACAGAGAGAAAGGGAGGGAAATAGAGAGAGAGAGGGAGGGGAGAGAGAGAGAGAGAGAGAGAGAGAGAAGCCATGGAAGGGGTGGGGGAGGGTAAGGGGTAATGTATCTATAAATACCTCTTGGATATTTTCACGTGGATTTTCAGTCATTTCCTCAAACTCAAATCCCAAACTGAATCCATCATTTTTAGTTGCAATAGATTTGGGTTCACAGGGTCACAGGTTTTAGAGCCAGAAGGTACTTTGAAACAGCTGGCCTCCAAAGGGTGGTCTGGAGGCACTCTTTCAGGGGTTCCATGAGATCTAACTCTTTTTCTAATAATATTAATGTATTATTTGCCTTGTAAAAACTTCTTACATTTCCAACCACACATCTGTGTGAGACTGGATTTTCTTCATAAATTTTAACCAAAATAACAAATGGCAACAGATTAAATGCAGAAGCAAGTATGAAAATCCAGATGTCTGTTTTTAAGCAAGACAGTAAAAAAGGTTTTCAATCATATGTAAAACAATAGTCAATCTTACGAATATTTTTGTTTTGGAAAAGCATAATTATTTTTCACAAACATATGTGTTTGTGTTTGTGATGCATTTATTATTTTTTAAAAATTAATAATTTAAAAAAGATTTCTCCATTTTAATTTCTAGTACAGTACATATGGATGGACGTTCCTAGAAGTATACAGGAGCCAGCTGCACTGACTGTGAGCTGATTGTTAAACTTCCAGTGTTAGTATTTACACCTTGGAAATCAGTTACAAATTCCAGTTTGATTTTTTTTTGTTTTGTTAGGTTGATTGTCTAAACCTAAAAAAGTAATGGAGAAAATGTAATAATGTAGCTTAAACTTAAAAAGTTTCTGGTAAGACTGTTGAGAGGATCAGATGAGATAACATATATGAGTACTTTGTATATGTTATAAAAAGTTTCTTCTTTCTCCTCCTCCTACTTTTGCTTCTCCTTCCTCTTCTCCCTTCCTCCTCTTTTTTCTCCTCCCACTCTCTTCTCCTCTTCCTCCCCTTCCTCTTCCTCTTCCCTTTTCCTCCTCCTCTTCCTCCTTATTCTTCCACTGAAATCTGTCACTCATTGCTCCTAATTCTGCTTTCTGGGTCCAAGTAAATCAAGTGTTCCATTTTTATATTTCAAACAAATGGGCTAAAAACCCACCCAAGCTCTTTATTTGGATGATCTTAAAACATATTAATCAATAAAATTCTATTAAACATTACTATACGCCAGACATTGTGCTCAGCACTGGAGATACAAATGTGAAAAAGAAAACAATCCTACCCTCAAAGAGCTTAAAATCTAATGGGGAAGAAGGGACCACACACAAAAAAAGCTGAAAAAAGATGGGGGGAAAGAAGTACTCATGGAGGAGTATGATGTAGAAGCCAAAGGAGAGGAATCAAATGGGAAATGCTAAAAAATTCTGTTTCTGGTTTCTTAAAGTATATGATTTTTTTAGAAATGACAAGCATTACTGTTGGTAACAAAAGCTTAGTTTTTAAAAGCTTTATTAGTTGTGATGACTTCATACTATCATTAACTGATGTTTCAAAAGCGCACCATATACTTAAAGTGATAGATTCATTATTAATGATAGTGTCTATACATCCACATTTTAAATAATTGTAATAAGTGACTTTTTTGAAGTCTGCTTCTTATTAGATCTTACCAGTTTGTCATTGTATTTACCGTGAAATATGAGTGATGAAGAACTTATACAAATGTTAGAAGTGTTAGCTCTACTATTCATTTTCTTGTTGTTCACCTGTGGCTTGAATTATTAGTATCATCTTCAATCCATCACTTCTTCGTAGGAATTTTCTTTAGCAACTTTCTCATTTTGGGATGGCAGTCTAACTAAAAGTGCTAATGGCAGCCTTGGGAAGGTAGAAGTCTATAAGAGTTGGATGTGCTCTCATCCAGCTGTCCAGTGAGATGATAATGAGAAACTATGGTGGACTCTCTCAACCATGCAGCCTCTGGAAAGTATGAGACAGTCACCTGACCCAGATTCTAAATGGACGGGAAATTCCTTCCTCCTTTCTCCAGGGGGCAGGATCATGTGTTTCTATCTTTTCTAGTGGCTGCAGAGTTGAGACAGTCTATCATTAATTGTCCCTGATATTTCTCTAGCCCCATGATTCAGAACACAACCTTCCCCTAGATTCATCCATCTCTCTGACTGTAATTGAAGATTTCCTATCTCCTTCGTAAGTCCAGTACTGAAGTGACTTGGATCCGCAATAGACCAAGCTATTTAAATCATCTCTTGACACTGAGACTTAATCACATCCTCAATGACATCAGAATGGGTAGACAAGTACTCAAACATGTCCTCAACTCTCTCAATGAGGCATTAACAGTCCGTATAGCATTAGATTGTAAGGTCCTTGAGCACAGGGAATATCTTTTGCCTCCTTTTGTATCCCCATTTGGCACAGTGTCTGGCACATAGTAGGCATTTAATATTTATTCACTTACTGACTAACATATCTCCACCTCAAGATGCACTCAAAGTCCCAAACAAAAGCTTATGCACCACTAACTTCATAAAGTCTGTCAGACTTCCATAATAAACTCTTTATACCAAGGAATGAAATTGCCCAACAGTACAATATGCTGATCTGATACGTAAGAAGATGCCCATCACCAGAAGTATTTAAGTAGAATCTGTCAGGTATGCTATAGATTAAATTCTTCATTGAGTGACAGGTAGATCTCCAAGGTTCTGTTACTGTGATCAGTATATATCTACATGTCTTTTACATATTTGACAATGTACAGCTTCCGGTCTGGAATCCCTTTCAGTCACACCCCTCCAAAGTATGGATTATAGTTATAAAGTAGTGAGTCCTTTTTCTGTGCTAAATTCTTAGTTTCTATACTAAACAAAAAGTTGTCTTTGGTTGGGTGGTGCTCATTTCTCAGTACTTAAAAAATCAGGAACCAGCAGAAGCAAGGAATATAAAGAGCTGAATGAAAGGAATAGCAGTATGTCATTCTCTTCTTCACTGATGCAACATTGACATTTTTAATGAATACTTTCTTTAAGAAGAGTTAAGAAGTGTCAGCAACAAGCATCACCACAAAGATGAAACTTATCATCGTAATAATGTAGTTGATATTTATACTTGGTGGGTTTTCATAGGCAATACCTGAAGGACTGCTACAGCAATAATTCATTCCTGCTTTTGTTCCTATTTTTTACACACCTACAGTAAATAGACTTTAATATTAACTAACTGACTGTTGATAAAGATCTTCTGGCAGTCTATGAGCTCCAGAGTGAATTGGGTTTAAGGTTTGATCTTTGAGCAAGAAATGTAGCCATTAAACCCAGAGGAAAAAAGGCAGCTTTGGAAGGTGGAACACTGAAGGAGGAGGAGGAGAAGAACTGCTACTCACTCATAGGTTGTGTTTGTCATTCATTCTTGAAGAGGACTATGACATCCAGATGATGACATGATTTGGAGTAGAGGGGGGGCAGAGCCAAGATGGCAGAGTAGAAAGATGAACCTGTCCAAGCTCCCCCACATAGCCCACAAAATACCTGTAAAAAATGACTCTAAAAAAATTCTAGAGCAGCAGAAGCCACAAAATGACAGAGTGAAAGAGATTTCCAGCCCCAGACAGCCTGGAAGGTTGACAGGAAAGATCTCTTGCACTGGGCATGGAGCAGAGGAGAGTGCAGCCCAGCGTGGGCCACTTGGTGCAGTGGGGACAGGACTTGGAACAGGCATCAGGGAGCCACTGGCAGCAGCAGTTCCCACACTGCTCAACCCACAAATGCCAAAAACAGCTTCAAAGGTCAGTGAGAAAGCCTTCTCATCTGGGTGAGAAGGGAACACTGTCTGGGCCTGCAAGCAGCAGCCACTGCAGCAGCAGTGTCCATTTTTGGAGCTCTCTACCTAAATCCCCTGGGGGAATTGAGTAGCTGATCTGATGCTCAGCCCTGGGGTGAGGAGGAGCATAGGTGGTGGTGTTGGAGACAGTTGTGGAAAGGGAATTCTACTCACAAATTGGGCAGAAAGTTTTTGATTGTTCCCAGACCAGTGTGCAGCTCTCCCTTGATTGTACCACCTTGGAGGAACTGAGAACTTACAGGTCCCTAGAGTATACCCTCCTCTTGAGAAAAGACACAAAAGTCAAGTAACTGTCTTGGAAAATACCAAAAAAAAGGGAAAAATAAGGTTACTTTCTTGGTGAATAAGTACTTTTTTCCATCCTTTTGGATGAGAAAGAACAAAGCATAACATTAGAGGAAGTCAAGGTTTCTGCATCCACAACCTACAAAATAAATATTCAATGGTCTCAGGCCATGGAAGAGCTCAAAAGGGATTTTGAAAATCAAGTAAGAGAAGTGGAAGAAAAATTGGGAAGAGAAATGAGAGAGATGCAATAAAATCATGAAAAGCAAGTCAACAGCTTACTAAAGGAGACCCAAAAAAATGTTGAAGAAAATAATACCTTTAAAAATAGGCTACCTCAATTGGAAAAAGAAGTCCAAAAAGCCAATGAGGAGAGGAATGCTTTAAAAAGCAGAAAGAGCCAAATGAAAAAGGAAGTTCGAAAGCTCACTGAAGAAAATAGTTCTTTAAAAATTAGAATGGAGCAGATGAAGGCTAATGAATTTATGAGAAACCAAGAAATTACAAAACAAAACCAAAAGAATAAAAAAATTGAAGACAATGTGAAAGATCTCATTGGAAAGACAACTGACCTGGAAAATAGATCCAGGAGAGACCATTTTAAAATTATGGGATTACCTGAAAGCCATGATCAAAAAAAGATCCTAGACATCATCTTTCATGAAATTATCAAGGAAAACTGCCCTGATATTCTAGAAACAGAGGGTAAAATAAATATTGAAAGAATCCACTGATCACCACCTGAAAGAGTCCCAAAAAGAGAAACTCCTAGGAATATTGCAGCCAAATTTCAGAGTCCCCAGGTCAAGGAGAAAATATTGCAAGCAACTAGAAAGAAACAATTTCAAGTATAGTGGAAATACAATCAGGATAACACAAGATCTAGCAGCTTCTACATTAAAGTATCAAAATGCTTGGAATATGATATTCTAGAAGTAAAAGGAACTGGGATTAAAACCAAGAATCACCTACCCAGCAAAACTGAGTATAATACTTCAGGAGGGGAAAATGGTCATTTAATGAAATAGAGGGCATTCAAGCATTCTTGATGAAAAGACCAGAACTGAATAGAAAATTTGACTTTCAAACACAAAAATCAAGAGAAGTATGAAAAGGTAAACAGGAAAGAGAAATCATAAGGGACTTCCTAAAAGTTGAACTGTTTACATTCCTACATGGAAAGATAATATTTGTAACTCCTGAAACTTTTCTCAGTATTTGGGTAGTTGGAGGGATTTCACACACACACACACACACACACACACACACACACACACACACACACACATAGATGGAGAGCACAGTGTGAGTTGAATAGGAAGAGATGATATCTAAAAAAAAATAAAATTAAGGTAGGAGAGAGGAATATAATAGGAGGAGAAAGGGAGAAATGGAATGGGACAAATTATCTCTCATAAAAGAAGCAAGAAAAAGCTTTTTCAATGGAGTAGAAAAGTGGGGAGATGAGATGAGAAAAGTGAAGCTTACCCTCTTCACATTTGGCTGAAGGAGGGAATAACATTCTCACTCAATTTGGTATGAAGATCTATCTTACACTATAAGAAAGTAGGGGAGAAGGGGACAAATGGGGAGGATGACAAAAGGGAGGGCAAATGGGAGAAGAGAGTAATTAAAAGTAAACACTTATGTGGAGGGACAAGGTCAAAAAGAGAGAATAGAATACATGGGGAGCAAGATAAGATGGAGGGAAATATAGTTTTAGTCTTACACAACATGACGATTATGGAAGTCTTTTGCAAAACTACACATATATTACCTATATTGAATTGTTTGCCTTCTCAGTGGGGATGGGTGAGGAGGAAAGAAGGGAGAGAAGTTAGAACTCAAAGTTTTAGGAATGAAAGTTGAGAATTTTTTTTTGTATACAACTGGGAAATAAGAAATACAGGTAATGGGGTATAGAAATCTACCTTGCCATATAAGAAAAGAGAGAATGGGGATAAGGGAAGGGAAGGGTGGAATAGAAGGGAGGGTACATTGAAGGAAGGGGTAATCAGAATGCAAGGCATTATGGGGTGGAGGAGGGGAGAGATGGGGAGAAAATTTGAAACTCAAAATTTTGTGGAAATGAATGTTGAAAACTAAAAATAAATAAATCGACATTTTAAAAAAAAGATCTTCTGTATGCCCTTTTGAAAGTCCCCCAAAACCACCAAGTCTCATGCCAAAAAGACAACCTAACAAGGAAGCCCTTGCTGGCCTGGCTTCTAAATTCTGTAACTATGAAAAAATTTAATAGTGTTTCAAACTATTGGAAAATTATAAAATACATCACTGACCTCAGTGGTGCCGGTCACTGGTCCTGGTTTAAGCAGCTGTCATCAAGCCCACCATAGTAATAGCAGCTAACATTCAGAGAGGTTTCATGTCCCTACCATTCTCTATCTCCCTCTCAGTTCATGGTCCCAAACTGAATGGAGAGACAGGAAGAAGGGTTCTAATCTTAAAGGTAGAGTACAGAAACAAAATATCTCATTCAGCACATCTGTGTTACGGGCTCCTCATTGCTCTTTCTTTTCACCCTGTATGTTGTTCAAGTTTGTGATCAAATCTCTTAAACCATCACTATTATCCTCTGGACCAGGGGAAAATAACCATAATTCAAATAGAAGAGGAGGAAATATATTAGCACTGGTTATATCGTATTTCCACAGAGAGGAAACATCTAATTACTGTTTTGGGAGTCATTTCTGAATCAACTTTCTGCATGCAACCTGATAACCAGCTTGTCAGAGCAAAGATCAAAAGTAATTCCAGATGAGAAGAATAAAAGTGAGAGGATATGCTGGACAATTGAAGCAATTTCAGCCTTACCTATTTAAACATATTGCTATTGTCAAGAAATGGGAAATAGATAAAAGAATAAATATGGACACAGATCATAACCATTACATAATGAAGTTTAAGCAATCAATTTTTATTAAGCAATCCAAATCAATTTCCAAATTGAGGAAGGTTAACAAAAAAAGCCTAGAAAATATCTCTGCCAATAAACATGTATTTTTCTTGCCAAGCCAGGAGATATGGCAGCCAAGGGCAATGCTGGTAAACTCACTTATAAGATCTTACAGAGGAGGATAGTGGAAGATTATGAGCAACATCACCCCAAAAAAACAGAATCAGTAGCGGGAAAAACACATTTACTGAAACCTTGGCAAGAGCCCCTTAACTAAGGAAAATCATACTGAGAATATTTGAGGATGAAATTGGAAGAACAAAAAACAGATGAAAAATGAAAGAGATCTATAACTATTTTTACAACCTCTTTTCACCATCAATGACAACACAATCACTACATTTGAACTCTAAAATCATAGTCTTGTATGTGCTCCATAGGGAAGTGGAAATAGCACTGAAGAAAACAAACAGGGGAGTAATAAATACACTACACCAAGTATATATAGAGGAAGTCATGTTGTAAGTGATAGAATTTTGAGGGTGTTAATTCTTAAGGCATCTGGAAAAGGGGATGATATCAAAGGACTGGAGAAAAATCTTGATTTTTATACTTAGCAAAATGAGGCAACTAACTATTGATCCATATGCCTACTTCTTCATCTCTACAGAATTTGTATGAGTCCACATACACATCAAGACGATCCTTCATGAAGATCAGAGAAGAGAATAGGAAGACTCTTTCAAACGCTACTGCAGCAGATTACATCTTTATATCAACAAAATTGACTGAAAGGTGTATATTACCCAAGTTCCCATTGTTTGTTAATTATTTAAGAAAAAAATTGATCCAGTAGAATAAATCACTCTTACAGGCTCTCCTTCCAGAAGGTATTCTCCACACATGTCAAAAATCAGATGAGTCTGGAAAATGTAACAAAAGGGACAACTTTATTTGATGAGTCTCTGATTATTGAATTAATCTAAGCATAAAACAAGGTACAGTGTATTTATCCAAGTAAGCAGGACCTCTTTCTCCTTTTTTCCCCCTTCTTGATATAATCCACTCACCCTCCAGAGGATCTGTCATATCCACTCCTGATCTGATGTCATATAAGAACAAAGCAGCTGCCTAAATTCTGATCACTGCTTTCGGAAGCATTTCCCTTATCATTTAAACCCTGTTTTCTAAACCAAGCCTTATATTATTCCTACAGTGCTGACCCCTATACTGAGGCAGCCTTTGGCAGACTTCTAGATGGCATAGTGGATACAATGGGTCTCGATCCTACCTCAGACGTTAGCTAGCTTTGTGATCCTGGGTCATCACTTAACTTCTTAGCTCCAGTTTCCTCATCTGTAAGATGGGGATAAAAACAGTACCAACTTCACAGAGTTATTCTCAGGATCAAATAAGTGATTGCGTAAAATGCTTTGTAAACTTTAACGCACTATATTACGTATTATATACATGTGTATAACATACATAATATATTTTAGTTATTTTTAAGAAATGAGGAGGTACTGAAGTGTTCTTTCTTCCTTTTTCTGTATCTTCCTAGGAAGGTCATGCTTAGGGTCCATTTTTTGACCTTTTCCCTTTTCTTCCTTCTCTTTCAGACCAAATCTTCTCCTATTCCAGTGCTATAAAATCTTGCTCTTATAAAAGAACCCAATATTAGTCATTTAAACTTGTGTGTACTTAATTCATTATAATTGTTCTTTCAAAGGTATTTGTTTTTTAAAGTATTTAATTGGAAAATTAAAAACTTTGGGTTTCTCTCCCTCCTCTTTTTTCCTCTCTCCATCTCTCCCTTCCTCTCCTCTTTTCCCATCTCTGTTTATCTATCTCTCCCAGATCTGTGATTCCACTAGTATAGGGGATACCTAGTCAAGAGACTCCCTCTGTTAGCGCAGTTAGCCACGCATTGTGCTCCTTGCAATCTTAGAGAGTTACCTGGGGATATCTGAGAAGTTTAGTGACTCATCCAGGGTTACACAGCCAGTATGTATCAGGGGCTACACCGAACCCGTATCTTCTAGACTCTGAGGCCAGCTCTCTCTCTCTTTGGCTTCTGTATACCTGGGCAAATCTTGTCACATAGAGAAGATGTATAAGGGGCAGAACACCTTACTATGCTTCTTAGAACATCTCAAGGCAAGCCTCAATGGAAGTAAGAGGGGCAAGGGTAAGTTCCTGCCGTCCACTTACAATTTATCTGTATCATTTCAGTAACCTGGATGATATAGGTTAGTGTAGGTTGAGGACCAGAATTAAGTCATTGTGGTTGCACTGATTTGGTCAAAAGGTGCTTAGAAGTCCCAACTTTCCAGTACCAGTACTCCTGGGTTCCACCTGGAAATCATTTCTTTTCCATCTTTCCCTGTTTTCAGCAAATAGTTATAAACCCTTTGCCCTCTCCTAAGAGTGACGTTTAAAAAGTTTGAGAGACATAGTTTCTGGGTAATTAATAATTTTATTAATAATACTAGCACTTTATCAATAAAAAGGGCAGTGGCACTCTTGAATGCCAAAGACCCTTCATGTTGGTGGGCTTACAATTTATATACCCTTGGAGGAGTGGGTGTTCCTGCGGATAGTAGTCAACTCTGATTGGTTAACTAATGAAAGAATGAACATTATAAATGAGAGGTGGGTTATATTGCAGTGACAGTCTTGAGGTACAATTGCAGTGACAGTCTTGAGGTACAAGACGTTGAATACCCAAATCTTGGTCAAATAGACTTACCAATATACATATCAAAGAGGGAATCCACTTCTACCCTAGACCTATCTGACCGAATACAAAGAGCTGTAATTCACCCAATTTGCCTAACCTCAGATTTTATTTTACTATCTTGGTTTAGATCTTAGACATCCTGCCTGGGTAAGTCTTTGAGACTTCCGGCATGAGAAAGTAGAAAACATGAAAAAACCTTTATCCTGATTCAATAATTAGCTGCTAATAAAAGAAAAAAAATAATTTCCCTGTTAAGTCATGGTCAGTCAGTTACTAGATTCAAAGGGGCTCAGATTTTGCCTAACTACTAAAAACAGCCAAATACTCATGGTTTGAGAGCAAACATGAATATTTAATCGTCCTAGTATTATAGCCCATTCCATTTTTTAAAGAAACTTTACCTCCCTTTCTGACCTGACTTACTCCTGTGTGTGTTTGGGTTACAACTCCCTGCAGAGAAAAGGAAACCCAGATTCGAAGTTAGCCTTCAGTGGTTCCCCACATGGAAGGTTTTAGACTGTAACCACAAGCGTCAAATACAGTAGACCTGAACCTTGCCCCTAAGAGCCTGTCTACTACTGAGGAACAGAAGTCTATGACCAAATTATTAGCAAGGATTGGGGCTCTGAGATTCATTGTCTCTCTATCATTCATCACCCCCACTGTCCCCGTCACTCTTCTGTCTTTGCTCCAGGTTTCTCCTCTTAGTATCATTAGAGCAGCCTTAGGCAGGGAGAATATGGAACAGAGCGGCAAACTAGGAATTTGCATTCCCGCAATTCCAACCCAAGACTGGTAGAAATTGTAAAATGCCTAAAATTCACATTTTAAATTTTCCCTTTGCGTGCCCTCCCTTTTCTACTTCCCCCTACCCTTCTCTCTTCTCTCTGTCGTACCCCTTATGGAAGTGACTAATAGATCTTTGGTGCACAGAGTTATAGCATGTTAAATATTCTAGATGTCTTGCATTCAAATAGAAATCAAAATATGGAACCAAAGGGTTTAATATTAATATGAATGGTAATGATGATGTCTGAGTGTAATGGGAGCCTTCTTTGGGGGGGGGGGGCAGGGAAAAGGAAACAGGGCACAGCAGAGCGCAAAAGAGAACCTACAGGGAAGCAAGGACCGGCTGGGCAGCTTTGAAAACATGTTTTCATATGAGTTTTCTTAAAATAGAAATTTATTACTTTATATTGAATCTTCTCCTAAAGTTCTACTGCATACACTTTTTTTTTCCTTTTTGTATTTTTTATTTCAGTTGAAAATGAATACAAAATTGACCAAAAAAATGATGATGATGACAACTCAAATTCAAATTTCAGCTCAAGCCTGCATTCAATCTGCGAGTACAGACACATAGGCTCACATGCGCACATGCACACACACAAGAGAGAGAGACAGGGAGAGAGAGAGAGAGAGACAGAGAGAGAGAGAGACAGAGAGACAGAGACAGAGAGATAGAGAGAGAGAGACAGAGAGATAGATAGAGAGACAGAGAGAGAGAGAGATAGATAGAGACAGAGAGACAGAGAGAGAGAGACAGAGAGTCAGAGAGACAGAGAGAGAGACAGAGAGTCAGAGAGACAGAGAGAGAGACAGAGAGTCAGAGAGACAGAGAGAGAGAGACAGAGAGAGAGAGACAGAGAGAGAGACAGAGAGACAGAGAGAGACAGAGAGAGACGGAGACAGAGAGACAGAGAGAGAGACAGAGACAGAGAGACAGAGAAATAGAGACAGAGAGAGAGAGAGAGACAGAGGGAGAGACAGAGAGAAAGAGAGAGAGACAGAGAGAGAGAGACAGAGAGATAGATAGAGGCAGAGAGACAGACAGAGACAGAGAGACAGAGAAATAGAGACAGAGAGAGACGGAGACAGAGAGACAGAGACAGAGAGAGAGACAGAGAAATAGACACAGAGAGAGACAGAGACAGAGAGAGAGACAGAGCGAGAGAGACATAGACAGACAGAGAAGGTGTGTGTATTTTATTAGGATCCTATGAGAAAAGAAAGCACAAAAGAACTTATGAAGCACAGATTCCATCTCCTAAAGTTATATGAGGAAGGGAAGTGTAGGAATCTCTCTCAGCAAAGTAGAAGACTTTCTGAAGCAGATAGCACATAGGGATGAGTGGGTTTGCCTTTGAAGTCTAGCTTCCTTTCCATTCTAGGATGCTGGGACTCCAGTCCTGCCATACCAAACAACTCTAGTCCTCATCCACAAGGCTTCTTCCAATGATGGAAGAAGCTTCCTAGACTTCCTTGGAGCTCTGGTAGAGCCTACTACTTGACTTCCCCTCCAAAACAAAACAAGGGTCAGTTGAATGGTCTAATTCATAGAACACTAGACTCAGAGTGAGGAAGATCAACATTCAAATCTTACCTTAAATACTTACTAGCTGTTTAACCCTAGGCAAGTCCTTCAGTGCTCTCAGCCTCCATCTCCTCAACTTTAAAATGGGAATGATAATAGCACCAACCTTCCAGAGTTATTGTGAAGATCAAATGAAATGATATTTATAAAATACTTTTGGAAACTTTAAAGGGCTTTATGAATGCTAGATATTATGGCACTGCTCTCAGTTTTCCTGTTTCAGGAAGGAAACAAACCTTTATTAAGCACTTACTATATGCCAGACGCTGCACTAAGAAAAAAGAGTCAGATATAGGAAGGCTTCACATTAGCCATGGCCAGATTAAAAAACAACAACACTTTTCTTTTTTACAGGAAGCTTTACTTCCCTACTTTCCCAGATTCTGAAATGACTACAACTTCTCAGCCAATTTTCCATGGTTGTGAGACCTGAGGTTGCTTTGTGACACAAGAGGGTGAACAAGCCACCGAAAGGTCCCAGGGCTCATGAGCTTTGGGGAGGAAAGGAGTTACTGAGAAGTCATCCAAGAAGTGGGCTATTCAATAGGAAAGCTTCTCTGGACTTGTAAATACTGGGATTCCTAACTTTGGGTATGACCTGGCAGAAGATCAGTAGCCCATGGAGAGGAAAAAAATACCTCTGGGTATGAAAAATGAAAGAAAAAGAAACCACTACGATCAGATAAGATGTGTAAGGACTGGGAGAAGGGAATGTGAGAGTAGCCAGATCCAGCCTCCTGATATTGAGTTTTGAAGTGGGATTAATCCTTTAGAATCTAATGTCCAGCACAGTTTTGGAAGGACTAAGAAGTTCACAGTGAACTTGTGAGGAAATAAAAAGGACCCTAATGGCTTTTTCCCTCACTTCGTAGTCTGTTTTCTGATCAAATTAGGGTGGTGTTGGAAGGTGAGGCTTGGATTGGATCTGTGAGAAGTACAGGCCTTTCTCCAAATTCTCAGAGCTAAATTCTAGAAGGACGAAGGATAACTTGTTATGTGACATAGTGAATAACCACAACTCTTAGTCATGTGTTGGTTTTTTTTTTTTTGTGCCCCAGGAATTTCTCAGAACTTCAGGATGGCCTTTATTTGGGACACATAGAACAGATCTGGGACTTGCGGGAATCTCCTTCCCCCAAGCCTAATTGCATAGAGAGTGCTGGATCATCATACTTATAGACTAAGAGTTCTTAATATGAGATCCCCAGAATCCCAAGACAGCCGTGTATAGATTTCAGGGGGTGAAGTGTCTATGAATTTGAATGAAATAAATCATTTTATTTTTTGAGATTTTAAAATACTATTTTAATTTTCTCCAATTACATGTAAAGAAATTTTTTTAACATTCATTTTTAAAATAAAATTTTGAGTTTCAATTTTTTCCCTCTTCTCCCTTCCCTAAGATAATAAAAAAATTTGATATAGGTTATACATGTACCATCATGTAAAACAAATTTCCCCATTAGTCATGTTGTAGAAGGAGAAACAGGACAAAAGGAAAAAAAAACACAAAAGAAAGTTAAAATAATATACTTTGATGTACGGTCAGAGTCCATCAGTTCTTTCTCTGAATGTGGATAGCATTTTCCATTATGAGTCTTTTAGAATTATCCTGGATCATTGTATTGTTAAGAAGAGCTAAGATGATCAAGGTTCATCATCACACAATGTTTCCATTACTGTGTACAATGTTCTCCTGGTTCTGCTCACTTCATTCTGTGTCAGTCCATGTAAATCTTTCCAGGATTTTCTGAAATCTTCCTGCTCATCCTTTCTTACAGCACAATAGTATTTATTCCATTGCATTCGTATACCACAACTTGTTTAACCATTCCCCAATTGATGGGCAATTCTTTCAATTTCCAATTCTTTGCTAACACAAAAAGAGTTGCTATAAGTATTTTTGTACATGTAGGTCCTTTCCCTCTTTTTTTAATGAACTCTTTGAGATATAGACCTAGCAGTGGTATTGATGAATTAAAAAGTGTGTGAAATTTGAGTGCCCTTTGGACTTAGTTCCAATTAGGTCTCCAGAATGGTTGAATCAATTCATAGCTACACTAATAATGCATTAGTGTCCCAATTTTCCCATATCCTCTCCCACATCTTTATTTTCACTAACCTGTGTTTTCCTTTGTTATTTTAGATATTTTATTTTATATATTTAGAAAACTATTTCCTTTGTTATTTTAGATATTTTATTTTATATATTTAGAAAACTTCTGAAAAGGCAGACTTAAACAGACTGACAAAGGTGTTCATGGACCCCCAAAAGTTTTCCTGGTTCTCTTTAATTATTGTGTCTTCTCTCTGTTGATTATCTTTAGTTTATCCTGTATATAGCTTCTTTGTACATGGCTGTTAGCGTATATCTCCCTCATTAGCCTATGAGTTCCTTCAGAGCAGGGACTGTTTTTTGCCTTTCTTTGTTTCCCTAGCACTTATCACAGGACCTGGAACATAGTAAGCACTTAACAAATGTTTATTGATGGACTCTGAAGCCATAACTCAGGAGTATAAGGTTAAGAGATGAAATGAGATTAGACAGAGAGGTCCCAGGGTCTCTTGAGGGACAAAGGAATATTTGACCTGATAGAAACTTGCTGTAAACATAGCTCAACAGAACTTAGATTTGGAAATATCCCCTGAAACTTAAGAAATAAGGAAAAATTCTATTATATAGTCTATGAAGGAAGTCAGTACAGACTCACTAAACCAATAGTTCAAAGGGGTGGCCCATTGAATAGTAAGGCCCCTCACCATTTCACAGGCTGTGGGTCAAAACACCTTTCCCCATACTGCATATTATAATGAAGAAAGTATATAACAGAAATAGTATTCTAACTCCTATCCCCTTTTTGTCCCTCCTTCTGCACACTAGGGTTTAGACAAAGTACTACAATATTATTCTGAATTGACTCCAAGGTGTGTTGAGATTGACCAATAGCAACCTCAGGGGCATGGTTTTCTCCAGAACAGTTTTAGCTTTTAACATCTTCTTCCCCTTGCCTCTGAGAGACCATTGGTAATGTATGAATGATCCTGGGCAGGAGGGGCTGTACTGACAGAGGGAATTGTTGGGTCTCCTAGGAATGTTGGTGGTTTTTTCTTTTTTTTCCTTCCTCTGAGTTGTTTCTGTATATCCTTGTCATCTGGATGCTTAACAGGGCTTCTCTACCCTCCCTCACTTAATGAAGGAGTAATGTGGGCTCACGTCAGTTATTTTTATGCTAACTCACTTGTCCCCTCCTCCATTTGTGTTTCAGGTTAGAAGCAGATTTCAAGGTAGGGACGGAGGTCACTACAGTCAATTCTTATACAAAATTATGTCAATGTAAAGAATTTTCTTGAATTGTAGTGAGGAATCACCATTGCCAATGGAGTTTCCAGATAGGTTATCTCTACAGAGCAGTCTTCGTGAAGAACCAAACTTGTTGGGGTTAGAGATCAGAGTTCCATTAGGTAAAGATTACTCCATAGAGGGAAGATGTCTGGGAATTCAAGTGGTGTTACTGATTCCTTGCCTCAATTCAGGGGATAATTCTTTATGCCCCACTAAAGTGGAAGAGGAAGGAAAATATGGAAAGAATAAAATAAAAATCATGTCAATCCTTCTGTCCTATCTATCCCTTTCTTTCCATTCTCACCTTCACTACCACCCTAATATTTATCATATCATGCCTAGATTATTGCAGCAACCTCCTAGCTAGACTCCCAGTCAGCCTTCCCCTTAAAAAAAAAATCAATCTGTACAACTGTGCTAGATAAGTTTTCCTGAATCCCTACTTACATCAGGGCAAATATCTCTCTAGACACCTCTGCTCAAACATCTTCGAAATTTCATTTGTTATGGGTACTGAGAATGTTGCTACTTAATTTGATTTCTTTGAGTTATCTTACTACCTTGTTTCTATGAAATGTTCCTCCCACCCCCACTCTCATTTTATGTGTTTCATTCTGATATGGTATGGTGGAGTTATAAGGGTGGATAAATGAATCAGAGAAATATTTGTGAGAAAACCATTTAAGAGAGAATATAAACTATATGCACTCAGAAGTAAACACCTGGAATTGCCAGAGATTATTGAAGTGTAAGGTGTTTTCTACTTTTATAAGATGTATATGTCCACTGTGTCCAAATGTAGATCATGGGAGGCATTGCTAGATATCTATGGAATATTGAAATTTTCTCACCCAGGGAGACTTCAGTTCCTTAAAAGGAGTAGAAAAAGTGTAGAGTAGAGAAGTCACTGTTATTCTTTTAGAGGGGAGAACTAGATAGCCAAATAGACTGTTTTTCTGCCTCTATACCTGTTTTTGTCCCTCTGTTTCTGTCTCTCTGATTCTCTCTGTGCCTTTCTCTTTCACTCTGTCTCTCTTTCTTGTTCAAACCATCACCAATGTTTAAGCAGTCATAAATTAACCCAGTCAATGTCAATAGACGTGAATTTTGGCAAGCAAATGAGATAACTTGGGAACACACAGTCTTTGACACTGGAAATTATAATTGCTATTTTCACAATAATTTCTGAGCTCAATTTTTTCTAAAAATAATACTATATAAGACTTTAAGCTTAAGCTTTAGTGAACTTAAAACTGTAATAGCAAATACTGGAGGCAATGTGGAAAAAAAAGGTACACTAATGCATTATTGGTGGAGTTGAGGATTAATACAACCATTCTGGAGAACAATTTGTAACTATGTCCAAAGGGTTCTAAAACTGTGCATACCCTTCGACCTAGTAATACCATTGGTAGACCTATGTCCCAAAGAGATCAAAGGAAAAAAGAAAGGACCTATATGTACAAAATATATTTATAGCAACTCTTTCTGTTGTGACAAAGAATTGGAAATTCAGGAGATGCCCATCAATTGGGAATGGCTGAAAAAGATATAGTATATAGTTATAATGGAATTCTGTCATGCTATAAAAATGGTAAGGGAAATGGTTTCAGAAAAATCTGGGAAGACGTCTATGATGTGGTTCTATGAGCAGAACCAGGAGAACATTGTACACAGTAACTGCAGTATTTTAATGATCAACTGTGAAAGACTTAGCTACTCTATCAATCCACAAAAATTCTAAAGGATTTGTGATGGAAAATGTTATCCCCCTCCAGAGAGAGAACTTGATAAACTCTCAGTGCAGACTGAAGTATATTTTTTCACTTTTTTCTTGCTTTTTTTTACAACAAGGAAAATATGGAAATATATTTTGCATGACTTTACATTATATTGGACATCATAATGCTTACCTTTTCAGTGAGTGGGGGAAAGGCTGGAAGAAGGAAGAGAATTTAAAATTTACAATTTAAAAATTTTTTTATAAAATGACACTAAGACTTTTGAGACATTCTATATTTATATAGTTTTGTGTTTTTTAAAAGGTATTTTAATTAAAGTCTGTTTTTAAACCTGACTTTTAAAAATAGTTACCACCTAAAGGTAAAAGAAATAAAGAGGAGGCAGTGAGGTCCTGGCATTTTCTCATTTATTTTCCTTCTTGCTATCCCTTCCTCCCACATTTCCCATGGCTGGCTGCCCCTCCACCCTCTAATCTAACCTCCAGAGACCATGTTTATAAGGTAAGCCACTTAGCTCGGCACCCTCTGGCATCATGAAATCTCCTCTTCACCTAGATACATTCCATACTGAATAATCTCCCTACTACCCACACTTTCCACTTCCTGGTCTGAGAACTGTACATTATCATTGCCCTTGGAGGGGGTTTGTCAACTGAATGCATGATGAGTATATATTGTTCCACTCAGAATCTTTGTGTTTTCCCAAATGCAGGGGTGGGGAACCTGTGGCCTTGAAGCATGTGGCCCTATAGGTCTTCAAGTGTGGCCCTTTGACTGAATCCAAACTTCACAGAACAAATTAAAGGATTTTTCCTATAAAACTTGAACTCAGTCAAAAGTTGCACCCAAAGACCTAGAAGGCCACATGCACCACCAGATCACAGGTTCCCCACCCTTATCCCAGACCATAACTCCCATTTCTTGGTCACTCCTCCTCTATATGTGCAGCTTCCCTATTAAAATGTAAGCTCTTTATAGACAGGGATTGTCTTTCTTGTGTGTTTGTACATCCATACTGAGCGTGGTGCTTAGTATATAATATTGCTAAGTAATGGCTTTTTATTCATTCCTTTTAGCCAATGTCTGGCAGACAAAACGTTTTCAGTTGTATAATTGAATCCAACTCTGACCAAATGTGGGGCACAAACTTAAGAAGGGAGGCTGCATGTTACATGTGAAAGGACATGGACTTGGAAGGTCTTTGTTCTTTGGCAACCTCAATGTGGGGCATTGTACAAGTCATCTTTCTTCTCTGGGCCTATTTCCTTATCTGAAAAGCTCTCAAATTCTATGATTCCCTTACATGATAATTTTTCTTTAAAGAGGCTAGTCCTTTGGGGTCCACACCCCAAGATTTCATTTCTCCTGGGTTGTCAGACCTTGTTCTTTTTTGTCTCTTTTTTTATTTTTATGACTTGGCTTCCCCCTGCTGCCCTTCCTGTTTTAATTATCTACTAATATATCTTGCACTAAAACAATACAACATAATATATAGAAATTTGACTTAAAATACATTTTAAGGGATGACACATTATAGAAGGATGGCTTTAATAGATTTTTTTTCCTAGTACCTCAAAAGTTGTTAATCAATTGGAAGAGAGGAACAGTATAGGATTACCAGTGGAAGATGACAGAGACAGCTTAGCATAAGGCAAAGCTCACACTGGCCTGGGAGTCAGGAGACCTGGGTACCAGTCCAGTGACTTGAGCTCATTTAAACCCATCCCTGCTTCAGTGTCAGAATCTGTAAAGTAAAGGTATTAGACAGCTATCAACTCTTGTGCTGATTCTGGTAGACACAAAGACAAGGCATCTTAGAAATCCCACTTTCAAAAGTTCCATAAAAATTTTTGCTTTCAGGAGTTGTTTACATGCAACTTTCAGGAGCACAATACTAGTATTTTGTAATTTGAGGTTCAACTGCAATCTGATTCACTAAAATATAAAATCTCAGTGACTGAATTTTTTCCAGTTCCATTCACAACCTAGAGGGGTCATATTAGTGATATTTAATAAAGATCTAATGCATACTAGATCCTAAAATAAGTCTTCTTTCCATTAGCCTTTTCCTTCCAGCCTCATCTGCCTGTCTTGCAAACAAAAATAGGTCTTAGTAGTAATGGCTGCTATAAGACTGGTATGATAGTTGCTTTCCAACAGTTAAATACTAAGGAAAAAACAACAATTATTATTTTAGGTCAAATAATAACCTTATTCTTTCTCCCCTCCCTTTCTCCAACCTTCCCTAAGGAGGGACTAAGGATCCAGGAGTAAAGGATAGTAAAGAGAATAACCTTTTCTGTATATCAATGTCCCTGGAATGGCCTCCTCTACTTTACTAGGATGAGATCAGGAAGACTCAGATGGTCTTATTTTTGGGTTTGGCTCCCTTTAGTCAGGTCCAAAGCTTTCAAATGTGAAAACCTATGATGATTAATCTTCCCCAAGTCCTTGAGATTTCTGGAGAATAAAGGGACCAGAAATTCCAAACTGAATGCTTTGCCTCTCCTTATGCTAACTGGGGCTAAGAGAGTTTGGTGGGGTATGTGGTTCAAAATCTACCTCTTGAAGTTCTTGTTGAAAAGAACATTAATAAAACACTAAAAAAAATACACAGAGGAAAATAAAAAGAGGTTGAGGAGATATAAACAGGGCAATTTTGTACTACTTCAATCCATTCAATATACAACTTTAAAAATACAAACTAAATGCAAGAAATGACGCAAAGAATCATTTCAGAAAAACCTGGGAAGACTTATATGAATGGATGCAGAGTAAAGCAAGCAGAACCAAGAGAATGATTCTTGCAACAATGATAACAACAGTGAAGACAAGCAACTTTGAAAGACTTGGGAACTCCAGTCCCTGCAATGGTCAGTAATGCCTTCAGAGGACTGAAGCCTGATGCCTGTTACCCAGATCTGGACAGAGAAGTGAGGCATTACAGATGCAGAATGACATGTACTTTTTGGAGGTGGTAATGTAGAAATTCATTTTCTTTGACGATGAAGATTTGTCAAGTTTTTTTGTTTTACTTAATTTTTTTTGTTTGTTTTCAGTAGGAGAGCGGTAAGTGAGAGAAGGAGAAAAAATTATTAATTCAAAATTAATTCAAAATTTTAAAAACTAATGTAGTAAAAGGTCATAGTTTCATATAATGCAGCAATATGTTTATCTCTAATTTGTTCTTTATATGTTGAAATATTTGTGTATATTGATGACTTCTGTGTTGATGATAAAAAGAAAATTTACTATTTAAATCCTACTTCAGACATTTACTGACTATGTGACTATGCAAGTCACTTAAATTCTTTGAGTCTATCTTCTCATCTGTAAAGTGGAGACCGTAAAAGACCCTACTTAAGAGGGGCTCAAATTGTGAGACTCAGATAAGATAGAATATGTAAAGTGCTTTATAAAATTTAAAGCACTATAGAAATGCTAGTTTTTAGAGCAGAAGAGTAGAAGTAGGAGGAGGAGGAGGAGGAGAAGGAGGAGAGAGTCCCTTTTTTGAGGAGGAAATACAGTAGGTTCTGAATGGCATCTCTAGCTGGATCTGGTACAAACTAAATGCCACTGCCTGTGAATTCAGATGGCCTGTGAACAAACAGGCAATAGCAATGGGTGCTCTTGGCTCAGAGTGTGGCTTTAGGGCCCCTGCTGGTACATACGTGGGGATATTCACTGAGTCATTTAGGACCCATAGCAGAGAGTGCTAGCCACTCAGACTAAAGGTACGCTCAGCTCCTTCAGTCAAGGAAAAGAGAGATAAATGGGTGTCCACATTTACTTTCGTGTATGCTGCTTGCTCCAAATGAAAAACATACTTGTCTTAAATTTAAAGGATTTGTTAAGTTGTTCAAAAATTTGCATAACTCTGAGATTCAGGGGCATTCCAATTTTCTTTTGGTGGAGTAAGGGAGGCAGTGTACCTAGGTGGAAGGGAGCAATGGCCATGGACACCTCATCTTAGCTACCCTGCCAAGATATGGGTTACCACAGGAATGTGGCATGGGCAGGGACTCTGGACACTGACTTTGGGGGAAAGAACTGGAAGTCCTAAAGTTCCCTGCATAAAGTGAGCTCTTGTTCGATTGCCTTCAGACGTGTACTCTGGGCCCTGGACCTCCCAGTGTACACTCCAAGCTGAGCAGAGGGTCTATGTGTCCTCACCACTCCCAGAGTGGGACGTGCCTCCTTCCTCGGCCTTGGCCTTTCCTCTGAAGAGGAGACACTCTGTGCAAGACTTCCAGAGAGATGGCAAAGCCAGATGTATCTGGATTTAATCAAGGGTAAAGCCAAGGACTAGAAGACATTTGCTGGACTGTATTCAAGCCCTTGCTTTCTTGGACAGGAGTAGATGGGTTTATCTGACTGTGGGTTGTGGGAATTAACTGCTCACCAAAGTCAGTGAATGTACTGGTATCTCTGTGTCTTATATGAAGCAGAGAGAGCTGAGCTCTGGGATTTGTCAGGTCAGTAGCAGGAATCTTCTTTTCCTGTATCCCAACCCCTCCTCCCAAAACGTTGGTTTGAACTCTTCTAGAAAAGAGCATGCGGCATTGTTGAAAATAACCCTGGACTTGGTATCAGAATATTTTAGGTTCAAATCCCAGCTATGTGACTATAGCAAAGTCACAGTTTCTCTGAACCTGAGTTTTCACATCTTTAAAATGAGGATAATATTAACTGTACTACTTACCGCACAAATATTAGAAGCAAGTGCTGTATAAGCCCAAAGCACTACCTAAGTATGAATTATTATTATAATATATAACCAACGAAGCATCCTGTATTTCAGGCTTCTCAGAATGAAAAAAAAAACAGTTGATATCCTTAGTGTATTCTGAGTTAGATCAAACTTTTATATTAGCCATTTCTTTTTTATCCACCTTTTTAAAGACTTGTAATACTCCGAATTTCATTTGTACTGAAGAACAGATGACTTCATGGACTTTTAAGATGAATAGGGACTAGACTCCTGTGATTTCATTGCCATAGGGAGATTCTTCTACTCGTGCAGGTCAGTACCTTTCAAGGCCAGCTCTTCATTCCCTGTTATATTGACTCTAGCCTTAAAGATACTTAAAGATACTTTCAAACTCTCCTATCCCACACCAGTCTTAAGCCTATATATAATATGTAACTAACTATTGTGGTTGTTGTTCAGTTGTTTCAATTGTGTCTGACTGTGACATTTAAGGCTTTCTTGGAAAGGATATTGTGGTGGTCTGCCATTTCTTTCTCCCTGTACCAACCATAGAAGGCACTTAATTCAAATGAGTTGAATCCTTCATTTAAGGAAAACACATAATGAATATGAATTTAAAAATATACTGGGAGCCTTTTTATAATGCTAATATCAGGAATATGCTACAGATTTAAGGAAGACAGGGCTAATATCATATAGATAGGAGATAGTGTGGTATGTTTATTTTTCTCTCTCTCTGTTTTCATTTAACAGTTTCTGATTTCCCCATAATTTTCATCAAACCAATCTTGGTGTTTGCAAGTGTTCTGACCCAGAAGAACAAATGCAGTGCTGTACACCAAAAACCTCTGAAAGCTTCCCACTCCTTTTCTGCTCCACTGTTACTAGCTGTGTGTTGGCTCAACTTTCCCTCCAAGTTAGCAACCAACTGTTTCTGCTATGAGAAGAGCTCTTATTTGTTGACATTAATTCTTCTGGTATGTATAGTAGAAAGATTTCTTTTCTGACTTTGAAGTCACCTCCCAAATAAAATACAAAATCCTCTGTATGGCATTCAAAGTCCTTCATAACCTAGCCCCCTGGTATCTTTCAGTCTTCTTATAGCTTACTGCCCGATGGCTCTGGAGGAGAAGTGAGGCTGGTGACCTACACAGTCCTCACTCACTCAAAACAAAGTCAAGTGCAAGTCATGTCATTATTTCTCTGATGGCATGATCTTCTTCGGCAACAAAGGAAAAACACAATCCTGTGAGTAGATGCAGCTGGCTGAATGCTAGCTGGGTAACTCACTTCCTCCTCTCCTGTCTGCCTTCTCTTTCCCTTCCTTTTCCTCTCCAAAGGAAGGTAAACTTGGATGCCAAAAGATACCCAATTGACTTGGGTTTTACTAGTTGCTTTCCTTTTTCCCTCTCTTCTCCCCTCCTCTCCCCTCCTTTCCCCTCCTCTCTCCTCTCCTCTCCTCTCTTTTCTCCTGTCCTGTCCTCTCCCAAAACCTTAAACCTACTGCACTCTGAAACTGGGACTCCATTGGGGCCCTGCCTGAGGGCTCCTCTGGACCCTCCTAGCTTTACAGTGATTATCAATATTAACTGGTGCTGTTTCCCACCCAGCTTGATGTCTTTTTTTTCTTGACCTCATTAAAGGGGCCATGCTCTGGCTACTTCTTAAACAGGCCTATTCAATGAATGGGCATTGCCTCACCCTAAGTGAGTGCCTGCAAAGACCTTGGTCTAAAGGGCCCAAGGTCTCCCAGTGCATCCTGGGTCATCTCCAGTTATCCTGAGAAATATTAGGTCTCTGGATTCAGATGGCTCTGAAGGAGAAGTGAGACTGGTGACCTGCACAGCCCTCCCTCACTCAAAACAAAGTCAAGTGTAAGTCATGTCATCATTTCTCTGATGGCATGGTCTTCTTCAGCAACAAAGGATGAACACAAACATTACTGTCCATCATGTACCCTTTGATCTAGTGACATTGGCC